>CM059559.1:21929211-22529211 GCA_030386875.1 Morinoia aosen
GATTGGGAACCGGTCAGGCTGTGTAACAGCATTTAAACTTCGAAAGTCCCCACACGGGGACTTTCATACTTTCACACGGGCATAGCTTTGTTTTATCATGTCTTTTAAATTTCATTATCTTAAATTTGATTTATTCAGAAGATTTATAGTTACAATGTTTTAATACTTCGATTTATTGCATTTCAGAACACTGAAGATGGATTTTTTATAGTCCGAAACGTTTGTTTTTTATCATGATATTCTTAGCCACGTTGGTTTTCCTTTTTATCCTTAAAGTGAGATTTCCCAGAAATCAATCTATTTCATTCAATACCGAACTTTGCTAAGAAATCAGCTCCTATAATCGGTTCGTCGACCTGAGCGATTAGGAAATTAAAACTGAAATTCTTGCGTAACCCCAGACTGCAGGTGAGTACTTTGTGCCCATAGCACGCTATTGGCGTGCCATTAGCGGCTTTTAATGTCGCCAACAAATTATTTCTTTGATCCTTCGCCGTGGCTGGAATAATCGATACCGTAGATCCGGTACCTATCAGGAATCGGTACTTGGTGATGGGATCGAACAAAACTAGGAGGCGAGTAGTCTGGGGGTTAGGCAACGCAGTACTCGCTACTGTGCGTCGCTGTTCGCGTTTCCCGAAGTCATTTCGGCATAACGGGGGCAGAATCGTGAGGCGCACTTTCGCGCTTGGTCACCGAATTTTGCGTGATACCAACAGAGGTGCTCGTCGTAGCCGTGAGACTAGCGAACTTGCCTCCGTCCAGGCAGACCCTGGTTCGAGTCCCGGCGCTGGTGGCGATTTTCTCTGTTGGGTATAGGAGAAAAATTCCAAGCACAATACCCCACTCTACCCAGGTGTCTGAAATGGGTACCGGTCTTGACCGGGGGAAAGCGTAATGGCGTCCTGGCGTTAGATATAAGGCATTTGAAAAACCAATGTATAAGGTGATATGTATCAGGCTTGAAATTGGAAATAAAGCATCCGTAGATGCCTTCATTATTATTATTATTATTATTATTATTACTTGCGTCGCGGGAGCGCGACCGAAAACGGCGATTTTGAGCTGACCTGTCATAAGACCTACCTCTACCAAAACGTTGGGGAGGAGGACCGTATTCATAATCATTGTGGTAACGTGGAAATCTACCTGGGCCTTGCTGAATATGAGCTACACTGTGACCTAACTGATAACTCTGGAAGGCTTGTTTAAGCTCCGAAATCTCACGCTGCATTGATTCCATAGAGGTGGGAGGTTGGATATTGGGAGTATTTGACGGGCTAAAAATCGCAGCTGATGCGTTCAAGGGAGCTACATGGGCACTTTGGAACATGTTTAAGTTCCTCATCACTGTTTCTGTGGCCTGAGCTAGGGAATCAAGACTTACGTCCGGACCTAACATCGACAAGAACGGGCGCACGTTGTTCCGTAATTTCGTCATAAATAATTCCTTGAGGAATATTCGGCTATGCCAACGCCGGCAGCGAGTTTTTTAAGTTCTTTTACCAAAGATGCTGGAGGAAATGCGACCGAAACGCATGGAATAGCTGAGGCATCAACAAGAGATCTAAACTTGTCCGCATCGGACAACTGAAGTTTCGACATTATCTTTTCCTTTAAAATCGTATACGGGTTTATTAGAGGAGGATTATTGATTATATCATTAGAGTCTGATAACATTTGCGCGGGCATAGCGGCTATTAACGCATAAAACTTGTCACGCTGGTTTTCGATATTATTATATATAAAAATGGCTTCTATTTGGCTAAACCAAGTCGTTCTTTCTGCTGGTATGAAAGGCGGGAGAGTTATGGGTTTTGCTTGCGCTGGATTTACAACTTCACTTCCGTCGGGCATACTGACAATTTTTTTGAATGCAAAATTAACCAAATCTATCGATAACGGCACGGAATTTACGTACTCAAAACCTAATAACTTGAATATTAGAATGTCAAGGGTTACTTTAGAGTGCACCTAACCAGTTATTCAAAATGAAGACATGAAACGAGAAGAAAAGAAAAAATTTTGCGGTCGTCAGCAATAACCGTAAGGAAACGAAAGAAGGTGAAAATTTTTTTTCATACCTACTGTGGCACATGAGACATGGGACAGGAAACAGCATGAGAAAAAAATTTTAGAGCTGCTCAGAGAAACTCATTAGCACGGTAAATCCTCAGAAAAATTTCTCAGGGGCACCCAATAATATGAACTTATCACTACAATGGTATGCCAACATTTTTCCTCTCTCACGTTTTCTTAAACACTTTTCGAGTTAAATCGTTTTTAAAACTTGGGAGTCGCCCACTTTATGAGGTCACTCTGGTTGGTCACCACTTTTATGTTTGGTTGGAATGGAATTTTTTAGCGTATTACCAACTACAAAACATAAAGATCTCGAGAAGGTTTTCGATTACGTAACAGAGGACAAATGAGAACACAGTTGGACTCAGCTTTTGTGTAAGGTCTTTCTTTATTTGAAGGAGCCGGGAGGATCGCCGAGACTTGTTCCTGCAGATCTTGGCTGAACATACTTCGCAGTCCTGAGGCGGTTGCTCCGGCAGGTTGACGAGGTCGTAAGTGTGTTTGTGTTTAGGTTATTCACTTCACTGAGGGCAATTTTAACCAGGCACAAAAATTGGTGCGTTTTTATATATGTGGGTAAAGCCTGCTGAATTTTGGAGCAGGTGAGTTTAATCACAGATGCAGAGCCTGAAAGCGATTATGAATCTTCATTAGAATAGTAATTAAAGATCAAGGCCCGCTGAATTAGCAGATGATGTTTTAATCAACTCGTGTCCATAAATGGAGGCAGTTTAAAATTTGGCCAGTATAATAGATAATCTAAAGGCCCAGGTGATTCTGTGTTAATGGTCCGTGTGGTGTGTGTCAACGCCGGAGAATGCGACGAGATCCTTTCGACACCAATTCAATGCACAAAAATGACGCTAGGGGACGCGTGGGTGGATGTTGCCACCACGCCTAGGTCTAACTCAAGCGGATTGTTTGGTGTTATTTCATCTTTGTGTGATTTACACAAAAACATTAGGATTAATACTTTATAATTAGAAAATTATTAGTAATAATTTAAAGTAAGATAGTTTATGCCAATAAATGTGTTGTTTAAATGTTAATGAGAAATTTAATGAAATGAGACATTTATGTAGCGACTGCTACAAAAGTGACTTTTTTGGAAAATTAATTATTTACAATACGATATTAATTTCAACTCTAGCAGGTAAAATTATATAACAACATTCACAATGAAAAGGCCTATAGCTGAAATGCATACCATTATTGCCTTGTTGAATACTGATAACGTAAATCAATATATATAAAATTGTAAACAAATCAATAAGCAAACCAATGACGATTCTTATTATATTAGTGTCTAAAGCCCGTCAGAACTGTCGCGATTCAGTACCCTGTTTGGATAAATTTTCAAGATGTGAATGACAAACTATGTAGTACATCTATTCTAAATTTCTTATACTACCCAAAATAATAACAATTCTTGTACTAGTGCACTGGTGAAACTCGTATCACAGATACGGTCATTATAACTATCCTTATGAGCGTAACACAGAAATGGAAGAAGCTGACTCCAAACAAATTAACTTAGGGTATTATTAGGTTGTAGCAAGACCCGTAGAAATTCCACAGACAATGTCATCGTTAAGCTAGGTGGACCTGTGAAAAAATTCCGCCAACATTACCTGACTTATGCTAACTTAATCTATCCTAACCTAACATATCCTAGCCTTTCCTATTTTAACCTTTCCTGTCCTAACCTTTCCTATCCTAACATTTCAATGCATCTAAAGATGATCTTTTGATGCTACACTGAGGTATTCGATATCCATGATACTGTAAACTCAGACGAAAGCGTAAGGGATACCAAACAAATAAATATGCATCCTATATTTCTTAGGAAGCGGACACCAGAAAAATGCATGAATAAATATATAAATAAGTATATAAATCAGAATAAAACGGTTATTATTTGGTTAGATGGTAATGATTCTAAAAAATCAACAACACAGGCTATTTTAAATCATTTACAATTCCTCTATTCTAATATAGATGAAGGAAAGCCTGTCTTCTCTGTATTTCTTGACTTTCGAAAAACATTTGATTGTGTGGACCATAAAATACTACTCTTATGCGGGGCGAGTAAAACACGGTAGTGTCTTGACGGTAGTGTTTATTGGTGAGAGCCAGGTGTTATTGGCAACAGGTGAGAACGGTTATAGATTGAGCGCCCCAGGCTAGACAAGCTCGCCTTATAAAGGTTGCGAGACTTCAAGATATCAAAATAAACAGACAGAGAAGGCAAGAGTAAGTGACGTCACATCACTCGCGCACATCATTCCCCCCTCCTTACAAATTAAACGCAATCAATCGGATGAGAAATAAAACTAAATTTAAAACGGTTAATCAAAAAAAACTCAAAAAGACTTCGCAGAATGAACGAAACCGTTGAACAAAAATTAACACGAAGTTAACAAGGAAAGTTAACAAAAGATACTCAAAAATTTACGCGACAACCCTAGGTTAAAAGTAGCGCTATTACTTTAAGTCGACAGTAATTGTAAAACCTCCCGCAACTCATACTATTAAAAAGTCAAAATGTATGCATCAAATTTCAAATAACTCACCAACAACACCCTCCAAGCATTATTATAGTTATCGAAACTTGGCAACACAAGCAAAAACAAGGGCAGCTAAGCGAACAACGAAAAATATAATGCCCTGTTCGAAGTTAACTTGAAACAACTCGAGACATTATGCTAAATAATCATTAATTAAATAACCGCACAGTTAAAATAACCAACTAAATACCATCCACATAATTAAAATAACTAAAATAATGATAAAAACGCAACTAATATAAACGAACAATGCTAGAGACCAAAAATTAAAAGAACGCAAAACAACATTTTAAATCAACTAATATAAACACGCCATTACCATTAGCACATTAACAATTTACATATGTATCTCTTACTAAATACGCAAAATAAAAAACATTTATGAAAATTTAAAAACTCATTGAAAAACTTAGGCACCACAAAACACCGCAAAAACAACTTAGCAAAATGTTAAAAAACACATGATTAATCACAAAAAAAAAATCTTCCACACCTTACAGCTATGGTTACACCGGATATAAAGAACAAAGATTAGCAGGGATTAATACTTACTTAAAAAGTAATTCGCAAAAGCAATACCCAAAGCAAAAGCAATCAACTAACTTACCGTGCAACAAGATCGCCAGCACGTCGATAGTAGAAAGGATAAAAAAAGCCACCTCTTCTCGTTACAACGCAACTAATAAAAATAATTTCCAACAATTTAAAAAGGAAACAAACTCCGCAAATTACACATTAAAAATATGGAAATTACATGTTAAAAATATGGAAAGTATTGGAAAGCAACCAAAAAGCACATCAGCTCAAAAACAAAAACAGCCTTTCCAAAAGTAAAATGAAATTAATTTAAATAATTTGATAATTGAATTAATTAAAATTTTTATAAGATAAGAATTGAACGCTGCAGAATTAAGCGATGACAATAGAAGAAACATACAGCATAAGGAATATGAGATTACATAGGTATATTGACTTACTTCTAACGGAACACAACACACAATTTAAAGGCGTTTTTCAAATTCTTTACTTCTCACCACCTCGCGCTGAATTTTCCATAGCGCGGTTACCATTTTCAATCGAATTAATTCACGGGGTAATTTCATAATTTCAATAATAATCTAATATTTTCCAACCTAATTTAGGCACTCATTTTCCATCTAATTCATAATTAATTTTTCAAACTTTTTAAATTTCCCGCCGCACACTTGCAGAGGGACGACCATTGCGTCCTGCTTCCCGTGGCCGTCCGGCCCGCCTTACGCTAGGCAGTTGCACCACGACAAGGTCTCTATTAATGTTGATCACTAGACTTGATCCTGCTGGTTGCACCTTCGCGGCCTCCCGGCCACGCGGCCGCGCGAGAAAAAATCCTCGCGCTGGGATATGGATATCATTTTCACCTGTTTTTTTAGATGATAAATTATCGTCCCCATTAGAGTCGTCACTAACACTAACACCATCGGCAGTACGTCGGTGACGCTGTGCTGATAACGCGGATGTCGTGGGTTCGTTCCCCATACTGGCCACCAAATATACGAGCCGATGGTTAGAGATAACAATGGGGAACTGCAGAGTTTAATGGTAACGATGTTGTACAGGCGGGGACGCGAACCAAATGCGCGGGCCCTAAAGAGCTCACCGCTTATAAGACCTCTGAGGTGCTTAGGGTAGGGGGGCGTGCTCGCTCGCACACTCTCGAAACTACACTGTTATGGCATTCGAGGGATTGCCCATGATTGGTTCAGATCATACCTAACAAATCGGAAGCAATACGTTGTCATTGACGACGCAAAATCAGACCCACAGACAATTAGCCATGGAGTTCCACAAGGATCTATTCTTGGGCCTCTCATGTTTCTGATTTTTATCAATTATATTGTAAAATCTACATTATTCTTCAAATTCATACTTTTTGCCGATGACAGTACGCTTTCTGCGGTCCTTCCGAACCAAAATCCTGCTATGATTGTGGAGAGTATAAATACTGAACTTCACAAGGTTTCATGGTGGCTCAAAGCTAATAAAATAATAACGAGGGCATCTACGGATGCTTTATTTCCAATTTCAAGCCTGATACATATCACCTTATACATTGGATTTTCAAATGCCTTATAACTAACGCCAGGACGCCATTACGCTTTCCCCCGGTCAAGACCGGTACCCATTTTAGACACCTGGGTAGAGTGGGGTATTGTGCTTGGAATTTTTCCCCTATACCCAACAGAGAAAATCGCCACCAGCGCCGGGACTCGAACCAGGGTCTGCCTGGACGGAGGCAAGTTCGCTAGTCTCACAGCTACGACGAGCACGACGAGCACAAAATAAGCCTTAATATTGATAAAACAAATTATATTACATTCTCATACAAGATATATGTATCTCTCCCATGCATTAAAATTGGTGAAGGTGAAATCGAAGAAACCAACCCATGTAAATTTCTGGGCATCATAATCGATAAACATCTGACCTTCAAAGAGCACATCATTCATATTAGTTCTAAATTATCAAAATCCATCGGAATCCTAAATAAAGTTAAAAATTTTCTGCCTGAAATAGCTTTACAAATGCTCTACCGAATGTTCATTTCTCCATACCTGCAATACGGAATAGAAGCATGGCACGGAACTGATAAAAATAAAACCAACAAAATTTTTACTCTGCAGAAAAGAGCTGTCAGAGCGGTAAAGAACCTAGAATATAATGCTCACACAAATGATTCTTTCCAAAAATTTACAAATACTTAAACTTTCGGATCTCTACAAAATCTCCATTGTAATTTCATGTACAAAACATTAGGAAATGATGGCGACAATAGCCTAAGACAATTATTGACTGCGCAAACTGGGCATCACGACCATTTAACCCAAAATAGAAGTAAATTCATGCTTCCTTATTATTCAAAGGCCCGGTCGCAACACAGTATTCACTTCGTTGGAACCAAAACTTAGAACTCTATACCTGCAGAGATCCGTAAATGTAATTCGTACAAAGTATTCAAAAGACATCTTGAATCTCACTTCCTATATGAATACTAGTCGTGTAAGATCACCGTGTCAAAATCTTGCCTCCAACATGTAACTAATGATAATGTCATAATGTAACTTGCCTTGGGTACCATAACTAATCTTCTCTCTGCTCTTGAATCGTTTTTATCGAACATACTGTTAAATATAGCCGATTTGACCTATATTGTAAAATACAGCATAAAATATCGAATTAATTATCTCAAGGATCAGTCGAATTCGAAACTAGGTTAAGTGAACTACGTTAAACATTTTTGTACACCCTAGAATAACGTGATGGTAGGATGCCCTAGAAGTCGCTGAACTTGTTCGGGCCCACAGGTAGCTATACTCAAATTTGACCATTGTACTAGACTTAAGAAAAATTCTACCTCTGTATCACCTGTGGTAAATAAATTGTTTAAATTGTTTAAATTGTTTAAATTCTCTAGTTCACTAATTTCAAGCATGAGTGTCGGGTTTATCTGCCGTTGGTTGGTTTGAGTGTAAAATATTGATTTTTTTACGGCAAGAACAACTCGATCAATTCTCGAAGCGTAAGGGAAAATTACGAGAGGGATAATGAAAAGCGGTTTTGGACTCAGCTCGTTTTTAGGTGGAGTTTATTGGAAGAGGAAACCAGGAGAGCTGGCTTGGATCTTGATCTCGGAGAGCTTGTCTAGGTGGGCAATCCGTGCCGGAGGACCAGGCTGACGTTGACGAAGGCCGGCACGCGATGGAGTAAGCAGGGTGAGTGAGTTGTATTTGGGAATTTGAGTTTGGCAATTTGAGCTGATTGAGCGCAGGTCAGGGAATTAGTTCAGGTAGAACTAATGACTCCAAAATAAGGTGGGGTGTGAGTGAGCAAGTTAAATCAGGCTCATGTGAGCAGAATCAAGTCGGCACATTAGCAGGAGCAAGTTGAATTACTTGCTCAGATTAGTAGTAGCAAGTTTAGTCACTGCTTATGTGAGAATAGCAATTAACATGGCACTTAGGAAACCCAGGGAGATTCAATTTTGTGAGTGTTGCGTGTATGGCGATGATGTAGAGGTCCTGCACAGGGGTCCAAGATGCTGGATGAAACATTCCAGGAGAGACATCAAGACATTCCACCACTGACAATCCAAATTATAATGACAACTCTTCCCACACGGAGAAATCCGAAAAACTCCTACAGGTCTGACTCCGGCTACTTTGGGATTCTCACTTTTGGCAACTCAAACGTGATAGGACAGATTTTTGGTTGACAGATTTTTAACTAAAAGGTAAATTGTTTAATCACTAATGCCTCTGGCTTTAAATTCTGAGTAGTAGGTTTAAGAATTTCCAAGAATAAAGATCGTGATTCCTTACAGAGACTACGGGCAAGTAAACACGAGATCTACGGAAAAGGGTGAAAATATCGAGTGACTGCACTTTTGAAGGCAGTAGGAAAAAACATAAAAATCCTAAAATTCGAGGATCTCAATCCTACTAAGAAATTCTGGTAGATCATTTGCAATAATAAAGGAATTAAGGAATAATATATATCCACAATGATAAAAGGAAGGGGAAACCTAAACGTTGATTTCACAGACGGAAAATGCGCGAAGAAAGAAAACACGAAAGCACGAAGTTACGCGTGGCGATTTAGCCGGCGACTATACGCGTCGGCATCAGCCAGAGCCGCCAGCAATTTGCACACACTTAAGATAGGCAGAAGGTTGGGTGTCTTTATCACCAGAATGCGATGAGTTAAATTAAATTTCATTGAAATGTTTCTCTATTGAAATAAAGGCGTTTACGTAAAAGTTTGCAAGGATATGGAATTAAGAAATGAAATTCCAAAACTTAGCAAGCATAGACATGAATACTTTTCGTAATTTAAACTACTGCCAGTTGGTTTGTAAAAAAAGAATAAATGCTACTATACACATGCCTATAGTATTTATAATCACAGAGTAGTGACAAGAGACGACGGTGTGAGGTTCCGCCATTACACACAGACGCTACTCGACAACGAACGCCGGCAAATTTCGCCGCGTTCATTCCAAGCAGAGATTATCGTAGATTAGTAGATTATCGCAAAGAAAAGGAAAGAACATGGTTATGCTTTGATAATAAAATCATGACACGGAAATGCAATGCACATCTGACGCAATATTTTTACGCTAAGTCATGTTGAGAAGAAAAAACAAAACACTGAATGAAAACATGCTACATCACAATTCCCACGCATAACTACGTATCTTAACACTGCACTGTCACTTATTAATATTCACTGAACACGAAGAGAGAACAACGATTATTTCCTAACACTGATTACTCACGGGAACGAAGAAAGGACACGATTATTTTCTAACACATTTGAACTCACGAGAAATTTGCTGTAACACCGCTAAGTAGGACGCCAAAGTAAGAGTGGCTTTGAAAGAAAGGGCGCGCAACTGCGCAGTGTTGCCACCAGAGGGCTTCTCTCTCGAAAAATGTCAAGTGTTATTTTTATTATTTCATGCATTTACACAAAAACTTCCATGCTTACGAATTAGAAGTAGAAAATAATTAATAATAAATTATAGTAATATTTTTAATGCTATTAATTAATTTATTTAAGTATGAATGGCAAATTTATAATTTTTACGCTTATGTAGCGGTATGCTACATTACCCCCCAAGGCGCAGACCGAAAGGTCCACCCGCTGCAATCATCTGTAGCGGGAAGGAGGGCGAACTACACGACCCTGCCGAGTTCGGCAATTGGCAAATGATACTGAGCGGGGAAGTTTCACCAAACGAGTCTGCAAGTTTAGATCGGCAAGAGTCCTAGGAACAGGAGTTACTGCAGCGGGCTCGTCTGGTCTCTCCAGACTTGTCGCTGTGTCAGTAAGAGGACTAGAGTTAGAATCTACGACAGGGTTAGAGATAGGGTTTGAATGTACAGACACGTAGAAAGGGTTACACTCAAGTTGACTAGGCAACAAGGCAGCCAACTGAGGAAGCTGAGATGGTAGATATGATCGAGTCTCAGTGGAAGGAGAAATCTGCGGAGAGGAGGCTGAGTTATAAGTTACACTATGATCAGAAGTGTATGCGACTTTTAGTCGATCAATGCTCACTGGATCGTGTGAACCGAATCGTTCGATGATGAAATATTTTTGCTTGCGTTTAAGTACTTTGAATGGGCCATCATAAGGGCGCGTGAGTGTAGTTTTTATACGAGGCCTGTCGAAAAAGTATCCGACCTTTGGCCAGAAAAAATACTTCAACAACCTGACGGGGTTGGGACCCTAATCCCCTTCAAAGTAGGCTCCTTGTGCTTCCACACACTTAGCCCACCGATCCTTCCACTGCCGGAAACACCTCTGGAAGTCTTCTTTTGGAATGGTGTTCAGCTCTGTCGTCGCGTTCCGCATTATCTCTTCTCTACTCTCAAAACGGGATCCTTTCAGTGGTGTCTTCAATTTTGGAAACAACCAGAAGTCGCAAGGAGCCAGGTCTGGAGAGTAGGGAGGTTGGCGAACGGTCGTAATTCCATGTTTGGCCAAGAAATTGCGGATCAAATGGGATGAATGTGCGGGCGCGTTGTCGTGATGCAAGTGCCAGTTGTTCGCAGTCCACATGTCTGGTCTTTTGCGCCGAACTGCATCACGAAGTCGCCGGAGAACATCCTGATAGTACTCCTTTGTCACTGTTTGTCCTTCCGGTGCGTATTCGTGATGCACAATTCCACGGACATCAAAGAAAACAGTCAGCATCGAAGGAGTCAAACAGGCAATGCGACGATGGAGCTGAACACCATTCTAAAAAAAAACTACCAGAGGTGTTTCCAGCAGTGGAAGGATCGGTGGGCTAAGTGTGTGCAAGCACAAGGGGCATACTTTGAAGGGGATTAGGGTCCCAACTCCGACAGGTATTCGAAATATTTTTTCTGGCCAAAGGTCGGATACTTTTTAGACAGGCCTCGTAGCATCATTGCGGACATACACATGTGTGCAGTCTTGCAGGGCGGAATCCAGTTTGTCCTGAGTCTGAGGCATTCGTGGAGCCACATACTTGATCTGGCGCATGCAATCTTTTAGGCAGGTTACATAAGCGGAACGGTCAGCGGATGAAAATTCAGGCAAAGGTTTTGGGTCAACAATGTCGCCGGGGAGACGAAGCGTCTTCCCGTACAACATTTCAGCCGCTGTGCACTGCTGATCTTGTCTGTGTAGGTTTCGAATGCTAAGTAGTACTACTGGAAGTCTATCAGTCCAATCGTGACTGCAATTAAGGCAGCGCAAGGCAGACTTGAGGTCTCTGTGGACTCTCTCAATAAGTCCATTTGACTGCGGATGATACGCTGTAGTGGATGTATTTGCACACCCTAAAGCGGTGCTAAGCTCACTCCAGAATTTGGAGGTGAATTGTGATCCCCGGTCATGGGTGAAACTTAAGGGAACCCCAAATCTAGAGATCCAGTTTGATAAGAACACGCGCGCTACAGTCTCAGTTTGTGTATCAGGAAGAGGGACAGCCTCAACCCAACGCGTGAACCTATCGATGATGGTCAACAAATAAGAATAACCGCGCGATACGGGCAAGGGACCCACCAAATCTAGGTGTACAGAGTCAAACTTGTGACCTGTGAATGCACAACTCTGCAGCGCCGCACGATTATGTTTCACCACCTTACTACTCTGACACGCATGGCAATTTTGCACAATTTGCTTGACCTCCTTACGCATCGCTGGCCAGACGAAACGATCAGAAATCAAACGCACTGTACGGTTAATACCTGGATGAGAGAGGGAATGATAGTGTAGGACAGCTACTCTGCGGAGCGTCGCAGGAAGATACAAACGAGAAGGTCGCTCGGCATCACGGTACACGCCGTCAACCAAGGTTAGTTTTGGAGGGGAAGTGTTAGAAGGTTTGAGAAGGTCCTGAAGTTCAGGATCCTCCTTCTGAGCATTACAAATATTGCCAAATGTGATTTCACCACCGGTTTGGACAGTATTGATTCTGGAAAGACAATCAGCAACGGTATTGTCTAGTCCCTTAATGTAACGGATGTCAGTGGTAAACTGACTTATAAACGACAAGTGTCGAGCTTCCCTAGGGGAATGTCTTTCAGAAGGCATTTTGATCGCTGAGGTCAAAGGTTTGTGATCTGTGTAGATCACAAACTCCCTCGCCTCTAGAGCATAGCGAAAGTGTCTCACAGATAGGTAGATAGCAAGAATTTCCCTACCGAACGCGCTATAACCACGCTCAGTGGGCGACAGCTTTTTGGAAAAGAAAGCAAGAGGAGAGATATTAGTACCTACTTGTTGTTGCAACACAGCACCTACGGCGGTACTGGATGCGTCAACAACGAGGCTGAAATCAGCATTAGCAATAGGGTAGGATAGTTCAGTCGCGGAAGCTAACTTGTGTTTGATTGTATCAAAAGCTTTGCGCGCTTCTTCCGTCCATTTTACCTCGATAGATTTGCCTTTACGTTTCGGTTCGAGGAGGTCAGACAAGGGCGCTAAGGTTTGAGCACAGTTGCGAATGAAACGATGGTAGAAGTTAACAGAACCTAGGAACCTTCTTAGTTCCTTCTGGGTCTGTGGAAGAGGAAAGTTTTTGATCACTTCTACTTTGGAAGGCAAAGGTTTTAGACCTAGGCTAGAGATTTCATGACCTAAGTAAATAAGTGATGGCTTTCCGAGCTCACATTTTGCAGGATTTACAAGGAGTCCATTGTCGGACAATCTTTGAAAAACGACCCTAAGATGGTCTTTGTGCAACTCTGGGGTTGTGGACGCCACAAGGATGTCGTCTAGATAGACATAAGCGAAAGTGAGATCCGAGAAAATTTCAGCCATGTGCCTTTGGAACGTCTGAGGAGCGTTCCTCAAGCCATATGGCATCTTGAGGAACTCAAAGAGACCAAACGGAGTGATTACCGCGGTCTTGGGAATCGCAGACTCATCCAAGGGAATTTGATGAAAGGCAGACTGAAGGTCTATCTTAGAGAAAATTTGTGCTCCCTCTAAATTTGCACTGAAATCATGCAAGTAAGGAATAGGATAGCGATCAGGTAGAGTAACGGCATTCAACCTGCGGAAATCCCCGCACGGTCTGAATTCACCGTTAGCCTTGGGTACTAGCAAAAGAGGGCTAGCCCAAGGACTTTTGGAGGTGCGGATGATGCCATTTTCGAGTAGCCTAGCGAATTCTTTCTTGGCTAAAGCTAATCGATCAGGCGGTAATCGCCTTGCTCGGGAATAGACGGGCGGTCCCGTAGTTTCTATGAAGTGCTTTGTGCTGGTTTGCATTTTTGTAGAGACTAAGTTAGAATTTGTTAGTGCAGGGTAATCTGCGAGCACTTGCTCAAACATGCACTCTTGTTTGAAAGCGATTGAGAAGGAATGCAAGACATTAGCTCTAGTTATGCTACAAGCGGGAATTGAGATCTGTGTCTCCTCGTCCCTAATACACCGATTCCTAATATCTACAATTATGCCATACTTGGCTAGAAAGTCTGCACCTATTATGGGTTCTTGGACTTCAGCTACCAAGAAAGTGAATACAAATTTTCTCCTCAATCCCAGACCGCACTCTAAAATTCTCTCACCGAAACAAGGTATTGGCGTGCCGTTTGCGGCGCGTAATGTCGCCAACCTTGGGTTGTTTTTGTCTTTCACCGTGGCTGGGATAATTGATACACTGGATCCAGTGTCAATTAAAAATCGATACTTAGTGACGGGATCGTGAATGGTCAAGAGGCGAGTAGTCTGGGAATGAGGCAACGCAGTACTCGCTACTATGCGTCGCTGATGGCGTTTCCCGACGTCATTTCGGTATAACGAGGACAGTATCTAGAGGCACATTTGCGAGCTTGGTCACCAAATTTTATGTGGTACCAGCATAAGTTGCTACTAGCATCACGAGAGCGCGACCTGAAGCGGCGGTCTTGATTCGACCTATCAAAAGATATACCTCTATCAGAGCGTTGAGGAGGAGGAGGAGGATAGTTAGAGTGATAGTCAGAGGGATAGTCGTAGGCATTTTGGTGGCTTTGGAATCTCCCTGGGCCTTGCTGAATGTGAGCCACACTTTGACTCTGACCTATTTGAAAATTTTGGAGAGCTTGCTTTATTTCAGCGATGTCCTGCTGCAGCTTATCTATTGTAGCTGAGGGTTGATTTTGCGCAGTATTTGACGGGCTAAAATTTGTAGCTCCTACATTCAAGGAAGCAACTTGTGGTTCTCGTGGCAAATTAATATTTCGGATTACCGTCTCTGCGGCTTCCGCTAATTTCTCTAACGTTTGCTCGGGCCCTGCTAGCGATAGAAATGGACGCACGTTAGGTGACAGCTTAGTCATGAAAACTTCCTTCAGAAATCCCTCAGCTACGGCAACTCCCGTAGCGAGTTTCCGCAGCTCCTTAACTAGCGAAGAGGGAGAGAAAGAAACAGAGACAGATGGAATTGCTGAGGCATCTACAAGACTTCGGAATTTGTCCGCATCGGACATCTGAAGCCTTGCCAAGATTTTGCCTTTTAAGATTCCGTAAGGATTGAGATCGGGAGGGTTTTCTAAGATGTCGTTAGAGTTATTCAATAGTTTTGTGGGCGCGGCGCTCACAAGAGCATAGAATTTGTCTATCTCACTACTTATTTTATGGTACCTAAATACTGCTTCACACTGTTGAAACCAGGTGTGAGCGTCCTCCGGAATAAAAGAAGGGAGCCTAATGGGATTTGTGGGGGCTCGATCTTCATTATCTGATTCAGGCATGCTAGCGATCACTTTTGGGATGCACAATTAATGATATCAGTGCCTAAGACTTGGGATGAGGTAGCAAGGATTTGCGTTAATTCTTTACCTACTCAATCATTCAGATAAAGTTGAAACAGAAACAAGGAAATATGAAATTGGAAACGAGAGGAAAAAACATTTTTATGCGGTATGGCAATTTGCGTAGGCACGAATATAAAGCAGGTGAGAAAAAATTATTTTTCTACCTACTCAATCAAACAATAACGTTGAAGAACACGGAAAAGAAGAGAATGGAAGCGAATATTCTTACGGTAGTCAGAAGTAAATGCACAGCAAGGAAATAGGAAAAAAAATATTTTCCCTACCTACTGAGGCACATGAAATAAACAAACATGGACAGGATAGCGTTGCCGCTGAAAAAAAATTTTGTTAGAGCTGCTCAGAGAGATATTAGCACGGACAAACCCACAGGAAATTTCTCAAACTACCACGAAATGGGAAAACTTATCACTACAATGATACGCCAACATTATCCTCTCACAATCTCTCAAACACTTCGAGTTGAGTTTTTATTTTTACGAGATTTCCCGGCTAATGCACCAGTGTCGGGTTTATCTGCCGTTGGTTGGTTTGAGTGTAAAATATTGATTTTTTTACGGCAAGAACAACTCGATCAATTCTCGAAGCGTAAGGGAAAATTACGAGAGGGATAATGGAAAGCGGTTTTGGACTCAGCTCGTTTTTAGGTGGAGTTTATTGGAAGAGGAAACCAGGAGAGCTGGCTTGGATCTTGATCTCGGAGAGCTTGTCTAGGTGGGCAATCCGTGCCGGAGGACCAGGCTGACGTTGACGAAGGCCGGCACGCGATGGAGTAAGCAGGGTGAGTGAGTTGTATTTGGGAATTTGAGTTTGGCAATTTGAGCTGATTGAGCGCAGGTCAGGGAATTAGTTCAGGTAGAACTAATGACTCCAAAATAAGGTGGGGTGTGAGTGAGCAAGTTAAATCAGGCTCATGTGAGCAGAATCAAGTCGGCACATTAGCAGGAGCAAGTTGAATTACTTGCTCAGATTAGTAGTAGCAAGTTTAGTCACTGTTTATGTGAGAATAGCAATTAACATGGCACTCAGGAAACCCAGGGAGATTCAATTTTGTGAGTGTTGCGTGTATGGCGATGATGTAGAGGTCCTGCACAGGGGTCCAAGATGCTGGATGAAACATTCCAGGAGAGACATCAAGACATTCCACCACTGACAATCCAAATTATAATGACAACTCTTCCCACACGGAGAAATCCGAAAAACTCCTACAGGTCTGACTCCGGCTACTTTGGGATTCTCACTTTTGGCAACTCAAACGTGATAGGACAGATTTTTGGTTGACAGATTTTTAACTAAAAGGTAAATTGTTTAATCACTAATGCCTCTGGCTTTAAATTCTGAGTAGTAGGTTTAAGAATTTCCAAGAATAAAGATCGTGATTCCTTACAGAGACTACGGGCAAGTAAACACGAGATCTACGGAAAAGGGTGAAAATATCGAGTGACTGCACTTTTGAAGGCAGTAGGAAAAAACATAAAAATCCTAAAATTCGAGGATCTCAATCCTACTAAGAAATTCTGGTAGATCATTTGCAATAATAAAGGAATTAAGGAATAATATATATCCCCAATGATAAAAGGAAGGGGAAACCTAAACGTTGATTTCACAGACGGAAAATGCGCGAAGAAAGAAAACACGAAAGCACGAAGTTACGCGTGGCGATTTAGCCGGCGACTATACGCGTCGGCATCAGCCAGAGCCGCCAGCAATTTGCACACACTTAAGATAGGCAGAAGGTTGGGTGTCTTTATCACCAGAATGCGATGAGTTAAATTAAATTTCATTGAAATGTTTCTCTATTGAAATAAAGGCGTTTACGTAAAAGTTTGCAAGGATATGGAATTAAGAAATGAAATTCCAAAACTTAGCAAGCATAGACATGAATACTTTTCGTAATTTAAACTACTGCCAGTCGGTTTGTAAAAAAAGAATAAATGCTACTATACACATGCCTATAGTATTTATAATCACAGAGTAGTGACAAGAGACGACGGTGTGAGGTTCCGCCATTACACACAGACGCTACTCGACAACGAACGCCGGCAAATTTCGCCGCGTTCATTCCAAGCAGAGATTATCGTAGATTAGTAGATAATCGCAAAGAAAAGGAACGAACATGGTTATGCTTTGATAATAAAATCATGACACGGAAATGCAATGCACATCTGACGCAATATTTTTACGCTAAGTCATGTTGAGAAGAAAAAACAAAACACTGAATGAAAACATGCTACATCACAATTCCCACGCATAACTACGTATCTTAACACTGCACTGTCACTTATTAATATTCACTGAACACGAAGAGAGAACAACGATTATTTCCTAACACTGATTACTCACGGGAACGAAGAAAGGACACGATTATTTTCTAACACATTTGAACTCACGAGAAATTTGCTGTAACACCGCTAAGTAGGACGCCAAAGTAAGAGTGGCTTTGAAAGAAAGGACGCGCAACTGCGCAGTGTTGCCACCAGAGGGCTTCTCTCTCGAAAAATGTCAAGTGTTATTTTTATTATTTCATGCATTTACACAAAAACTTCCATGCTTACGAATTAGAAGTAGAAAATAATTAATAATAAATTATAGTAATATTTTTAATGCTATTAATTAATTTATTTAAGTATGAATGGCAAATTTATAATTTTTACGCTTATGTAGCGGTATGCTACATGAGCCTCTGGCTAAAAATGAGAAAAAAATTAAGTTTAATTTAAAAAAAATAGTATTGAAAATCCTAGTTACTCAAAATATGGATTATGAGTCATGAATGTATAGCTTTTGTGCATTCTGATTGCCTTAAGGCAAAATTTTGTGAGCCATTGAACTCTCATATGTTTAAAATGACGTAGGAACAACACGTGGCAATGATCGAGCAGAAACACTTAAGACGCCGTCAGGTTCCTGATAGGATTGTATACCCGTTACAACTTGCTTGTGAGCTTGTAGAAGGACGCGAGTGTTGCCAGATTGGCTACAGCAGTTTGCATAAGCCGCGTTGTTGCGCAAATCCAATTGTTACTGTTGTACGAGTGTGTATTACTATCTGCGTGATAATAATAATAATTATTTTCGCATTCTATGCTTCTTTAATGAGATATTAGTAGCTTTGCCTCGTTAAAAAGCTTCGATTTTTACTGAAATGATTTTTATTAATACTACGTTGTCTTGAAAATGCGACCAGGAAGATGGAGGATGGATAGTAAGCACTGCATAGACTGCTACGGTTCATCTATTATGTAAATTGTCTGACTGTTTAGTAGTAACGCTTTGTTGTACTACTCACACTGACGATGTGATGTGTCTATATTAATCGCAATCTTGAACAACGAAGTTTGGGTTACAGAATTAGACCATTGTAATTCTGTAACACGTTTAACTAAGCATGTAGTGCTCCGATTGTTGAATGAGCGGTAAATTCGGTAATACTTGTAAACGTGTGTCAAAAACAATTTCCGTTAATATATGTTGTTTTGAGTATTTGAGTTACATTCAGCTAAGTCACATAGTGCATTAAGTTGATCGATTACTCAAGGAATGTAGCTTTTTTTACCGATTGAATGATACGTCCAGTGGTTAGTTTAATCGATTATTGATGTCTAATTGTTATGGAATTATTTGTAAGATATTCCGTGCATTTTAAAATATGCTTCGTGAATCAAAAAGCCTTACTCCAAATCATTTCATAAGAACAAGCTTGAAATTTGTGGTATTATTAGTGTTCATTGTTTCATGTTTAGTCACCTTGTAATTATTTGTGTTGAATTGGAGGGCAAATACGCTGAGTGTCCTAATCCACAAAACATCAGAATTTTGTCACCTTGTATTTAGTCACCATTTAGTCACCTTGTAATTATTTGTGTTGAATTGGAGGGCAAATATGCTTAGTGTCCAAACCCGCAAAAATCAGAATTTTGGGTAAATGTGAGGCGTTTGCCAGTAATAAGTTTTTGAAGTTTTTGGTGCCCAGACATAGATAATTAGATTTAAAATAAACAAGTTTTCTTTCATGCACTTTCTGTCGGAAACAAGTATTTTACGAGGTATAGCGGCATGTTAATTTTTGTCTTTGATGACGAATGCGGTCGAATAAACGGTCAACATTGAGTTTAGGGGATCCATGAAAATTTAAATTCCATTCCAAAGAATCACTAAAGGAACCCAGTTAAAAACGTTTTACATGAATGACATTCTGCTCGCTGATGCGTTATTTCACAGTTATTCAACTTTGAAGTTATAGGAGCGTCGCTCATGAACTCTTTTGCGTGCCAAAGGAGAACGCATTTCAATAACGCAATGAGCGCGCCAAGCAGGAGAAAAGGGTCAATATTGAATATAATGTTGTCAACGAATTTCATAGTTTTGTAGGTATAGATGGGTAATATAGTCGACTATAAGACGTTTTACACGAATGACAATGTGCCCGCAAATGCTTAGTTTTCGAGTTATTTAAGTTTGAAGTTATACGAACGGCGCTCCTGAATGGCCCTTTTAACGCAAAAACAGTCATTGTTTTAGCAATGAAAATGGAAGCTAACCCCTATTACAAACGTAAAGAGGTTAGGTCGTGAGGGGTAGCAACAGTTCTTTTAGTGAAAATTATAAATAAAGCTTTCTAGTGACGTTTGTTTACATTGACTCGAAGATGGCTGCCGCCATCTTCAGCCGGTTGGCGCCATGGCGGCAGCCAACTTGACGTCGATGTAAATAGTCACTCGAAACCTTTATTTATAATTTTCACTAAAAGAACTGTGCCTACCCCTCACGACCCAACCTCTTTACATTTGTAATAGGGGGTTAGCTTCCGTTATTAATTAAATTACGCTAGCCCCGCGTGCTTCCATGGCGCGCACAAGCCAGCTTCAAAGTTGAATAATTCAAAAATAACACATCGCCGGGCAGAATGTCACTCGTGTAAAACGTCTTATGATCGACTATATAACCCATCTATACCTACGAAATTATGAAATTTGTTGACATTATATTCAATATTGACCGAGAAAAGTTATTGTTTCTACAATATAATGCGTAAT
The DNA here is from genome assembly GCA_030386875.1 of Morinoia aosen. Taxonomy (NCBI): domain Eukaryota; kingdom Metazoa; phylum Arthropoda; class Malacostraca; order Amphipoda; family Talitridae; genus Morinoia; species Morinoia aosen. The sequence goes on from CM059559.1 coordinate 21,949,732, forward strand.
TTAATATTTGTTAACCCCGTGGAGCCTGTGGAGCCTGAGCCCACTTCTAAGATGTTTTAGTTAAAAACACAGTAAAGGTTATAACCAAAAAATATTAGCGAGACTGGATGACTGAAGACTTTGTTTACATCAGTCATCCAGTCTCTCTAATATTTTTTGGTTATAACCTTTATTGTGTTTTTAACTATACAACCTAGAAGTGGGCTCAGGCTCCGCGGGGTTAGCAAGTAATACATTAAAAAGTACCCAAGTGTACTCTAATGGCTCAAGGGCGCAATGCAACTGCTATGGAAGACAAAAAATTAAAACTATAATAACTCAAAAATAACGCATCAGCAAGCAGAATGTCATTCAAGTGAAATGTTTTTAAATGTGTTACTCGAGTGATTCTTTGAAATTGAATTTTTAATTTCCGTGAGCACATTAAACTGCAAAATGACATTAAATACCATTAATGTTAGAGAAGAAGGCTAGAAGATAAGATTGTTAGAACTTTTCCCAATGACCTGTCAGTGGGTCGTGAGGGGTGGGGGAAGGGGTCAAGGTCAGGCCACCTCCATCGATTTCCCCCCTCAGGTGGGTGTACCATATGGAGTAGACTTAAGGACACCGTCTGGGTAGAAATCGAGATGAGTGTTGATTTTCTGTTTTTATATGCATCTTATAGAGGATTTTCTTGCGCTTCCATTGGTACTTTCTGTTTACGTCTACTCCGAATAGTGCGCCCACCAGAGGGGGGGAAAGCGATGGGGGTGGCGTGACCTTGACCCCTCCCCCCTCATTATTGGGAGTCAATTGAGCGTGTTTCTCTGCGGCAATGGCAATAGAGTTCGTTCATGAGCTACTCAAAGTGTTTTCATTATTCAAACGAATCATTCTAACGCTAAATAGATATTTTTTATAAGATTTTGACAATTTCAGAATTTAGCTGTTCTGCCGTATCTATGATACCGCAGCTTTCATTCATAGCTCGATGACAGCTGCAGTATCATAGCTACAGCTATGGCGAGCACACCAATCCAAAGGGCTTGAAAAGAACTACAAAACAGAGGAGTTGACTTAAAAAAAACGTATTTTGGTCGAAAAAAAATGAAAAAATAAAAAAGTGGTTATTTTGAAGAATTACATGTATTGTCTTTTGTTGTATATTTTTTCCCAGAGTTACAGAGCTACAGCAATGTAAATTATATCAATCGAAAGGGCTTGAAAAGAGCTACAAACGCTCAAGAGTTCATTGTAAAAAATCCTGTAGTTCAAAAATAAAAAGAAAAAATTTTTTTTGTGAAAAAACACGTTTTTCTGGAAACTTGATAATTGGTTTCTCAAATGCTACTTCTTCCACAATTTCAGAGCTACAAGAATGGTTTATATACCATTCAATAGGGCTTAGCAAGGTGTATCCCTAAGGGGAGACATTTTTTGATATATCAATTATTTTGAAAATTACACGACATGAAAAAAAAATGAAAAAAGGTTACATATTTTTAAAAAAAAAATTCCCAGAATCAACAAAAAAAAGTTATCAAAATTTGTGGCCCCTTATGGTTATATAGACATATAAGCAATCTAAAAACGAAGTTCTGGTTCTGTAACTTCAAAATTGTAGAAGAAGTAGGATTTTAAAAAACCCTATTTTATCATATTTATCAAAAAAAAAAAAACAGTGCAGATACAAAAATTTTGTCGAAATAACAAATGTTCTTTCCATCATTTCACACCTACTGTGAAAATTTCAGAGAAATCCATCCATAAATAACGGACTTTTCTCCTACCCAGACGGTGTCCTTAAGGGGGTCCTCCGAGGCCCCTTTTCTCTCCGATGGTCATTTTTCCTGTTTTTGTTAGAAAAGAACTCCTAGGTGGTGGACTATTCGGTCCTAAAATTTTATGGCGCTACGAACAATAGATCCCCCCCCAAGGGGGTTAAGGGGCCAATAATATTAAATTTTTGACCTCATTGTGACACCGTACTAAAAAGAAAAAAAAAGAAGAAATGGAAAATTTGCGAATGTAATTTAGTTAGATATGTTCCAAGGATTCTAAAACTGTCTTTGTTCTTGTTCTAGCATAAAAACTTAATGAGTTCTATTTTTTTGAAATATCAAAACCAGTGGACTAAAAACCAATATGTCAATTGTTTTCAAAAACTAAGGCCTGAATCAAAAAATGTATAGAGGAAATTGTGTTTCTTTTCTAAGGTTACATAAAATGGTCAAATTTCATAACAATCAGACTGAAAACAAAAAATTTCATAATTTTATGAAACAAGTAAAAAAATTTTGATTTTTTTTTGTAAATTACAATTCACAGTGTGAATATGATGTTATGCATGGAGATTATCGAAATAAAAATGAGAACAGCATTCAATTACATAGATTTTCCATTATATTACACTTAAACAAAAAATTTTGTTTATGGCCTATACTGTAAAGTCACTTATTTTCAAAATTCAAAAGAATAGAAGTCCTTGAGTTTGTATGCGAGGAAGAAAACAAAGACAGTTTTAGAATCCTTGGAACAATTCTAACAAACTGATAGCTTTCAATTTTCTAATTTGTACATTGTCTTTTTTTTCTGCTTGTTCAATACCTAAAAATTCGGTATATTTTTGCGATTGATGAAATATCGCACATATAAAAAGAAGTAATTTCAAATAGAAAATTCAGACCTATCAGTTTGTTTGCAATGTTGCAAGGATTTCAAAACTGTCTTTGTATTTGTTCTAGCTTAAAAATTCATTGACTTCTATTCTTGTGAAAGCATCCCAAAAATGAACCAAAAAAACGAGTTTTTAAAATAAAAAATTAAAACTAAGGCCTAAATCAAAAAACTTCCCGAATAAAATATGTTTCTCTTGCACAAATACATACAGTGGCTAAATTTCAGACCAATCGGATCAAAATTCAATTTTGACGGGATGACCCCCTTAAGCAGAAAGTACCAATGGAAGCGCAAGAAAATCCTCTATAAGATGCATATAAAAACAGAAAATCAACACTTATCCCAATTTCTACCCAGATGCCCTCCTTAAGGACAACTTTGGCTAAAGACTATTTAGTTGTTGCTTTGGTAATTTTACCAAGGAAGAAAATAATAGTTTAATTTAGAAGGCTTGAGTGGAAAAATAAAAAGTAGAACTCTGAATTATTTGAGCATAACTTCTATCACAAGAACATTTTTAGTCACAAACTTGAAGAAAATGCTACTTAGCATGTCGAGCACATTTGATAGTCATTGGGTCATGCATATTTGCTAATAATTATGTGCTGGATAATATTGTCAGTTCTTTGTGCGAGCAGCTTGCTCCTAATTATAAATTGGTTGGTCACTGCTGAAGGCAAAGATTAGTGTACACCTGAGCATATGCTTGGCATAGGTTCTTCATTGCAAAATAGGAAGTGTTATTTTTCAAGTCAGTCCTAGAAGGTTATGTTGCTTCTGAGAGTTATCTCAGCTTAAAGAGGCTGTCTGGGTAGAAATCAGGATATGTGTCATTTTCTGTTTTTATATGCATCTTATAGAGGATTTTCTTGCGCTTCCTTTGGTACTTTCCGTTTACGTCTACTCCGAATAGTGCGCCCACCAGAGGGGGGGAAATGGAAGGGGGTGGCATGACCTTGACCCCTCCCCCCTCGTTATTGGGGGTCAATTGAGCGTGTTTCTCTGCGGCAATGGCAATATAGTTCGTTCATGGGCTTCTCAAAGTGCTTTCATTATTCTAACAAAACATTCTAAAGCTGAATAAATATTTTTTATAATTTTTGACAATTTCAGAATTTAGCTGTTCTGCCGTATCTATGATACAGCAGCTTTCATTCATAGCTTGATGACAGTTGCAGTATCATAGCTACGGCTATGGCGAGCACACCAATCCAAAGGGCTTGAAAAGAGCTACAAAACAGAGGAGTTGACTTGAAAAAAAACGTAATTTGGTCCAAAAATTTTTCATGTTTTCAAAAAAGTGGTCCTTTTGAAGATTTACACGTATTGTCTTTTGATGCAGATTTTTTCCCTGAGTTCCAGAGCTACAGCAATGTAAATTATATCAATCAAAATGGCTTGAAAAGAGCTACAAAAGCTCAAGAGTTCATTGTAGAAAACTTGGTAGTTCAAAAGATAAGAAGAAAAACAATTTTTTTGTAGAAAAACTTGTTTTTAGGGAAACTTGATAATTGGTTTCTCAAATGTATCTTCTTCCACAATTTTAGAGCTACAAGAATGGTTTATGTACCATTCAATAGGGCTTAGCAAGGTGTATCCATACGCAATAGAAATTTTTGATACATCTATTATTTAGAAAATTACACAACATGAAAAAAAAATTGAAAAAAAAGGTCACCTTTTTTTGAAAAGTTCCCAAAATCCACAAAAAAAGAAGTTATCAAAATTCCCTATTGCGTATGGTTATATAGACATAAAAGCTATCTAAAAACGAAGTACCGGTTCTGTAACTTCAAAATTGTAGAAGAAGATAGATTTTGAAAAAACCCTATTTAATCATATTTAAAAATAAAAAAAATCCAGAGCAGATACAAAAATTTTCTACCCATAACAAATGATCTTTGCATCATTTCACACCTACTGTGACAATTTCAGAGAAACCCATCTGTAAATAACGGATTTTTTTTACCCAGACGGTGTCCTTAAGAGAAGCGCCCGCCTTCAGGATTTTCTTCTTTGTTATTGAACCTAGAACAATGAAATATGGTATACTGGTAGGAAATGCAATTTGGAAATATTTTTTGTCTATGAAAAAATGATTTTCTTGAAAGAAAATGAGATATTCATAGAGAAAAAATTTTGAGGAGGGTTCTAAATGCTTCTCCCCCAACAGTTTTTCAGATGCGTTGATGATTTTGGTATCATTTGATGCAAAAAGACCAGGGCATTACGGTAAATACACAAGCATTCTCTGAAGTAATGCAAAAAATATTTTTTTTATCAAAAGCGACATTTTTGGTGGCACAAATTTTTATTTGAGACGTCACAACTTTAAATTGTAGCAAATTTTTAATTGCCCATTTATTCACCGTAAGTCCACATTTTTTTGCGTCGAATGGTACCAAAATCATTCCTGTAGCTTGAAAACTGTAGGAGGAGAAGCATTATGAAACTCTTAAATCCAAGGTTTTCAGTACAGGCAAAAAAAAAAGAAAAATAAACAATTTCAATTTGAGAAGATCGTCCCAATTTTTCAACTTTTTCGTCCAACTCGTTTAAAAATTGACCAGGATATGTATTTTGTGAAAGTAAACCTTTTTTACTCGTGTCATTTTTTCGATTTAGGCCTTAGATTTTTTTTTTGATTTAGGCCTTAGATTTTTTTTTCAAGAAAAATTAGTTTTTTGGTATATTTTATGGATAGTCAAAACGGGACTCGTCGAGTTTTGATGCTAGAACAAAACCAAAGACAGTTTTAGAATCCTTGAAACATTTCTAACGAACTTTCATGGGCTCTTTTTCAAATTCAAAATTTTTTTTACATATTTTTTAAAATTTCTAAAAACAGTAGTTTTTAGGGTTTTGAGTTAAAAATTTTTTGAAAAGTTTGAATTTGAAAAAACGCCCATGCGAGTTTGTTAGAAATGTTTCAAGGATTCTAAAACTGTCTTTGGTTTTGTTTTAGCATCAAAACTTGAGGACTAGTCCCATTTTAAATGTTGAAAGTTAGAAGTGTTGGGTATAAGCAAAAACAAAATTTTTCGTCGAAGTGTAATATAATGAACAATTTATGTAATTGAATGCAATTTTATTTTTATTTCAAGAATTGTGATTTCCAAACCCCCAAAATTTTTTTTTTTTGAAAAATGGAATTTTTTATTCTCAGTCTGATTCTTATGAAATTTGACTATATGTTACCTTTGAAAAGGAACACAATTTATTCTATCATTTTTTTATTTAAGGGAACCGTCTAGTCAGAATCGAGAAAATGGCCGTCCCCTTTTTTGTATGGTATCTAGATCTATGAAATTTTGCATACGTATGTATTTTAGAAAATGAATAAGGGTTATATTGGACACTTTTTCCGTTTTCGCCATAATTCCGGAGATAACAAAAAAAATGGAATGAAAAAATGAGGTATATTCAAGCCACTTCTTCTCAAAAAGTAGTCATTGTAGAGAAATGGTTTAGGTATCATTGAATGCGGAAAGAGCTGCTGTATAAAGAGTCAGAGGATTATATTGAAACTCCCAATAATTTATTTGTTATGGAATTAAAAAAAAAAATTTAAAGTGTCATTCATTTTTTCGTAGATTTTTTAATGTAACTGAAAATCCTCTGTTAATTTCATTATAATCCTCTGACTCTTTATGCAGCAACTCTTTGCGCATCTAATGATACCAAAATCATTGCTCTACGATAACAACTTTTTGAGAAGAAGAAGCTTGAATATTGACATTTGTGTTGCTCAGAAAACGCGTTTTAGTGCCGAGACAGGTTTTTTTTGTTTGCAAGCTACATTTCTTGGTGAAATTGGTAGTGTTGACGTTTTGAATATCATTTTTGGAAGTTATTGTGGTTCCTTGAAGGAACCTGTACCACAAGTGGTACCAAAAATGTCTAAAACGCACCAGGAGCATAAGCTGGGGCGTCCTTGGCATCCTCGTAGGCTCCTCTTATAGGATATGGTAGCGCCACGCAGAACCAAACGCTTATATCACTACATTAGTACCGAGCAATCAACGTCAAATCCAGAAAAATCTTGATCTGCTGTCGAAACAAAGCCATCTAAATCTGAATAAATGGTCGGTCTGCAACAACTAGATCAGCAAACGCGACATATCTACGCAAGCAGATCGAGCGAGCTACCAATCACCCTCTTTCCCCCCGATGGAGGAAGGGGTGGAGGTACCGAGAACTCAACTTGCCAAATGTCAACAATTTTGATCTGCTAGCAGATAAATGCATATCTAATTATGAACAAACCGTCCGTCAGCAACAACTAACTCAGTTTATTTGGCACATGTGCACTAGCATGCTGAGCGAGCTTCCCCCACCCTCCTTCTTCCTCCCGAGGGAGGGAGGGGTGGAGGTACCGAGAATTCAACCTGCCAAATCTCAAAAGTTTTGACTTGCAAGCAGATAGATGCATACCTAATTATGAACAAACCTACAGTCAGAGGCAACCGGCCAAGCTCGTGTGGCACATCTGGGCTAGCTGGCCGGGCGAGCTTCCCCCCCACCCTCTTTCTTACTCCCGAGGGAGGGAGGGGTAGAGGTACCGAGAATTCAACATGCCAAATCTCAAAAGTCTTGACTTGCAAGCAGATAGATGCATACCTAATTATGAACAAACCGACACTCAGCACCAACCAGCTGAGCTGACGTGGCATATCTGCACGAGCTGGCCGAGCGAGCTACCCTCCACCCTCCTTTCAAACCCCCATTTGACCTACTTTAGTGAGACGGATCGTTCTGCCGCTTTGCAGGAATGAAGTTTAGGACTTTCTCAATCGAATAGAGCAATAAAAAAATAATATGATGGAATTTGGATTTTCGACTAGACGGAGCCCTTAAGCCTTAGTTTTTGAAAAAATTTGACATATTGGTTTTTAGGTATTGATATTTCACTGTTAGGCCTATTGATATTTCTAAATGGGCCTCGTCATTGAGTTTTGATGCTAGAACAAAAACAAAGACAGTTTTAGAATCCTTAAAACATATTTAACCAACTCAAATGGACTTTTTTTCCATTTCCCATTTGTTCTCTTTTTACATGGGATTGAAATGGGCTCAACATTAAAGATTTTTGTTCCCTTATCCCCCCATGGGGGGGATCTTTTGTCCGTAGCGCCATAAAATTTTAGGACCGAATAGTCCACCACCTAAGGGTCCTTTTCCAACAAAAACATGAAAAATGACCACCTGAGCGGCAGGGGCCTGGGACGATCTCCTTGAATTTATTATAAATTTTTGGGTCAGCTAAGACCCTTGAATCATTATAGAGTAATAAAGAGACATAGGAGATGACAGCAATGTCGCACCATAAAGAAAGAACCAAGAGGGAGGTGTAACATGAAAAAATACCACTTCTCCCTCCCCTCCCCCTCATTCTTCCAACCTCAGTAGCGGGCGAATGAGCAAACGTACGAATCTCCTTTTTTCACAGGATGTACCTAACCTCTTACACTTCCTATGGCAGCAAAAATCCCTATTTCTACAATGGTCTCGAAAACCGGAATCCATCTGGGTGGATGCTCTCCTTAAGGACACTGTCTACGTAGAAATCAGGATATGTGTTGGTTTTCTGTTTTTATATGCATCTTATAGAGGATTTTCTTGCGCTTCCATCGGTACTATCCGTTTTCGTCTACTCCAAATAGTGCGCTCACCAGAGGGTGGGAAAGCGATGGGAGTGGCGTGACCTTGACCCCTCCCCCCCTCATAACTGGGAGTCAATCGAGCGTGTTTCTCTGCGGCAATGGCAATATAGTTCGCTCATGGGCTACTCAAAGTGGTTCCATTATTCAAACGAAACATTCTAAGGCGGAATTAGAGATGTGACTCAAAAAAAACCATGCCGTTTTTTTTAAAATAAACACGTTTTTTTTCCAAAAAAAACTGGCCAAAAAAACGTGGATATTTTGTTTTTTTTTAAATATTTTGTCTGAAAATAACTCCGCAAGAAAAAAAAACACATTACATTATTTGTTTTCATGTCAAATTACAAAATAAAACAGCATACTCCTTAATTGATGGTTTTCTATGGTTTTATGAACTTTTTCATTTTCTACGGTTTCATGCTTTGATATTTCATTTATTTTACAATAAATGTGAATGACCTTAAACTCCCAAAATGATGTGTTATAATAACATATCTTTACTTATGGTCATTGATAGAGATGTGACTAAAAAAACCATGCTGTTTTTTTTTTTAAAAACATGTTATTGATACAAAATTATGACTAAAAAACATGGAAATTAATATATTTGTGACCTTAAAAATCCAATGCTGTTTTTTTTAACATTGTTTTTTAACAGAAAAATCTTGACGAAAAAAACATGGCTATCATATTTTATTGGACCAAAAAAGTTTTTTTTATAAACATTTCAAAAAAATCATGACTAAAAAAACACGGATGTAAATATCAGGAAAGTTAGTTTTCTCTAATCAAATTGTCTTTAGAAATTTATAAACAAAGAATGCTGTTAATATTGAAATCATGTTTATTAGAACTGTACTAGGTCTTAGAATAAAATATCTACATAGAATCTATTCACTCCATAAAACCTTTCGGAGACCAGCTCCATCCTCAGTCATTCAGTAAAATTTGGTGAAATGGACGATGAATTTTCACTGTTTCTTTGAAAAACATTTGACTGAATGACTTACTGAGGATGGAGCTAGTCTCCGAAACGTTTTATAGAGTGAATAGATTCTTTGTGGATATTTTATTATAAGACCTGGTATGGTTCTAATGGATATTAAAATATCTTATGTGACCAAAAAATCCATGCTGTTTTTTGAATGTTTTTGTTACAAAAAAGTCATGACTAAAAAACACGGATATTAATATACTTTATTTTACCATAAACAACCATGCTGTATTTTTTAAAATAAACATATTTCTTACAGAAAAATCATGATTAAAAAATGTGGATATTAATATATTTTATATGCCAAAAAAAACCTGCTGTTTTTTTTAAATAATGTTTTCTTAACCAAATAAAATCATGACTAAAAAACATGGATATTAATGAATTTTGGTGAAAAAAACATGGTTTTTAAAATGTCATGTTTTTTGGTCAGATAAAATTTAATAACACTCATGTTTTTTGTAAAAAAAAAATTTTTCAGAAAACATGGTTTTTTGGTCACATAAAATAAATTAATATCCATGTTTTTTTTGCAGATTAGATTAGTCATTAGTTTTAGCCTCCCTACCCAGCAACAAATGCGATCCAAAGAGAGGAAGGAAGATTATGAAACAAGATCAAAGTTGAAGAAGACAGTAGTAGGTGCTGAAAAACAGGACAGCAGTGAACCGAAAAAAAGGTGGTCATTAACATCACAAAAACATTTAATTTCAACAAAAAGAAGGCCTACCTAACTTTCAGCTTGGACCCTTACATTGTCCCCCTGGGAGCGCTAGTTCCCATAGATACAATAATTGTATCCCCCTGAGGGGTGTTTTTTTTACAAAGAATTCGTGACCAGAAAATGAATATTAAACTTTTTAATAAAAAAACATGTTTAAAAAAAACAAGGATTTTTTGGTAACATAAAATATGTTAATATCCATGATTTTAAGACACGATTTTTTATGAAAAATACATAAAATAAAACAGCATGGTTTTTTGTTCGCATAAAATATATTCATATCCAGGTTTTCTTATGTTTGTAAAAAAACATATTTTTTTAAAAACAGCATGGGGTTTTTTAGGTCTCATAAATATATTCATGTTTTTTGTCATGATTTTTTAGTACAAAAACATTTTTTTGGTCTCAAATATATTAATGTTTTTTCAGTCATGATTTTTTAGTAAAAAACATGTTTTTTTAAAAAACTGCATGGGGCTTTTTAGGTCACATAAAATATATTGTTTTTTAGTCATGATTCTTTGTAAAAAAACAGCATGGTTATATTTGGTACCAGAGAATGTATTAATATTCATTTTTATTAGTCAGAATTTGGTCAATGTGAAGTTTAATGCAATCATGGAAATTAATAATTATATTCCGAAAAATCACTAAAGGAACCCATTTAAGAATGTTTTACAAGAACGAAATTCTGCTCGCTGATGCTTTATTTTCGAATCATTGAACTTTGAAGTTGGACTTCCCGAGCCAAAGGAAGCGAGCGTAATTTAATTAAAAACGGAAGCTAACCCCCTATTACAAACGTAAAGAGGTTGGGTCGTGAGGGGGAGGCATAGTTCTTCTAGCGAAAATTATAAATGAAGCTTCTAACCCACCCATTAACATGACGACCACAATCTTGTTTACATCGGCTCTAAGATGGCAACCACCATGGGCGCTGCCATCTTAGAGCCGATGTCAACAAGATTGCGGTCATCACCCAAATGGGTTGGTTAGAAGCTTTATTTATAATTTTCATTAGAAGAACTGTGCCTCCCCCTCCCGACCCAACCTCTTTACGTTTGTAATAGCTTCCGTTATTAATTAAATTCCGTTTCACGCGCTCGCTTCCTTTGGCGCAGAGGCCAACTTCAAAGTTCAATTATTCGAAAATTACGCATCAGCGAGCAGAATGTCATTCGTGTAAAACGTTCTTAAATGGGTTCCTTTAGTGATTCCTGGGATCGCTAATTATTATTTTCTGATTGCATTAAACTTCACATTGACCCAGAATTTTTTGTAAAAAAACCGGTTTTTAAAAAAACAGCATATTTTTTTGGTCACCTTAAATATATTAATATCTATGGTTTTTAGTCATTGTTTTGTAATGAAAACATGAAAAAGAAACCATACAGTGAAAGTGGTGGCAGATAACCCACAATTACCTGGAGTCTAAGAGGTACAGCAGGAGCCACAGAACTTATATTGATGACGTCAAAATTCAGAGCTTAATATGGTAAATCTGAAGGATATGTCAGTTATCAATTTTCCACTTTTTGGTGCCTGAACCTAATTAATTGAATCAAAATAAACAAGTTTTCTTCTACGCACCTTCCGTCTCAAATGAGTATTTTATGATTTATAGCGATAAGTTTAGTTTCGTCTTTGATGATGAATGCGCTCGAATTAACAGCTACTCATCGACTTTTGAATTTTTGTTGCTTGAATCATGGTAATAACATCGAAATAAACAACTTTTCTTGTATACACGATTCTCGTCAAAAGAGTATTCAACGAGGCATAGCGGTAGGTTTGGTTTCGTCTTTTATGACGATCGCGCTGGAAGCGAGTGCGCATTGCAGTGTTGCTGTCAGTCATTTACCGCTATAACTAATAAAATACTCATTTGAGACGGAAAGTGCATATAAGAAAACTTGTTTATTTCGATATAATTAACTATGCTTAGGTTAGGCATCAAAATTTACAAAATCGATAACTGACATATCCTTCAGATTTACCCTTATTATTTCTGCAAAGTCTGTTTTTTTTGGTCACATAAAAATGAAATCAGACATAGTAGAGATAGTAAGCTCTGAATTTTGACTCCATCAATATAAGTTCTGTGGCTCCTGCTGTTCCTCTTAAACGCCTCTAGGTAATTGTGGGTTATCTGCCACCACTTTTACTGTATGGTTTCTTTTTGATGTTTTTATAACAATGAAATGACTAAAAAACATGGATATTAATATATTTCAGGTGTCCAAAAAAAAACCCAGACATATGCTTAACAAAATTTAGGTGTGCAAAAACACAAAAAAACACAAAACACGTTTTTTTTGCAAAAAAAACGCAATCAAATAAAACTGTTTTTTTTTTGCATCACTAGGCTGAATAAATATTTTTTATGAAATTTTGACAATTTCAGAATTTAGCTGTTCTGCCGTATCTATGATACCGCAGCTTTCACTCATAGCGCGCTGACAGCTGCAGTATCATAGCTACAGCTATGGCGAGCACACCAATCCAAAGGGCTTGAAAAGAGCTATGAATCAAAGGAGTTGACTTGACAAAAAAACGTATTTTGGTCGAAAAAAATGAAAAAATTTAAATAATTAATTATTTTCAAAATTTCACTTATTCTCTTTCGTTGTATATTTTTCCTGAGAGTTACAGAGCTACAGCCATGAAAATTATATCAATCGAAAGGGCTTGAAAAGAGCTACAAACACTCAAGATTTCATTGTAGAAAACCCTGTAGTTCAAAAGATAAAAAGAAAAACAAATTTTTTATGTGAAAAATGCGTTTTTTTGGAAACTTGATAATTGGTTTCTCAAATGTATCTTCTTCCACAATTTTAGAGCTACAAAAATGGTTTATATACCATTCGATAGCACTTAGCAAGAAGTATCGATATGCAATGGCATTTTTGGATACATTTGTTTTTGAAAATTACACGACATGAAAAAAAAAGAATGAAGAAAAAATAATTTTTTTTATTTTTAATTCCCAAAATCCACAAAAAAAAGTTATCAAAATTCCCTATTGCATATGGTTATATAGACATATAAGCAATCTAAAAACGAAGTACTGGTTCTGTAACTTCAAAATTGTAGGAGATAGATTTTACAAAACCCCCTTTTATATCATATTTTGCAAAAAAAAAAGTGCAGCTACAAAAATTTCGTCGAAATAACAAATGATCTATGCATCATTTCACACCTACTGTGAAAATTTCAGAGAAATCCATCCATAAATAATGGACTTTTTTCTACGTAGATGGTCCCCTTAACTTATAGAGAAACATTTTACCTTGACCAAGAAGCTTGCATTTCTCTCAGCTTAGAACTTACATTTTCTTCTGGGGCGTACTAATTCTCATATATAGCACATAATGGTTTTTCTGAGGGTTAAGGGGATCGTCCCAGGCCCCTGCCAGGCCCCTGTTAGGCCCCTGTTGGTCTGTTGAGCTTTTTATTGTTTTCTTGTTTGAAAAGGACTCTTAGGTGGTGGGCTATTCGGTCCTTGAATTTTATGATGCTACGGACAATAGATCCCCTCCCCCCAAGGGGACAAAAATCTTAAATTTTCAACCCCATTTCAACCCCCATGTAAAAAGAAAACAAAACGGGCAATGGATGATTTCAAAATTTACTTCTGTTGGAAATGTTCCATGGATTCTAAAACTGTCTTTATTTATGTTCTAGCATAAAAACTCAATGAGGCAATGCGTTTTGAAATATCCATAAAAATGAACTAAAAAACCAATATGTCCAATTTTTTCCAAAAACTAAGGCCTGAATCAAAACAATGAATAGAAGAAATTGTGTTTTTTTCAAAAGTTATAATATACTCAATTTCATAAGAATCAGACTGGAAATAAAAAATTTCAGGATTGAAAAAAAAATTTTTTGTTTGGAAATCCCAATTCACAGTATGAATATGAAGTTATGTATGGAAATTATTGAAATAAAAATTAAAACTGCATTCAAATAAAATAAATTGTCCATTATATTACACTTCAACAAAGAATTTTGTTATGGCTTATACCTATAAAAAATAACTTTCAACATTCAAACCGTATCTACTCATTGAGTTATGATGCTAGAGCAAACCCAAAGACAGTTGTAGAATCCATGGAACATTTCTAACCAAAAATAGTCTTTTTTCAAAATTGAGGAAAAAATATATATAGCTCTAAACCCAAAAATAATATTTTGAAATATTTTGTGATCTATTCATGAAATATCACTGATTACAATTTTTTTCAAAATGTTGAAATTTTCCTTCATTTTTGTTAGAAATGCTTCAAGGATTCTAAAACTGTCTTTGGTTTTGTTCTAGCATCAAAACTCAATTAGGAGATACTTCTTGAAATATACATAAAAATGCACCAAAAAACTAATTTTTCATAAAAAAACTAAGGCCTAAATCAAAAGTGACAAAAGTAAAAAAGTTAATTTAAAAAAAATTCATATACTGGCCAATTTTCAAACGAATCTGACAGAAAAAATTGAAAAATTTGGACGATCTCCTTAAACCTCCCATCTTAAGATAATCGAACGTTTTTCCTATGAATTCTTTGAAAAATAAAATAAATACTTCCGGAGGGAAATAAGCTCTCGGGTATTCACAGCATGTTTATAAATTTGAATTGACAGGTAAAGCCCAATTTTTTTTTTAAAATAACCCAAACTCCCCCTCCCTCAAACAATTTGCCTTTAAATTTTAATTTCTCAGCCAATATTGTACATAGAGACAAACGTTTTTTTTTTTTTGTTAGATTCAGAATGCAAATATCTAACAAAGCTAGGTCCATTTGTTTGGTTGTGTTTAAAAAAAAAAATTTTATACCTATTTGAATATTAAAAACATAATTCTATTTCTATGGACAATGAAAAAATTTCTAATCAAGTTATCAAACCCAAATAAGCTAGCTAATATAGTACTCACTTTGCTCTCCACGATGCAAAAAAGATCTCTTTCATAAGTGAAAAACTGTAGGAGAAATTGAGCTGCAGAGCCGAAAAAAAAACTTTTTTGGGGGAAAAAGTGTACGAGTTTTTTAATTATTTCTCCAACAGTTTTTCACTTATTGAGATCTTTCTTGCATTGTAAAGATCAAGGTGAGTACTATTGTTGCAATACGTGTAAATTGGTTGTCATTAATCACGTATGCATGAGGAATTGCAACCTCCACAAATAAATATAATGTACACCTTAGTGCTCGCGTGAATACTACATAAAAGCATGGACAATGAAAGAGTAAAGATTAAAATTGGTTTTATTTTTACGAACACGTGGGTCAAATACGAACACACAAAATATATCAATGTAATGATTAAAGCACAGGGAAATGTTTGAACGAAGGAAAAGATGCGCACAAGTGCACTAATGCGAGATGCTCATGACAATCACCAGTGTGAAATTCAACACTACATAGCATTAAAAAAAATGTAAAACTTCCCCGAGAACATCTATCGTCAATACTCAAGAGCTGACAACGATTCACAAAAGAATGCACAAAGTTATAGAAATCCCTACGCAACACAAATCACAGACCAATGATGACAAACATACCGGTTCCCTTGACTCACAACAAGGGATCCAAAAATATATATAAATGCTTCGCATTTTATCGCGTTAACATAAGACACAAATTCATTACACAGCGCGTCCTTTTTACTGCACTGTACAGCGTGCCACTTTGACTTCCACTAATACACTTTAAAGCACTGTTTCAAAATACTCGATACCACAAATTTTCAATTCCTCTGGAATGCGTTGCAGGTGTCACCTAGTTTCGGGCCCTGTTCAACTCTTGAGGGGCGCCCGCAATGTTTCTTCGCTGCTGCCGCTCCAATCGCAGGCGTCGGCCGGTTGCTGACACATCGAAGACGCTGCGCCTAGAGCGCTCGCTCGTTGCGCTCATGGCTTTTATTGCCCGAACAGCTTAACCACTGTGAAATTTGCGATTTCTGACGTTGTTAAAGATTGGGAGCTGTGCGAGTTCTAAATGCAGGCTGAAGTGTTCATGCTGGCTTGAAGTCGACGTAGAACTGAAATTTTGTTTTCTCAGGAGAACGATTTGATACATTTTAATGCGTGCTGGTTGTCAACTCGATGTTGTTGCGTATCAAGCGAAATTTGATGCCGGCGGTACTTCTGTGTTTGCTGGGTCCGTTGCTAACTATTGGAGATTCGAAGGAGCACTGTATCAGGCACTTTCTTGACGTTTCTCCTCGATTAGCAGATCCAACAGGGATCACGACGGCGGCCGAATCCCCGAAACGTGCACCAAAAAGACTGTCTCTCGTCGTGTAACCATGCAAAATTCCTCCCTGCTTTCTCTTCTCAGCTCCTTATAAGTCCTCCGCCTCATTCCTTCGAGATCATTCCCGACTCTTCCTTTGCAAAGATCATGTGTTTCACTCACGATTGGTTGAGCCTTGCTTGTTTCGGGTGTTCTGAAATGTAATTGGTTTGCTCTCTGACACTCCCACATGTGTGATCCCTTCCAGAGCGCTGATTGGCTGAAGAGATGCGCCACCCTTCGAAACTGCCTCGCACCGCATTCCCACGCAACGCCCTTTGTGTTGTGTGTGTGCCTGTGTGTGTTTTGTTGTGTGCTGGCTTGAGATTTGTGTTTGTGTAAAAGACTGTGTGTTTGTAGAAGCCTGAGCCTCAGCAAGTTTGGTCACTTGAGCTCGACCGATATTTATGGCCCACCTCTTCGAAACCCGAGAACAACGCTGTGCCTTTTCTTAAAACAGAGAAAAATCACCCTTCCGCAAAGCCAATGGTTTTCCACATTCCAGTTAAGAAAATCCTGTTACGAGAAATGAAATATCATCTAACATGAATATATCTTTACGTGATTTAGCCACAAAAACATGTCATGTGATATGAACATACATATTTCGTAACACTATAAACCTTGCATAGTTGTTCTTTGGTGTATTAATTAGAAATTTTTTTATTGACATTTGAAGTAACAACTTGAAAGTTAATAAATTTTACTTCAAAAAATTAGAAAATTTTCTAATTTTTTTTTTTTTGAGCAAAAACAAACACATGGACTTAGCTTCAGTAGATATTTTCATAGTGAATTTAACAAAAAACCTAATCGTCTCTATGTACAATATTAGCTGAGACATTGTTTTTTAGAAATTTCCCTCTGAGGGAGAGGGGGAGAGGGGTATGGGCAAATTTAAAAAGTTTTAGGGCTCTGAACGTCCATTCGAATGTTCTAAACATGTTGTGAAAACCTGCAAGCTTATTTCACTCTTTGACGCTCTTGAAGTATTTTCTATTACTTGTGGTTTTATACAAAAAAATCGTTTGATTCCCATAAATCACGTTACCAATGGACTGAATCTAGGAAGTTCTGTGATCTACCATGCAAATACCATGACTTGACCAACTATATTATATGTACTGCAAACACAAGTGTAGGAAACTTAGGTGGTTTGGATTGTAATCTTGCATCAAATGAAGTAATAGCTATGGAAAAAATGAGGAAATAAGAATTTCCAAATGGAAATCTGGTCATTGAGGTTTTAACAAATCTATACTATAATAAGAGCCGCGTCCGTCCGTCCATCGGTCGGTCTGTCCGAAGCCAGCTTGTAGTGTGTGATGAGCGTATCTGTGATACAAGCTCGGCCTCATCAACTCTCGAGAGATTGATTTATTTTATTTCTTACTGTCTTCCCTTCATTTTGCCTTCTTTCTTATTTCAAGTAAAGGGGGGTGGACTAGTGATAATAACTGGGAGAATACGCTAAGGCTAAAAGTGATAGATTGGGATATGTCATGTTATGAAAGCCAAGTATGGATAGGGATTAGTCCTTGAATAAACATTTGAATAATTTAAGTAAATATATTATTATAATTTTGGAATGATCATGTTGAATCTTCATAAAATGTTTCAAATTGCAGAAAGTATTTTGAAAAGTTATAAATATATGGTCTATTATCAATTATTTTAAGAATCTTCGTACTTCTGTTCTTCAAATAATTTATTTTGTTTTACAGTACGAGGTATTGAACTTGGATTTTTTCATCAATTTTCAGACAAATTATGATCTCTCAATTGTTCTATTTATTCCTGTTCATGTTTTCTATGAAGTTAATGCTGTTATTTTCTATTTCAGTACTCGGTTTATCCAATGTTAACTGGCATAAATGATTTCTTGAAATATTAATTGGTATAAGTGACTGAGTGGTACCTAATCAGCTGCTCAATGGTATCTACCACCATTCTTAAAGGTAAGTAATTACTGTCATGCAGCAAGCATATGGCAATATCACTTCTTTGTTATGATAGTATTAATAATTTGCAAATTAAATTTTTGAATAAATAAAATTGGTAGTTTGTGAGGTAGAGAACCATCTTTTGAAATACATTGGCTCATATTTTTTGTAAATAAGCTGCACATTAACAAAACTTGTGTAACTTTGATAAACAAAGTGCTTTTGTCAAATATACAAATGTGTAAGAAATGAGAAATATTTCCCCAACTGCAATGTCAAACTCACAAGTTAAAATTTTGGTTTTTGGCGATTTCATTTTGAGGCATTGGACATTCTGTGAATTTGTATGGCTGCACAAATGATGCTGCATGGGCAAGCTTGAATAATGAAAGTAAAAAAGTTTGTGGTAACTTTCAGTTGCATGCAAGATAATGTTGCTTGCCATCCAGTGAAGTTGATATACACTTTAACTTGTCATGGTAATATTCCTGTGACTAAATGTGGAATGTCCACATTCTAATTCAAAACAAACTGTCAGAAAGATATAGAATTGAAAATCTATGGCAACAACACATGACATGTTGAATCCTGAAATGTGCTAAAAGATGATTGGAGGAGATTTGCCTAAGGAGCATGACATTAATATTTGTGCCAGAAGAGGCAGTGTTATGACTAGGAAGAGGTTAAATGTAACTTTAATGTTAGTATTTCTTCCCCTGAACATTTAGATTGTTTCTGAGTGGCTGTGGTTCTGATCTGATTATTTTGAGCACCCTGATTCTCTAATGCAACAAATGTGCTTGGTCCATTGAAATTCATAGAATTAGTTGAATATATTCATAAATAATTGCAGAAAACATTTTTAAGGCTAATAAAGTTTAAGCTGTCAATAATGAGCAAAAAAAAATTATATTAGATGTTGCTATGCTTTTTGTATTACTCTGACCATTTATTTTACTCATCATTGTAGTCAAGGATGTCTATAGAATTGATTTAGAACTTGAAATGCTGCACACTTTTACCAGTGACTATGTTTGTCTAAAATCCCAAATCTGTGTTGTTAAATTTTGTGTGATAGATGTGAACATAGAATTATGGCTTGTTATATTCATGCTGTGTAGAAATGTGAATACGTAAATTAGGTTGTGAATTTTGTGGATATTTTTCATAGATAACTTTCTATGGTGTTCTGTGTCACTGATGCTTTTTTTGTTGGTGCTTTATTTCCTAGAATAATTTTTTTTCTCTGTGCTGCAGGCAAATTTGTGCTCAAAATAATTTGTGTACTGCACTATAAGCGGATGTCTACTAATCGTTCCTCTGAAATAAGAACACACTCACAAGTAGAGATTGGATGGGGCTGTTTGTGGTTGTTCGCAAAATGCAAGTCTACATCATTAACATTGGTAACTGTATTGAGTAAGCTTCTGTCTGTGGGTGTTGTGGTTTTTCTATTAATAAATCTATAAGAGGCAACCATGATGATAATGGCTTTACTTGAGTTGATGTGTACCATTTGAAACATTGATTGTGCAGTAACTTGCTCCGACAACCCCGAAAAGAAAAACAAACTGTGGGTCAGTGGCTTTGTCTTGTTCTCTGAAAAATCCTGTATTGTTTTAATTTGTAGAAAATCAGAATATTGTAACCTACATGTTATTTTAATTTATTTTATCTAGAAACACCATGTAAGAGCTAGAGGAGCTTCTATTTGTCATAAATATCATTCTTTGTTTTGACATTGCTTGTTGTATTCTTCCTCATTTGGTAATGTAATTAATTAGACTTTCATTTGTTTTTAAAATTTCTTTGAAATGATGTACAGCTTCTGCTCAGGTCTGAAGAACCCATCATTTGACCGTGAAATCTCATCTCAATTATGCTTTTCTTCTATTGTGATTGTGGTCTCGAGCTGTGGTTTAGATAGATAAGCCTTCTTTTTGTTGAAACAAAAGAGATCTTTTTTTTATGGAATACCTTGTTTCAGTTCTCTGTTGTCCTCTCTTTCAGCATCTATTTATTTCTTCAATATTCATCATATTCATCATGTTTTAAATGTTTCCTTCTTAAGTTGCTATTCCTATGTACAAGAAATCTTGTGTAGCATCACGTCTTGCTCATAGATTCCCCATTCTCTCAACTCCGAACTATATGGTGTTTTCATCTGTCCACTCTTTGGAACATCTTTTTTTGTATATAAGGAGACCAAAAATAGTATACAAATCCTTCCAATCCCGTACTAACTGATAATCTAATTCATTTAGTCCTTGGTTTATCTTTCAGTGCTTAACAGTTTTTAATTTTTTCAACATCTTTGTTATTTCTGTATGGCAGATTTTCTAATGTAGTGTTCAGTATTTTATTTTGTAGTGTGCATTTTTTTTTAAAAAGTGATGAAAAGACGATTACAAATAATTAAATTAGTGTGATACCACATGTTGCAAGTAATACACTACTGTGTAAGATTTGAATTGATTCATTATTATAGTTTTTTATTCAATATGTAGCAATAAAAATTATTTTATGATTTAGTGTATGTACTGTACAAATTGAATTCACAATTTTTCTATCAATACTTTTACCCAAGTGTTCATAGGAGTGAGGAAAGAGGTACTATAATAGAGGATAAGTTTACAGTGTAGGAGACTTTTGTGAAAAATTAAAGTATTTAAGTGATAAAATCTGCATTGTTTTGCTACTTAAAGGATTTTTTGCTGTAAAAGTAGTCCTAGAGCCTAACATCCATAATACATGAGGGATGATTGTATTTGAATTTGGTTTCATTAATATTTGTAGACATTTTGTAAGGTGCTTCTTACCTTGTTCTTGATTCCTTTCTGGTTATGTATCTGTTCGGTTACCATCGATAGTCTGTCACGTGTTCAAAATACTTATTGGAGTTGTGGTACTTGATCTGGACAGGTTATTAGCTGTTAACATATTAATAGCTAAGTAAAATGCATTAGGACCATGGAGCATCTTTCTTTGAGCTATTGATTTTTACAAAAGTATGAAAGTGTAAATGATGTTGAGCCACTGCCTCCCATAGCTAGTCTTCCTGATAATTGCATAATCATTTCACACATAGCATTTCTGTAGAATCAGCCAATAATATATATCATCTGTTCCATCCTTTCCTCAATTATTTCAGCAGTTTTTGTGGCAAACCTTGGAATTAAAAAGCGGTGTATGGTTGCCAAGCATGCGGTAAATGGGTTGTTTGGTTGTTTTGTTTTTTTATAATATAAATGTGCTTCAGAGGGATACAACTAATGTATCTTCGTACTGCCCCTAGAGGGAGTATGTGAGGTCCCAAGCTAAAGGTTAGGCAGGTTTTCCTTTTAGTTGAAATAGAATAGTTCTTTGGTTATGTTATAGACCATCTTTTTTTTTCTCTCCAGCTTTGTTTTTCAGCACTTGCTACTTTCTTCTTTAACTTTTATTTGTTTCACCAACCTTTTCCTTAACTTTCTGCTTCCGTGTATCATGTGCATAGGTTCCACATTCTCTCAAGCACATTCTAAATGGTGCCTTCATTCTTCCTCTCTTTGGAAAGTCTTAGTTGTGGTTAGGGAGACTTGAAATAACATCTAATCCCTGTAATATGAATGTTACCTACTGTTTGGAGTTAAATTCCCTCTGCCATGTTCTTGAAAAATGATTATATTTCCTACAACATGGGCAGTAGCTGCGCTGGAATACCCACACCAATATGGGTAATTGGGAAATTAATACATTGACTTTTTAATGTACAGCATGTAAATTCTAAATTCTTTGAAATGTTGATTTTCATACCAAAATATTTTCTTGGCTTGCATTTGCACGAGTAATGTTCTACTCACTACCAAGTTGTAACGTCATAATTGCATCAAAATTTGAAATGGCCACTTATACTTTCTTAACTGAGCACTCATTGGATTCATTATTTCAGTGCAAAGTATTTGAGGTAGGAATTTTAAAAATTGTCAAGTACAGTGGTACCTCGGTATTCGACCATAATCTGTTCTGAGGTGGTGGTCGAGAACCGAAACCAATTTTGCCATAAGAAATAATGGAAAGTAATTTAATCTGTTCTTACCATTAAGAAAAATACCTAAAATATTAATAGAAAGTGTATCTAAACAACAATGAAGACGTAAATGTGCATAAGCAGTACATAACGATTCGTAAGTTTGAAGAGCTTTTTTGCAGATGAGAGCTTCACTGATGCTGTCCCCTGCCAACATCTTTTCCTTGATGAAGATAAGAAGCAACTTCTCCATTTCTTCCATTATCTGAGGCCTTTGCTTACTAATTCCTGTCACTCCCATTGCAACATCAGCTTTCTTTAACACTTCCTTATGCTTCAAGATAGTGGAAATGGTTGATTTTGCCATTTCGTGCTGCGACGCAAGGTAGGACACTCGTACACCACTTTCATATTTTGCAACAATTTCCTTCTTCAGTTAAATTTTCCTCTTTGCCTTCCCCTTATCACTGTCTTTCTTTGGACCCATAATGAAGGGCTAGAGCAACACGAAAAAGTGTAAATCTGGAAAGAAATGCATTACTCGAACAAACTGCGTACGTCTTACTCCGCTCACGGTCAGAGTCGAACTGACGCTTATCCGCTGGCCAAGGAGCGTGTTCGGGTCGACTCGGCTAGTCGAGTACCGAAAATCTGTTCGAGATCCGAAGCATTTTCTACTCGAATTTTTTGGTCGAGAACCGATTTGGTAGAGTATTGAGGCGGTCGAGAACCGAGGTACCACTGTTTTTAGAACTGGCTTATTTATGTATAATATTTTTACTGTAATTCATATGGTGTAATAATAATATATATGGTGTATGATGTCCACCAAGCTTTAATTTCTTTTTCTCTCTCTTATTCATTCATTTCTTGATGTATTTGCTGCGGTATAATTTTGGGCAAATTTGTTGGTTGTGTAGGGATACAAGGTTACAAAGCTACGTAAGATAAGAGGCATGGTGCCTCCTATTTAGTTTTCTTAGTTTTCTTTTTCATGTAGTAATTTTTTAAAGGATATACTTTTGTGTAATTTTGATTAAAATTTATTAAGGGAAATTATGGTGCAGTTATCGTCAATTATTTGACATGTGAATGTTTGTTTCGTAAAGGCCCACTCTTTCAATACTTGTCTTACATTCTTTGCATGTTTCTTAAAATCTCATTTGTTAAGTTGACTGACTTGGTGGCATGATATTTTGGCTTTGCATGATATTTTGGCTTTGCATGATATTTGTGGTTGCTCTATGGACTCCGGATTGTGCCTTGTGGATCAACATGTATGTGTATATTTTCATCATCTCCAATACCATGGAAACCCTGTGATGTGACACAAGTCATTTGTAGTCTGATCATAGTGTGTCAGCTACAGGAATTTGTATGCTCAATTTCCACAGAGCCATCATGGAGAGGAAGTGTGCAGAACCATCCCTTCTCACCACAGCTTTTCTGGATGTGTCTGAATTGGAGAGTTCCTGTGGAGATGAGATAAAGAAGCACATTGAAAAAAACTCCAGTGCTTTCACCATTTTCCGATCTCCATCAGCTGCATCTTCACCTGAGAAATGTGTTCCATCTCTTTCACTGAAGAACTCCAAGTCTGAAAATGCTCATGGGGATGATGATGATGGTGGCCAAATTGTCATTGAATGTGAAGTGAGTGAATCACCATTTCGAACTTTGAAAGGTGATTCAAAGGACTTGACTAAGAGTTCTTGGAATGTATGCAAATCTAACAAGCAAAAGAGTATAGAGCAGCCAGTGAAAAATGAAGTACCAAGTTCATTAAATGCCACCATTGATCGTACTGAGTCACATGGATGTTCGTCTTTGAAAATGCCCGGAAAAAAGCTTTCAAACGGCACATGTTCTTCTAGATCTTTTGCAGGCAAGAGACTCTCTTGCTCTGGCTCCCTTAGCCCGCATTTCGAGACTCGAGAACCAGAAAAGCAGACTTGCCATAATGTTCAAAGCCATAATGATGTGGGAAAAATCCATGAAGCTTTCACTTCTCTATCTGAAGATAACAGAGACATGGTTAGAGTTGGGGGAATGGAAGACTGTATTTCTCAAGGAAAGCAAATCACAGAACAACCAAATTCTTCTCTTCGTAGAACTAAAGAGTTTGCAAGCCATAGCAGGTTTTCTGTGAAAGAACAAATCTATCCATCCATTATTGATGAAGATGGGGAAGAGGATGGGTTCATATCTCAAGAAAAATATGCACTTTATGCAAAAAACCTCTGTGCAAGAAGGGACCATGCAAGTTTATTAAGAAGTAAGATCAGCACTCCAACAAATTCTCAAAAAATGAAACTAACTCCATGCCAACCTGTGTCCCCTCTCAAATTGTCATCTACTTCCCCATTGAACCATAAATTGATTGTATCTAGAAATAATCATCTTCAGGATCATGACTTTTGCAAGCAACTTAATGGGCAAGCTAAAAGAAGTGATACATCAAAACTAACCCTTACAAATAAGCTTGAAGAGTTTCTATGGTCTAATGCAGATAAGCTTGAAAAGTTACGACATTCTAACTCAAGTTCATCTGTTTCAAGAACAGCTTCATCTACAGTCAATAGAGCTGCCAAATCAGCACATGCATTAGTATTAGGTGAGTTGAATTCAACTTTAGGTACAGCGTCTAAAACAAATCATGAAAATCCATCAAGAAAATCTGATACTGTTAATGAACGAGCTTCCACATTCCTAATTTCTCAGCCTTTTAATACATCACAGGTCAGTGAATCAACTGCTGCTACAACTTATTTAAAATGTGCATCAGTGTTGACAAAAACAGCTTCATCTGAGTCTACCAAAGCATTTAGTCAAAAATCGACTTTGAGGAAGGAGCTTAATTCCCCAGTGAAGAAACCTCCTGTAGATGTGGATGACATTCAAAATCCTGTAAAGTTTGTGTGTCAAGCTAAACAAACTCATAACAATCTGATGACTGCAGATACCTTAAGAGTGCCTATCAAAATTACATCTACTTCAGCGAAAACTTCTGTAATGTTGCCTAATTTGGGCAAAGCAAATTTAACTAAAAGTAGTTCATCTAGTGAAAAACAATGCAAAATTCTTTTGCCATCTGGCAACAACTCCTATCGCTGGGCATCCTTTTCTGTGCCAACTAACTGTTTACCAGTTAGTACTGCTAATTTGAAACATTATTCATTGAATGGCAAACTTGCACCTGCACAAAAAAATTTGGCTTCCAAAAATGTCTCAAAATCAAATGATTTATGCCAGTCCACTGAACTAAGCCATATTTCTACCATGCCACAGGCTCATTCGCCCAATATAAGGTTCTCTACTCACATATCTCGTTCATCATCTCAAAAATTTAGAAATCAAATTCACTCAAATATGAAATCTCAACTCTTGTCACAAGAAATGGGCCATCATCAGTTGAAGTGTACTTCCAGTTTCAAGAAGTCCAACATAAATGACAAGTCAATTGGAACGCAACAAGAGACGTCAAATGGGCCTGTTAGCTTCAAAGATCTTGGCAACTCAAAGACAGTCAGTATTGATGAAAAAGAAAAACTGGGCAGAGAAAAAAATAAAAAAGTTATCAATTCCTCTTATAATGAGGTACTTTGCGATTATTCAAGCATGAAAAAGCCTGACGTTGAAAATTCACTAACTATATACGATGCCAGTATTGATACAGAAAAATACCTGGCTAAAGTGACCCAAGGAAGTTCTGATACAAGCCCAAAAAGGAAGTTATGTTTGCCAGAGATTGAGGAGCTCCATTCTATTGACAGAGCAAGATTAAGAGGGAAAGCAAGAGTCTCACCAATGAAGATGCAATTTCAAAAGAACAGAGGCATCATCTCATCCAGAGCCAAGTTGGTGAAAAATGTTCCAGCCAAAAATAGAAGTTTCAATATTTTGAATAGAAGTGCTGGTGTTGTGATAAAGGTCAATGTGGATGATAAACATGATCATGTTGGTCTTGTGCCTGAAAATTTGGATGATAATTCTAGATTAAGTGCCACTGCAAGTTCTATAAGAGCTAACTGTACTTCAAAGTGGCAACCATCAATGGCAAATAATTCCAGGGGGCCCATTGAAGCGAGAAATCATGCATGTACTGCTGTTTCTGTGAAGGATGTATACACAGAAAATCAAAAGCAAGTGAAAAATTTTCTCAGTTTCAAACATTCTGTACATGAAAGTGAAAATGAGTTCTGTTTAAATCTTGAACAGGTTAAGCACTTATTAGAGTCTGATGTTTTTTGTCCTGATCAACAGGAAGAGAGTAGGAAAGTAATTCAGGATGTGCCTATCACAGATCACAAGGAATCCTTATTTCCACAGGACTCTACTGATGTTGACTGTGGTTCGAACATGGAATTTGCTGTCCAGTTGCCTGGAAATGATGCGAATATGCCTTCTGCTGAGGCTGAGCAGACCTCTACTCAGTGCTTCCCGAATGCTGTGGGAAGCTTAGTTCACGATACAAGTGATAATTTAGTTATTATCTCATCTTCAGGACAAATGAAAAAGAAGACTAGTGGTAATGAAGAACAAAGAAGTGTTGATGATGTTGCTACCCTACCATTCTGTGATGCACAAATCTCGAACCTTAAAATGTCAAGTCAACCACAATCTATTGTTCCATCATCTACTTGTTCGCAAGTTAGCTCCAGTGTACCAATGCATGCACTTCACTCTTCAGGTGTCAGTTTATCACCTACTGAGAAAACAATGTGTGATAGAACACAACTTATCTCAAAAGGTTTTTGTGATTCAAATTCACTTGGTAAAAAAATGAAAATAGGAATTTTCAATCAAGGTAATTTGTTTGCATCAAATCCTCCAAATAAACAAAATCAAACTTCTCATAAAGCTTCTTTTCAAATCCCTAAAATTTCTTTGTGTCAAGACTCGGAAACTAATGAAGATGAGATCATTGATGTCAATTCATACAGCGAAGAAGAGTGTAACAAAATTAGAGTAGAACTCTTGAAAACTCATCCAGAGCCTTCAAATAAGAAGATAAAATCTAACCAAAATCGGGTTTGTAATACATTAACTAACCAAAGATTAAGACTGGGGCGCATCGGTGCTGAATTTGACTCTGTGGTTGCCAATTTGAACCATGAAATTGCTCGAGCCAAGAGGGACGTCCCCCTGTCTTCTGGCAGCAGCTGCAATAAAAAGATGGTGGACAGCACAACTTCTGTTCAACGGATGGAGCACTCTGTAATCAGACATTTTGGTAAGTGCTTCACATAGCAACTTGCATCATTCATTGTCTCACAAAATTTATCAAAATTGTTATTTATGCTAATGTAATATGACTTCTTCCTGCAAATATTTCTGAGAGATTTCAAACATTTCACCATACCTTCCTTGTGTTCTGAAATTTCTTGCTGTATTGCATAATCTTGAGCATTTAACAGTTCTCATTTCCACCATTGTGCCATTAAACTTTTACTTGTTCCTTCTGCATTCTCTTTTATTGAATGCCTCACTTCTTCACTTTTTCATTGAAAACTCTTATAATGCATCCTATTGATTTTTTTTGTTTTAATTTTGTGACTAATCTCTTGTTCCATGCAACTGCTTCAGATGTATCACCAGTGTAAGATAACATGATCTAGCTCTGTTCTGATATCTTCTTTAAGTGTTTCCCCTTTATTCTTAGTGAAAATTTTATCCTTCTCCATATTTCAAGCACGGGCAACGATACTATTGTACAACTCTGTTGGATCACCTCCAGCACTGTGGACCATTTCCTGTTGTTTTTTAATGACATTTTCTTCCCATGATTCTCTTGACTGATAGTTTTTGGGGTTACTGTAGTTGAGGGATGCATAAAATCCTAGGCCATTCAGTAACAGTTTGGCAAAATTATAGTACAAAGTGGAGGGGACCAGAATTAAGGACAGCGTCCCACCTAAAGAACTTTTTTATTATTCAACCTAGAGCATTCAAATTTGGTATACTGATAGGAAATGCAATTTGGAATCATTTGTGATTCATGAAAAAATGCGATTTTCCCCATAGAAAACGAGATATTCATAGAAAAAAGATTTTTTGGGGTTTTTTCAAAGTGCATCTCCTCCAACAGTTTTTGAGTAAAAGTGATGATTTTGGTATCATTGGATGCAGAAAAACATGGACATTTCAGAAAGTTCTATGGGGTTCCCACAATTTACAATTTCAATGGAAAATAGAAAAAAAATGAGTAAATTTTTTTTCTTGAAAAAATGCGGATCTATGACGTCATAACTTTTCAACAAAAATTATTTGAGAAGTCGCTTAGGACTTCCTGGAAAGCCCTTTGCTGCCGTATCCAATGATACCAAAATCTTCACAGTAGCTCAAAAACTGTTGGTTGAGATGCATTTTGAAACCCAAAGTCCAAATTGTTCAGTGTAGGCAAAACAAGGATATGTAAACAATTTTAATTAAAATTTCTAAAAAATGTTGGTTCAAGTTAAACCCCTGAAATCATTATAGAGTAATACAGAGACATAGGAGATGACAGCAACATTGCACTGTGAAGAAAGAGTCAAGGGGGAGGTGTAACATGATAAAATACCAGTACCCCCTCCCCTCTTTGCTTCAAACCCCCGTAGCGGGCAAATGAGTGAGCGCACAAACTTCATTTTTTCATAGAATGCACCTGATCTCTTTCACCTCCTATAGCAGCTAAAATCTATTTTTTCCCTCAATTTCCCAATTTCTGGGGGGGGGGGGGATGCTGTCCTTAACTTAACCAAGTTAGGGGCTGCCTTATAGGAATTTATTTTTTAGATAACTGAATTGTTTTGGGTTAAGGCTTTCTAGCATGTTTGAATGTATATGTTTTAGTGTAATTCTGATTATTTATTGTGCATTTATAAAATTTCAACTAAATGTGGTGTAGTTTTGGCAGAGATAACACCAATTTGCAATTGTTCGTTTGCTTGGTGTTCTCAGAATGACTGTCTCAAATGTGGTACAGCAATATAAGGTTTGTGATGATGGTGAGGTTCTTGGACAAGATATCCATCAACATATCCAAAAACAGCAAGTTTGTCAAAACAAGTTGACTGATATTTGACTATTTCCATGAGAACTTTTGTTTGTGAGACTGGATTCAATCATGAATCTGTTTGATTGACTGGTAAGGAATTTGAACTCAAGTCCTACTAACTACAAAATGTTGCGCTCCAAACTGATAGCAACAAGCATGTACAGTCTCAAATGCCATCAGCTATAGCATTGGGCATCAGGTCAGCAATGACATCGCATCCTATTCACAGACAAGAAGCTCTTCATTGTGGAGTAAACACCCAACTATCAAAATGACAGGAGTTTGCTTATGTTTAGAATTTTATAGTCTTGCCATCATACCAAGGCGGAAAGTTACCCACAACTTCAGGACTCACTTTGCCTACTGCGGCAATTTGAATCGTGCATTTAACTCTGAGATATCACTCATGCTTTTCAATTATGGATGCAATGTAATTAAGAACATGTTCACTGCAGTGATCCTCGGTAAGGCCCTCAAATTCCCCATTCACTGTTGACCATATTTCTGTTTATCCTTATCTTGTAGAGAATTGACATCACATTTGGGAAAATTTTGCTGTGTTGGAATAACATTTGGTGACAATTGTAATGATGTATATATATACATATATATATGCTGGCAGTAACTTTGATTTAGTAAAATGCTAACCGATTAAGGTCATTTTTTATGGAGTCCATGCTTGTCTTGATGGCAAACGACTTATAACTGCTTGTGGACAGCTTGTTAGGTCTGCCATTTAATTTTATAAAATTGAGAGTAATTGTAGGCTAGGACATCTAGGACATCAAGATCAAGCAATGCCCTTTTCTTGGGCTGGTACCCAATTCCCATACAGTCAGACACTCATTATACAAAAGGACTAAAGCAGAAGCAAATTAGAAATACAAAGTAATTTTGTTTACAGGCATCAATCTTCTCACGTACAAGCTCCAGTATATCAGGTTTAACTCAAGAAACCAAGCACTTTACAAATATGCAATCTCAGAATGATTTTGGGTATGTATTATTTTTTCAAAAAACCTAATGGTATGGCTATGTGTGCAGGTGGATCTAAACTCGGAGACACATCCCATGTGCAGGAGCGGTTGCTGCAAGAAATATTCTTCTACGAGCCTCACCCTCCTTCTAACCTTATCTCTCTTCTTGCCAAGGTTTTGCACCTGTCATGGGTGAGTACTTCTTTTGTTCCATGTACATTTCCTTTGAGCTAAATGCTTCCAATGTGCTGCCAGTTTGCCATGTTTTACTTATGAAGTACAAGAGGTGTGATCAAGATAAGTTGGAGTTAAATTGATCCTATGCGTACTTTAAAAATAAAATTCTCTTCAGAGCAGTGGAGATTAGGAAGAAAGCCACTTTGTTTAGTAAAATGATGTACTTGAGTTTGATTTATTAGCATCAATAATAGTGGAGTTGAATTGATTGGATCTGTGGAAGAATGACATTCATAAAAGTTGCAGTAAAAAATTTGTAGCTAGCACTTTATCTCTGTTCTATTGAAATGGTTATTATGTTGAACATAATGGATTGCATTCTTACACGGGCGAATCTTGAATAAAAACACCAAGGCTGCTACTCTCAAAGTCAACATTGTTAAAATTATTTATTGCTGTTGGATTTTAAACAGTAAATGTTTTGAGCAACAGGCTCATCATCAGTGCAAATTTTCTAAAAGAACAACTAAAATGGATAGAACAAAATTTATCTCACGTATATTTTGAGGGCTTTGTTTCCATCATCAAGAGCGTCGTGTCCATTTGCCACTATCGAGGACAAAGTTTCCAGGGATCTGGTTTCAAGTTCGTGTCAGTATAGGATGGGATTAGCAGAGGGAGTAACTCGTATTCTTCAAGGTACACAGGTAAGATTGACGACTGGTTGAGACTACTGGGTTGTATGTTTGGTGTTCCGCACGTACTCTCTCACTCCTCCGTACTTGCCTTT
Organism: Morinoia aosen; assembly: GCA_030386875.1. NCBI lineage: Eukaryota > Metazoa > Arthropoda > Malacostraca > Amphipoda > Talitridae > Morinoia > Morinoia aosen. The sequence goes on from CM059559.1 coordinate 21,980,999, forward strand.
CATACCAGTACACTTTAATGATTATTCTTTGTTTTTATCCTCTTGACTCGCACAAACCATAGAAAAACACGCACCTAGAAACTCGATCAGTGCTACAAAGTTGTTGTTGTTGCTGGAAAAATAAGGGTTAGACGTAAAGGCTAACGTTTACGGGCCATGCGGCCCATGCCACGCGTAATTTATAGAACCTTTTAAATTCATACTCAAAATTCTAGACGAAAGTCTATGGTGGCAGTGACCCTTTTTATATTCATTTAAATTTTTAAATTTACGTTAACATACAAGAACCTCCCCAACATACATCTGTAACCTATTATACACTGGTAACAGCGGTGGGATTTTACAAGGCACTCGGAGCTATTACACTAGAGGGCTATCATACAAGACACTTGGTTCATTCTTTCATGTTTGTATTTGCTAAAAATTTGACTAATAAAGCTAGTCCTGTGTGAAGTTCATGCAAATTTTTATGTGAGTTCACTTTATTTAAATCATATTTTGGGGCAAATGAAGTTGCAGCTCTTGCCAAAAAATCATAATTCTGAAAGTTATAGCCAAAAAAATTTACCATTTTGGTCGAAACAAAATTACTGTTGAGACATGCCATATTTTGGTCTATGATAAAAAAAATTCTGCTCAAAACTCACTAAATACATTTCATAAAGTAACTTGAAAATAATTCTGGTTGACGAGAACAATATCTTTTCTTCATATGGGTTAAGAAAGAATGCCCTACCACATTGCAGGCCACTGTGGTATAAAAATTCAGTTTTGGCTGATGTCGATCAAACTATGGGTATATGACTCCTGTTATTAAGCCACTAGGTTACAGTGTATTTTTGTTAAAGTTACTGTACCAGTAATTTATTAAATAGTTTGCAGACAATTGCAGTAGCCTTATTAGTTGCTTTAAATCTTAGATGAAACTAGGTTTACTTCAGATAAGCTAATTTCTGAATCATTAGTTGTATTGAAAACAAAGACCTTTTTTGAATAATCAGTTCAGGCCTTATCTACTGATCATCATTAACAGCCTCTTATGCACGCACAATATTGAAGCATTAAATATTAATTCAAGTTTTTTCATTGTTTGAGCCAAATGATTAGTCATTTTTCAAAGTAAATTTTCATTAACTGCTGTCTCAGTGAAAATAAAACTTAGCGTTAAGATGGCGTCCGATCAGTGAGACAAATTTTGTCCCATTTTTTTCCAATTATTTTGTCTTATTCTAGTGACTAAATGCAGTTATATGTTGTCCACTATACTCAGAGAAAAGCGCAGAACTGGTTTGGTGCGACCCGTGCGCACATCAAGAAGATGGGATTGTCAGTTCGCCGCCACGATTTCCAGTACTGCAGCCACTGCGCGAAGGAGATGCCAAGTGCAGAGGTTGCTCTTCAGCACATCTTCAGTCCATTGCACTTGAGCAAAGCTCTGCTTAATCATAAGAGGGCATGTGAGTGGTACTATATCCTTAAAATACATCTACTCCTACTACATCGCAGTATGACTTCCTCTGCAAATTCATTAGGTGCATTGTCAGAGTGCTGCAGGGTCATGGGTGAACTTCAGTCCATTTTGTTCTAAAAGTTTGAGAATCACGCCCAAAGAGTGGACGTGATAGAGAAGTATAGTTCAATTATTTTGGTAGATATCTTTGAGCCATGGCATAAATAGTCTGCGCATTCTTAGACCCAATTCTGGCCATTAGAGACTGAGTGCATCAGCAAGATACTGCCGTCGTGGAATTAAAATTGAGGCAACGGTAAGATTATTTTCAGATGTTTTGGAAAAGCGCGGTTTCGTGAAATTCGTAAATGAATGTTGACGCATGACTACGAAACGCAATTCGTTGACTGAACTCAACCCCCTTCAGAGGCATAGAATAGACAAGAGATTTAAGTTAGTTTGGTTTGCCTATCCAATGCAATAGGGACTGGCTCTTCCAGGCGAGATACTATTAGGCTAGCTCAGCTGTAGATAGTCCTTGGGGACTTCTATCTTTCCTTGCCCCTTCGTTTCTGTCCAGTTTCAATCCTTTTCTATTTCCTTTGTCTTCTCTTTTCTTCCCTAACTTATTATTTCTATGCGCAGGGAATCCTGTGCTGGACGACTTTTGCATAGATTACCCGTTTCCTGTAGTCCATACTTGTGATGCAAAAAAAAAGTTTTTATGGTAGTTTTTTTAACCTATTTTATATGCGTTTTTTTGTTTGTTTTATTTGCACAAATCAAAATTTCTCAAGTATATAAAAATCAGACAGTAGATTTAATAATCTCTAAATTCTGACTCCATCAAACTAAGTTCTGTGGCTCCTGCTGTTCCTTTGAAGACTCTTTTAGGTACTTGCAGGTTATCTATCACCACTTTCAATGTATAGTTTCCTTTTGATGTTTAGGTTAGGCTAAGGAGATCATCGTAGCAATTTATAATTTTTATGCGATTCTAAATTTTCTTCAGTATATGTAATAGTTAAAAAGAAATACATTTTACTCGTGTATATTTTTCGATTTTGGCCTTAGTTTATGAGGAATTTTGAAGTATTAGTTTTTGTTATTTTATGGGATATTTAAAAAAATTGAAGCCAATGCGTTTTCATGCTAGAAAAAATCAGACAGTTTTGGAATTCTTGTAATATTTCTAACAAGCACATGAATCCGGATTTCTAAGTTTTACATATAATTTCGTTTTTCACAGTTCAAAATGATAAAAAATTGATTTTTTATCTCGGTCGGACACATTTCAAAAGCATTGAAGTGAATGAGTTCTCATGCTAGCAACTACAAAGACAGTTTTGGAATCCTCGTAATGTTTCTAACAAACTAACGTTTCTTTTTTCAATTTTTGCATTAATTTTTTTATCAAAGTTCAAAATGATGAACAAGTGATTTTTTTATCACAGTTAGTGATCGAAAATCGCATATGAAAAGAAAACGAAATAAATGAAAAATCCAGGTTCATTAGTTTGTTTTAACAAACTAATGAGCCTGGATTTTTACAAGGGCTCTAAAACTGTCTATTGGGCTTCCTCTGCAAAGTCATCAGGTGCATTGTCAGAGTGCTGCAGGGTCATGGGTGAACTTCAGATAATTTTGTCCTAAAAATTAGCCATTGTAAAAATACAAACTGTCAAGGGCTCTAAAACTGTCTTTACAAGGGCTCTAAAACTGTCTGTTTTTTTTCTAGCATAAAAACTCATTAACTTCTATTCTTTTGAAATGTCTGAAGAAATTACATAAAAAATATTTACCATTTTCTCGAAAACTAAAGCTTGAATAGAAAAAGTTACACGAGCAAAATGTTTCTTTTTAAAAATTATATCTACCCGACAAATTTTAGAAAAATCAGTCATAAGTAAAAAATTGCTGGGTTGATCCCTTCAAGTTAGGTTAGCTTAATTAAATTATTTTTAATCTTTATTATTTTTAACTTTTTTGTTTCAGGCCAAAATGAATCTCTGGGACATTCCTCTTATGTCCTTGGGAGGTCCCAAAGACTCGTTATATATATATATATGGAAAGTAGATAAATTGCTTTAGAAATAAATATAAATCAGCAAGGATACCTTCTCACATGAAAAATCTATTCATACTGTCCAGAATATCAATTCAATATTCATCAAACGGTTACATTTTTCACTTTTTCCCCTGAACAAGTGGTGAAAGATCACCCGCAAGTACCCTCCTATATCAAATAGGGAAACCTGGGGCTGGCTGCCAGGGCTGAGATGCCCTGAAGTTTTCAGAATCATGTTTCTGGCCAATGGAGTTTTCAGAATCATGTTTCTGAGTCGTTCGACTTAAGCTAGAAAGTAGGGGTGTTGATTGAAGCAGTAGAATCACTGCTGGTTGATACTGTGGTTGTAGTGGTGGATAAGTGGCAGGAGGTGCATACCCAGTGCCAAGTTTTGCCCAATAAACACCAATTTGGCTGCTATGACTGCCTGTGGTTAAACAATTTCTTTCTGCAGCATGTACTAATGCATGTCTGCTCAAGAATCGCTCAACAGATGCACTAGAGGGGAGTGGTTGCAGAATATTTTAGGCAACGCGGCTCAGCTGAGTTAACCAACTGATCCTGTTCCACCAACTAGAGGGCGAAGTCTCGTGTCTAGTACTCCAAACAAATGACTCTGAAAACAAGTTGTTTTGGACCTGTAATCTGCTAACTCAGCCACAATTTGGGTTGCATCCATGTCTGGCAGTTGTTTTACAATATCATGAATTTCCTGCCTTGCATTCACCTGTCGAGCAGAATAGGCATTTGCATTTCCCTTTTGACACTTTCCTATTACTGGGGCATCTCTGAATAATTTTGCAATTGAAGTCTTCTTTCTGCCTGGCATTGTGGCTTTCACTTGGTCACTCACAATACAGAAAGGCTACAACAGGGACATGCGCTGGGTACTGAGAACAACTACAAAGTCAACAACTTGCAGTGTTGCCAAATTTCAGTCAGACTCACAGTTTTATCAAATCACCTACCATATAAATTCCAGACACATCAAATTGGCAGAAAATGTTTGTCTATGACCACCAGTAAAGATATATTATTAAAACATCGTTTGACGAGTTGAAGGGGATACACGAGCATTGTAAATAAATGAAATGTCAAAACATGAAACCACAGAAAATGGAAAATGTCCTAAAACCATAGGAGGCCATGAATTAAGGGGGGATGCTGTTTTATTTTATAATCTGACATGGAAGCAATTATTGTAATGTAGTTCTTTTCCTTGCTGAGTTATATTAAAAATAAAAAAGAATGTCCACATTTTTTAGTCATTTATTATTAAAAACAGCATGGTTTTTTTAAATCACATTTCTGCTTCATCCTAATTAGTCCCTTCTCATTATTGTCTTCAGATGACCTTTCTTGTAGCTAGGAGGCCTCAGACTAATATGATATCAGTAAACATAATAATCATAATTATAATAAAAAGAGCTTACTAAAGTATCAGTTATTACCTGTGACTGTGTGTAGAGAACTAGCGTTCAATTTACTCCAGTAGCCAAATTTGTAGTCCTTGTGTTGTGTTCCTCTTGCGCATTACTTGAGTATCGCGCAGCTGTAGCAGGCATGGGTGTGACCTATCACTCGTTTTTGAACTTGTTTTTTTTATTTTTTTCAATGATTCAAAGATTTTTCATAATATATTTGGTTACTCGAAAAAAAGTCGGGCGCGGAGGAGAAATATTTCGAGTTGCGGTTCCTTGTTTTCTTCACATTACGTACTCATCTTTTTTTTTGTATATTACATCATGACCATACTCCAAAAGATCATTGTATTTTACAAATTAAAATGCAGATTCAATCTCATATACTTCGAAAAGGATATCAATCAATGATTAAAAATCCCTTTCATCCATCTAGCATCCATTGTGGTATTAAGCGAGGCTGCAGTCGAGAATAATTGTACTGCTCATTACAGGGATTCAGTTATAAGGGGCTTGTATTATATGTATTTTTAGTAATTTGTAGCTTTGGCTATATGTCTAGTATGCAAGTTAGTTGCTCTGCCGATCTGTACAAACCCTTTATTGTAGAATTTGCTAGTGTAGACCCCTTATCACTTTTTTGCATATTTTTATGTTTTCATTATTTTCAGATTTGCGTGAAGTGGCAGAGCAAGGACGTAAGGAGCGTACAATTAGCGCTGAAAAGACTCTTCCAGCCAACATGAATGATTTACAGCGTGGTGGAGAATTGACACCATCTCTGCTAGCCTGTGAACAGCAAACTGGTGACAGCGCAAATGAAACTGGGGAGCTTCACGTAAATGAGGCAACTTCAGCCAAAAGGCCTAACCAAAAAAGACATTCATATATCTTTGTTAAAGAAAATTATTATGAATCTCATGATCAAAGAAAAGAGCCTGGTCTTGGAGATAGTGATGACGATGATGGAAATGTTGATGTAGAGAGCTGGGAAGTAGATCCTCTCATGGATATTGAGACGGTAGATCAAGTGACTGCCGTTGGTAGTCAAGAACTTACCAACACTGATGGTATACAGTCGGAAGACGACCAAAGTAAAGAGCCCGGTCTTGCAGATAGTGATGACGATGATGAAAATGTTGATGTAGAGAGTTGGGGAGTAGATCCTCTCATGGATATTGAGACGGTAGATCAAGTGACTGCCGTTGGCAGTCAAGAACTTCCCAACACTGATGGTATACAGTCGGAAGACGACCAAGTCATGGACCATACATGGGAGCAAGAATTCGAGTCAAATAACTTTGATCAAATGGAGAGCTTCCCACGAATTGTTGATGTGAGATCGATTGCCAAGTTCGGCGAGATCGGGTCTGCTGATCCCGGTGATATTGTACCTAGTGTAGAGAATTATGTATGTTCGGAAGATAGTTTTAACTGCACAGAGGAGACTGCTCATGCAGAAGAGAATTTGGTGCGTAATGGAGTTGTCTCCCCTGAGAGCAATGCAGCAACAGTGCAAAAGTGTAGTGATAGGGGTGGAACTGAAGGCAATTCTGAAGTTGTTACTGCTAGAGTTAAACCTTCAGATGCTGAAATTAATTCTGGACGAACTGAAGATATTTCTGAAAGTGGTGAAAATGATTCTGGAAGGACTGAACTGAATTTTAGAAAGGCTGATGTTGATCCTGAAAATACTGAAATTGATTCTGAAAATGCAGAAATTGATCCTGAAAGAGCTGATGTTGATCCTGAAAGGGCTGATGTTGATCCTGAAAGGGCTGATGTTGATCCTGAAAGAGCTGATGTTGATCCTGAAAGGGCTGATGTTGATCCTGAAAGGGCTGATGTTGATCCTGAAAGGGCTGATGTTGATCCTGAAAGGGCTGATGTTGATCCTGAAAGGGCTGATGTTGATCCTGAAAGGGCTGATGTTGATCCTGAAAGGGCTGAAGTTGATCCTGAAAGGGCTAAAGTTGATCCTGAAAGTGCTGAAGTTGATCCTGAAAGTGCTGAAGTTGATCCTGAAAGTGCTGAAGTTGATCCTGAAAGTGCTGAAGTTGATCCTGAAAGTGCTGAAGTTGATCCTGAAAGTGCTGAAGTTGATCCTGAAAGTGCTGAAGTTGATCCTGAAAGTGCTGAAGTTGATCCTGAAAGGGCTGAAGTTGATCCTGAAAGGGCTGAAGTTGATCCTGAAAGGGCTGAAGTTGATCCTGAAAGGGCTGAAGTTGATCCTCAAAGTGCTGAAGTTGATCCTCAAAGTGCTGAAGTTGATCCTCAAAGTGCTGAAGTTGATCCTCAAAGTGCTGAAGTTGGTCCTGAAAGACTTATAGGTGATGGAGGAAGTGCCGAAGTTGATCCTGGAAGGGCTAAAATTGATCCTGGAAGGGCTGAAGTTGAACCTGGGAGTGCTGAGGCTGCGCCCGGAAGTACAAAAGGGAGTACTGCAGATATTTCAGAAAAGTCTGTCAGTGTTGGAAAAATTTCAACGAATGAAGCAAACAAGGAAGACAAGCATTCTCTGAGCCCAGAAGACATGTATGGAAGTCTTACAGAACCTAAGGAAAAGTCATTCTATCTGAGAAAAATACCCACTGGAAAGCCTGAAAATGCTTGTTCGTCTGCTGAGTACTCTAATAGTGCAATGAATTTTTTCAGCTCTGTGAAGAACTTGCATTGTGATGAAGTGGAGCCGGGTAAGCCTGAGAATAAATTTGCTGTTTCTAAAGAGTCCCTCGCATTTAGAAAGCAGGTCATGTTGTTTGGTGAGCAGGCTCCTGGAGTGGGTGAGCAGGCTCCTGGAGTGGGTGAGCAGGTTTCTGGAGTGGGTGAGCAGGCTCCTGGATTGGGTGAGCAGGCTCCTGGAGTGGGTGAGCAGGCTCCTGGAGTGGGTGAGCAGGCTCCTAGAGTGGGTGAGCAGGCTCCTGTAGTTGGTGAGCAGGCTCCTGGAGTGGGTGAGCAGGCTCCTGTAGTTGGTGAGCAGGCTCCTGTAGTTGGTGAGCAGGCTCCTGTAGTTGGTGATCAGGCTCCTGTAGTTGGTGATCAGGCTCCTGTAGTTGGTGAGCAGGCTCTTGTAGTTGGTGAGCAGGCTCTTGTAGTTGGTGAGCAGGCTCCTGGAGTGGGTGAGCAGGCTCCTGGAGTGGGTGAGCAGGCTCCTGGAGTGGGTGAGCAGGCTCCTGGAGTGGGTGAGCAGGCTCCTGGAGTGGGTGAGCAGGCTCCTGGAGTGGGTGAGCAGGCTCCTGGAGTGGGTGAGCAGGCTCCTGGAGTGGGTGAGCAGGCTCCTGGAGTGGGTGAGCAGGCTTCTGGAGTGGGTGAGCAGGCTCCTGTAGTTGGTGAGCAGGCTCTTGTAGTTGGTGAGCAGGCTCTTGGAGTTGGTGAGCAGGCTCTTGGAGTTGGTGAGCAGGCTCTTGGAGTGGATGAGCAGGCTCCTGCAGTGGGTGAGCAAGCTCCTGGTGTGGGTGAGCAGGCTCCTGGAGTGGGTGAGCAGGCTCCTGGAGTGGGTGAGCAGGCTCCTGGAGTGGGTGAGCAGGCTCCTGGAGTGGGTGAGCAGGCTCCTGGAGTGGGTGAGCAGGCTCCTGGAGTGGATGAGCAGGCTCCCGGAGTGAGTGAGCAGGCTCCCGGAGTGGGTGAGCAGGCTCCCGGAGTGGGTGAGAAACCTATGAAAACCATTGAAAATTCTGACAGGCCTGATCCTTTGTTGGCTTGTAGACTCAGCAGTGAAAGACCTGTCATCTCCAAAGAAATTTCCGAAAAAGAGGGAATACTTAACAACTTCCACCAGGATTCACATCTAAAATCGTGTGTATCAGCACTCTCCATCAAGTGTGAGAATACGCTGATGGAGGGTGATGCACATCACGAAGTGAATGAGAGCATTTTTGGAGGAGACGATACATCTGAGACAGCAACGTTTTCACGTGAGCCCTGGATTGCTGGTACAAATGCTTGTGATAATGAATATTCAAATGTGAAACATAACTTGGTCAGTCCAAAGATGCATGCAGATACAAAATTACATTCGATCATAGAAGCGCCATTACCCTCAGGTAGTTTAAATAAAGCTGTTGAGACTAACCACAAATCGACTGACCCTAGTAAGATAATCTTGGGGTACGAGTGTCCAATTTGCGTGAAGATATTTCCCTCAGACTGGGCTTTGTTGCGACACACTTTGAGTCATCAAACATTCATGTGCGCACATTGCACTGAGAGATTCCCTAATGAAGAGATTCTGCGCTTGCACCTCTTGAGTCACGTGAAGACGGCTGTGAGTCGCGAGGAGCTGAGCTGTTTGATGTGCATGGCGTGCCGGCGCGTGAGCTGCGTCTGCAGTCGTTTCAAGCAGGAGCATAGCGTCATCGGTCAGCAACGCCTTCAGTTGGCGAAAAGATCAAAAACAGAGTTCGTCACTGATAAAATTCTAAGTCCGTTTGAAGGCTATAAGCTTAATCTCCAACAATTCCTTGATATGAACTGTAAGTCGAGCATTGAGGTTCCCAAGGTTAGGAGTAAGAAGCGGTTATCATCTTTTGAACGTCACACAAATCGTGCACCCAAACGCATGAAGCCAACTTGTTCAGGCCAAATTATTAATGATATTCTTAAAAGTGATTCAGACGTGCCTTATCGTGGGGATGATGTTCTACTTTCTCATAACCGGATGTGCCAGTTGTGTGGCGAAAGCTTTGACCACAAGTCTCAACTGGTTGAACACATGTTTTTACATCGCTTGAAGGGCCGAGACCGTAGAGGCATGAAGAGACCTAAAGAAGAGCCTGTTGATACAGCCACAAAATTTGCTCGTGTCGACGAACACGAGGTCTCGTGTAAGGGAAATCGTTCAACTGATCACCAATCAACTTCGAACGTCAAAGCCACACCCGAGGAAAATCTTAGTGTGGAGGAAAGCAGTACCATTGAAAAATCTGTACTTCAAAGGCCATTGCCACAAAACGCACCTCCACGCTATCAGATGAAATGTTTCTTCTGTGGGAAAATAATGAAACGAGAACAAGAATTACGCGTTCATATGAAATTCAAGTGCTCACAAGCCCCTAAACGGTCAATAAAGAAACTTTTGGGTGCTGGCAAGACTCTGATGTGCCTTGCCGCTGAAGGCCATGGAAAGCTCTATGACATAGTCGATACGTTGACTATGCAAATTCTTGAGGACTGTGTTCTCGTGCCAGACGCTGGCACAGCTCCCCAGACCACAAACACAGCACTCGGTAAGTTAGTGCCCAAGTGCAAGTTCTGTGGTATGAAATTTGAACGAGTCCGAGAAGTAAGGAGACATATACAGAACATATGCCATATGGTGTCAAAACCTACAAAAAAACTTATAGAAGAAGGGGCCACTCTCGAAGAAGTTGACGCTGTTGAACTCTGTGACGAAGTTCTCTCAAAGAGGATAAAAGAGCATTTCATTCTTTATCGGGAAGGACCGGAGGACGCTGGTCGTATTGAAAAAGCCTCCATTGTTACTGATGCCGAGATAAGTTCGACTCCGCATCTTTGGTCACTACAAAGTGTGAACGCCATCAATAACACAGAAGCTGTAACAAAGTTTGCGTTAGGTAACAATCGTACAACCAAAAGGTTGTTTTCTCGTAGAGCCGAATCTAAATTTAGAGAAAGGAACAGTTCTTCATCGGAACAACTACACACTGACGGTCAAAATTCTTCGTCTAGAGACGATGAGGGGGCTGAATTTGATGGCTTCACTGAGTCATTGACTGATATAAAAATTGTATCACTTCAAGAAGAGTCGCGTAGGTTACGTGAGAAGACTAGGCGAAGAGTCCAGCGTTCTAAATTTTTACGTTCACAAAGAAAGTCAAGATCATTGGTTGGAGCCCAGAGTTTGAGCGAAGATGAAGTACCTCACGTGAAACCCAGGTGCGCTAAGTTAAAGGCAGCTCGTACGGAAGGAGAGAATTCGGTATCAAATGCAAAATTCGAAGATGAATCGTGTGCTCCAGTTACACCAATTAGTGATGAAATGCTTTCTGGTGATAATGAAATGGGTAATTTGAACGAATTGGTAGATAGTGAAAAAACTGACGTTGCTTATGAGTGTCTTGTTACTAATTATACTGAGCATGAAAATTTGCCCCATTTTCTGAAAGAATTTACCGCATGTGCGTACGAAGCTACATCTCCGAAGCGCTCTCCTGTTTCTTTAAGCGATCCTGTTAATTCGTACCCGGCACCTACGTGCCGAGCATCATTTATCACAGAAAGTAATAGGTTAGACTGTGAGAGTTCTCGTGATCAGCAATCAATCTGTGAAAAAAGTTGTCCTGAGCTTTCAGCTCCATCACAGGAATGGACTATTGAAGTTAAGGACAAGAGCGTGAATGAAGATAAATACCCTTCTGAACAACTGCCACGGGTTGAAGATGTCAGGTCTCCGGACCATAATGAAACTGACAAGCTCTTAGGTGAGATTACGACCACCAGTACTGACGACCTGAACTCTCCAAATCCATTATGCAACTCGAAGAATATTATATCTGAAACTGTGACCAATTATCCCAGAAATTTAACTGAAGGTGTTCAACGGCCGTGCCTCACCACTGCTGAAGAAAGAGACGATGAGCCACTTGAACTCTCAGATGGTATGTACAGTGGAATAGTTGTGGAAGATCTTAAAGCCGAAGATTTTGGAGGTGTGGAGTGTGAAATGGAACTGTTGGAATCCTCGTGCACTGAAGACAAAGATGCAAGCGACGATGAGCTTATAATTGACTGTGACGACGAAGGATGATAATGTAATGTCATGATTAGTACCTACCCTATATATCCAATTTTAACCGTTCGTTTCCTGAGAAAGTGTAATTTTTCTTGTGTTTTGTACATTCTTGTATTGATGTTCCATCAATTGGGACATGGCTGTTATTAGAAGTTAATGGGTGTTTGTGTTTAGCTGCAGGTTTGAGTTACTGAAAGTTGTCATTACCTGCCAATTTATTTCGCCAGTGCAAGCCAATACCATTATAGCTCGTGAATACAGTGAATTCACATCGCTCGAGTTCTGTGTTGCTCCTGAAGAAAAAAAACAAACTGGTTTACTCGTGTCCTAGATTTTGTTCTACTAACCTTGGTATTGTTGTAACTGCTAATACTTACAAATGGTGGCTGTACCAACAAAAAATAATTTCATTCTTTGACTGATTGCTGTTTTTTTCTCGGGTGCAACAAAGTTTTCTCGTATGGCATTTAACCTTCTTAGATTTACTGTCATTTACTTTTAAATAATTCATTAAATTTGTATCTGATAATAAACATTTCAAAACGTAACACGTGTACTGGATAGTGCTAAAAAATTAGTGCTTTTTTTGAGACACCTTGCATAAGTTGGTCCCCTCAGGGGGATACAAGTATTGTATCTATGGGAATTGGCGCTCCCAGGGGGACTATGTGAGGGCCCGAGCTAAAGGTTAGGTAGGCTTCCTTTTTGTTGTAATAAAATAGGTTTTTGTTTTGTTACGGACCATCTTTTCTCGGTTCACTGCTGTCCTATTTTTCAGCACCTACTACTTTCTTCTTCAACTTTTTTCTTGTTTCATGAACTTCTTTCCTAGCTTACTGTTTCTATGCACCTTGTGCATAGATTCCGCGTTCCCTCAGCTCCATACTAAATTGTGCCTTCCTCTTTCCTCTCTTGGAACATCTTTGTCGTGGTTAAGGGAGGCTAAAACTTTCTTATATAATAATAATAATAATAATAATGCATAAATTGGTCGGTAGTGCAGAAAACTTGAAATGTTACCAAGTTTGCGAAAGATTTTGGTGCAAATTAACACGCTATTGATGAAATTTTTCATTATTATACAATTTCGGTAGTAAGTGAAGATATTTTTCTCTCTCTCGAGATCCATCATGAGGTAGTTTCTTCGTGCGTATTCTGCAGACGGTAGCTGGCAAACTTTCCTTGAAGAATTACATTGCTTGCGAATTATAATGAATCTTGAAAACTCATAATCTTCATGTGAATTCCCCCATAAGTCCGAGTATAAATAATTTATTTGGCATGTATCGCATCCTCAGGGAAGGTTTCGACTACAAGAGCACGAGGGTCGCCTAGTCAATATAAATTATTTCTTTAAATCAGTAAAGTATCGCTTTGAGAATTGCTTTTCAGCACATTTCGTTCCGGGTTTCTGCTGAATTTTTGATGAAGTCACTCGAGTCTTGCATGCCAGCCACCGTTCTGACGGTGTTTCTGTGCCACGTTTATGTTTTGAATTTCTCGAGTATCGTGCGCGTGGTCAACTCACCGGTTGAAATTCTTTGTCATGGTAGAAAAGCTGACCGCAATATGACTGCATTTTACATGTCATTTTTTGTAACTTTATTGTACAGTTAGTTTTTGAAGCAGGGTTTCACAAACTGTCACCATAAATACGTTTAAGTTCATTAATACCTTTGCTAAAATTCAGTACCTGGTACGAAATTTATAATTTCCCACGTTTGAACAATCTTGCTTCTGTTGAATTACAATCGTTATTTATTTATTTTTTTAATACCCAACAGGATAATACGTTAAAGAGAATATCTTTTCTCCTAATTTTGGGGACTTGCGACTCTCGAAAGAAAGGTAAGATTTCCGATCTTCGTTCAATGGTTGTATGCTGGACGGGATTGTCCAAGTTCATGGCTCTTGGCTGTGGCGTGAGGTACAAACAGCATACCAGTATTGAGAACCTCAGAAGGTGACTCTGCTTTTAGTGCTCATTTTGAAGTTTGGAAAGCTAACGTTTTTCTTTCCCCTTCTTTTGCAGAAGTGGCTAATGTATAATCTCGGTTTCTTACCTGTATTTTTCTCAGCGCGTGATTTACATTGACCTTAGCCCTACTTGTGGACAAAGGGCGTTTCACTCAATAATTCATTTTTCTCTTTTATAATTAAATTTGTATCATGTGAGGTATAAGCGTTTGAGGTGACAGGAACTTTGAATTCTAGGTTACTTTACAAGGAATGACATGTAGTGTACGTGAGCGCACTCAAACCTGGTAGATCAGTCTTGTGATGAGTGCAGTGTAAATTTTTTTGCTTAGATGCTGTTAACAAACTTTTATATTCGGATGTGTGCGCTCAAGTTATGTAAGTTTTTACTTTTTGAAATGCTTTCAAACTCTCCTATGCACGTGATCTGTACGAGTGATATTAATCTCGATCTGATATTTGGATCCAGTGAGCGATTGGGTGTGCCGTTAAATACCGAGTTAGTAACACAAATGACTAAATGTTTTCACAATAATCTTTGCTGCTATTTACACTGTGTAGGATTTAACGTATTTCCAAGATTTTCTTGTTATGTACGAGGTAGAATTAACGGAGTTACGTACAGTATGCTATTATAGAACGATTTATTCATTAATGTAAGCAAATTGTATTCTTCCTCTATTTTTCTTGCAGCCTTTGTTGTAAAATATAGAGAATCGGGTGTTTATATTTCGATTTCATAATACCTATTGCCTAAAAGAACCACTAGTGAGTGAGTTAATAATTTAACTGTGAAATAACTTTCCTAGTAGCTCATGGTTCTGCTGCAAAATGCATTCATTTCTTCGATGTAGTCTATATGGAGGAGATACGGTTGCGAAAAATGATTTAAATGTTTAATTTTTGCCTGTTCTGTGCTTCAGTGTCAGAAAAAATTATTTAAAATATTTTCTAATTATTTCGTGTTTCAAAGCCATATATATTTTTGAGGTGCTCGCAGGAGGTAGCTGTGTAAATTTCAAGTCATCAGTCGTTATTCTCAAGAATGATCGTTACTAGCAGGGGATTATTGTCAAGAGCAATGAATGCTTAGAGCATTAAATCCGAAATTTTGAGTTGTCAAGTATGTAAATAATAGAAAATCTGATGGCAAGTTTTTATCTTAGCGGGTTTGTTTTGGCCAGACAATCGTATTCTAAGCATATTGTACGTCCAGTAGGCTTTCAGTTCTATTGCTCACGATGCCTTATTGTTTTCACGTTAACGCGTAATAAGGCCTTTCAAATTCTTGTTCAGAAGTTTAATCTCAACTGGGTATCGCCCTACCTTAAATTGTCAAGGAATGCTGCCCTCCCAACGCCCCCTTACCTTATTGTGGTGGGAGGGTTTGTGTGTTGTGAGGAGGAGTGAGGCTATGCTGTCGGGACCTCGGTCCTGGTGGGTACAACCGTGGCAGACAGGCTCACTCGGAGCAGCCAGACAAAATGGGGGGCCATGGGAAGGCCCCCCATGTAAATAAAACCGGACCCCGGCAGTTACGGGTGATAAAGCCCCCGTTATCCCGAGCAAACAAGGGGCTGCCACGGGCCGGGGTTGACGGTGGGAGGGGGTATTCACCCCCTATTGGTCAGTGTGTGCCCGCCTCAAGTATAGATGATATATCAAATGGCTACTGACTGCTCGGGGGTCTCTTTTCCGGCCTGAGCCAGCCTGGATAGGGGAGGGGAGACCCTCCTTGACAAGAGAGACCTAAAGCAATGTGCTTGCTTCCACCAATACAATTCTGGCTGCTCACCCCCCGTTGACGACCCGGATATCAAATAAGGACACCGTACCTGCTTCTTCCTCTCAAGAGCCGCCTCTGCAACCACCGCCGCACCAATCCGTGGGTGAGGAAACAGAGCGCGGACAAAACAAAGATACAGAAATAATTCTTGAACCTTACGCTCCTGAACGCCAGCCAAACAGGCCAGGCCGTGGGCGACGTCGTGGCAGAAGACTACATCTTCTTGAGGAAACCGCGCCCTCCGACCTGGTGGAGCCAATTTTGCCAACAGAATACAAAAGATTCTTCAACATTAAAGCTACTGACGGCTCACCGCTGACGCACATCGATGTGATCATGGCAAACCGAGACCTGTGTCGTGGGCTGGGAGGTAGACCCGCCAAGATCACAGAGACTCGCGGTGGTGGTCTCTTGGTGGAGGTCCGTAACTCTGAGCAGAGCCGCAATATATTGAGCATTCGCCATCTGGCTGGCGTGGGTGTGGAAGTGTCCCCACATGGAAGTCTCAATGAGAGCAAAGGAACGATTTCCTACCTCAATTATCCTGGTTACGCTGATGAGCGCCTCCTGGAGGAGTTGCGGCAGTATGAAGTGAAGGCACTGTACCGAACCAAGAAAAACGTTAATGGTGCCCTGGTGCCCACTTCTGTCTACATCCTGACCTTTGACCGATGTTCCCTGCCGTCACATGTGAACATAGGATGGACGAGGTGCAGCGTGCGACAGTACGTTCCAAGGCCGCGACGCTGCTACAAGTGCCAACAGTATGGGCATGGCGCTAAGACGTGTCGATCCTTAAGAGGAGCATGCCCAAATTGCGCCGAGGACCAGCACGAACTGCCCTGTGATAAGCCCCCGAGATGTGCTAACTGCGATAAATCACACCCTGCTGGCTCTAAGGAATGTTTTTACTTCAAAATGGAAGAAGAGGTTTTGGCCGCGCAAACATCGCAGAGAATAAGCTACGGGGAAGCCAAGCGTGCTGTGAGCAGCAGGTACGTCAGAACAGAGACGTCCTATGCCGCTGCAGTGCGGGCCCCTCCAAGAAGACCTAGCTTTGTTGTGCCAGTGCACCCGGCAGTGACAGGAGCCCCCAGTGTTGCTGGTCGGGACCTCACCGCAGGTACTGATGCCGCGCGTGCTGCACGCCGTACTCTCGCTGCTGTACCCCGACCTGCTGATAGACCTGAGCGGAGCGATCTTCCTGATCTGTCACGTTGTGCTCAAGCAGACCCCCCAGTTTCTGTGTGTCTGAGTTCGGCAGTCTCCTCGGTATCGCGGAAACGCATACCGAGTGTGAGATCGCCACCCGTTGGTGGTGCCATGACAAAGGTCGCTAGGACTGCGGAAACTGTAGCATCTGATAGTAAGAGGCGCCAAGCTGAGTCAGAAAAGCGTCGTGGTGGTACGCACGCGGAAGCCCAGGCGAATACCGGCTTAACCCTTGGCCATGGGGAAGCATCGAAAGAAGTGACCCGTTCAATCGACGAGGAGCTTGCGACCCCCTACAGTACGAACAAACAGTCCGAGATGCCACCTCCCCAAGATGTAAGGACTATTCACGAGAGCCGCAGAAGTGTGAGAAAGCCGGAACCCTCAGTGGCACAGCGTGTGCGCTCATTGGACCGCGTAGGAAGAGTGCCAGAGGAGACTGCGCCTGACTTTACACGAGTGTGGGCTTTGCCCTCGAAGGTTACGCCAAGACCTCTCCCAACCGTGCCCTTGCACGCGTGGGGGGAGAGACCAGCACCAACCAAATCACCATCAAATCAAAGACCGCCTGATCCTAAAGAGCGGCCCCCAGAGAAGGGAACATGATGCAGAGTGTTTTACAGTGGAATTGTAGAGGATACCGTAGGAATTACGGTGACCTCCTGACTATCATCCAGCAACAACAACCACTGTGCATATGTCTCCAGGAGACCATGCTGGGAGACATAACTCCGACCCCACCAGCCAACTATAATATTGAAACTTTCTCTCACGTACCAAATCCTGTCCCTGGATCTGGACTAGCTGTTCTTGTAAGGAAGGACTTGGGTTATTCCAAAGTGCCGATGAACACCCAGATCCAGGCAATGGCAATCCGTTTTTGGTTCAACAAGAAAATGACCACCATCTGCAATATGTATATCCCCCCAGCTGAACCTTTCTCGTTGCCCGATTTTGAGAATATCAGTACTCATTTGCCTGGGCCCGCTTTTGTGGTAGGCGACCTCAATGCAAAGCACGTGGCTTGGGGCAACGCCCAAAGCGACCAGCGTGGTAGGCTCATCAACCAATTCATTACGAGATCCAATTTCTGTTTGCTCAACACTGGGGCCGCCACTCATTTTCACGTCCAAACAGGGACGACCTCCGCCATCGACCTCAGTTTCAGCACCCCAGATATGTTCCCCGATGTTCTGTGGAGCGTTCTGGATGATACTTATGGCAGTGACCACTTCCCCATTGTTATGGAAGTAAGGGAGTTTACTCCAGTGCCAGCAGAACCTCGATACTGCATGAAGCGTGCTAACTGGGATACTTTTGAAGCCCTAACCCAGATGGAAGAAATGAATGACCTGCTGGAAGTTGACGACATGGTGGAGCGTTTTACCGGTACCCTCAGGAGTGCTGCTAGTGCTGCTATCCCGATGTCACGCGGTGGTGCACCAAAGTACCGTGTTCCTTGGTGGAATAATGATTGCGCTGTGGCAAACTATGAGCGGCGGCAAGCCCTGAGACGCTCTAGACGTACCGGCGAGCTGGCAGATATTATTGCATATAAGCGAGCAAGAGCGAAGGCCCAATTCATCAAGGACGCTGCTAGGCGGAGCTCGTGGCGCAAATATGTTAGCAGCCTAAATACCGACACACCTATGACCAAAATTTGGCAACGTGTGGGTAAGATGAAGGGAAAATACAGCTGTGGCAGGCCTTGTTTAGAAGTGGACGGCATACTCACGGCGGATCCTCAGCGGGTGGCGGCGGCGCTGGCTGATAGTTTCGCGCATAATAGTAGCGAAGCCCAGTATCCACCTGCTTTCCGAGCACAAAAACGCCAAAGAGAACAACATAAACCAGACTTTGCAACAGAAACAGTTTTCTCGTACAACGAGCCTATCACCTTCCTTGAAATCTACCGCACCTTGAGAACTTGCAATAATACTGCACCAGGCCCCGATGGGATTCACTATCAGATGCTCAAGAGGATGCATTCATCAGCCTTACGCCAGCTGCTTCATATATTCAATAAGGTCTGGACGACCCACGTATTTCCAAGGGACTGGCGCACTGCAACAATCCTTGCCTTTGCCAAACCTCAGAAACCGGCCACCCGTACAGACAGCTACCGACCTATCGCCCTAACGAGTTGTGTGTGCAAGCTATTGGAGAGGATTGTAAACGTTCGCCTTGTACGATGGCTGGAAGCAGAAGAAATTCTGAATCCTGCCCAGTTCGGCTTCAGGCAGCTTCGGGGGACCACGGATGCTGTCGTGAGACTGCAGAGTCATCTGGTTCAGAATATTGCCGCCCGCAAGCAGAGCTTGTGTCTTCTTCGACCTGCACAAAGCATATGATACCGTTTGGAGACATGGGCTCCTCCAACGTGTTTATGGATGTGGCCTTCGGGGCAATTTGGCTTTCTTTGTCCAGCGGTTCCTCCAGGAGAGGAGTTTTCGTGTAAAAGTGGGAGCCACATTGTCGCCTTGGCAAACCCAGCAGGAGGGCCTACCCCAGGGTAGTGTGCTGAGCTGCACCCTCTTCTCTCTGGCCGTCAATGACATCACCTCCACACTGCCAGCCGATGTCTCGTCGTCATTGTACGTTGATGACTTCATGATTTACTCTTCATCAGCGTATTTGCCTGCGCTGGCGCGCAGAGTGCAGTTGGCTATCAACGGTGTGAATGACTGGGCGACTGAAAATGGTTTCGTTTTCTCCACTGGGAAGACTGTGGCCCTGCATTTTCAGGGACGCTGCCGACGGGACCCTCCACAGTTACTTCTCCGGGGAGTACCGATAAACTTTGCTCATAGTGCCAAATTTCTGGGCCTAACTATTGATGACAAGCTATCGTGGAAACCCCATCTGGCCGCGCTGAAGTCTGATTGCAACAGAAGAATGAACCTGTTGAAATGTGTATCAGGCCTGGCGTGGGGAGCTGACCGTGTAACATTGCTGCGCCTATACAGAACCCTGATCAGAAGTAAGCTGGATTATGGATGCACTGTATACCAGTATGCAAGGGAAACTTCGTTGTCAGTGCTTGATCCGGTGCACCACACGGCCATAAGGCTTTGCACTGGCGCCTTTCGGACCTCCCCGTCAGTCAGTTTGTGTGTGGAGAGTGGAGAACCTCCTCTTTGGCTCCGCCGTGTACAGCTGAGCCTACAGTACCTGGCTCGTCTAGATCAGCTGCCCCTGTCTCCTACATGGAGAAGCGTGCACGCGCCCTCCGGACGACATCTGCCTTTCCCGTATTGTCTGCCATCATCAATGAACTATCCTGCGCTGACGGCCGCCATGCAGCTGGGACCCATGAGAGTGCTACCTGTGCTGTTTGACTGCTCTCCGACATGGCGTGTCCCCGTGGAGAGCTTCTGCCCTGGATGTCGAGTGCCGAAAAAGGAGTCAATGCCGGCTAACATCCTGAAGGGAATTTTCATGGAGCATATACTGGAGAAACACGCAAACTCTGTGAAGATTTATACAGACGGCTCTAAGACAGGAGACGCTGTGGGATGTGCCGCTGTGTCCGGGGAAATAGTGAGGGCTAGGAGACTGCTCCCAGAGACCTCAATTTTCTCAGCGGAGCTGTATGGTGTGATGGAAGCGCTACAGCTGATCGAGGAGCACGATTGTCATTCTTTCACCATCTTCGTTGACTCGAAAAGCGTAATAGATGCTGCTCAGATGTACAACAGTACCCACCCCATTATTGCGGAGATCGTCACAAAGCTGGCACAGTTCGTAAATGAACGGAAGAGTGTCGTTATATGCTGGGTGCCCGCGCATGTGGGGATATCTGGCAATGAGAGAGCAGACCGGGAAGCTAAGCAAGCTGCTGGGTCAAGTGAGAGAACACTAAATTTGATGGTCCCTTCCCGTGATTTTTATCCTCGCATCAAGGCGGCGGTGAAGGATCTGTGGCAGCGAAACTGGACGGCCACAACTGACAATAAATTGAGAAACATTAAGCCCACTGTCCGAGAGTGGTCATCTTCTAACTGCCGTGCTCGTCGAATGGAGGTGATACTCTGCCGCCTCCGCATCGGCCATACTCGCATAACGCACGGCCACCTCATGGAGCGACAGCCGCAGCCGCAATGCGAACGGTGCCGTGTTCCCCTGACTGTTGTGCATTTTCTCGTTGAATGTCCAAGATACTCTGCTATACGCAATGTGTGTTTCCCAAGTCTTCGTGGCTGCACGGAGGATGTGTTGATTGGAATACTCAGGGAAAACGAGCGCTCAGGCTTTAACGCAGCAGCGTTGCAGCTGTTCCTGGAGAGGTGCAAGCTATTTTCTGAGATTTAACATGAAGCCACGCAGTAATGCACTGTAACCAAGCGTGATATCGTATTGGAAGATTGTAGATGAAGAAACTGCAATATGGCCGGGCGCGCTACGTTGGTACCTCGGGGGGTTTCAGCGTGGGTAAGGCGTCCGGCCATAATGGGTAGGCAGCTGAAACCCTCTACGGGGTTTGGCTGCCCAGTGTGTTCGAATGTACTGTTGTATGTACAAGATTTCAATGGGGAGACAATTATACTCTTGAGTTGTAACTATAATTACGATCATATAATCTTTGATGTTCAAATAATGTTGATGTTCATCTTACGTGGTAAATCGGAAAGTCTGATACTAATTAAATTATGTGACCTCCGGTGCGATATAGTTTGAATAACTGAAGCGCTAGCAAACCTATGTTACTACTACTACTACTACTACTCAAGGAATGCTGAAAAAATGTTTGTCCAGGCAGTCTTGGAATTGGATGTCTCGGCGAGAGAATTTTTAATTCGCTAGTTCGATTCTGCCGTGCTGTAAGATAAAGTTGAGCGGAACTTTTTGAAACTGTTGAAAACCTGAGTTTGTCGAGTTCAGCAATGCAGCAATATTAGCGCTCCCCGGGGGAAAATGTGAGGTCATGAGCTGCGAGTTAGATCCATAGGCCTCCTCTCAAGGGGATACAAATATTGTATTCATGGAAATTGGCGCTTCCAGGGGGAAAATGTGTGGGGGTCAGAGCTGAGAGTTAGGCAGGCCTACTTTTTGTTGAAATAAAATAGATTTTTTGTTTTGTTACGCACCACCTCGGTTCACTGCTGTCCTGTTTTTCTGCACCTTCTACTTTCTTCTTCAACTTTTATCTTGTTTTATGACCTTCTTTCTTAGCTTACTGTTTTTATGCCCTTTGTGCGTAGATTCCGCGCTCCCTCAACTCCATACTAAACACGCCTTCATTCTTCCTGGTTAACCATTTTCGTTGTGGTAAGGAAGACCAAAAATAACTTCTAATCAACAAGTGAGCACATTACAAGAAGTAATTTATGATGCATTAGGCTGGTCGGTAAAAATGTCAAGTTATACGTGAGTGGTCGGTAAGATTGTGCTTTGAGGCAATTCCTCATTGATTTGTTGGCATAATTTATGTTAGAGGGGAATAAGTTTTTAACATTCTCGTGTGTAATTTATTAAGATTTATGCATGGATTTATACAACCATGGAGTTCATAAATGATAACGAACTGAAAATACGAGATGATGTTTCTCGTTAGGTGAGGAGTAACGAACGCTTGCATCCACATAGACTTGAACCTTAACATAGCGTTTACTAACTACTATAATACTTGGAGAGCGTGGTTTTGAAAGAAGGATACGTAATATTATTGGATTTGGTATACTGTTAGAATTTAGTATATCGGTGCGCTGGGATGAGTTACGAGTGTGAGTTGTTGATAAACCGTGTTGTATAGTAGGAAAATGTACGAGAATAGGTTTAGGAATGAATTCAGTTGTAACAAACAGCGAGGAATCGATCGAATCAAGCATTTGTTCGCGTATAATTTAGCAGTATTCTTCGAAAAGAAATAAACGTAAAGTAGATTCTTTGCAACAAAGTACAATGTGAAGACGGGATAAATTAAACAAATGAAGCCTCTCAGATCTACAAGACTGTCTCCCTTTCATCTTTGAGCTTGTACGCAAGAGTTGACATGTCTCGATGTATTTTTAGGTGCAAGTGGATAGTTGGACTAAATTGGAGAACCCTGTTCATAAATGGAATTCAATATCAATGACAGAAGCAAAAAATATCAGTTGCATGATGCTTCACTACATACTTCACTCCTTTCTCTTAGCTCACTTGAAATCGCCTTCGTTGTGAAGAGTTAAGGCTAGGAATATTCATTGCAGAATTGAGAGATATTATTTAACAAGTTAAATAACTAATAACATAAGAAGTTAATTTCTACGACCCCATTGAAAGATAATGACGTGCTCATCAGCGTCAATGAAGTGCTCGCGGATCGTTGCTAAATTGTTCATCTCAATGTTTCTGTAAAATTTTCTGCGTCAAGAGTGTGCGTGCGGAAGGATACATTTGCATCGGTAACGAGAGTTAATCACTATTTTCTATAGTTTTTTTTTATTTTCTGAAGCAAAAATTTTATGTCGTTAGTGCTCTGCGTGGTCTACCATTAAAGGGATCGTATGCAAGCAAAAATGTTGAAACTTCTGTGCTGTGAGGCTTATTACACACTGACGTAACGTGCTCGCTGTACCGAATACAGGATTTAGAGAAAGATCTTTTGAAGTCTAAAAAAAAAGACATTAAAAACACGAATTTTTTGGCAAACCAATACATCCGGATTGTTTTGAGTTGAACTATCACTGGTGTCAAATTTGCCATGTTAGTTCACTGAAGGCAGGTGCGTCCATTATGACGGCTGGCAATGATCAATTTCACCCACTTGTGAAGAAATGGCTTTGTGTTGAAAGTTTTGGTTTATTCATGCTCAAGTGCTAGTTGAATCATTGGTCACCCGGTAGTAGTTTCCTTCGACCTTTCATTCGGCAACTTTTTAAATACCGTAATATTGTAATCGCTTTTACGTTTTCCATGCGTTCAAAAACATCAGTATAATTAAAAGCTTCGTACCTCCCTAGCCGCTGATAATATTAATTTCGTGTTTGAAATGTTTCCAGTACCGTACCATTTTAATGGTAAAAACTAATACATTCTGATAAGACTTTATTTTATATGTGTATCCTATGCCAGCAATGGGAAACACGAAGAAAAATATATAAGCCAATGGTTCGGTTGCCTACAAAAAACTGTCAGAAGGCCATAATTCTGCTACTTTCACTAGTACCTTTTTAAACATGTATCCAGTGAAGTGTAAAGACTTATTTATTCTTGAGAAGTGATTCTATTTTAAATTTTTATTTCTCTCGCTATTTTAGACCAATTATTTGTTCTCTTCTGTTCTGTGGCTACCGAAACTGTCTCGGGCATTTTAAACTGTCAGATAATTTTATGATATCTTAAGAAGTTCATGTCATGTAGAAATTAACAAATAATCATGTTATCGGGCGGTTCACATACCAGGTTTGGCATTCAGGGTTCGTATTGAGAAACCGCTTTAGTAGGCGAGTATATGTGAGGCGTAATATAGATGATACTTCAGACATCTCGTTTGTTTAGATTTGAAGTTTTTTGATGAAATAGTTCTTCCTAGAAAATAGAGGAAATGAAATTACCTGAACCCATGGTGCTCACTTGTCTGAGTAGTGTAATCATCAAATTACTAAAACTGAAGGGCTTGTCTTCA
The DNA here is from genome assembly GCA_030386875.1 of Morinoia aosen. Lineage (NCBI taxonomy): Eukaryota > Metazoa > Arthropoda > Malacostraca > Amphipoda > Talitridae > Morinoia > Morinoia aosen. The sequence continues at coordinate 22,005,273 of CM059559.1, forward strand.
GTTAACCTTCCCTAGTTTCAAAGACATAAATTTATTCTAGCTTTAGATTCTAAATTGGCATACGATTTGTAAAATCTTATTGATTACGAATGCGGTATGAGGGGATAAATTTCTCTGCCGTTGAATAACATTAAAATTGATACAACATTCTTCAATTGGATAAAATTCGTGCCTTCATTAGCGCAGAATTTTGTAGGGATTTATGTGAATGTTCACCATATAACAATGTTTCTGATCTAGTTAAAAAGTATATTTTTTATATCGGCTGAAATTGTGTTCTGTAAAATAAAAATGCTGAATCTTTTTAGTAGTATGCTAACTCCTTTCTTGATTTGATCGTCTGCTTAACCATGAATTTTCTCCCCAACCTATAATCCTAAGTAAAACTTTCTAGTATACTAAGAATCATACGCTTCTCTTAAAAACTTCAAGACTAAATAAAACGTTGGAATCCACGTAGCTATGGATAAGATTTAATGAAAGATAACACAGTATAAACAAAAGTATTTGCTATCAGCTTTTATAAACAAAGTTAAGCATCTTTTACAGACCAACGAGGAAAAGAGGATGTCCCAAACGTGAGACATTGGGCTTTGCGGTATCAACAGTTGCACCCGAACTAAGGGGCATATGGGGAGGCCGTCATTCATCTGAATGCCCCAGCATACTGAAAGGGGAGAGGCTGCATGTACATGGCACCTACACCACGGGGGGCAAAATTATTTGAACACGGCGCCCGCACTCAGGAAATTCAAGGCTTTTCATTATTGCTGTTCTTTAGGCGCTTCAGCTGATTCCTTCGAGAACCTCTGTGTCACCTGCAACGAAAAGGCAACAACATTCAGCTCAGTCACCTCTGAAAAAGGCGGAAATTTTTTGACAAGCAGTAAGTTGAAGACCTTAGTGATCACAAATAAATGTATCAACATAAATGTTTATATCAACTAGCCTTCCGGATTTTGATAAGATGTTAACATCCTAATGTCAGATTCTTTTTTTATACAGCATATCAGATATATGTAACTGTCACTTAATGCACAGCCATAACCGAAACAAAGATGCATGGAAAAGGCTGAAATCCATATTATACGTATTCTAAGATAGTATGTACTGCTGTTTCTCAAGATTGGGATATCTACCAGCATTCATCTTTTTTTGTTACTTAGGATAATTTGTAAAATTATTCAATCTTTGCTTCTTTTCCAAGTCATTATTGTTCAGTATTACTACAAATGAATACAAGTATTTACGTTTAGTTATCAAAGGGAATATCATTTGACGTTTTTACCGTTGAAATTAAGATTGGTAAAAAATCGAACCAACGACTTGGGTCAAGTTCTTGTCCAATATCTCGTAACACAAAGACAGTTATTTCTGCTAAAAATGCCCACACACCGATTACTAAATGTTGATCAAATTTGCTTGAAAGCTTTCTGTCTGTCTGAGTGACAGCTTGAATGTTTACAATAAATTTTAAATATTTTATAATACGCCTTCATAGTTTCGTGAATGGCTGCATTTCATGATAGATTAGGATCACAATTGCCACACGGTACACAAACGCTACGCACCGTAATTCTCTCCGGTCGAACTAAGTATGGCTGGTCAAAAAGATGCTGACAGTTGGCATACCCCATGCCAAAGCCACTGCCCACACCAAATATGATAGGCCACCTGCGTCCTGCAACAAACACAGATTTCCTATAATTATGCAGCCATAAAATAAATTAAATTGACATGATAATATACACACCAAATTCTCCATGGTTACATTTGAGTTCTCAATATATCACTCAACTTGAAGTACTCCACTGTTTCTGAGAGGTGTTTAGCTTTTTAGTGTTACCAAATCAAGACTAAATTGTTCCAATAATAATTATTTCCTGATTCCTTGCAGAAAGTTAATATTCCATGAGCTTACAGAAGCACAAATTTTGAGCTGGTATTTTAATGACTTTATCTAGTTTTAACTCAAACTTACTCAATGCTAACTTGGAAAACCAGACCGATTCCTATTCCACCTCACACAATCCAAATACTAATGTATAGAAATGTATGCATAATATTTTATCACATTAAGTCACAAAGCTGCGAATACTATGATATTTAGTAATCAATAACACACGAATTTATAAGCCTTCCCAAACTCAAAATAACACACCCAATGAAATACATTTTTGCACAATTCACTTTTTTCACCAACCATTGGCATAGCTGTAACGATACCTACGTACAGTATGTTTACCATCTAATTGTTTTGATGGTTACCCAATGTAGTATATTTTTGGTATCCGCAGTATTGGAAATATGCTTTAATCTTTTTCATTGTTCAACTCTAAAAACTAGTTCAATTCATTAGAGTGAGAAAATATGCAATATTTACACATCTGTACCGATATCCACCATATTTTGAAAACTACAACAATGGTATTTGATACTCGGGGTTGTTCATACATCGTGGTAATGGGAAAAAAGTCTTTGAATACTTTAATTCAAATACTTTTATTATATTAATACAACGCACGATCAACCCCGAATTTCAATTACCAAAGTTATTTGAGTGAAGGTCAAACAACGCAGCATTGCATGCTACAAGTCAATCTCACACGAGAATTTTATGAAAACACATATTCAGTATTATTAACAAGTTTTGAAAAATATGTGCTATTCAGAAAGTTTGTGACGTATCAGGATGGGTTGTGAGCTGGTGTACATCAACCATAGTTCATAAGGGAGGTTATAATTATTGATATTATTATCAAGTTGTGCCACCTTGAAATGATAACATTTTCATGGTGACTTCTGATATTTCATTTCCAAATTTTACTACTTTTTACTACCTTCAACAGAAGAAAATTACTAACTATTTTTTACACAATGAATGTTGTTCAAATGCCCAGATGTAAGTCATCAGTCTATAAAGAGTAGTACGAGTCAATAATACACGCAATACCAAATGTTCAAAAAGGTTCCAAGTTTCTTAATACTTAAAATACTTCATGCTAAATGCATCAACCTAAGCATCATTGAGAAAAAGTTACCTAAATTCTTTAGTTATCCCGTGCTAATGGACTCCATCGAATGTTAAGACAAAAACCTTGTCTTAACATCTTTCAACTATGAGGACAACCGTTCATGATACGCAAGAAATAAACCAACTGGAAACTAGTAGACACCAGGTGATTGTCAGATCACTTTACAGCAGGGTAGAATATCAGGGAACTTTATTGTGACTAAACACTATGGCACTTCGTAAATATGAGTTCGTGAACTATTGAATGAAAGTGAATGAATTTTTGTAGACTATGTCTACCGTACCTCAAAATCCAAATTGGCACCCTAATTGCGATCAATAATGCTAACAAATAGGTTATTAACATTATATTATGGAACAAATCACGGAAATGCCAATTTCATGTAACTTTCATATACATACATATAGTACCAGGTTGTAACATAAGTTCTGTCCTATTGTTGAGCTATATGTTCACGGCAAGATTACTTCAATTTAGCTTGTTAATGTTGTATGCTTATTTATGGATATTAATAAAATATTATTTCTTCTCTCATATTGTGTGATAATTATCGTAATTAAAAACTATTTTTAGCCCAAATTTACACTCCAAGTAAAGAGCATGTCAGGCATATTTTACTGTTTGAATTTCATAAAGGCAATATGGCAGGCTTAGCAGCAAAAACACTCAAAGACACATGGAAATGATAAGGAAAAGATCTGCGGAGATGGAAGGAAAAGATCTGAGGAAGATGGTTTTTTTTCAAAAAGAATGACTACAGTCTAAAAGACGTACAAAGAGCAAGATGCTCAAAAACTCAATTCTGAGCAATTGCAAGCTGCCATTGATGAAAATCAAACCTGCACCACTAGAGAACTGAACAAAACCTTTAATGTAAGCCATATGACCATATATCGGGTAATGAAAAGACTTGGCAAAATCTCAAAGGCTGAGACACAGGATCCACACGATTTGTCAGAAATCAACCGGCAACAGCGAGCGACCTGTTGTGTTTCACTGCGTTCTCGTGAACTTCAGGCACCTTTTCTAGACCTAATCATAACTGGCGACGAGAAGTGGATCCTTTACAACAACGTGAAGCGCAAAAGACAGTGCCTAAGTTGTGGTTCAAAGCCAATTCCAAAGCCGAGAAGTGGACTGCACCCTAAAAAAAATCTTTTGAGTGGATGCTGGGATTTGAAGGGAATTGTTTATTATGAATTAGTGGGCGACAATCTAACAATAACATCTGAAGTTTTCTGTCAGAAGCTAACTCGTTTAAAAGCAGTTTTACAGGAAAAACGGCTTTCTTTGATCAATCAAAAAGGAGTGATTCTGCACCATGACAATGGCAGACCCCACACTTCAAGCGCAATCAAAAATATTGTTGAAGTATTTGGCTAGGAAGTCATGCATCACCCACCATATTCTCTAGATCTTGCTCCAACCGATTTTTACCTTTTCAGCAGCATACAGAATCATTTAATGGGATAAAGGTTTACTTCACGAGAAGAGGTCGAAATGAAACTAGTTTCTCTTCGTGCGTCCAAACTGACTAAATTTTATGAAGAAGGAATCAAAAAGCTTATGGGAAAATGGGAGGACGTAATTAATAAAAATGGTGACAATATTGAAGACTAAATGAATATATTTTTGAAAGGATTTTCACTTCATTTCATATCTAAAAAAATGGACAGAACTTCTGTTACAACCTGATAGAAGACAGAACTTTAACAAGATGTAGCATCACTATGCTCCTCTGACAACATCCTGGAGGTAACTGAACTGAACCGTGAGTCGCCATGACTGCCAAAAGGAACTAAATTCTCGTTTAAATGATTACATTTTGTTCTAAAAGACAATTTTATAGAATAATTTTTTCAGTATTTGGACATAAATTAATGTCATGAGATTAGATTATTCGTTAGTTATAGCCTCCCTCCCCAGCAACAAATGCGATCCAAAGAGAGGAAGAAGGAAGGCTCCATTTAGTATGGAGTTAAAGGAAACGCGGAATCTACGCAGAAAGGGCATAGAAACAGTAAGTTGTGAAAGAAGATTATGAAACAAGACCTAAGTTGAAGAAGAAAGTAGTAGGTGCTGAAGAACAGGACAGCAGTGAACCGAAAAAGGGTGGTCCTTAACATAAAAAAAATATTTTAATTCAACAAAAAAAAGCCTACCTAACTCTCAGCTCGGGCCCTGACATTGTCCCTGTGGGAGTGCTAATTCCCATAGATACAATAATTGTATCCCCCTGAGGGGTAATGTCATGGGAAAGAGAAAACTTTCAGCTTTACAAAGAGGTAAGTTTTTCCACAAAAAAAAAACATTCATAGTTACAATAAATTGTTATTGTTCCCTTCACACCAAAACGGACAGAATAAACTCGTCTTTTCAAAAGAAGATATTAGTGCTGGATGTACATGAACTGCAGAGAAGTTTCTTTGACATCTTCACCAAAGGATTGTAATGTGCTGATGTTAAATTGAGGATGTAATGATGTATTGCAATATGATACATTTAAAATTGTGATCCAAGGAACGTGATGTGAAAGAGTTGATATATAAAGCCAGTTTTTCCCTTAAATTGCACATAAAATCACATATTTTTGTTTACATTAAAGAGCGTAGTGTAAGAATATTTATCTTTGAAAAAGAATTGGAAGAGGTTATATCACTTGGTTCTTCACTGCTTATATTTTATATTCACATTTGTGAGGTATAGTTAAATGATGCAAAAATTTGAGTGAAGTGCTATCATGAAACTTAGTAGGGCAAGGACATTTAAATGCCTTATATATGACGAAGGATGAGTTTGTTCTTCAAAGGTAACGCAATTGGGTGAATCCAAAGAAAATCATAAGACATGAATGTTGAACATTAAAGAGAGAAGTAGCCACTTGATGTTATTGTTTAAAAAACTCGAGCAGGAAACTGAATTCAATCTTAGAAAAGTTTACAATCCTTGATTATTCACTGATCATTAAAAATTTAATGCCTAAAAATTTATGGAATGGCATTGAAGAAATGTAAAATTTAAACATTGAAATGGCCCAAATGAACCTTCCATCATAAAGCAATTCGACATCTTTCAGATTAAACTGAATGAGAAAAAATGAACTATTTACACAGTCGTTTGCAAAAACATTGGAACATTTCTCTATTTTGTGTCCCCCAATCCTGAAATTACATCCCATCATACAGGAACATTTTGCATAAACTGCGGCAAATTGCTGATGTTGGGAGAAATATATTTTTAATAATCTTAATACACTTTATACCTATGTACATTACTGTCAATTTTCAGAGAATTATTCCACTTCACAATTTTTACTACCCAGAGGTAAATTTTACTACTTTTTTTACTACTTCTCAAATTTTACTACTTTTTACTACTTTACTACCTAGTAGACACCTTGATTTTGAATTTGTCTAGAACAATATCTTTAATTAATAAAGCACAACGGATTCAGCCATAAGTCAGATTTTGTATTTTTTTTGACAAATATGAAATAAAAATTAGGACAATACATCACAAATTAGAGTTCACGTAAGTATTTCTTAGAGAACAGATGCAAATCTATCATCTGCATCAGCATTCTAGCACAACAGAATGATTTACCCTTTCTGTAGGGCATTACTCATCAACTTTGAAAATAGGTATATAATGACAGAAATTTAATTGTATTATTATTACTATATTATGTTATTTTAATACTCCTAGGTTACAAAAAAGGCCACCTCAAGAGAAGGGACCATTTAGTACAGACTGCAGAAGATGTGTTCCTACACAAGATATCCTGCCCATAGAAATAGTAAGTCAGGAAGGAAGAGGAAGACATTAAAAAAAAGAGAGATGGCAAAAAGGTATGAAATCTGGAGGATGCAAAGTCTCACAAAAGACTAGAGTCTCAAATGCATATTTATAGCTGAGGCAACGTAACAGTAAAACTGTCCCCTGGGGGTGACAGTCCCTATAGCATAGTATAGACAAACTTAACTCACATCTATTACCTATACAATGTTCCTGGGGGAATTTTCTTCCACTTGTGTTTCCAGATTCTTACAATTAAATTCCTTTCCTAACAAGTGAAATTTGCAATAACTAGTAATTTTATCAATGCCCGTTTCCTGGCTACAACAATTACTTTCCCAGCAGCTAAATTTTAACATTAAAGTCACTCAAATTACTAGTAGCTAGCTGAGTAAATGATGAATTCTTCCAATTTTTTTTTTAAATAGTGATATTTCAGCATTTCTTCCACATTCTTTGTGCAAGGAGTGCACAAGCATAAAACATGTCTGAAAATCAAAATCCACAGATCTCAATCTACAAAAACTATCAAATCAAATCACGTTGAAGATACATACTAACTTTGAGTGGTAGTATGATATCCCTTAGACTGTCTCCCTTGTATCAGAAAAGTAGTCAACATAAAAAAATTAAATTCAAAAAGTAAAATTCTATTCTCGGCAGCTCTAGTTTTGTGCAACCAAGTTTCAATACATGCAAATTTCTTATGAAGAAGTGTTTTCAGTCTTAAAATTTACAGGATTTATAAACTACTATGTGAAGTCTGCTCCACCATAGGTCTGTAACTGTTATAAATGAAATAGTTCACTACAAGTATTATGTTGAACTAGTACACCCCTGTTTTTTTGAAAGGGGGGAGGAGATGATACGCTGCTGGTGCTACGAGAAGGTCGAGGTGTAGGGCTTTTTTGGTGTACGCGATCAGTCATTAATGACTGGAATTGTTAATTTCCCAAAAAATATACTTCAGATGTGGATCAAAAACAAATATATCCAACCCAACAGAACCCGCGATTAAAATACTCTTAATCTTGTGCACTGGTGAAACTCCTATCAAAAATGGTCATTAAGCTTCCTTGACAGCGTGATAAGGTGGCAGACCAACTGAGCTTCAACATGGCTTTCCCATGCTATTCTATGGCTTTCTAATACTTTCCCAAGTCTCAACTGCTGATATTCTATTCAACCTAATCTAGCCTACCAATACACGTGATATTCATTCCGACTCCCAATCTGCTGGGTTAAGGCACCGAAAATTGTGGAGTTGATGAAGCTTCTATCACAGATACGCTCTTCTCACACTTTCGGCTGGTGGGTGTGACACAGACGGACGGCCGGACGCGGCTCCTTTCATAATAGGGATTAGATTATGTCAGCGCATTTATGGTTGTCATCTACTATTCAATGAGATATATTGAAAGAAAAGATGAAGCATCAGTACGAGTTGAAATTCATCATTGTAAAGTTATTATGAAACGATTTTCAAAGAATTAAATTATTCGAATAGGAAACAGAATTTACTACATTGTGAAAAAAAGACAATTCAAATATGTTAATTTGAAGCGGAAAGATAATCAATTAAAACGCCAGGAATATTTTTGTGGGACACCCGGTATATTTGTTAGGTGTCCCCTCTTAAGAAACGTAGGATGTCGGAGTTTGCGGTATCATGGATACCTACCGAATATCTCAGTGTAAGATAGAAAGATTTACCCAAAAAAAAAATGCTCTTCAATTGAACAACAATGTTTTGAATTTAATTACAAGGGAAAACACATACTTCGCTATTGTAGATTCAATAGATGATTATGTTGAAAATGAAGTAAACTACCCAATGGAATTCCTAGATTCTCAAACTCCGTCTGGAATGCCTTCTCATTCACCCAAGTTGAAGAAAGGTTCAATTATAATGGTTCTACGTAATTTGAACCATTACTCAATGGAATACGCCTGCTCATTGTTTCCTCAATGAGCAATACCGGGTGTCCCAGAAAAGACGGAACCCAAAATCAAATCATTATAAAACGGAAACTACTTGATGCATTTTAGTTCTGTTTTCACCAGTGACTACTGAATCTTTTGAAATAAATGTCTCAAATTTTAATAAACCAGCTAAAAAATTATTTAACCTGTAACAATTTTACTGAAGGCTGTCGGAAACATATCTTTGCAAGAAAGACAGAAATAAAATGCTCATTCCATCATGTAGCTTTATTCTATATTTTAAAAATGAATCCGTTTAAATAAAAGTATTAGTATCATTACTAGTAATACCTTTTATTAAAACAAAATTTCAGCATAGTATTTAAGAGAACTTTTTGGTAATCGCTTAGTGGCATTAACTCACGAAATTGAATGGCCTCCCCGATCCCCAGATCTGACACCGTGTGATTATTTTCTATGGGGCCATTTAAAGTCAAAAGTTTATTTAACACCTCCTCAAGACGTTGAAGAATTAAGAGAATCACTAACGAATTCAACGTACTAAAAAATGATTGACAATTAATCAAACGAGTTGTTTCATCAATGAGATCAAGAGCTCGAAAGTGCGTGAACAGAAATGGAGGCCATGTGGAGGGAAATACTGCTTAAAATACTATGCTGAAATTTTGTTTTAATAAAAGGTATTACTAGTAATGATACCAATACTTTTATTTATACGGATTCATTTTTAAAATGTAGAATAAAGCTTAATGATGAAATGAGCATTTTATTTTTGTCTTTCTTGCAAAGATATGTTTTTGACAGCCTTCAGTAAAATTGTTACAGGTTAAATAATTTTTAGCTGGTTTATTAAAACTCAAGACATTTATTTTAAAAGATTCAGTAGTCACTGGTGAAAACAGAACTAAAATGCATCAAGTAGTTTCCGTTTTATAATCATTTGATTTTGGGTTCCGTTTTTTCTGGGACACCCCCGGTATATTCAGGTAGTGATGTATCGATATCGGCAGTATCGGTCATTTTTACTGGTATCGGTAAAATCCGGCCGATACTTTACCAATACTTTCCAATAATACGTATTTTATCATTAAAATGAAGGTCATAAATCATGAAAGTAGAAGTATAATCATTTGAAGAGCCTATTCATACCTAGTATATTAGTTAGCTAACTGTTGAATTACAGCATTTAATCAGGCTTGCTAGCTGAATTTACTACTTTGAATTCCCCATGATTCACGTATGGTCAGTAAGTGAAAGCTATGTAGCATGAATAGGTAAACACAGTATTTTGGATCATTTTTGTTTCAAGAGATAATTTTGGAACTATTTTTGTTTTGGATTTGAGAGATTGTTTTGGTCTACTTTTGGAACCAGTTGCTATTATAGCTAGTCTACATCATGCTGGAATACGATTAGAGACATCTATCGAATGGATTTCATTTTGTTATTTTTTCTCAGCAATATAGTAAACATAGCAAGAGCAGTTTTATTATTCCTAATCAAAAACTTACGGTCAATATTTTTATATTAGATATATTGGTATATAATTTTATTATAACATCCATGTAGGGCTTATAATTGTAAAAGCATTGGTATCGCTTGTTGTATCGGACAAAATTTTTTTATAGACCAAAAACAGGTATCGGCCAAAAAAATGGTATAGGTACATCAAGGCAAAATAACAAGTGAGAAGCATTAATACTCAGAATTGATTCAACGCTAAGTGAAACGGCTCATCCTTAGAAAATGATCCGCCGGCAATTCCCAGTGATCACAGCTTTTGCCATAACAGCAAACCAGTTAAAAAGACAAAGCTTCAACAATGTTGGCCTCTACTTGCCCTCACCTGTATTTAGCCATGGCCAATTTTACGTGGCTCTCAGCATAACACGCAACAGAAATAATCACAAAATAGTAGCTGACAATGGTATAGTTGGAGATTGAGTGTTCAACAGTTGGTTAAAAATATTGTATTGCAGTAACTATTACAATGAAGCTTTCTGTTTACATTGAATGCTCTGCTCCATGCAGTCTCTCTTTCTTTCTAACGCTGAGCTGGTAACCAGGCGCAATTACCCAGAAGACTCCGCATGGAGGATCAAGCGTTTGCCCGTAGATATAAATTTCAAAATATTAATGGAAAATAGTACAGCCAGATATATGGCTTTAGCATTAAATATTGTATTTGGGAACTTTTACAATAAAGCTCGTGTTTATGTAGTATACTGAACTAAATGCGGCCTCCCTTCGTAAAACTGTACTGATATCCCACAGAGATTACCCATAAGATAACGTAACGTGGATCTAAACCAATCATTGGACCGAGTATTTATTTTAGAGGGCTTCATTTTTATAATACTGTGTTCATATTGTGCTTTTTACATACAGAGTATAAATTTTGCTTCTTTTCTGCAGCAATAAATATTCAGGTCTTTATTGCATGAATTTTAATCACCCAAAATGTAATCAATAATGATATATAACTTAGAAAAGTATGATACTGAAATCCATTATTTTTAATGGGTACTATTAGGATGGATATCTTGGTTTGTCTTTCACCTCTAGAAGGAAATATTAGATCCTATCATTTATGATGGGTGTTTACCTAGTTAGCAATTAGTATTCTACAGTTGTGGTTAGTTGAGTAGGCAAGAGTTTGAAGCATTGGTTCATACTTGTTTGCCTGATAATCAAAGCAATATAAACTGAATAATTTTTAACTTACTTTTGAAGAATAAGACAGAGAAGACCACACCCACTCCAAGTCCACCACCTGCAAAAACAATTTGGTTACCATTGTTCAGGCAAAATGGCAACGGTAACGCTGAAAACATTCTATTCTAAAAACTGACAGGCACCCATAAACATATTTAACTGCTATAAAGGTAGGCTATTGTTCAAATAATGAGTTGATGAATAAAAAGAAAATATTCATTTTAATCATTCACACATTATTTATATGGAAAATTAATCATTCAATCTTTGCTAAAATCAGAAATTTTGCAACTAGTTACCCACATGTTTTATTTGTGTCAAAAAAAAAAATACTTACCTACAGCACAAAATATACAACACTCAAGATGTACCAGACAGCTCCTTTCAAAATTTGTCTGAAGAATCAAACAAATAATATTTCCTTTAATTGATTAAATGATCATATCCTTCATACATTTGGCTTAATTTGCGGTCTATGGATATAAAACTTTTATGTTAACTACTGCTCACAACCTTTGAGACAAAGGCATTAGGATGTTTATTACGGAAACTGAAGAAAGTCAAATTCGACTCGATAACACCCTTATCAACTGCTTGTGAATACAATAATGATGGCAAGATTCCGCAATACCCACAAAGTTAAAGTCCCCAGCATGTACATTTTAGTAAAAGTATAGCTAATATGACTTGAATGAAATGTACTTTTGTTGAAATGAACTTGTTGTAGACAGGAGATACATTAATACATATAAATTAAGCAAATTATTTAAATGGAGAATAATATTGGTTCACCAAATGTATTCAGTAGAAAATCACAATAATTCCATAGGTTATGATGTCTATGATTCAAGATATAATTTGCATGGCAGTCAGGCCAATAGAAAAAGGTTGCTAACAAACAAATAATACATCTGGCACTTACTTTCAGCAATGAGCAGTAAAAAAGCAAGGTTAATGTGAAGGAGATGCAACTAATTGATTTTTGAAACTTTGTTGCCTAAAACATATCAATTACATCAAAATGAACAACTTTTCATCAATGCACTTTTTGGGATAATTGAGTATTTAATGAGTTACTGCGGTAAATTACTGACCGCAGCCCTAGTGTTTGAAGCGGCAAGTAAATCAAGCAGCGCGTCGGACAGCAACACTTCAATGTCGTCTCGCGTCCAGCACAGACAAAACCAAACCTACCGCTATACCTCATTAAGTACTCATATACCTCAAAAAGTGTCTAGAAGAAAAGTAGTTTATTTCGATGTTATTACCATGATTCAAGCAACAAAAATTCTAAAATTGATTAGTAGATGTTTATTCCATCGCATTCATCATCAAAGACAAAATTAACATACCGCTATAACTCGTTAAATACTCATCTGACCCAAAAAGTGCATAGAAGAAAAGTGGCTTATTTTGATATAATTACCATGATACAGGCAACAAAAATTTTGAAAATTGATAGTTGCATCTCCTTCACATTAACCAAAAGTGACCTCAACTTATACCAGGCACACTAACTTTTCTAAATAAAATTTTCTAAAAAAAATAATTGTTTACATCAGCTCCAAAATGGCGACCACCCAGTACTGTCACCGCCATCTTGGAGCTGATGTAAACACAATTGCGGACGTCACCCTAATGGATGGGTTAGAACCTTTATTTAGAATTTTCACCAGGTAGAAGAACTGTGGCTCTCCCTCTTGACCCAACCTGTTTATGTATGTAGTAGGTTAACGGTTAGGTTAAGGTTAACATTGGCATCTTTGGGATGCTTTGTTTCCAATCAAGCCTGATACAAATGATCTTAAGCATTGGTTTTTCAAATGTCTTATAACTAACACTATATATAGGACACCATGATGGTTCCCCCGTAAAGCCGGTACTCATTTCCGACACCTGGGTTGAGTGGGGTATTGTGCTTGAGCTTTCCCTTATACCCAACGAGGAAAATCTCCGCGCCAGCGCCGGGATACGAACCCGCGACTCCAACATACGAGCCCGATCCCTTAACCACTGTACCACGGAGGGGGTTAGCTTCCGTTATTAATTAAATTCTGCTTGGCACGCTCGCTGCATTGTTGGAACATCCTGTCCTTTGGCACACAAAAGCCAACTTCAAAGTTGAATAATTAAAAAAAAAAAAACGCATCAGCAAACAGTATGACATTCAGTAAATCTGAAGGATAAGTCAGTTATCAATTTTCCACTTTTTGGTGCCTGAACCTAATTAATTGAATGAAAAACAAGTTTTCTTCTATGCACTTTCTGTCTCAAATGAGTATTTTACGATTTAAGGCTCTCGTTTAGTTTCGTCTTTGATGACTAATGCGCTCAAATAAACAGCTACTCATCGATTTTTAAATTTATGTTGCTTGAATCATGGTAATAACATCAAAATAAACAACTTTTCTTCTATACACTTTTTTTGACGCACGAGTATTTAACGGGATATAGCGGTAGGTTTGATTCCGTCTTTGACAACGATCGCACTGGAAGCGAGTGCGCATTGCAGTATTGCTGTCCAACGTGCTCCTTGAATTACTTGCCGCTTCAAACACTGGAGTTGCGGTAAATCATTTACTGCTATAACTAATAAAATACTCATTTGAGACGAGAAGTGCATAGAAGAAAACTTATTCATTTTGATCTAATTAACTATACTTTAGCATCAAAATTTACAAAATCAATAACTGACATATCCTTCAGATTTATCCGAAATTCTCGTAAAATGCTTTAAAATGTGTTCCTCTAGAAGTGTTTGGAACAAAATTCTTAAGGTCAATGTGAAGTTTAATGCAATCACGGAAATTAATAATTTTATTCCAAAGAATCACTAAAGGAACCCATTTAAGAACGTTTTACAAGAATGAAATTCTGCTCGCTGATGCGTTATTTTCGAATTTTTAAACTTCGAAGTTGGCGACCGCGCCGAGCACAATTCAATTGAAAATGAAAGCTAACCCCCTATTACAAACGTAAAGAAGTTGGGTCGTGAGGGAAAGGAATAGTTGTTCTAATGAAAATTATAAATCAGTAAAGGAACACATTTAAGAACGTTTTGCAGGAATGACATTCTGCTCGCTGATGCGTTATTGTACAGTTATTCAACTGAGAAGTTATATGAGCGTCGCACATCACAGGCTTTGGCGCGCCAAACAAGAGAGTCGAGTGGGTGTTCCAACAATACGCAAGGTCGCCAAAGTTGTTTTGAAGGTATTGTTTTTGGCAGAACTTTGTAAAAATTGAAAAATTATTAATATGGTGAAATTAATAATGAGGAGAGATATTCATATCAGTTAATAACTCAAAATAGATGATATCACCAGGACTGGAATAGTAGACTTGAATTGCCATGGACTTTTCATCAGTTTGAATATGGCGGCGGCCGCAGAAGGTGCGTGTGCCGGTTGCTCTCCGATGCTTTTCGAATATATCAAGCGTTATTATGGTGACGATTGTGCTAGTCAGAAAACATTCGTACGTTTCCTTTTTTTGGTCGTCATTATCACGTCGTAATTTATGATCTATTTATCGTTCTTGCTGCATTTTACTTTCCTTTTCTAAGTTGTCATTATTATGTCGTCAATTCTATGGTCAGTTCCTAAATGGCACCACCCGGTACGACCGCCGCCATCTTCGAGCTTATGTAAAACAATTGCTGACGTTTCTGTAATAGTCCCACTAGAACTGTGGCTCCCCTCACAACCCAACCTCTTTACGTTTGTAATAGGATATTATCTTCCATTATTCATTAAATTCTGCTCGGCTGCCTTTCGCGCGGGAAAAATTCTGCTTGGAGCGGTCGCTTCCTTTGGCGCGGTCGCCAACTTTGAAGTTTAATAATTTGAAAATAAAGCATCAGCAAGCAGAATGTCATTCTTGTAAAACATTTTTAGATGTGTTCCTTCAGTGACTCTTTGGATCCGAATTATTATTTACCGTGATTGCATTAAACTTCACATTAACCATTCTTAATTTCCGTGGGGCACCTAAAATCAATATTGACCTATAATATTTAGCTAGACTAACTTAGGCCTACTTTAAATTTTCAGCATAACAAACAGGAAATAAAGTATCAGGAAACAATAAATCAGAGAAACAACCATATTAGTGGAGTAGCACAGGGATTTCAAAGAACACAAAAACTTTTAGGAAACAAGCAGACAATAAGTTACAGCAATTAAAAGAAAGTCGATCAGGAGACCTCAAGAGCTGCTTACTGAACTTATATACCTAGCATATCTTGCAGGTGGTTGGGGAGCCTTACGAATACACAAAGGTAACTAAACTTACCCATTTTTATCAGTGTATCAGCCACACATCTGTCCCATTTCTCTCCTAGTATATCTTCAGATTTTGTTTTACTCATAATTACGTTTAAATACTTAAAAAATACCGATCTACTTGATATACCTTAGCCGACAGAATACGGCACACTTATGGGCTGAATACAAAAAGTCAATGCACGTTATCGTGGCGTTAACGTTTCTCTCGCACTATACAACTTCAACTATATTTTTTGGGGTTATTAAATGTGAAATTCTAACTTGCCTACTAGTTTGATCCCCTTATTTAATTTGAATACATGGTTTCTTGATAAAACAAGAAATGCATTGAGTTCGCGTTATTCAAAACATAGATTGGATTAGGAAGACTGTACTTGCAAGTAGGCAAACTATAATGTACTTTTCACTAAAATATCAAATATCTCCTGAGGACTTGATAAAAACACTTTTCCTGATGCTACATGAATTTAATTCAATACACTGCGGAAGTAATGTCTTGAACTAAGTTGCAATAGCTGTACTTATATACGATTCCTAGGGATTTGGTATCACACACTAAATCACACTGGCGGGTCTGTCGGGATTTATGACCGTTGGGGTAGTTTGAACTGAAATGTTAGTTCTTGACGGCCAAAAAAACTCGAACTCTCGACAGTGTTGTGGGAAAATTATGAGAGGGATAATGAAAAACGGGTTTGGACTCAGCTTTTTCAGGTGGAGTTTATTGGAAGAGGAAACCAGGAGGTCTTCGATGCTTGACTGGGAAACCCAGTGAGGTCCGGAGTGCCGGTGGTGAGCTTCGGTGAGCGCTGGCGTCGCTCTGGCCGGTGGATGAGATTTTTAAGTGTATGGAGTTCAGAATATTCAATTTACTGAGGGCAATTTTTAATCCAGCACAACAAACGGTGCGTAGCTATTTGTGTGGGCAAAAACTTGCTTAATTTGGAGCAGGTGAGTTTGATCAAGGTGCCGAGCCTGATGGCTATGATGACTCTTGGTTTGAATAGTACTTAAGATCCAGGCCCGCTGTATTCAGCGAATACAAGGCTAATTCAATGGTGCCCGTAATTTAGGCAGTTGAGAATTAAGGCCCGTAATTAGAGTATATATCAGGCTAAAGGCCCAGAGCACAGCAAAATCCGTTCCAAGTAGAAGAGCTAAAAACGGCCCAGGGAGAATGTTGTAAGTGGTGTGTGTGTGATGACGTTGAGGTCCTGCAAGGAGTCCAAAAGCTGGATGAACAATCCAAGGAGACATCAAGACATCCCACCACTGACAATCCAACATATAATGACAACTCTTCCCACACGGAGAACTCCGAGAAACTCCCACAGGTTTGACACCAGCTACTTTCAGGATTCTCACTTTTGGCAAGCTCAAAAAGATAGGACAGATTTTTGGTTGACAGATTTTAACAATAAATAAATTGTTTAAATTGTTTAGCTGTCAAAGCTGTTCACTAATGCCTCTGGCTTTAGATTCTGAGTACTAGGTTTAAGAACTTCCGGTAAATAAGGATCGTGATTCCTTACAGAGACTACATGCAAGTAAACACGAGATCTACGGAATATCGTAAAAATATCAAGTGACTGCACTTTTGAAAGCAGTAAAACAACATAAAAATCCTAAAATTCGAGGATATCAATCCTACTAAGAAATTCTGGTAGATCATTTGCAATAATAAAGGAAGTAAGGAATAATATATATATATCCCCAATGATAAAAGGAAAAGGAAAACCTAAGCATTGATTTCACAGGCAGAAAATACGCGAAGAAAGAAAACGCGAAAGCATGAAGTTCCGTGTGGCGATTTAGCCGGCGACTATACGCGTCGGCCTCAGCCAGAGCCGCCAGCAATTTGCACACACTTAAGATCGGCAGAAGGTTGGGTGTTTTTTATCACCAGAATGCGATGAGTTAAATTAAATTTCATTGAAATGTTTCTCTATTGAAATAAAGGCGTTTACGTAAAAGTTTGCAAGGATATGGAATTAAGAAATGAAATTCCAAAACTTAGCAAGCATAGACATGAATACTTTTCGTAATTTAAACTACTGCCAGTCGGTTTGTAAAAAAAGAATAAATGCTACTATACACATGCCTATAGTATTTATAATCACAGAGTAGTGACAAGAGACGGCGGTGTGAGGTTCCGCCATTACACAAAGACGCTATCGAACGAACGCCGGTAATTTTCGCCGCGTTCATTTCAAGCAGAGATTATCGTAGATTAGTAGATTATCGAAAAGAAAAAGGAACGAGCATGATTATGCTTTGATAATAAAATCATGACACGGAAATGCAATGCACATCTGGCGCAATATCTTTACGCTAAGTCACGTTGAGAAAAGACAAACAAAACACTGAATGAGACACATGCTACATCAATATTCCCACGCATAACTACGTAACTTAATAACACTGCACTGTCACTTATTAATACTCACTGACACGCCGAAAAGGAACACGATAATTTTCTAACACATTTAAAACTCACGAGAATTTGCTGTAACACTGCCAAAGTAGGACGCCAAAGTAAGAGTGGCTTTGAAAGAAAGGACGCGCAACTGCGCAGTGTTGCCACCAGAGGGCTTCTCTCTCGAAAAATGTCAAGTGTTATTTTTATTATTTTCATGCATTTACACAAAAACTTCAATGATTACGAATTAGAAGTAGAAAATAATTAATAATAAATTAGAATAAGATTTTTAATGCTACTAATTAATTTATTTTAGTACGAATGGCAAATTTCTAATTTTTACGCTTATGTAGCGGTATGCTACATATATACTATTATCGTAAAGAAAAGGAACGAACATGATTATGTTTTGATAATAAAATCATGACACGGAAATGCAATGCACATCTGACGCAAGATTTTACGCTAAGTCATGTTGAGAAACAAAACAAAACACTGAATGAAAACATGCTACATCACAATTCCTACGCATAACTACGTATCTTAATAACACTGCACTGTCAACTATTAATACTCACTGAACACGAAAAAAAAAGAACACGATTATTTTCTAACACTGGTTACTCACGAGAACGAAGAAAGAACACGATTATTTCTAACACATTTAAACTCACGAGAATTTGCTGTAGCACCGCTAAAGTAGGACGCCAAAGTAAGAGTGGCTTTTTGAAAGAAGAGACGCGCAACTGCGCAGTGTTGCCACCAGAGGGCTTCTCTCTCGAAAAATGTAAATTGTTATTTTATCGTCTCATGTATTTACACAAAAACTTCAATGATTACGAATTAGAAGTAGAAAATAATTAATAATAAATTAGAGTAAGATTTTTAATGCTACTAATTAATTTATTTAAGTACGAATGACAAATTTCTAATTTTTACGCTTATGTAGCGGTATGCTACATTACCCCCCAAGGCGCAGACCGAAAGGTCCACCCGCTGCAATCATCTGTAGCGGGAAGGAGGGCGAACTACACGACCCTGCCGAGTTCGGCAATTGGCAAATGTTACTGTACGGGGAAGTTTCACCAAACGGGTCTGCAAGTTTAGATCAGCAAGAGTTCTAGGAATAGGAGTTACTGCAGCGGGCTCGTCTGGTCTCTCCAGACTTGTCGCTGTGTCAGTAAGAGGGCTAGAATTAGAATCTACGACAGGGTTAGAGATAGGGTTTGAATGTACAGGCACATAGAAAGGATTACACTCAAGTTGACTAGGCAACAAGGCAGCCAACTGAGGAAGCTGAGATGGTAGATATGATCGAGTCTCAGTGGAAAGGGAAATCTGCGGAGAGGATGATGAGTTATAAGTTACACTATGATCGGAAGTATACGCGACTTTTAATCGATCAATGCTCACAGGGTCGTGTGAACCGAATCTTTCGAGGATGAAATATTTTTGCTTGCGTTTAAGTACTTTGAATGGGCCATCATAAGGGCGCGTGAGTGTAGGTTTTATAGCATCATTGCGGACATACACATGTGTGCAGTCTTGCAGGGCAGAATCCAGTTTGTCCTGAGTCTGAGGCATTCGTGGAGCCACATACTTGATCTTACGCATGCAATCTTTGAGACAGGTTACATAAGCGGAACGGTCAGCGGATGAAAATTCAGGCAAAGGTTTTGGGTCAACAATGTCGCCGGGAAGACGAAGCGTTTTTCCGTACAACATTTCAGCCGCTGTGCATTGCTGATCCTGTCTGTGTAAATTTCGGATGCTAAGTAGTACTACTGGAAGTCTGTCAGTCCAATCGTGACTGCAATTAAGGCAGCGCAATGCAACCTTGAGGTCCCTGTATGTGCTGCCTTCGCAGCAATTTAGGAAATTTCTATTTTCAAACAGCGGTAGAAAATTTGCGCCTTCGAATATTGAGGGAACCAGTCCGCACGTTCACTCGTTTTCCGGAAACGCTCTCTTCCGGTACATTAGGTATTTAAACTCTGCGAGCTGAGTAGAGGCCGCCAGTTGTGTTGAAGTAGTGTGTAGACTCCAGAGAAGGAAATGTAAGTAAAGAGTGCTAAATATTAAGTGCATTGGGTCCCTATAGATGTCTGTTTTGTGTCTCCTACTAGACAGTGAATTCTTAGGTCCTAGAAAAGCTAAAAGATTTCAGGGGATGTTAGAATGTGTGCTGTCACAGTTTTTCTGTTTGTGCTTTTACAATTCTAGATACTGATTCTTCAGTCGCGGTGCCAATATAATGGAATGCTGTGTTTACCTATTTGTACCTGGCTCAAACTGTCTAGTGGTTTGCCCTGTGTTGGACAGGGTTGTGAGACTTTCTTGCAAACAATCAGTCATGTTTTGATGATATTGTTGAGCCTGATTTGTTCTGTGCTTGTCAGTGCTACTTAATTTATTTGCTGGAATTCACAGCTGGATTCATTGTGCTCAGTTGTTGATTTGATCTAAGCACATTGCATTATATAGATCCTGGTTATCATTCACGATTAATGTTAGTGGATTTAAACTCTGGTGTTTGGACTCTAGAATTGTGTAATTCCTCACTCAAGTTGCTATTTTACCAGTCTGTAGAGTGTGGTGGTTTTTGCCTATTTTTATTTGTGTGATTTTTACCAGTCTGTAGAGTGTGGTGGTTTTTGCCTATTTTTATTTGTGTGATTTTTACCAGTCTGTAGAGTGTGGTGGTTTTTGCCTATTTTTATTTGTGTGGTTTTTACTGTGCTGCGGATATTTTATATTGCCTGGTTGATGACGTGTTCATGCCTGTTAGGTAACTATTTACTTGTTCAGAGGTGTCTAAGTGTGCCCCCTTGTTCACTTATTAACCACCTTTGTAGATGGGTGTGTTTTAACTATGCCCAGGTGGTACTATAGATTGATAGACTTTGTGACTAGTCATGTGAGTCAGAAACAACTAAAGTTGTCAGGCACTGTTTACGTAGGAATAGCTGTGTAACTTTAGTTCAGCGTCTACCGGGTTGGACATGCATTTTTATATGGGAATAGCCGTGTAACTTCAATTCAGCATCTACCTGGTTGGACATTAGTGTGTAGAGCCTACTGCCTGACCTTAGTATTTAATGAGGGCCTCATTAGGTTGACTGGTTATATCTGATTGTGCCATTGGGATGCTCGTATGAAAATTGTACTAAGCCTCGCCAATGATTTGGGTGTTGAATGAGCCGCTGAAGTATTACCCGTGTTCTCTGAATTAGATTTTCTTGTGCCAGTGATGCAGTTCTGCCCCAACTTTTGCGTCCTTATTTTCTGGTTTGCCCTCTGAATCACTTTTAGATATGCAATCTCTAAAAACTGTATATTTTTTGTATTACCTTTGTGCTAACTAGACCTTTCTATTTCAGGAAAATTTATGTACAAATAAATGGCTGCTTAAGACAAGTTTTGCATCATCCGTGGACTTTTCTGAACCTTCCCCTCGTCGATAGAAATTGTTGAGGCAGTCACACTGTAGACTCTCTCAATAAGTCCATTTGACTGCGGATGATACGCTGTAGTGGATGTGTTTGCACACCCTAAGGCGGTGCTAAGCTCACTCCAGAATTTGGAGGTGAATTGTGATCCCCGGTCATGTGTGACACTTAAGGGAACACCAAATCTAGAGATCCAGTTTGACAAAAACGCGCGCGCTACAGTCTCAGTTTGGGTATCAGGAAGAGGGACAGCCTCAACCCAACGCGTGAACCTATCTATGATGGTCAACAAATAAGAATGACCGCGCGATAAAGGCAAAGGACCCACCAAATCTAGGTGGACCGAGTCGAACTTGTGACCTGTGAATGCACAACTCTGCAGCGCTGCACGATTATGTTTCACCACCTTACTACTCTGGCACGCATGGCAATTTTGCACAATTTGCTTGACCTCCTTACGCATCGCTGGCCAGACGAAACGATCAGAAATCAAACGCACTGTACGGTTAATACCGGATGAGAGAGAGAATGGTAATGGAGGACAGCTACTCTGCGGAGCGTCGCGGGAAGATACAAACGAGAAGGTCGCTCGGCATCACGGTAAACGCCGTCAACCAAGGTTAGTTTTGGAGGGGAAGTGTTAGAAGGTTTGAGAAGGTCCTGAAGTTCAGGATCCTCCTTCTGCGCTCTTTCAATGTTGCCGAAGGTGATTTCACCACTGGTTTGGACAGTGTTGATTCTGGAAAGACAATCGGCAACAGTATTGTCCAACCCTTTTATGAAACGGATGTCAGTGGTAAACTGACTTATAAACGACAAGTGTCGCGCTTCCCTTGGGGAATGTCTTTCAGAAGGCATTTTGATCGCTGAGGTCAGAGGTTTGTGATCTGTGTAGATCACAAACTCCCTCGCCTCTAGAGCATAGCGGAAGTGTCTCACAGACAAGTAGATAGCAAGAAGTTCCCTACCGAACGCGCTATAACCACGCTCAGTGGGCGACAGCTTTTTGGAAAAGAAAGCAAGAGGAGAGATATTAGTACCTACTTGTTGTTGCAACACAGCACCTACGGCGGTACTGGATGCGTCCACAACGAGGCTGAAATCAGCATTAGCAATAGGGTAGGATAATTCAGTCGCGGAAGCTAACTTGTGCTTGATTGTTTCAAAAGCTTTGCGCGCTTCTTCTGTCCATTTTACCTCAATAGATTTGCCTTTTCGTTTCGGTTCGAGGAGGTCAGACAAGGGCGCTAAAGTTTGAGCACAGTTGCGTATGAAACGATGGTAGAAGTTAACAGAACCTAGGAACCTTCTGAGTTCCTTCTGGGTCTGTGGAAGAGGAAAGTTTTTGATCACTTCTACTTTGGAAGGCAAAGGTTTTAGACCTAGGCTAGAGATTTCATGACCTAAGTAAATCAGTGATGGCTTTCCGAGCTCACATTTTGCAGGATTTACGAGGAGTCCATTGTCGGACAATCTTTGAAAAACGACCCTAAGATGGTCTTTGTGCAACTCCGGGGTTGTGGATGCCACTAGGATGTCGTCTAAATAGACATAAGCGAAAGTGAGATCAGAGAAAATTTCAGCCATGTGCCTTTGGAACGTCTGCGGAGCGTTCCTCAAGCCATATGGCATTTTTAGGAATTCAAAGAGACCAAACGGAGTGATTACCGCGGTCTTAGGAATCGCAGACTCATCCAAGGGAATTTGATGAAAGGCAGACTGCAGGTCTATCTTAGAGAAAATTTGTGCTCCCTCTAAATTCGCACTGAAATCGTGAAGGTAGGGGATAGGGTAGCGATCAGGTAAAGTAACGGCGTTCAACCTGCGGAAATCCCCGCACGGTCTGAATTCACCGTTAGCCTTGGGTACTAGCAAAAGAGGGCTAGCCCAAGGGCTTTTGGAGGTGCGAATGATGCCACTTTCGAGCATCCTAGCGAATTCTTTCTTAGCTAACGCCGATCGATCAGGCGGCAGTCTATACCGGCAGACAGAGGTTAGAGATAACAATGGAGAAGAGCAGCGTTTACTGGTAGGATGCTGTACAGGTGGGGACGCGAACCAAATGCGCGGGCCCTAAAGAGCTCACCGCTTATAAGACCTCTGAGGCGAACGGGGGAAGAGGGGCATGGATGGCGCTTGGCGCACATACCTCCCCCCTTTACCCGGATAGGTATTCAATTATAAATAAAAAAAAATAATATTCGGGCGGATATAAACAAAAATTTTAACCTCAAACACTAAATCCGCCTCAAATGCATGTAAAAACTCGAATAAACATCATTAATCCAAACAATTAAATTTGATCAAACTCAGTAAATGATACCTCGCAATTAAAGGTGTAATGTCGCACAATATTTCAATACCGCAACAATTATGTAAATGACAAGCAATTTCGACATCAGGTAATCACATGCATAATTTCAGAACCGTCAAAAACAAAATTCCTTCACTGAAATCATCACCAAATTAATTGACCATCGCCACTTGACGTTAACAAAGTCGCGCATAACACAAATATTATTATTAAAAAACAAAATAAACCTAGGGATTATAGGGGTTATAGATTAACTGCAACGTGAAACACGAGTTCACCGGCAAGGCAATTTCGGAAAATTTTATAAGAATCAAAACTATTACCTCGTAGGTAATGGAAAATAATTCAGAAAGGATGATTAAATTAGCTGAAAATCAAATTAAAGCATCATTAAAGTTTTCACCAAAAAGAAAAATTCAAAACCTCGTCTGCGTTACCGTAGACTTAAAAATAGAAGTTAGATAATGTTATTGTTATCATACGCCTATGTTATTGTTATTGATTTTTATAATATTAAAGCCAAACATCGCTCCAATTAGAACAGAACTTTTCCACTATTAGTAAAAGAATAATCGAAATAAACAGAGTGCCGTAGACTCGTAAGACTTAATTCTATCGATACATAAGGATATAGAATGTGGAGTAAGATATAAGAAAACATGTAGTAAAATCAAACACACGCTAGTTTAAAACATCAAGTATGAATATGGAAATTCGGTAAACCGTTTCAAATTATCGTAATCCAATAGTAATAAAATGTAAGCAAAGTACATAATTTTGAACGACTGAATTTATAATTACCTACTTCAAGTTTCTAAATATACTTAAACCACGTTGGCAACACCACGAACATGGTAAAGTAACATTGTAGAACATAGGCACTCTTTTTCAAGTTGGGTTATTTTGTATTTAAAGTCAATGGTTCACCGTATCAATGGTTCACCGTTCACGAAGGTGAATTCGCAAAACCTTGTGCATGAAAAATAAAAAGAAATTTCAAATAAGTCAAAAAACAACATTAATAACGAAATAATAACTAAACAAAATTAAAGCAAATCCATTAATTAAATTTCGCACAACTAAAAATGTTAACACCATCGTTTTCTCCAAACATGTTGCACTCGCTCGATCGTATAGTGAGCGTAAAACACATACAGCATTAGCATGATTAAATAGTTATTACATAGCGAGAACTAGATTAAATAGTGATTATATAGCTTATACGATTATAAAACATCTAAACGGATTAAACACATTTAAACCCATAAAACTTTTCAACATGTTTCTTATTATATTTCCTGATTACATTTTACCCTCCAATTTTCACGGAGTTAAACGCATCCAAACAAAAGCATAATTCTTGCATAATTTTCAACAACGCTTTCCCATCTTCAGTCCGAATTTTAGTCGCATTTTCAAATACAAATAAACTCGATTTTCAACGAGCGCATAAATTTTTCCAGTAATATTTTCCAGCTCCTTCTTTTTCCAATATTTCAATTTCAATTTTCTCATAATTATTCTTATTATTTTCAATCTCAATTTCCAATTCTGAAGCTCTACTGTCGTCAAAGTTTATGTATTTTTGGTTTTTTGAGAACAAAGTCGCTGAGGCACCACGCCGTCTGAGCGGAGCACGGCTCAACCACGTGTACTCGCCACGTGCTTAACACGCGGTACTTGCCCGTACCCGCTGTCACTCGCACAGCACGCGAAGCTGAAATGGAACGAAAACAAAGAAACAATTAGCATGGCCCGATATCAACAACATGAGTTAACAACAAATTAAAAATATAAAGAAATTAAAATTCAAACAGGGAAATAATACTAAGTACGAATCTCATTAATTGAGTTAACAGTCTACTCATGAACCCAATTGTTAAAGCATAAGTTTAGGCAAAGTCCATTCACCTCCCATTAATCTAAAGTATTTACCTATAAATTGAGAACTACATTTTTGAGTCTCGTTCGGGAAATTTCCAGCCACGTGAGTGCTGATTTCAAATCGATTTCAAGTTTAATTTAATTTTGCTGAGACAGCAAAAGTGCACCGCCGCATCAACTCGTCAGCCAAGTCAGCGCATGCCTCTCGCCGGCAACGAGCTATTTTTAGCTGCGAACTAATTAAAAATCCACAGGCGTGAGCAAGGAAAAACAAAAAAAAATAGAACAAATTTCATAAACAGCAAATTCCTCACAAGCACGTATTCACCGAATAAAACTTCGAATTTAAAAACATAACCAGAAAGGTTACTTCAGTTCAAAGAGATTCACCATGCTGCTTTTTGCAGACGAACACTACAATGCAAAATTAGAAGCAAATAGATTATAAGCAAACGTTTACGAGAATACAATGGAACATAGCAAAAGCACTGAAAATACTTGGTATATAGATAAGAAACATACGTAAGAACGTACTTCAAAAATCAAATCAAAATCAATTTTCACGTTAAATGCTTGACAATCAATTTTAATCTTTCAATCAGTTGTAAATTGTCAATTGGACAATTTTGGTATTCAAGAAAATCAATTGCATTCTTTTAGAATTAAAACATTTTAAATTTCATAGCACAAAATTTTACTGAACATGAAATTCAGATAGGCTTTTAAAATGACTTTTCTGATGCACTAGATCGTTTCAACGTGCTCAAAAATTATTAACTGAAGGATTATTAAACGAAGCCTCTCTCATTGACAAATGACTATGAAGTAAATTAAATTTTACTCCCACACTGAATTAGTGTGGCCTCTCACGTTCAAAACACATCTAATTCATGACTATCCACCAGTCACACCAGTCACTAAAAAATGTTTTAACAACATTAACAACATTAACAATATTAATGACATTTGTGGCACTTTACCATAATCTTTAATGGTCACTATCATAACTAGTTACCTAGTCATATACTGCTTCACAGTATTACTACCTTCACAGTATTACCAACATTACTGCCTCGTGCCAATACTAACGCGTACGAAATGTTGAGCACAGCTCTCGGCCTTGCGCCGGCGTACAAAAAAAACATCTGCCTCTGCATCAAGCAAAAAAAACATCACACTCACTCGTGTGCGCTGCAGTGCAGCTGCACTGGTAACTTTACTCGATACTCTTTACCAGTGATACTTGATACTAGATACTCGTTACTCTTTAACTTATTACCAGACCACCACGTGTGGTTAATTAACGGGCATCTATCGCCTCTCATTATTATTCGCCAGCACAATAACAACCGCAATCTACAATGCTTAACTCTGACCGTCATGGTATCAATGGTATTACTTCCACCACATGAAATTATGAACTGAAATCAGAGTCCCAATGAAAATCAACGGTAACAGCTTCTGCAAAAGCTTATTCACTTAATTGTCTGCGCGAATTACTCAACAGTATTACTCGACCTCGCTGGTAAATGTACCTAGTAACCTTAAACCATTTTACCAGATATATCCACAGACTTGTCGGTATCTTTACCAAGCGCTGCAACGCTTTATTTATTCTCTCACGGACATTCACTCTGCCGCGGTATCTTCTCTTTTTGCTCTATTTTTCTCACATATTTCTCACATATTTCTTCTATCGTACTCAGAGCAATAACATCAGGAATGTATCATCTGAATATCCATTATTACTTACTTCACTTGAAAGAGTATCTTCCAACTTTAATATATTTTTAATTCTCGAAATCACATTGCATTTCTCAGTACATATTTCATCACTATTACATCATTTCAATGCATTGTACTACTTTTACATCATCTTTTAACTAATTCCTGTCATCTTAATACAGCGAATTGTTCTTTCAATAATTGATCCTTTGATCAGTAGTACTTCCTCGAAATCAAAATGCAATGATTCTCTTGCAAACAATTTTCCTCTTACTCTCTAACTGCTTGAACGTTGAGTTTTACAAAGGTCTTCAGCATTACCTTTGGGCAAATTGGAAACGCACCTCCCCCTGCAGCATCCCATCAGACGCAACCAGCAAAAAAAAACTCAAATATGATCTTTAAAAATGACACAATAAATGTCCAAAAAATAGTCACCCCAAAAATGACCTTTCTGCCCGCAAACAAACAGGGATACTTTTAAAGAGCATTTTGCAACTGACCGCCTCGCTCAAATTACAGGGAGCATTACATGACCTAACTGTTGCACTGGCTACAGGAGGCATTTAAGGATACTTATGTCTCTTTCGCCAACATATTATCGCTAGAAAAATATTCGTGGCAGTCATTGTACTCACTACAGGAGCGCTGGTTACCGAAATTTCAGGCATAGTTACGTTACTAGTTTGATGTTTAGGTATTACAAATTACCTTACTGCTCAACTGAGCTTAATGATTGCTCAAGCGAAAATTAATTGAGGCTGCAATACAAATACAATACAAAATTAGTGTTTCAGGCTACAATACAAAATTACTTGAAACACTTATAGCAACACTTCGAGAAAATAGTGCCACTCACATTAAAAACAGCTCTCATAACATCTTAAAAACAGCTCATGTCTAGGGGTTATTGAACACACTGCTTGCACTCTGCAAATGCAAAAAAACTGCCTGGCAAAAACTCTACTTCTGCTGACGAGCGCTTTTACGCGGCTCGGCCGATGAATGTATGAAGGGAGGCGCACTGCACGCTGTCTGCCTCACGCTCAATAAATATCTAGGCTGCAACGGAACTGTAACAATTATAAATATTTATTGTTGCTGCGTTACTTATCTTAAATTGTAGTTTTAGTTGTCGTTGTTGTCGAACGATGTCGCGGTCTCTGCAGTCGTTGGAAGCGATGCACCGTTACTGCTTCGTCCGTAGCACGAAAATAACGTAGCTGTAGTCGGTTGACACACCTCGTAGATGTAGTTTAAGATCTGTAGCCGCCCTCTCGCAGATCTCTGAAGCTCTCTGTAGACGCTGTCCTTATTCTCGATTTCTTGTTGCTCTGACTGTCTCTTCAGATTCTTCTTAGAAGTTATAATTCTTGTCGTCACCAGACGATCTTCTCGGTAGTTCTCTTAATTTCTCTGTAGTTATCAGTAATCTCCTCCGCCGTGTTGATTTGCTGAAGTCACTGGATCTTCTTCTCAAACTTCTGTACTTCTCAAACTTCTTCTTCTCAAACTTCTGTACGTCGAATACTATATCTACTTGACCTCCCAAATATATCTTCACGAAGATATATTGCCTAGCCTAGCACGGGAGAAAACTGGCGGACCTTGCGTCTCTATGAAGTGCTTTGTGCATGTTTGCATGTTATTAGAAGCTAAGTTAGGGTTTGTTAATGCTGGGAAATTTTTAAGTTCTTGTTTAAACATGCACTCTTGTTTGAAAGCAATCGAGAAGGAATTCAAGACATTTGCTCTAGTTATGCTACAAGCGAGAATTGAGATCTGTGTCTCCTCGTCCCTAATTCTACGGTTCTTAATATCTACAATTATGCCATACTTGGCTAGGAAATCTGCACCTATGATGGGCTCTTGGACTTCAGCTACCAAAAAGGTGAATGTTAATTTTCTCCTCAATCCCAGACCGCACTCTAAAATTCTTTCACCGTAACAAGCTATTGGCGTGCCATTTGCGGCGCGTAATGTCGCCAACAATGGGTTGTTTTTGTCTTTTGCCGTGGCTGGGATAATTGACACACTGGAGCCAGTGTCTATTAAAAATCGATACTTGGTGACGGGATCGAGAATAGTAAGGAGGCGAGTAGTCTGGGAATGAGGCAACGCAGTACTCGCTACTATGCGTCGCTGTTGGCGTTTCCCGAAGTCATTTCGGTATACCGAGGACAGTATCTAGAGGCACATTTGCGAGCTTGGTCACCAAATTTCATGTGGTACCAGCACAAATTGCTACCAGCATCACGAGAGCGCGACCTGAAGCGGCGGTCTTGATTTGACCTATCATAAGATCTACCTCTATCAAAGCGTTGAGGAGGAGGAGAAGGATAGTTTGAGTGATAGTCATAGGGATAGTCGTAGGCATTTCGGTGGCTTTGGAATCTCCCTGGGCCTTGCTGAATGTGAGCGACGCTCTGACCTATTTGAAAATTTTGGAGAGCTTGCTTTATTTCAGCGATGTCCTGCTGCATCTTATCTATTGTGGCTGAGGATTGAGTTTGCGCAGTATTTGACGGGCTAAAATTTGTAGCTCCTACATTCAAGGAAGCAACTTGCGGTTCTCGTGACAAATTAATATTTCTCATCACAGTCTCTGCGGACTCCGCTAATTTTTCTAACGTTTGCTCGGGCCCTGCTAGCGATAGAAACGGACGAACGTTCGGAGGAAGCTTAGTCATGAAAACTTCCTTCAGAAATTCCTCAGCTACGGCAACACCCGTAGCGAGTTTCCGCAATTCTTTCACTAGCGAAGTTGGAGAGAAAGAACTAGAGACAGAAGGAATAGCTGAGGCGTCTACAAGACTTCGGAATTTGTCCGCATCGGACATCTGAAGCCTTGCCAAAATTTTGCCTTTCAATATTCCGTAAGGATTGAGAGGTGGAGGGTTTTCTAGTATTTGGTTTGAGTCATTCAGTAGTTTTGTGGGCGCGGCGGAAACAAGCGCGTAGAATTTGTCTATTTCATTTATTATTTTATGATATCTAAACACGGCTTCGCACTGTTGGAACCAGGTGTGAGCGTCCTCCGAAATAAAGGGGGGGAGCCTAATGGGGTTTGAGGGGGCTCGATCTTCATTATCTGATTCAGTCATGCTAGCGATCACTTTTGGGAATGCACAATTAATGATATCAGTGCCTAAGACTTGGGATTAAGTGGCAAGGGTTTTGCGTTAATTCTTTACCTACTCAATCATTCAAATTAAGTTGAAACAGAAGGAAGGAAATATGAAATTGGAAACGAGAAAAATTTCTGCGGTATGCGGCAATTTGCGTAGGCACAAAAATAAAGCAGGTAAGAAAAATTATTTTTCTACCTACTCAATCAATCAATAACGTTGAAGAAAACGGAGGGAAAATGGAGAATGGAAACGCGAATTTTACGGTAGTCAGAATGAACGTAAGCACGGAAATAGGAAAAAAATATTTTCCCTACCTACTGTGGCACATGAAACAAAAAAAAAACAGGATACGCTGAAAAAAAAATTTTTTGTTAGAGCTGCTCAGAGAACAATTAGCACGGTCAAAATCCACAGGAATCTCTCAAACTACTACGACATGGGAAAATTTATCACTACAATGATACGCCAACATTATCCTCTCACAATCTCTCAAACACTTCGAGTTGAATTTTTATTTTTAAGGTTTTCCCGGCCAATGCACCAGTGTCGGGATTTATGACCGTTGGGGTAGTTTGAACTGAAATGTTAGTTCTTGACGGCCAAAAAAACTCGAACTCTCGACAGTGTTGTGGGAAAATTATGAGAGGGATAATGAAAAACGGGTTTGGACTCAGCTTTTTCAGGTGGAGTTTATTGGAAGAGGAAACCAGGAGGTCTTCGATGCTTGTGTCGCGCCCTTATTCCCCTTCGCCAGGTAAGTAAAACACCGGAAGAAGAAGGAGGTTGTATTGGGCGCGGTTGAATACGTCACTGCAAAACAAGAGTTATTTAGTTCTACAAATGGAGGCACTACCTAGGCTTCGGCTCGGAACTTTATATCTTTTCCTTGGAGCACTGATTTCAATTAGATACAAATGCTTTTATTTTACTCACGTACTCAGTAAAGATTAGACTATAATGACACCGAAAGGGTGTGAAATTTAGATTGCACACAAGTTCAATTACGGACTTCTCAGTAAGAGATAAACGGCTTAAAAAAGTTGAGTCATAGAGACGAAAACAACAAAACAAGCTATGAGTTACACGATACGCAAACTTTCCGTAATAGACAGAAAAGGAGGGGGAATCGAAAACCTAATCAATGTATGTATATTTATAAAATATTTCTCATGAATTCTATCGTGAACAAATGAAATACCTAAAAAGGGCTAAAAAACATCACCATAATTTTGGGGCCCGAACGATACAAAAGAGTAACTCTACTCCACAACGATATTATTTTATAAAAAATACTCTACCGATAAGGACAGCAACTTTACAGAGCAGCCATAGCGTCCAATGAGGAGCGCTAATTCCCGATATTCAAGTTCACAAAGGCGATCAATGCCTCTGCGATTTAAACAGTTTCAAACCAACGCAGATTTCAAGAAAAATAAGAAGCACTGCGAGAAAACAAATGTAAAATTAGATAAGAAGTTTCTAACCGTCTCAGAATTTATGGCTAGTGCTTAGCTGCTGGTACAACCGAGGTAATCTGTGAGTATTACACTACCTTTACATCTTTTAAAATACTCACATCTATTTCTCGAGACCTCCGCTATGACACATATCCTAACCTTTATCAGCACGCTTTACATTGCCTGTAAAGTAAAAGAAATCACATTAAATTGTATCAAGCACACACGAGATTTACAAACCGGACTAGGCTTAACTTTACAAAGACACGAAAGGGTTCAAGGTCAGCCATTTTTTATATGGCGCTCGAGGCGCAGTAATACACGAAAACTGCAATGGAAGACTCGTAAAATGCACATGACCTTCAATTAGTCATGCTGCAAGTTAAAGCATCTCGGCCCCTTCAATAAATAACGCACTTCTTCGATCATACAAATGATTCTGAGACTCAGTGGTCAAAACTTACAGAGAAATAAAAAATCACTTGAACAAGACAAAACGGACAGTGAAGCATTCTGAAGCTACTGAAGCACACACGGGAAAAACTGACACACGCAAAGGTAGAATGGCTATCTACCGTTTTTACAGATATAAGGCACACTTCCACTTCAGTTCTGTAATTTTATGAAGTTCGATCATCACTTAAAAAAGGATTAACACATTTAAAACGCAGGCACACGAGAATTAGAAGGGCGCCCGAGCACGAAAAGTCACACCTGCTCTCGGAAGAGCTTCTGATACAGTGAGAAGCGGCCGCTGCAGCCACAAGCGACGCCAAGAGAATGTTGCCAAATAACCCCAGCATAAGCTAAAGGAAAAACCCAGATCAGCGAAAAAAGGCGTTAATGAATAAATTTTCTTACACTTTTCTATTGTTTTCGAGGTTACCAAGTAGTACAATCATTTTAGCTCCTTGAAATTAATTGTTTTGCCAACACAATTCATGACTGTAAACCCCAGGAGACAGATAAAAAACCCAGATCCGCGGTTAAAACCCCAGAATGCGGAGCCCGCTGAGATGAGTTTACGTAATGGCGAAGAACTCCCGCATTTACTCTTACATGCGCGGATAGAACTAGAACGTTTGATAAGTATCGAAGTTTTTTATTCTTAATTTAAATAAAGATATTATCGACTTCATAAATCGACATTTAGTGACATTAACGATTAATTTCGCTGATAGAATTAAGTTATTGACCTAAATCGCTCATTTCAAATCACGAATTTGCTCTGGAAGCTTCCAGGACAGTCAAATGGGAAACGGTTCAATTAAATGGCGAGATAAAACCCAAATGACTTTAAAGACGGAGAAAGACATGACAGCTTGACTGGGAAACCCAGTGAGGTCCGGAGTGCCGGTGGTGAGCTTCGGTGAGCGCTGGCGTCGCTCCGGCCGGTGGATGAGATTTTTAAGTGTATGGAGTTCAGAATATTCAATTTACTGTGGGCAATTTTTAATCCAGCACAACAAACGGTGCGTAGCTATTTGTGTGGGCAAAAACTTGCTTAATTTGGAGCAGGTGAGTTTGATCAAGGTGCCGAGCCTGATGGCTATGATGACTCTTGGTTTGAATAGTACTTAAGATCCAGGCCCGCTGTATTCAGCGAATACAAGGCTAATTCAATGGTGCCCGTAATTTAGGCAGTTGAGAATTAAGGCCCGTAATTAGAGTATATATCAGGCTAAAGGCCCAGAGCACAGCAAAATCCGTTCCAAGTAGAAGAGCTAAAAACGGCCCAGGGAGAATGTTGTAAGTGGTGTGTGTGTGATGACGTTGAGGTCCTGCAAGGAGTCCAAAAGCTGGATGAACAATCCAAGGAGACATCAAGACATCCCACCACTGACAATCCAACATATAATGACAACTCTTCCCACACGGAGAACTCCGAGAAACTCCCACAGGTTTGACACCAGCTACTTTCAGGATTCTCACTTTTGGCAAGCTCAAAAAGATAGGACAGATTTTTGGTTGACAGATTTTAACAATAAATAAATTGTTTAAATTGTTTAGCTGTCAAAGCTGTTCACTAATGCCTCTGGCTTTAGATTCTGAGTACTAGGTTTAAGAACTTCCGGTAAATAAGGATCGTGATTCCTTACAGAGACTACATGCAAGTAAACACGAGATCTACGGAATATCGTGAAAATATCAAGTGACTGCACTTTTGAAAGCAGTAAGAAAAAACATAAAAATCCTAAAGTTCATGGATGTAAATCCTACTAAAAAATCCTGGTAGATATCATATGCAATAATAAAGGAATTAAGGAAGAATATATATCCCCAATGATAAAAAGGAAAAGGAAAAAAAAAACCTAAGCGTTGATTTTACAGGCGGAAAATACGCGAGGAAAGAAAAACGAAAGCATGAAAGTTCCGTGTGGCGATTTAGCCGGGCGGCTTTACACGTCGGCCTCAGCCTAAGCCGCCAGCCATTTGCACACACTCAAGATTGGCAGATGGTAGTGGGTGTTTTGTCACAAGAATGCAATGAGTTAAATTAAATTTTATTGAAATGTTTTATATTAAAATAAGTGCGGTTACGCAAAAGGTTTCCAAAGAGTCTGGAATTAAGAATTGAAATTCCAAAACTTAGCAAGCATAGACATGAATACTTTTCGTAATTTATGACTACTGCAAGTCGTTTTGTAAAAAGAATAAATGCTACTATAACCATGCCTATAGTATTTATAGTCACAGAGTAGTGACAAGAGACGACGGAGTGGTGTTCCGCCATTAAACAAAGACGCTATCGACACGAAAGCCGGCAAGTTCGGCCGCGTTCGTTCCGAGTATCGAATCCTGAATGGAACTGCAGGTATATACTATTATCGTTAAGAAAAGGAACGAACATGATTATGTTTTGATAATAAAATCATGACACGGAAATGCAATGCACATCTGACGCAAGATTTTACGCTAAGTCATGTTGAGGAACAAAACAAAACACTGAATGAAAACATGCTACATCACAATTCCTACGCATAACTACGTATCTTAATAACACTGCACTGTCAACCATTAATACTCACTGAACACGAAAAAAAAAGAACACGATTATTTTCTAACACTGGTTACTCACGAGAACGAAGAAAGAACACGATTATTTCTAACACATTTAAACTCACGAGAATTTGCTGTAGCACCGCTAAAGTAGGACGCCAAAGTAAGAGTGGCTTTTTGAAAGAAGAGACGCGCAACTGCGCAGTGTTGCCACCAGAGGGCTTCTCTCTCGAAAAATGTAAATTGTTATTTTATCGTCTCATGTATTTACACAAAAACTTCAATGATTACGAATTAGAAGTAGAAAATAATTAATAATAAATTAGAGTAAGATTTTTAATGCTACTAATTAATTTATTTAAGTACGAATGACAAATTTCTAATTTTTACGCTTATGTAGCGGTATGCTACAGGTCTCTCAATTCAAGTTAATGAAACATGGTGTGTGACTCCCGAACCCAATGTTCATTTTGTAATATTCGTGATTACGTGTTGTACTACAATGACAGGGTTAAAATAGCCGAGTTATTGGACCTGTAGCATACCGCTAAATAAGCGTAAAAATTAGAAATTTGCCATTCTCACTGAAATAAATTAATCATCAGCATTAAAAATCTTACTATAATTTATTATTAATTATTTTCTACTTCTAACTCGTAATCATTGAAGTTTGTGTGTAAATACATGAGAGACCAAATAATCAATCGATATTTCGAGCCTTTAAGCACCCCGATTTGGAAACATTCAAGCGCGTCGCTTGAACTGCTCACTCTTTCTTGTGGCGTGCTAGCGTGCGAACATCACCTTGTAAGTGCGAGTGAAATTTAGGTTTAGAATAAAAAAAAACGGGTAAAGTATATGTGCCTTGTGTTTTTCATATGTATTGTGTTTTACCCTAAAGATCTGCTCAGTGTCTTGAGTTGGGGGTAAAAATTAGTGTTAAGATTCTTAGACTAGCATGTGTTTTTTTATAGAGTGAAAATTGCGTGTCATTCCAAATTCACGTATTGAAAATTTCATACTATATATTCAGCTAACGTCATTGTTTCTTCCTCACGGCAAAACTTATATTGTGATTGCCAGTATCATATCGAGAATTACTCATAAACTGACTCTTGAACGCACGCGCCTAAATCGCCGGCGCTCTTTGTTTAGCGTGTCTTTGTGTTTCAAATGGCGGAGCAATTATACTGCCGTTTTCCGTCACTACTCCGTGACCATAATTGCACTATAAGCATGTGTATAATAGTATTTTCTTTTTTTTACAAACTTACTTGCAGCAGTTTTCTTAAATATGTTTCAACGCGAAATAATCATTAAAGATGTCTCTTAAATATCTCGTATGTGTAAATTACGAAGGTTATTCTTGTCGATGCTTGCTAAAGTTTGGGAGTTTCATTTTTATTTCCATACTCCTTGAACCTTTTACGTAACCGCACTTATTCCAAAATAATCCTTTCCATAAAATTTAATTCAACGCTGCTCATTCTTGTGACTGAAACACTCACTACCATCTGCCTTCATGAGTGTGCGAAAATTATGCTGGCGGCTCGGGCTAATGCCGACGTGTGGAGCCGCCGGTTAATCGCCGCACTGATTTATTATGTTTTTCGTTCTTTCGCGCATAATTTTCCTTCGGTGAAATCAAAACGTTTAGTGTTCTTGGTATCATTTGGGATATATATATATTCCTTTTATTCCTTCATTATTGCAAACGATATTTATCAGTAAAATTTCAGTAGAATTTATAAATGAACTTTAGGAATTTCTTTTCTCTGTATTCTTGTACCGTTATGGAGATTTTCTAGAGTACATAAAGAAGCCTAAATCTTCATGTTAAGCATTTCCTTAATTACTAAATTCTTAAATTTCATGCCTTGCATTTAAAGCAAGAGCATTTGTATCAGAATCTCTTAATTGATTTTTTTCTATCCGTCCTTAAGTTAGCTGGTGTTGGATCTGTAGGACTTTCTCGGAGTGATCTACTTTATGGGAGTTTTATCATGTACTTTGGGATAACTTCAGTGTGAAATTTCCTTGATGTCTCCTTGGACTGCTCATCCAGCTTCTTGGACTCCTTGCAGGACCTCTACATCATCGCCATACACACAACACTCACAGTTTTGAATCTCCCTGGGTTCCTGAGTGCCATGCTAAATGCTATTCTCACATAAGCTGTGACTTAACTTGCTCCTACCAATATGAGCTGTGACATAATATGCTAAATGCTAAGGACCGGGGCTTACTAGTATCCTAGTATGCTATGCTAATATGAGCAGTAACTTAACTTGCTCCTGCTAATGTGCTAATGTGCTAATGTGCCGACTTGCTTCTGCTCACATGAGCCGGATTTAACTTGCTCACCCCTCACCTTATTTTGAGTCATTAGTTCTACCTGAGTTACGTCATTGACCCTCGCTCAATTATCTCAAATTGACTAATTCAAGTTCCCAAATACAACTCACTCATCTTGCCTACTCCATCGCGTGACGGCCTTCGCCAACGCCAGCCTGGCTCTCCGGCACGGATTGCCCACCTAGACAAGCTCTCCGAGATCAAGATCCAAGCCAGTTCTCCTTGGTTTTCCTTCAATAAACTACACGGCAGGAAAAAGCCGAGTTAACCAAAAATTGTCATTCATTATCCCTCTTATAGTCGCTCAAATTTACTTGTCGAGAGATGTTGTAGTCTTTGCCCGTCAATTCACCCCAGCGGACAACTAGACCTACACAGACCTCATATATCGTGGAAAAATATAAACTCAGTATCCTGTAAAAATATAAATTTGTTGTGTGATCACACATTTATGTTTATAAAATACTTCTCAACTAATGACCTCTATGTTAAAATACTTAATTAGAAAAAATTTGTAATTTCATGCTGGTATCCTAGAATCTGTGTACGTATGCGTATATATATACATTTACACACAGCAGTTTCTGGAAAATTTCTTATGAAGCAACTTGCATTTGTCCTATAAATACGGCATTTTTTCAATTTTCTCCCTATGTTGCTGTCAAGCATCTAAATGAGATATATCATAAATTTATTGTATGAGTTAAAGCGTGCTGTTTTAGCCCGTCATCCCATTTTTATTTATTTTTCCATGCTCGCTCGAAATGATATTTTTGAATATCTGCCACAAAAACAATTCTATTATTATTCACTGATGAATAATATGTATGTTTCCTATGTATGTTTATCAGTTAATGATATTTGCGTCATGACATTTCAAAAAATGATGTAAATTTTTCTGATGTGCCAACCTTATAGGTCATTAATGTTTTCTTCTCTTATTCACGTCCTTAAATGTTCATGTAAGCCGTGTGTGGAGCAATTTATATGATTTCTTACGTTCTTGTGTATATTATGATAGCCCTATCTAGGTGGTCAAGTTCACGCATTATTCCAATTATGTTGTACATGTCTCGGTTGCCGTTGTAGAACAATTCTTTTCATGTTTCTGATTTAGGTAGACTCTTTTGTGCCACTATCATTAGCATGGAAATATAAATTCGTGGCGTGATAAAAAACATTTTTTCCCCGAGTCCGTTGATTGGCATCCTAGTTGATACGTAGGAGTGAAAAGATAGTTCTGAATGTCAACCTCATTGCCTTATTAGACGCAGAATTATTTTAATCCACGTTTTATTTTCCAAAATAATTCCTTACACTGCAAGTATTTGAGCTCGTATTTCAATGAAAGAGGCCACTAAAAAGTGTTTTCAACAATGCATCGTCACTGAAATTGTGCCTTCTTTTCTAATTGGTGTTACAT
Source organism: Morinoia aosen (assembly GCA_030386875.1). Lineage (NCBI taxonomy): Eukaryota > Metazoa > Arthropoda > Malacostraca > Amphipoda > Talitridae > Morinoia > Morinoia aosen. The sequence goes on from CM059559.1 coordinate 22,044,205, forward strand.
ATTATCAAATCTAGATTACGCAAAAATAGGAATACATTGCCCTCAACCATAAATATCAACTATTGACATGGGTGTTACGATACTCATGTGTTGGTATCAAACAAGGATCCTTTGAGATATTTTGAAAACGAATGATGATCTTTTTGTATCGTCTTTATTGGAAGTAAACTGTTTTTTCTTTTCTTTCTTTTTAAGTACCAACTTTTCGCTACCACAGCGAATAATGCAGTACTTAGCCGTTGCTAGGTTGATTTTTAATTTTAGGATGATCCGTAGAAACCACACAAGCAATAAACCAGAATGGAATCTTTTGGTACTACATTTAGTGTAGCTCCCATCCATAATAAAAAGAACAATTTATAAGTTAGCGACCTGCAATGGGTCTCGATAACTTGATAGGTCTTCAGGCCAGCTCGCTCATAGCCAAATACTCTTACAAATCCGAGTACCTAATATAGTTAGTCATATCTGAGCTCTCGCATGCGGTGTACCTACTTCGTGACCATCTCGCCGACAAGATAGTATCATAGTTCGCTTGAAAAACATCGGGTCAGGATGCGTGAGTTAATGCTTGATGTAGGTGCTTGAGTTGCCTCTACAACTTTAAAAATTCCATCTAGATATTAAATTAAAGTAGAAATCAATCGGAGTCTCTCCAATTGCAACACTGCGTTCTAGAGAAAGAAAGAAGTATTTGATAAAGAATAAAGCAAACGGGAGGAATATATGTTCAAGGTTCGCGCCGACATCCTAAGCATTGAAACAGCAAGATCGAAAGAAGTCTATGAAATAAGATAAAAGTTTAAGAAAAAGTAACTGGAGCTTAAAAACAAATATCAGTGAACTCGTGGAAGTTTTTAACACAACAAAAATCTATTAAACTTCAATAAAATGCCTACCTAACCTTACCTTCCGTCCAGGACCTTATTTTTTCCCAATAGAAGTGATAATTATTACAGATGAAATGATTGTATCTCCATGAGAACATTCCAAAAAGACTCGCCCCTCCGTCATCACACGGTTGAATCGAAAAAAAAACAGTTTTCCCAACGTGGTATTCAGACACTTCTATGGGTGGGAAATTCACCACACAAGAACCCCATTGAAAGTTCGTTGGAGACGCAGAGAGACAAAATATGTAGCAAGCGAATCGCATGAAAACGGTAACTCGTACTCCACATTATTCATAAATGATTAAACTCCCATAAAGTTCAGTTTGTAAAAATCGTTGACCAATGGTATGCCAAAACGCGTTCAAGTACTTGGGGCTTCATCCACAGATAAGGTGTACCTACCAACATAGCTATAAGCTATACGGCCAACATTAGACTTCATTGCACGTACAGGAATTTTTGAAAAAATTCCAGTTTATTGTGACGGTGTCTGAAGTTTTCCTAACGAATTTAATTAATAGGCCTTTTTTTGCAATTTGACACTCTGTAGCGGAAGGACTTAACAAGCCAATGGAAGAGTCGATAGCAGCCGTAATCTTGTGCGTTCAAATTGTCAGTAGTAGTAAAACCAGGTTTCTAGCGCTTCAGTAACAAAGACTATAACGCGCCGAAGATCTCAATGTTCACAGTGTCCAATCAAGTGGTTGATTTCCAGAGAGTTCACGTAGGAGAGATGAAAACTGTTTAAACGGTCAATGAGTCAGGAAAGCCAATGTTGAAAAGTTCAGCTCAAAGAGCCACGAATTTATAAAGGATGTACAACATCGTCAAGCGACCTATATCTCGTATATAAGATGAGCATCAGAAAGAAAAGCAATAAATGAATCGAAATTAAAGGCGCCACGCGGAGGGTCTCCCAGCATACCCTCTAAAATGGGATCATGGTTATCTTTAGGCAACGCAGGGTAATATTGCAAGCGGAAGTCGGCAAGGCTCGGGCATTCCGCTAGCTGGTGGCGCACCGTAAGCGGCACCAAGCAGTCGCCGCAGAGGGGCTAAGGATTCCGTTCAATGAGGTATTTATGCGTCAAGCGAGTGTGCCCGATTCTCAGGCGACACAGTAAGACTTCGAGCCGTCGGTTACGATGGCTCGAAGAAGGCCAGGTTCGGACGGTATACTTGTATTTTCGCAGCTTGTTCTCATCGATGCTGTCCCACTGCTGTTGCCAAACGTCACTAATCGCTGCTTTGATTAGAAAATAGACATCTCGACATGGGACTGCAGTATTTTGGGGAGGCATGGCAGAGCCCGAGGCTTCATCCGCTCTGTCACTGCCGCGCACATCAACATGCCCAGGCACCCAACACAAACATACGCGCTTCTGAGTACGGGAGAGTCGCGCAAGGCTGCAGTCAATTTCAGCAACAATCGGATGCTTCGAGTTATAATTTCGGATGGCTAGAAGGGCTGCCTTAGAGTCTGATAGTATTACATATGGTCCCTGGATCTCACGCTCCTCTACGATACGTAAGGCGGAGAGGATAGCGAGGAGTTCCGCGGAGTAAATTGAGGTTTCGGGAAGCAACATGTGCATCACCATTCAGTGCCGTCCGTATATATCTTGATATATCTTGACAACATCGTGATGATTTTGTAGTTGGTGATCAATGAACAGGTGCCGCAGTAGCACACTTGTCTGGTCATTTTTCTTCGGATAGTCAAGAGCTGGGCAAAAAGTTTCTATTGGGATCCGCCAAGTCGGCTTTCCTCTGTTTGGCGCTGGAGAAATCTCAAATGGTGGGAGTTGTGAGAGGCCTAGTAAAATCCCGTAATCGGTGGATAATGGAAGAAAGTAGGGGAAGGCATCATCAACTTGAGCGTCTCCCATCACACTGTCCCAGGTAGGTGAGGCAGGGACCTGCTTGAGCCTCCACGAGGTACTGCAGCGTTAATTGCGCTCGACGGTACTGCAAGACTGGTTCGCCACTCTCCGCGAGCAAACTCAGAACCGGCGATGTTCTGAAGGCACCTGTGCATAGCCTCAATGCAGTCTTGTGCACTGGATCTAACAATGAAAGGGAAGAGATATTTGCAGTATGGTAAATAATGCATCCGTAGTCGAGCGTTGCTCTGATGGTAGCTCTGTAAATTGAATTCTCAGCAGGGTCACTCGATCTGCTCCCCAGGTCAGCTTAGAGAGACATTTTAGAAGGTTTGGATTTCGAGTACAGTTTCTTTTTAAAGCCTTTATGTGAGGTTTCCACGAAAGTTTGTCATCAAAGATCATGCCCAGAAACGTTACTGTTGTGGAAGATCTTATTGGTCTACCCTGGAGGAGTAGCTCGGGAGTAGGTTCGTGGGTACGGTTGGGCTGTATGGGTAACATCACGGTTTTTTCACTGGAGAGGGTGAAACCATGGTCCCGAACCCAAGCATTTACTCTATTAACTGCATCCTGCGTACTATCGGTTAGAGCCGGCAGGTATCTCGAGGAGGCATAGATCATGAAGTCGTCTACGTACAACAAATTTGAGATATTGGCTGGCAGGGCATTCGATAAAGCATTGATGGCTAACAAAAATAAAGTACAGCTTATAACGCTGCCCTGGGGAACGCCCTCAGTTTGAGTCATGAGGGGAGAAAGAGTAGAGCCAATCTTTACTCTGAAGCAGCGCCGCCTTAGGAACTCCCGAAGATAAAAAGCCGAGTTGCCTCTTATACCGAGCTCGTGTACCCTCTTCAGAATTCCAAACCGCCAAGTCGTGTTGTAGGCTTTCTGCATGTCGAAGAAAATACACAGTGCGTTTACCTTGGATGCGATGCTTGATAAGATGGTTTTGAAGCCTAACAAGGGCGTCAGTAGTACCCCTCAGAGGTCAAAACCCAAATTGAACGGGGGAGAGGAGGTCCTGGGATTCCAAATGGCGCATCAATCTAATGTTGACAATTTTCTCTAAAAGCTTTCCCAAGCAGCTTGTCAAGGCTATTGGGCGGTAACTTGTCGCTTCTGTAGGGGGTTTGTTGGGCTTTGCAAAGGCCATTATTATGCTTAATTACCAAGCGGAGGGGTAGGAGTTCGTTTCCCAGACTTTGTTGTAAAGAGAGGAGATATGTTATGGCTGTAGGGTGCATCTTTTTCAGCATTTTATGATATATTCCATCTGGTCCTGGTGCGGTGTTTCTGGATCGTTGAAGGGCATGAAATATTTCTAGATATGTAATTGGCTCCGTGTAGGCATATTGTTCATTAGCAGTAAAATCAAGTTCCTCTTCCTCTTTTCGTTGCTTAAGTTTGATAAATGTAGGCGAGTAATGTCTCCCGCTGCTAATTTCTGCAAAATGCTCAGCTAGATGGGTGGCTACGCGATCTAGGTCACATACCAGTTCTCTGTTTATTTCAAGTGATGGCAGCTTTTGTTAGCTTTTTCCCTTCATTTTCTGAATTAGTTGCCATATCTTGGAGGTTGGTGTGTCGGTGTTCAGCGAGGATACGTATTGTTGCCAAGATTGCTCCCTGGATGCCTTCTTAACGAATTGGGCTCTGGCTCTCGCTCTCTGGTAAAGAATTTTATCTGCAACCGTGCGACTGCACTGGAAGCGTCGTAAAGCTCTTTTCCGTTCATAGTTGGCAAAAAAAAACATCGGCATCTTTGGGATGCTTTATTTCCAATCAAGCCTGATACATATGATCTTAAGCATTGGTTTTTCAAATGTCTTATAACTAACCCTATATATAGGACACCATGACCGTTCCCCCGTAAAGCCGGTACCCATTTCCGACACCTGGGTTGAGTGGGGTATTGTGCTTGAGCTTTCCCTTATATCCAACGGGGAAAATCTCCGCGCCAGCGCCGGGATACGAACCCTCGTCTCCAACATACAAGGCTGATTCCTTAACCACTGTGCCACGGAGAGCACGCGCACAGTTGTCGTTCCACCAGGGCACCCGATGTTGCACATAACCGCCTCTTGAGCGCGGGATGGATACGGATGCGGCGTCATTAATAGTCCTTCGGATTCTTTCTGCGGCATCATCCACGCTTTGGACTTTCTCTTCCTCAAGGGATGTCAGCGCTTTGAAGGTACTCCAGTCAGCACGGTGGAGTTTGTAGCACGGCTGAGTATGAACGAGATGGCGGGTCAGTAAGGTCATTATGATGGGGAAGTGGTCACTCCCATGGTTATCTTCCAGTATGGCCCATTCAATATCCGGGGATATTTCAGGTGAGCAGAGTCTGAGGTCTATAGCTGACTAAGAGCCAGTTTGGACGTGGATGTGAGTCATGATATCTGAGTTTAGGAGACAGATGTCTGTGGTGGAGATCAATTGTTCAATGGAGTTACCCCACGCAGCATGCTTAGCATTAAAATCTCCAGCCAGCAGAAACGGAGGAGGTAGTTGCGTGGTTAGATTGAGCAAGTCGTCAGGATTGAGAGCCAGATTCGGGGAATATTATACAGAAAATTGAATAATAAAGGTGAGTCGAATACACTGAATTCCGTAATGGGAAAAATTGCTTCAATTTATTAAGATGAATGTCGGCAGGACAGTTAGTCGAATAGGACAAGCCCCTAATGTTAAATGCAACAAAAGAACTATGAACTCCACGGAGCAGGACTTCAGGTAGACAGGCGGGCGTTGGACTTGCGGTCTGCAACAGTGCCGTCATAGGAAGCAATCCGTGCTCTGTGGAGTTAGTTGCGGTTAGTTGGGATTCAGTTTAATCACAGGTTTAGTACAGTTTATCGTTATAAGGTAAGTTATTAGTTTTAAGTTATAAGGTGAGTTATAGTTTTTAAGTTATAAGGTGAGTTAGTTTTCAAGTTATAGGGTGAGTTATAGTTTTTAAGTTATAAGGTAAGTTATAGTTTTTAAGTTATAAGGTAAGTTATAGTTTTTTAAGCTATAAGGTAAGTTATAGTTTCTTAAGGATGCATGGAGAAACGTAGTCCTAAGTACCCAGCTCACGGCATGGCAAGTATTTGGTCCTAAACTTATAGTTTACGAACCTCCACAAGTACTCGTGAGCTTCAGGAGGCCGGGAAGCGCAGTCAGGCGAGTAGATGGTGAACGGAGCAGTCAGCAGCACGTAAGGCGCCTTAGCCTCTCATCCCCCGTCCGCTCGGTCCTCGATGGAAGGAGAGCGCACCGAAGCGGATGAAAATCCACCGGCGTCTCTGCGTTGGCAGCACGGGAGATTCCGCCAGGGATGCGGAGGCAGATGAAAACCGCGAAGGCTGTGTAGGCTCGGTAATAAAGTTGATGATCAAGTTGTGTGGTCAATGGCTGGAGGCGATCTGAATCGGCATCCAGAAAATTTACGAGGTGAGTGCGGCTTGGCTCAAATGGTGTATTCATTAGGTTGTTTTCAGGATAGTAAACTAAAGTTCAAGAACCAAAGACAAGCCTAGAGCTGGGTTATAGAAACTTTTACATGTTAAGGTAATGAATTTGCTAAATTATCTGTCACTAAACTTTAATTTTAAGTTGTAAAATGCTACTTATGGTTTATTAATAATTAAACATAGTCTTCATATTAAGTTCATAAACGAAAAAAGCTTTAACTTAATGAACGTGAAAACTAATACAGGAACTCCTGTAAATTTATTGGACAAATATATATGTTACACACGGTGAGTAGATCGCGCCAAGTTTGATTCGAACTGCCAATGTCTGAAAGGGTGAATTTATATCTATCTTAAGTTACAGCACGTCAGACCTGATTAAAACTGCAAGTCCGGAGCCAGGAACAGGGTTAGGATTGGAGGAGGAGGCCTCCACATTATACTGATGGAGGTTGCCAGGCCTGATATTACCAAGCATGGTCTCCTGTAGGCATATGCATGCAGGTTGGTGTTCTCGTAATATAGCTTGCAAGTCTTCATAATTTCGTCTAAAACCGCGGCAATTCCATTGTTTGACATCGTGTATTGAGCGACATTAAGGGAGATTCCTTGGTGGATCTTTTCTTGTTTCTAAATTCCGAATTTGTTGGCTTGCAATGGTAGGAATGGGTCGTTCTCCGTCTGACTTTCTTCTGGTTTCTCCCCAAACCTGCATTGAGATAGCAGGCGGGGGCATCGACGGAAGGTTAGGAGGAGGAGGATATTTCTTAAGGACGTCTGCACTGATGTCAGCTGGGACTTCAGTGAACTGTCTAGAGAATGCATTCTCCGCGAGTAAGGCTGCGAGGGCTTTTTAAAAACTATCTCTGGAGAGATGGGTCTGTGAAGTCGTGTTCTTTCTACTTATTTGGTATGCCCAAATTGTCATTTCGCGGTCAGAACGATCGGGAGAGTTAAACTTGCCTTATGCAAGAGTTCACATTTTGACCTGCAAATAAGATGACAAAAATCTGTGCAATGCATCTTGTCACACAGGAATTGCAGGGAAAGAGTGATTGACTAGTCAAAAAACTTCTGTGGTTCAAGAGCCTCACTTTAGTCCTTATGACTTCTCTCCTTCCACAAAATCAAGAAATCACCTCAAAGAGTGTCACTGGGAGACAATAGAATAAATTCAAACAGCTGTAACCGGCCAGTTAACGGTTCCAATCTTGTCATTAGGATTAAAAAAACAGAGCTGTAAGGTTTCCAAAGAAGTTATTCAGATTAAGATAATATTGAAATGGTTTTTATTTTAACGAACTGTCAAAGAAAATGCCTCATTCTTTAATTTCCACATTCTAATAACAGTTGATCTTTTTTCAAACTCTGACAAATGAACATCCGTTTGTATAATCGCGTAAGCTGAATCTTACAGAGCATAGTTTAAATTTTAGGAAGGTGTGGGAGATAACAAAATTAATTATTTTCAAATTCAGACACGAGTATCGTCCAATGCATGAGTAAGTGAACCAATTCAGAAATGCCATGTCAGTGAACATTTGGTTCGCCACAAAAAAAAAAATTCTCATATTTGAACAAACCAATGAAAAAGTGGATGTATAAAAATAACACATAAAACGGTAAATTGGATAACCGTCACTAAATAGATGGAAAGCAGCCCGCATAGCCATTTTAATGCAGACCGCAACACTGCCTAGTGAGCGCTTCCAGGTAAAGTTGAGCACTAAATACCAAGTGATAAAAAACACGCGGACGCTGTTCAACAGTGTATTTAAAAAGAAATGCAACAGAAAATGAGGGTAGAAAATTACAAACCATGAAATTGATGAAATTTTACATGTTGACTACAGAGTTACAATAACAATATAACACTACCTGAATTACACCCAAGTTCTAGGTCCTGAGAGAAGAATTCAAAAAGTCCCAACGATAGGATGAACATCAGTCAAAATATTGCTTTTTCATGCAAGGTAAAAGCAGAAGTTACACCCTCGTGCAAGCTAACATGGAATTATATCTAAGTTCCAATTTGTCCAACCTCACGACTAAATTTGTATTCCTTAAATTATCATATTAACCAGCGACAGCCGCACACGAGTTGGATCATTTACATGGTCTGCACAACGCTGGTCACCACCACTGAACAAGAAGGCAGAAGCTGGTCACCCAAGAAGGCAGCTGCCTTGACTACGATGCTAATGCATTCACCTCCACAGCAGTCAGCCTCAAGATGAAGGCCTAAACGCCACACTAGACTTAATCGACTCACGCTCACTTTCCCAATCACTCGTTCTTTGGCACCAAATATTTCAATTTATCAACAGATCACTAACCACTCTTTAATAGAATCCACCCAACTGCGCTTGTCTAGACAACGTTCCACACGTTTTTACGTTTTTCCTCGCCATTCGATCTAATCAAATTAAATTAAATTTTAAGGTTGAACCTTCATGATAACCCTGGCAGCTCGTCAGTGCTCCCTCCTTTACTAAAGACATCATTGACTGTAGCTGAATACTCTGAAAATTAGATTCTCAAGTTCATTTTTTTGTCGCTTGTCCGCACAGTCTAAACATTTATCATCCAGAACAATCATACATTTACACCACATTCGTATTTTTACCAAGACCCCAGCTATTGATACTTCATACTACTTTCCAGACATTATATACAGAATATTCCTTGTCCATTATTTATTAGCAAAAATTAGCCACACAAAATATTTCACATTTTTTATCATCTCTTTCGTATCTTCGGATACCTCATTGAATTTGAACCTACTCTTGATATATATAATTAAAAGTTAATTTATATTGAATTCTATGAAAGTACATATAATGAACATTTCTCGCTTGTCACCCACTAAAATGAAGCAGATAGGAAGAGAAATATATAATGCAGTGCTGTAACATCATTCAATACAGTTGAACATTTGTCCTACAATATTGGGAGCCCTCAAGCAAGCACTGGACAGATAACCTATACTTCGATGAGTTGCCTGTAAGAGTAAACGTTAAATATTTACGTTAATGGAGATCACACACACAGGAATATCTCTTGTTCTAATGAATGAATCATTTATTCGAACTAGTTGAGCATTGTTCAATCAAATTTTTGACGACAGCTTTGATGGATTTGAGGCATTTTTCAGCTTCCTCGAGGAGTTCTGCAGCGTCAGGGATGACTTCACCTGTGGCCACGTTGGTGAGTCCCTTCCTCGCAGAGATCATGACATTCTCAGCCATCATTGATATGGACCTCGCATTGGTGAGCGCTGTGGGCGGCGCGACGTCTTCCAGGGACACATGAAATGCCTTCTCCATGCGAATCAGTTTAGACAGCGCGATCTTCACCTCTGCGGGATTCTTCTGCCAAGTGTTGAACCGCGTTACAGTGGCAAGACTCTTGCGGAAATGCTGGCATGCAAGGTCACGAGATTCTACTGTAGGTTCAGGGTTGTGACTCACTGCCTCGCCATAGTAGTACCAGAGGTTTGACTCTGAAGGAACGCTCTGACACATCTGACCAAGGAAACTAACTAGTTGCTTGTAATACTGCTTACCAAGATTAAACCTCGTCGATTCATCCATTAGAGGTTTCACCAATCCAGAAATAACAAGCAGATTCACATGATTAGGTTTTAATTCTAATAGTCTTCTGTAATAACTCAAGGAACTACTGTAGTCCTCCATTGAAATACCAACAGTCATAATGTTCTCCAACATTTTCCAGCTATCTGGTTTGCAACGAAGAGCTTCTTCAAAACAGGCATACGCTTTTCCATACTCTTTCAACTCAGTGTGAGCTTTGGCCATGTTGTTCCAGTACTCAAAGTAATGAGGATCTATGTTGGTGCAAGTTTTGTAAGCTGAAACACAAAGTGTCCAGTTTTCAGTAGCAAGGGCAGCATACGCCATCTTCTCCCAAACTTTCAACTGAATGTAGTTGAGCTTTGTGCTTATTTGGTAGTGCTCTATAGCATCCTCATACTGCTTTCGTGCAAAGAAATAGTCACCAAGACAACGCTTAGCACGACTGCTTCTCTCACCAGAAAGCTCAAATGCTTTATGGTAATGCTCAATATTGTCAGTAGCATCACCAAGAAGGCACCAAAGCTTGGGAGTTTCTTCTTTCTCCAGAAGTGTTTTAATTATGGTAGCACTTGTGTGCCTCATGCCCAATCTATTGTAGCAATCAATGGCATCATCCCAGAGTTTCAACTCTTCAAAGAGGGCCAGTGCACTCTTGATACACCCAAGCTGTACCAACAGTCTCCCATACTCTTGCTTTGTTGCCCACATTGGTTGCAAGCCAGACGCATAGAAGAATTTCAGGCGCTCGAACCGTGAAGGATCTTCCCGTTTGACACAAGCTACCAGCTCCTCGTACTGTTGCAAAGCTCTGTCAACGGCACGAGATTCATCACTTTCAAAATGTGATCGTAGCCTGAGTGCGTAGTATTGGGTGACCCAACACTTGGGATACTGAAGAAGAGCATGAACAAAAGCTTTACTTTCTTCCTTCAACTGGACATCATTTGCAGATGCTCTTCTGTTGTAATGCACTCGGGACAATAAGGCCAGCTGCTCGATCGGTTTGAGATTTGGCACTACCCCATCATCCTCGTTTTCAAACTTTATGTGGGGTAGCCTAGTTTCATCATTCAAGACTATGTCTTTTGGTAAGTCCGTGCTCAAAAGTTTTGGACCTTCTTGTTCACCCTCAAGAAGAGACTGGTCAACATATTCCACCTTGAGGAATAACTGGGGTTTAGCATCTATCTGGAATTTTGTGCGCCTTCCCATAGCGCCAAAAAGATAATATTTCAGCCTCAGCTGTTCTTCAGCCTGCACGAGATGTGAATACGCGTCAGCTGTGTACGTGTATAAAAGAGTGGCTTGAGAAGCTTCTAAATGAAACAGAGCTTTCAAATGCGCGTCACTGGCTAAATAAGCCATATGTTCAGTGCTCTCAAGGGAATTCATGATATCTGTGAATATGTCATAAGAAGTTTCATCAGCAATGGTCTGAATGATGACGCAATATCGCATGTTCCACCAATCCAAGGTTGGACAAGAGGTGAGGCATTCTTTCAGTTTTCCAGCAAAAATTACTTTAGCTAACACCAAATACTCCTGACAATTGAGTAAATCATAAACTCCTTCTGTACGCTCAGAAATGGATTTGGTTGCTGCTGAAGAAAGAAAATCTTTTGAGGTCTCTCCACCACAAAGACTTGGGAACACCTCAATGAAGTCTGGGACTAACAGTGGACCAGTGAAATTAGCCTGCACAAATAGCTGAAGGGCTGCCACACCAATACTCAATACTAGGAGCTCTTCATCATCATCAGATTTCTTTTCCAAGTGAGTTTTGAAAGCTGAGAACAAATGAGCCTCCAAGTCGACTGCATGACTGGCCTCGTCAGTGGTAATGATGTCCTGGCAAGAGGAAGACTTCAGTGCCTCAACGTAGCTGCCATGAGCTACAAGGCTTGCAACACTCCCATCTGAAATGATATTTTACTTAAGGAAGAGAATTAACTCAAAGCTGATATGATATACTTCTATTATTCATCTTTTTCTACACTCTTATATCAAGTACTTGCAACACTCCCATCAGGAAAGAAGTTTCAGTTATAGGAGGCCATTGTATAGATATTATTAAAATGATTGTTTGATTACTCATAACTATCATTTATTAATTTACCAGGAAAATAAAATCTTATAAATGAGAAGTTTAACAATGATTCAAAATAAACTTGTGGGTGATGGCTAACATGGCTTCATATTTCAACATTGCCTCTGAATGAAGGAAGAAAATGCCAAAAACAATACAACTACCTAATTTATATGGAACTAAATTCTTTTTCCATTCAGCCCATAACGATTTCTCTAACTCCAATACTCCAAAGGATTTATTGGTCTGGAACTGAAAAAAAAACAAGAGTCTACAGGAGGGCCCAGTTAATGAGTTTCTATGGAGTGACACCAGCACCAAACCTCGTATCTTGCCTCGTGGAGATGGGTAGGCGCGATTGATTCCTTTCAATGAAAAAGCTAGAACTAATAAGAAGTTCTTCATGATTTAATCATTACCAATGAGATGCCAAATTTTGCTCCAAAAATCATGGGCAAAACCAGCCACACTCATTGCATGCCTTCCCTATTAGCACATTGGAAGTTGTTTACTGCTCTGCTCTCACTACAACTGCTGTCTCATGAAAACCTACACTCATACCATAAAATCACTCGCTAAGATAAGTTAGTAAGCCTGAAAGCAGGCAAGGTTACACAGCCACAGCATCACATCAAAATCGGCTAAGTTGCAGGTGATTTCAAAGCTCAGTTTAAATCTCCTGTACAAAATTCTCCACCTTAAATACATTACTTGTTTATGTTCTTTTAACCCATAACTGTCACAGACTTTTTACTCATTTTACCACTACTAAACTAGCCCTGGCATCAAGTTGCTACTCAAAAGGGAACTTGAAAAACCTCAAGGTTTAAATTTGATACGGATAAAATATACGAGCATTTTTATCGAACAAGTCAGTTCAGGGTTTAAATGTTTCTTTTGGTATGGTACAGTCATTCAGTACCTCACCTTACAAAATTAATTTGTTCCAGAAGTGGTTTACTAATTTGATTTTTGCCAAAGTAGAGTTGCATTTTACATGTAAAAAGCCCGATTTGTTCCAAGGCCCCCAATACTACCCCCTAAAATCACAAAAAATGATAAAAGTATACCAATTTTGTATGAAATATAAATTGAAAGTAAAATAAAGTTAATTATTAAACCAATAAACAAAGAATAACCAAGAATAAAGTTACGATCACCATAGAAAAACTCACGAGACAATAACTCTGCCCTTTACGCGTGGGAATTGGGCGACTGTAAAGCCCAGCGCCCATTATTTGAAGTGTTGAGATTTTGCGTTTTGTAACATGAATTTTCTTTCGTATTCAGAGACAAAAATTTATGTAAAGGCATTTCATTATTTGGATATTCGTTAGTTGGGTCTTTCGTGAGGTGAGGTATGACTGTATTAATATAAATTATGACTTCCTTCAAGTTGGTGAGGTTAATTTTAGTTGTAATTAATCCCCAGCAAAATACATTTCTTTAACCCTTTAACGTCCACATTTTTATACTCATATTACCGTTATCACAACCACTATCACTAAACCGACACTGGCATTATGTAGTCACTGTTATCAAGATGTGGAAGTAACTGCCTTTTGGCAGTGAAGTTCAAAGGACACATTAGTGAACAGATTGAATAAGAAATACAATATATTATTGTTATTTTTGAAAGAGGACCGTACAGTCCACTTGGGCGTTAAAGGGTTAAAGAACATGAAGGAGACTATGAGAGGATCTTACTCTAGAAAATGAATTTTCAAGCTCTTTAGTGTATGAGGACCTGTTGACCTATCCTGACACTAGCGATTGTGCCTGCTTAGATCAACATGCTCACCATCTTCAGCTGAGATGGCATCTGAGGAGAGCAGTATGCACAGTTTTTCCCACTTCCTCAATTGGCTTTCCATTCTTGCAAAAGTGAAGATGGATGTCAAAATAAATCTGCAAAAAAAATTGGACTTGAGTAAATTGAGAAGAATCAAATGATCTTAAAGAAAAAATATTATGTATTTCTGCAACTTTCAATAAATAATTATAACTAGGCACTGAAATGAAAATATCACTAATGAAACCCTGGAACAAATAAAGAATTTTTGTAAAAAAACTGCCTTAAATTTAACAACCACACAATGAGCTTTATGAAGAGCTCATATACATGCTCAGAATAGACAAAAATATCACCCAATAAGATGATATACCAGCTCTCTAAAAGCACAAAATGTACAGTATAATTGACATTCACTAACTCCAATGCCTCACACATGATATACAGTGTCTCATAATTACAGAAAAATATGGCAACAGAAACAGGCAAAGTGGCCTATTCTTGTTCATACCCAAGTCATGAAAGTAATCCAATCTAATATGCTGTGACTTGCATTTGTAAATATCAACTGATTGGGACTTTGACTCACCAGTAACATCATCTGCTGGCAAGGAATAACAATACAGTATGATAGTTACTTTTATACAGCTATTTTTCTGTTCATGTTTTCCACAGCTAGATTTTTGAACAATATATATTTAAATACACTAAAATTTCTTTTCCTGATTCTGACCATGAAAAATGAAGGTGCATTTTGTATACCATTAAATATGATACTTGGATTTTCAGAAAAAATAATTTAGCCTTATAAATAGGAGTTCATGTCTTCCTAAACCTCATCTAGATATTTATATTGAATTGAACTATTTTAACTACTTTTTAACAAATGTGATCTATAAATAAATAAATTTTATCCATTAACTCAGAAATTGAAACTTGTTCAACATACCTGATACACAGATCTTACTATACTTATTTACTTCTGTTTTAGGTCAAAACAACTTTCTGCACATAAAAAATCATTTATACATCAATAACATATTAACTAAAACAATTACTGGTACTTGTTTACCATTGGACACTAATTGATTATCCAATTTTTGCTGCTGTATAATGGTAATGAGATCAAAATGAACAACTTTTCATCCATGCACTTTCTATCATAAATGAGTATTTAACGAGTTATAGTGGTAGGTTGATTACCACAATTCTAGTCTATCAAACAGGAAAAATTGTTGCGCTCCAATAGACGGCTCTAAAGCGCTTGAATGATTGTTAGGTTTTGTTAGGTTGGGATAGGTTACATTAATTAAGTTCTATGACGTTACATTATGTCATTGCTAAAACTCATTAAATACTCATTTACAAGTTTTAAAGGTGTTCATTTTGATCTCATTCTTATTGTACAAGCAACAAATATATGAAAATCGATTAGTGTCTTGTCGTAAACATTAACCCAATTACTAGCTCTAACATTAGATAACCAGGGATAAATATATAGCTGAACAACTAGTGATTCACATTATATCTTACTCAGCAGCTTAACCACTATACAGGACCCAGCTAGCTACCAGATCATAAAGTAAAAACTTCACAAAAACATATCCTCCACTCTATCAAAGAACTGAACTGACATATATGTCAGAAATATCAAGTATACCCAATGGAGTATTGCATTCATATGGCTAAAATGTATAGCATATCATATTACCATAGAATTTATAACATAAATAAGCTGTTAGGTAATCATTTAACATATTTATATTAGATAACCAATTGCAGTTACCAAACCAAAAGGATAAACCGTTTGCAACTCATTTCTCAGTTCCACGTGGAAGCAAATTCATTACCTGCAATTTAACTGTTTGAACAATGCCAACTGATTGTGGAGCTATTTTTTGAATGCATTTTTATGCATTTTTGTTTTTGACTATCCTACACCAATTACGTATTATTAAAGTTACCTATAGGGTAAGTTCCGTTACTTCTATTCCTAGTTATCTTACAGATAGCATTAAAATGAAAATAACACTACTAGTATTAGATAGCTAGTGCAAGGGTAAACCTTGTTACACATTTCCAACATTGTGCAGTTAGCAGTCTTATATCCATACAAATGTTTGACATTAATGAGGAACAGTCAAAATAATGGAACTCACCAATAGGTCTAATTTTCCTTACATATTACCATAAACATATTGCATCATTATTTATTATTTAAAAGCTTCAACAAAGAAAAAAAAAATGGTAAATCTGAAGGATATGTCAGTTATCAATTTTGTAAATTTCGATGCCTTAGCATAGTTAATTGGATCAAAATAAACAAGTTTTCTTCTATGCACTTTCCGTCTCAAATGAGTATTTTATTAGTTATAGCGGTAAATGACTTACCGCAACTCCAATGTTTGAAGCGGCAAGTAAGGTCAATATTGAATTTAATGTTGTCAACGAATTTAATAATTTCGTAGGTATAGATGGGTAATATAGTCGATTTTAAGACGTTTTACACGAATGACAATGTGCCCGGAAATGCTTAGTTTAGGAGATATAGGATAAATAACGCCAGGTAAGAATATCATTAACGGCAGTTTCGATATGGCTCTTCCGGCGTTTTGCGGACGCGGACCACGCCAAGTTTTTTGGCGGGAGTCATCGGCCTCGGTATGGTTGAGTTAAATTAAGATATTTAAGGCTTACTTAGGTTAGGATACTTAACTAAATTAACTTTACCAAACCTAACCTTACCTATCGTTATGTCAGAACCGGATTTCTGCTTATTTACCTCTCCGTTTGTTCAATTTTATAAACGACGTTCCTATAACTTCAAAGTTAAATATCTCCATAAATAAGCATTTCCGGGCACATTGTCATTCATGTAAAACGTCTTAAAATCAACTATATTACCTATCTATACCTACGAAATTATGAAATTCGTTGACAACATTAAATTCAATATTGACCGCAAGTAATTCAAGGAGCACGTCGGACAGCAACACTGCAATGCGCACTCGCTTCCAGCGTGATCGTCATCAAAGACAAAACCAAACCTACCGCTATACCTCGTTAAATACTCATTTGACGAAAAAAGTGTACAGAAGAAAAGTTGTTTATTTCGATGTTATTACCATGATTCAAGCAAGAAAAAGGTAAATGTATAGTGTTTGACCATAATCGATTTTCCACTTTTTGATCAAGAAAGATGGTTAATGAGACCAAAATAAACAAGTTTTCTTCAATGCACTTTCCTTCGGAAATGAGTATTTTAAAAGTTATGGCGTTAAATGAGTTACCGGAACTCGATAGTGCATGACCCTATTACAAACGTAAAGAGGTTGGGTCGTGAGGGGTAGCCACAGTTCTTTTAGTTTTATAATTTTCACTAAAAGAACTGTTGCAACCCCTCACGACCCGACCTCTTTACGTTTGTAATAGGGGGTTTGCTCTTCGTCGGCTTGGTTGGCGCGCGGGAACGCCTGTTTACTTTCACGTCGGACCGCGCGGTGTATTTTTCCCCGCCTCAAATACTGGAGTTACGGTAACTCATTTCCCGTTCTCACTCCTAAAATACTCATTTCCAAAGGAAATTGCATAGAAGAAAACTTGTTTATTTTTGTCTCATCTACAATGTTTCTTGGTCCAAAAGTGGAAAATCGATTATGGTCAAACACTATACATTTACCAAGAAAAATTCAAAACTCGACGAGTAGCTGTTTATTCGAGCGCATTCGTCATCAAAGACAAAACTAAACTTACCGCTATAAATCGTAAAATACTCATTTGAGACGGAAAGTACATAGAAGAAAACTTGTTTATTTTGATTCAATTAATTAGGTTCAGGCACTAAAAATTGGAAAATCGACAACTGACATATCCTTCAGATTTAACAAAAAAATTAAAAGAGCCAAACTGCTAGGACAAAAAGAACTAAATAAAGCCAATAAATTCTATACACCCATTCATTTCACAAGCACGCATAAAAAACTTGTGTAAATGTGTAGCGTTTGGTAATAATCGATTTTCTAGTTTTCAAGGCATTAATATAGTTAATTACGTTAAAATAAACAAGGGTAAATGTTGAGGACTTGACCATAATTGATTTTAGAATTTTCGACGCCGAAATATGGTTAATGAGATCAAAAGAAACAAGCTTTCTTCAATGCACTTTCCGGTGGAAACGAGTATTTTAAAAGTTATGGCGTTAAATGAGTTGGTAAATCTGAAGGAGATGACAGTTGTCGATTTTGTAAATTTCGATGCCTTAGCATAGTTAATTAGATCAAAATAAACAAGTTTTCTTCTATGCACTTTCCGTCTCAAATGAGTATTTCATTAGTTATAGCGGTAAATGACTTACCGCAACTCCAGTCTTTGAAGCGGAAAGAAATTCTTTGATAGAGTTGTATGGCAATACTGCAATGGCGTCTCGCTTCCAGCGCTCTGTCTTGGAAGACGAAACCAAACCTACCGCTATACCTCGTTAAATACTTATTTGACGAAAAAAGTGTATAGAATAAAAGTTGTTTATTTCGATGTTATTACCATGTTTCAAGCAACAAAAATTCGAAAGACGATGAGTAGCTGTTTATTCAAGCGCATTCGTCATCAATGACGAAACTAAACTTACTGCTATAAATCGTAAAATACTCATTTAAGACGAAAAAAGAATAGAAGAAAACTTGTTTATTTTGATTCAATTAATTAGGTTCAGGCACCAAAAAGCGGAAAATCGACAACTGTCATCTCCTTCAGATTTACCAACTAAACCTACCGCTATAACTGGTGAAATACTCATTTGCGACGGAAAGTGCATAGAAGAAAACTTGTTTATTTTAACCTAATTACTATGTTCATGCCTCAAAAATTTAAAAATCGATTATTATCAAACACTACACATTTAACAAAACTTAGGCTAGTCGTACAGATTTGTGACGTTTTGTGTCACTATGCTCAAAGATTGGCAAAAGTTATTTTCCCAGAAATAATGAAATTTTCCACCACAGCTTTCTGTTGGTTTAACAATAGTTAAACAGTCTGATTCAGCAACAGTTGAATTCAAGCTTCATAGCTTACCGTAAAGAATGGATAGCAACGCTACCACATAATAACACTAATTTTGTAGCGATGAGCTTAAAATCATCGTCCGATTCTTCGCCGAATCTTCGGTTGGTTGCGCGTTACGCGTTCTTCAACCACGTGCACATACACACACGCTATCCGTAGCTCCGTCTGTCGAAGTGGTCTGACAGTCCGAGATCGTGAAAGGAAAATGAACTTCTTAACACTTTAAAATTCAACTCAAATTAGAATTTAATTGTAGTAAGTGATTTTGAAAGTAGCAGATATTAACTGGATTGTGCCTGCCGGTGTGTATTTCAGCAGCATTTTGAAAATCCCCTCCACGACCGCTTGGAAGCGGAAACCGGCGTGCCAAATTGCGACCAGTCGCGCGAACGGAAACTCGAACGCACTCTTTCTCCCTAAAAACAGGGTAAAGAAGACCGGCAGGCGGCAGCAGAGGGACTTCATAACGCCGTTAGGTACAGAATTTCTGGAGATTTCTTGAGTTCACCTCGTGCGACTTTACACTTAAGTTTACCCACTCGTAACTTTCGAACGGATGCACCCATCGACTTAAAATTACTCTCAAATGAAAGAGTGAAACATTTCCAGTAGTACGACGTCCTACACATGACCACGGCCTCAACGGTTTTCGAAAAAATAGAGAAATTCTGCGTTGAGCCTATCCGACTCGCGCGCCCTCAGAAAACTTAAGTTTACCCACTCGTAACTTTCGAACGGATGCACCCATCGACTTAAAATTACTCTCAAATGAAAGAGTGAAACATTTCCAGTAGTACGGTGTCCTACACATGACCACGGCCTCAACGGTTTTCGAAAAAATAGAGAAATTCTGCGTTGAGCCTATCCGACTCGCGCGCCCTCAGAAAACTTAAGTTTACCCACTCGTAACTTTCGAACGGATGCACCCATCGACTTAAAATTACTCTCAAATGAAAGAGTGAAACATTTCCAGTAGTACGGTGTCCTACACATGACCACGGCCTCAACGGTTTTCGAAAAAATAGAGAAATTCTGCGTTGAGCCTATCCGACTCGCGCGCCCTCAGAAAACTTAAGTTTACCCACTCGTAACTTTCGAACGGATGCACCCATCGACTTAAAATTACTCTCAAATGAAAGAGTGAAACATTTCCAGTAGTACGGTGTCCTACACATGACCACGGCCTCAACGGTTTTCGAAAAAATAGAGAAATTCTGCGTTGAGCCTATCCGACTCGCGCGCCCTCAGAAAACTTAAGTTTACCCACTCGTAACTTTCGAACGGATGCACCCATCGACTTAAAATTACTCTCAAATGAAAGAGTGAAACATTTTCAGTAGTACGGTGTCCTACACATGACCACGGCCTCAACGGTTTTCGAAAAAATAGAGAAATTCTGCGTTGAGCCTATCCGACTCGCGCGCCCTCAGAAAACTTAAGTTTACCGACTCGTATCTCGCGCGTTGTCAAAACATCCTATCCTAAGAATTCGAAATAATAATATCCTCAACTTCACTTACAATGAACAGACCCTTTCATGACAAAAGAAGGCATGGGAAATTGAAAACAAATAAAATTAACCTCAGAGTCATATCATTTTCTATATCAATATTTCCCGAGAATAAAAGCTTACGTTTTTTCTGTTCTATGGAGCTATATTTTGATCGCTATTCAAGCCTTTTTAATGGATATTTAATTTGTCCTGTGCTTGTGCACTATCGTTAAACCCTAGAAAACCTATAACATAATTTCTACTTCTTTTTCAAGAATTTGTTGAACCCTGAACGCATTGTTTGTTTCTCCTCGCGGTTACTGTGTCGATATAAGTTGTGTAACCTTGTTTTTTCTTTTGTTTTCATTTTATTTAAAAGTTAAACCAATCAAATGGTCTTTCACAAAATTGGTTTGGTTTTTATATTTTCCAAAATTAGATTGAATGACTATTACGAGAAAATATTTATGATAAAGTAATTTATGGCAGTGCATAACAAATCATTATTGACTGCCTGTTTTTTTCATGTCTTTGAATCAGGTGATTTAGGCGTTTATGCATATGCATCCGCTACGATTTTTGTGTTTCGTTTTCCGTACAGGCTAATACGTTTCTTTTATTTACGTCATTCTTAACGTAACTGTTTCGCTACCTCCACGCCTTATTTGAGGATGTATGCTCAGGTATTTTTGGGGTACTTTTTCCAACATTTATTTCACTTCAACAGCCGTTTACGATGCGTCAAGTTCAATATTGACGGGTTTTTTGCATTTGTTATTACAAATTAATAGCTTTACGTAAGAAAATTTGGCCATTGTATTGTTTTTTAAAGAGTCAAATTGATGGATGAATGAAATAAAAAATTTCTGAACGTTTCAAGAATACATTCTTAGGAGGGAGAACCATGCTTTGAACCGCAAATTTTTATGAACCGCAAATTTTTACTGGCTCACTCGCCGTATGTATAAAACTGCCGAATTAATTTGTATGTTTTGAATAAATTTAGTTCAAATTCCACTCTAAGCACTTTAATGTACTATTCAATCTTTCTCACAGCCCAATGTGAGAAATCGTTGGCTGTGATCCATCGATTTTGAATCCATCGATTCGATTTGAATCCAATCGATTTTGAATCCATCGTATCAGCATTTTGGAGATACAGATTTTTCAGTTTAACGTTTGCATTGGTATGGGTAAGTTTCGTTGAAGTTTTTAACTTTTAAGAAACAACGGATGGGTTACAGATTTCAGTTTTCGCATATGAAACTGTACAACTTATATTGGAAAGAAACAATTCTGTTCTTTATTTCATATTTAAAATGAGACTCTTAATCTGACTCAAAACAAATGTTTGTGAGTAGACGGCGTCTAGCTGTCCACTTTGCTGACACTACAAATGTCTGCTGACCAAGCCCCGAAATGTTTTTGAGACTCAGAGGCCTGCTCTCGGTTTGTTTTGAGATCCCTCCTGCATTTGCGCTTTGGATTACGATGTCTTCTTGCTCCATGCATACTGCGTTAGTTTTATGACTAGCGTTGTGGTGTCAGGTTGTCCTTTCCATTAGTGACAGCAGATCATCATCTAAAATTTGACTCATCAAAGATCAAAACTTGTGGGTATTAAGTAAATAGAAAAGTGTTCCTTGACATTTTGTGAATTATTTCTTTTCTAAAAATGGAGAGTGTTATCGAGCTCATGAAATCGTTTCCCAGCAAGAGCATGAACAGCAAACGAAAACTTTATAGAATTCTGTCTAGAAAGTTAGGAACTCATAGACATGAAAGATCAAGAAATCGTTTCAGAAAACTCGAATTGTCAAGTCCAGCGTTCAACTTCCAAGTGGCCAGAATAGTTAAGGTAAATTTATAAACTTAAATTAGTTTGTGCGAGTGGGACTCCGATTACATTTATGTTATTTTAATTCTTCTCGTGGGCTTTCGGACCGCCATAGCCGTGTGGCTTTCGGACCCGCCTCCGTGCGGGCAAACCCGGGTTCGAGTCCCGGCGGCGCTGGTGGCGATTTTCTCTGTTGGGTATAGGGGTACATAGGGGAAAGTCCTATCTTTAGTTCTCTAAGTGATTAATCATATTAAGCAGCAAGATTTTGAATTATTTTCTCGCTAATATCTTTAAATATATATGTTATGTCCCGGGAATTTCCGGGAAAGTAGGAATTCCCGGACAGGGAAATTTCAGCCAAAAATCATCCCGTATCTCGGGATCCCTGGATGCAAACCCTAGTGGTATCCTACTTTGAATTTTAATGTTTTTGAAGTCCCTGTAACTCGAAAGCTAAGTATTTTTTGTCATTTTATCCTTCGCAAAAAACGATTTTTTTTACTTCATAGACTTATGGTTGAAATTTGTCCGTACAAAAAAACACCCTTTATAGTGTAGATTATTCTTATACAGTAAAATACAAAGTTCCTGCGCATAATTTTTCTTTCGTTATTACAATATTCAAGTTAGTATTGAAGAAATTCAATTGGTTGGTCTGTCTTTTTTGGTTGGTCTGTCTCCATTTCACGCCCTTGATAGGATAGTTAATGACCGTACCTGTGATACGAGTTTGACCAGTGCACAAGCACATTAATGTTTTAATCGCGTGTACTATTAGGATGGATATATTTGTTTGGCATCCACATCTGGAAGATTTCTATATTGACAATATCGAATCCCTTCATTTATGACGGGATTACCCAGGTGTCTTCTGAGTAGGCAAAGTAGGCAGCGCCTACCCTGCGAAGCATAGATCAGAATCAAATAAGTATGCACCAATTCAACGAAATTACAATGGTTGATTCAATTACTATGCTCCAAATCGCAAAATTATGATATACATGGAGATGAGGTAGGCAAAATTTGCACACTGCCTTTCTTACCTGCATCTCCATTATGCAGGGTAACAAGAAAAGAAAAAAGAAAAGAAAAACCGTATATTTCCAAAAAGGTTGGCATATGAGATACATGACAAACATATTGTATTTTAAAAATTTCTTAATAGAAGACGGCATTAGACAAACGTACTATACGAGGAGTACTAATAGACAGACTATACGTAGTCTTGTAATAGACAAACCATACGAGGTGTACTAATAGACAAACTATGCAAGGCGCACAAATAGGTAAACCTTACTAGGCGTACTAATTAATAGACACGCCAGACGTGGCTTGCAAAATAGATTAACCCTGCCATGGGCTATTTAATTCAAAAATATCATTTCACGGATATTTTATGTCCCAAGAGATGGCTGACAACTTATATATATTTTGAAATACTACTAGAGAATTCTTCGGAATTCCTAAATGATTTTTTGAACCAAAAGTAAAAAAAGACAAAAAACGCTATACCGAAGCTGCTCGAAACACACCGTTGTAAATGACTATCAAGTATTGAGAAAAAGTTAGTCACAAAGTAATTTCTAAAGCACATCACGCAACCCAACACGCACATCTAGAGAAGAGACGCGTAAAAAAACTTACACACAAAATGAAAATAATGGCTTGTTCAGCATACGTACAGAGAGCTGATAATTTTTCACGATTTTTCACGAGCGCTATTTAATTTGTCTGCCCATATTCTTCATTTGTTCTATTCAGAAACGCGTAAACAGACTTACACGCAAAAATGAAACTCTTGGCTTGTTCAGCATACGGACATAGGGATAATTTTTTCACGAGTGCTTTATTTCATTTGTGTGTTGATACTCTTAATTTTTTCTATTCACAGAAATGCCCTTCGGGGTCGTGGTAGATCTATTTATGAATCCTCAAGCAAGCGCAATCAATTTATTTATTTCTGAAATTTGGTTCAGTGTTAACTGATCGCAGAGCTTTAGGTAAAATTTAATGTGTCTTGAGGTTTTGCTGTTACGCTAAAAATAGAAATAGAAACATATATATGCATATGTGTGTGTATATATAAATCAGCGAACGTGTACATGTGCACACAGATACATAGACATTCATATTTGCGTGAGCACACATGCAAACACATGCACACACGTACACACACACATTCATATATATATATATACACGTATTGAAAATGAATAAAAGAAAAATAAAAATATTAATAAACATAAAAAACAATCTTGCTCTTGCTACATGTAAATTGACAGTCAAGCTTTGTGTATTCGTAAGAAAAAACCCGAGGAAAAATAAGAAATATGATAAAAGACTTCGAAAAACGGATAAATGAAATGCTTTCTAATTTCCTCATAGAAATTTCCAAGAAAACTCAGGTTAGAGTCAAGGAACAACACAACAGCAAAGAAAACATCTCGGGGTTCACATTTATCGGTATTCTCTTCAGCATTATACGGACATGTGTACATGGGATAAAATGGAGTAACATTGTGGCCGGATATCAGATCTGAGTGGCGAATATTTACAAAGTTTGCAACGTATACGTAGATTAAACAATACTTAACAGTGATAATTTCAATTACGGAACTTTAGAGTTTTTTGATTTGAAAGTTCAGTGCTAGTGTGCGCTGAAACAAATGCTTAATTACCCCTTCCCCTAGCTCAGCAGAAATCGATTGAAACATTTTCGAGAATGAGTTTGAAATAGTGAGACAACGTTGGCCATAATTTATTTCATTAAAAAAATAGCACAACCCTCACATCTATAAACCTGTATATTTTTGTACACACAAAACGTATTTCAGAGTCTGTTTGTCATACGGATGTTAAATATGAATACAGAAAGGAGAAAAAAGAAATAAAGATGAGGAAATACTCCTAATTATGGAAAAACGACCTTCAGTCCGCTGCATTGAACTGAATGCGGTGGTGCTCATTCTAGTCGACAGAAATAAGTAAGATGAATATTATAGAATGGCTTAGCAATAGTTAATTTAAAAAATTTCTAACTTTCTAACGCAAATTTCATGAAAATTAAAATTGCAGGTAAATGGGAAATTCACACCAAATTGCTGCAGGTCCTATGACAGAGATGCGAAATGACGTGACACATTTACTCTAAATTGTTTGACAGTTTTAGAGTTTTTGATTTGCTGGGGAGCTTGTTCCACAAAAAGCTCCAGAAACTGAGAGAGCTTTTTGTCCCGCGTTAGATGAACGGAAATTGACCAAGACATAATTCCTCCGATTTGTTTTTTTTGTTTGGGATAATAGATGGAAACAATTTTACCACATCTGCATTACTCTGAGAGAGGTACAGAGAGGAGAACACTTGTCGAGCTTTTTGGATCATTAATCTTTTGGATCATTAATTTTTGGATCTATCTGAGAAAGATGACACACGCGAAACGCAATCGACCCACGTTTGCGATATCGTGAAGCTGGCGAAATTTCGCCGTAGAAGCATTTCAACGTCGCCCCGAAAGAAGGAGTCGTACAAGAAAGTTAAATACAATGATGAACCTAATCAGAATGTCAACAAAGAAAAATTGTTCTCTTTGGAAACGTACAAATCAGAAGAAACATACTCACCAAGTGAAATGATGTGGCTCAGTCGTTTTGGTCTAAAAAGGAAGGATAAGGATAACATCCTGCAATGCTACAGTTGGCTCACAAGTGACACGATAGAAGGCTTCGCAAGACTTGTTAGAAATTGCCATCCTCAGTATAAATTCGACTCGCCGCTGACGTGCTTTACTCCACCGCCCCTGAGATACGCCAGCGAAAAATTTATACAAGTCCTTAATACTACCTACAACCGGTGCAAGGTCATGGTCAAAAAGACTGGTTACAAAAGTGCGAGTGACGGCGGTACCCATTGGATAGTCATCACCAATGCATTGTCTCGCGACCGCTCTGAAGAAGGTGTAGCACATGTACAGCACATTTGTTCTTTAAACGGCGCACCAAGTACCGACGTAAAAGAGTATCTGCAGAATCTCTATACAGGCATAAAGACAATAAGGAAACTGATTATTGAATGTGTAAGAGTACAACATCAAATGGACGCATCCAGTTGCGGACCATTCTCTTTAGCGTTCGTTACGTCCGTGGTAAATGGTCATGATCCCAGCCTTATAACCTATATCAAAGAGAAAATGAGAAGACACATCATCTTCTGCCTCGAGCAAAATGTTGTCATATAATTTCCATCGTCAAAGAGAAAAGAGAACTTCACTGATGAAGAAGGAAAGCTCGTCGGACTCTACGGAGAAAGAATTTTCATGATCGAAGAGATTCAGCTTGACTCCTGATGAAATGGCTCCTGTACAACTTTCGTTTTAAAGTGTTCATTTAATTTTTACGTTTTTCGAAGTCTTCTTTCCTTTTAGTTATTTTGTCCGAATAATTTCTTACAATTACAGTGAGCTCGACTGTCATTTTCGATTTAGTAGATGGTAGGTTGTTTTCATCTTGTTATTATATGTACATATTTTATTTCTCTTATATTTCATTTTGAATAGGTATATGTAGATTAGTATGCGTGTGTACGTATGTAGGTATATGTATATCTACATAAATAGACATACATGTTTCTATTTAATTTCTTTTCGTGAAAACCATCCGGTTAATTAATTTAATTGCACTAGCGAAAAAAATATAAAATAGATCTATCACTTCCCCAGCGGCGTTTTTGTGAATAGGAAAAAATTGAGAAATACAATTAGTGAAATAAAGCCCAATTCCAAGAGCCTATGAATAGTAGTAAAATTTTCTTTCTGTCCGTATGTCGAACAAGCTATGAATTTTGATGTTGAGTATATGTTTGTTTGTCTACGCATTTCTACAGAAATTTCGTAGATATCTGCTAATCATGAGTGATATCCCGCTTACACTGTATCTCCATTTTACCCCATGTACCCATGTCCGCATGATGTTGGAGAAAATATGAAATATGTTCTTTTGTTCTTGTTCCTTCAAAACTTGAGTTTTCTTAAAATTAATTTCCCGAAATTAAAAAGCATTTCATTTTTACGTTTTTCGAAATCTTTTATCATATTACTTATTCTTCCTCAGGTTATTTCTGACGATTACACAAAGCTTGACTCTCATTTTAGATGTATCAGGAGCAAGATTGTTTTTTGATGGTTATTAGTATTTTTATTTTTCTTGCATTCATTTTCAATACGTATATATAAATGAATATGTGTGTGTAGGTGTGTGCATGTGTGTGTGCATGTGTGCGCACGCAAATATGAATGTCTATGTATCTGTGTGCACATGTACACGTTCGGATGTGTTTCATTGACGTTCATATCTCACCGATTGCAATTAGTTACATGTGGAAGGTTTTGAAGCCTCCGGCCCGGCAGAAATATTCCAATAATCGACTTCTGTAGAATAATTTTGTATACGTTATGAATAATTGTGTATATGAATGAATAGTTTTTGTATATGAATAAAGGCTTCTTTATAGCCCAAATTATAGCCTCACTATAGCGGCAGACTGATTTTTGGCAGTTTTCCATTATAGTGGGGTTGTAATGAAAGGCATAAACATCAGAAAGCCTCGAAGACGGGAGCACTAAATGAGACCAATGGAGCTACTCAAGCCTTGGCATATAGGATTCACCTACAGAAGAAAAAATGGGTCGTGGTCGTCGTCTTCGCTGTACGCTATCTCAAGAAAAGTTCCATGTGGAAGGTTTTGAAGCCTCCGGCCCGGCAGAAATATTCCAATAATCGACTTCTGTAGAATAATTTTGTATACGTTATGAATAATTTTGTATATGAATGAATAATTTTTGTATATGAATAAAGGCTTCTTTAT
Organism: Morinoia aosen; assembly: GCA_030386875.1. NCBI lineage: Eukaryota > Metazoa > Arthropoda > Malacostraca > Amphipoda > Talitridae > Morinoia > Morinoia aosen. Next base: position 22,072,172 of record CM059559.1, read on the forward strand.
AGCCCAAATTATAGCCTCACTGTACGCTATCTCGAGAAAGCTGAGAAGGTAAGGTAGGAGCTAAAATAAATGTAAAGGATGTATTCAGTTTATGTGTAAAGAGTCCAGACCTTCAAACGATCATGTGCATGTTGAATTCATCCTAATTATGTTGTAGTTTTCACAATATCTTCCCCCAATGACAGAGTCAAGTTGACAGTATTAGGCATCAAACTTATTCAGAAATTAACATGACTGCAAGTACAGAAAAAATGAGACTTACAGATACTAATATTAGCCCGTTTGAGAGTTATTTGAAGTCGATGGGTGCATTCTTTAAGAAATGACAAGTGGTCCAAGCCAAGTTTTTTTGAGGGCGCGCGAGTCGGATAGGCTCAACGCAGAATTTCTCTATTTTTTCGAAAACCGTTGAGGCCGTGGTCATGTGTAGGACACCGTACTACTGGAAATGTTTCACTCTTTCATTTGAGAGTAATTTTAAGTCGATGGGTGCATCCGTTCGAAAGTTACGAGTGGGTAAACTTAAGTTTTCTGAGGGCGCGCGAGTCGGATAGGCTCAACGCAGAATTTCTCTATTTTTTCGAAAACCGTTGAGGCCGTGGTCATGTGTAGGACACCGTACTACTGGAAATGTTTCACTCTTTCATTTGAGAGTAATTTTAAGTCGATGGGTGCATCCGTTCCAAAGTTGCGAGTGGGTAAACTTAAGTTTTCTGAGGGCGCGCGAGTCGGATAGGCTCAACGCAGAATTTCTCTATTTTTTCGAAAACCGTTGAGGCCGTGGTCATGTGTAGGACACCGTACTACTGGAAATGTTTCACTCTTTCATTTGAGAGTAATTTTAAGTCGATGGGTGCATCCGTTCCAAAGTTACGAGTGGGTAAACTTAAGTGTAAAGTCGCACGAGGTGAACTCAAGAAATCTCCAGAAATTCTGTACCTAACGGCGTTATGAAGTCCCTCTGCTGCCGCCTGCCGGTCTTCTTTACCCTGTTTTTAGGGAGAAAGAGTGCGTTCGAGTTTCCGTTCGCGCGACTGGTCGCGTAAATAACCAAGTAAAACAATGATATAGAGAAAAATATGAAAATATATGCCCCAGATCGATTTTCTCTATGGTTGATGTTGTATATAAGTGTATATTTTTATATCTGAATATATACCCACAGAAGGATCACAGACTAGGTGATAAAAAATGGTCACTTTGTCTTAAAGGCCATTTTGACCCACCAGACAACCAAAAGACCAAACTAGTGTCATGAAATTCAAAAAAAAAAATTATTTCACTTTCTCATTTTTCATCCATTATACGTAGACGTATCAAATTACTCATAAATAGTTGCTGAGAAATGGTTGTAGCATTTGCTACAAAAGTGTAAAATTATAAAATTCCTCATTCGCACTTGAATAGCATAATTATTGACATTAAAAATCTAACTCTAAGTTATTATTAATAATTTTCTACTTATAATCTCGGCGCAGGCAGTGGCGATTTTCTCTGTTGGGTATAGGAGAAAAATTCCAAGCACAATACCCCACTCCACCCAGGTGTCTGAAATGGGTACCGGTCTCGACCGGGGGAAAGCGTCATGGCGTCCTGGCGTTAGTCATAAGGCATTTGAAAATCCAGTGTACAAGGTGATGTGTATCAGGCTTGATTGGAAATAAAGCATCCGTAGATGCCTTTATTATTAAAAAAAAATTATAATTAGTAATCCTTGAAGTTTTTGTGTAAATGCATGAGAGATGAAATAACACTCGGTATTTTCGAAAGAGAAGCCTCTGGGATTGGCAACACTGCGCGGTGACGCGTCTCTTTTGAAACTCACTCTCTCTTGTGCGTCTCTTTAGCTTGGTGTTACAGCATTTCTCGTAAGTAAATCTGTGTTAGAAAATATCGTGTTCCTTCTTCGTGTTCAGGTTAAGTATAAATTGTGACAGTGCCGTATTATTTAAAAACGTAGTTATGCGTAGAAGTCGTGATGTAGCATGGTTTATTCAGAGTGCTATCTCAACATGACATAGCGTGAATTTTGCATGTCATGTGCATTTTGTGTGTCAAGATTTTATTATCAACATTCAATCACGTTCTTTTTATTCTTGCGGCAAAAATATATACTTGCATCTGTGATGGTGATTTTGCTACTCGCGTGTAAAAATACTTCGTGAGAGCGTACGGCGGAATGCCGGCGTTTTCGCGGGAAGATGCGAACGCAAAAACTGCCGTGTCATGTCATTTCTATGTTCAAGAATTGCACCTCCTTTATGTGTAAATATTATCCTTTTACTACAGGATATTCTTGCAGTGTTTTTCAGTATGATGGACATATGAATGAATTTAGGACTGCCTTTTTATTTCTCGTTTGAACATAGATATTGTAGAGTACGAAAAAGTATTAATTCCCATTCTATGCATTTTAGCTATTTTCCTATTTCCTTTCTATTCCACGAATCATGTGTTTTTAAGTCACATGTATATTCCGTAATTCCCCTAAATGAATAACAGATCATTACTGATCTGTAAATTACAAGTCTTGCTTATCTTTTCTATATTTTCTTCCTGAGCCTTTAATGGAACTAAAGCTTTGAGTAAATCTATGGAAAAGGTTCAGGTTTTCTCCGTGATGGGAAAATTTATCTTTGCAGTGTAGGGATTGTCAGTTGTGGAATTTTTCTTTGATGCCTCTTCGAGAACCTTCTCATTCTGCGTCTTCGATTAATTGCAGATCCTCGACGGCACCAAACACCACAACACACATTCCTTGGGTTTGAGCTGTACAAGTTAAATTCACGTGGCCTATTATTTTATATGCAACTCAAACTTCGAGTTACACCATTTAACTCGACCTTATTGCCTTGCATTTGCCTCGGTTTTTGTGAGCTGTTTTCAGCCTGGTATATTATCAAATTACTGGCTAAGAGATTAACTGCTCCAACCATGGACTCTTGTCGTCAGCGTTTAACGATTTTAAAATCCGACATAAATTAAAGATCGATATCTCAACATCAATCACGGTTCCAAAATTGCTTCTCATTCACCTGCAAAAATTAAGCAGAATTGAAGCCTATTCCTAAAGCCAACGAATTTCTCGGGATTGTTAAATTGCCCGCAATCTGAAAGTAACCTCCACAAAACACACGCACTTACACCTGGCCAACGTCATCGCTCGCCGGACCTCGCCTGCACGGAGTTTCAAGAGAAGATCTTCAGAAGCCAAGCACGCCATCGCTCATCACGGCTTCCTTCAATAAAGAAACCTCCAAGCTGAGTCTAATCCCAATCAGTGTCGTCATTGACCTCTCCTGCAACTTCGAAAACCTTATAGATTTACGATTAGCGATTGGCCATACCCACCAAACGTTAACATGGTGTTACTTGTTTACACGCATGACCAAAAAACTCGTCATCCAGAATTTAGGGAGTAAATTAATATACACACACCCCAAATTTCAAAATAATCATTCTAGTATTTCCTTGCTATAAGATGTAAAATTGTCATATTACTCTCAAGTAAATGCAAATACTCATCTTCATTCAGGCTAAATTTTTTTGGTAAAACTAGGCCTATGTCCATTTGTTTGAATTGTAGGGAAGTATGCGGCAACTGTGATAAGCTGATAACCCTACATATTTTTGCGTGGCTGGGGGTAGAGGAGAGAGTTAAACCAGTAAAAAACTGGAGAAGAATAGAAAAAGAAGAGCCGCTTGTACCCTGATGTCAAATTCCGACCCTGAGAAACTTGACCGTACTGCGGTGAAAGCTCACAAGGCACAACAGCGCCGCTGCTGACACTTTCATTGCAGAATGCACTGGTAAACTTACAAGACTCAGCAAAGACATTTTATCGAAGGATACAGTATAGCAAGCTCAAATTTAAGCTAATGGTAAGAGCTATTTAGTCAGTTGGTAAGATCTTAGTACGGTTGTGCGTAAATATTTTTTTGTCCGAATAAAGTAAGGCAAAGAAGTGAATCACCAACCCAGCCAGAGTGCCATGAACTTGCAGTCATCCCGAGATAGTAACATCGCACTATGCCTTTGGAATCCAGGAACTGTAGGTAAATGAAAATGGAGTAGTTTTTCATTATTTCATTTATTATTATCGCTACAGATATCTTTACGATTAATAAAGTAATTTCATCAAGTTCTTCGTAGGACCTAATGAGTAATACAGGTGACTGTTTACTGCGCTGGAGATATTAAAACCATTAAATTCTTCTCGTGGTCTATTTCTCATATGTTAAATACAATGCGCAGGTAATAGACTTTGTGTAGATGTACATTAGTGTGTTTGACAAGTTCTATTCGGATTCTACTGATAATGGTAAGAATGCTCGATTTTCGTTGGGAGGATTCGACACACCGTGGCGCAAGTATGGTGTTTTGTCTGTAGAAAAAAGAATGGCTTGTTCATCCCCCTCCTTTCTCTCTCCCACATTGGTAGTTGAAATAAAAACCAAAGATAGCCTTCGTTTTGAAAAGTCATTTTTTGAGATATGAAATTAGTTGGAATAAGACGTCCTACGGAATTGACAAATCAATTTCATTTGGATAATTTCATTTACAATAAACTTTAACAGGGCTTTTGAAATGTATAGGTATTAACTGAATTGAGTAATTTCAAATTTTATGAAACTCCTAATCTGACTTGAGAGCCCTGACAGCGGAAAAATATAGTAAATATGGCCAAAAACGGCAGGACTCCAAAGAAAGTAGCTCTTGAGGCTGAAGAGTGACATCCTTCTCATGATCGCTACAATGAATAAAAGAGCAAAAAAATCGCTTTCATAGAAATCATATTTCTTTAAAAAACATTTCAATAAAAAGGAACGTTTCCACCAATATTTGGTCATTTTCAACCATCTGAAAAAATACAAAAATACCGAGTTATAACAAGTTCAATATACATTCATAAGTGACATTATGACATTAAAATATGACACTGAAAAAATGACATTAAAAAATGTGTATTTGGCAAGCAGTCCGAAAAGCTCAAAAAAGATCTTTACTTGTTGCTCTCTAAATACTTTTTACGTGTCGACTTCAAAATCGTATTGGTTAATGCATATAAAATAGGGTCTCATTTCAATTTCAAGGACAAACTACCTAAAGGCATGCTCTCCTTCGCCATTTATAGATATTGTTGCGCACGGTGTGCGTCTGAATACGTGGGTTCGACAATTCGAGCCCTGGATATTCGTGAGCCTGAGCATGCCGGTAGGAGTTTTCGAACTAAACAGCTACTCTCTTCCCCTCACTAATCTGCTGTTCGCTCTCATGCAGAGAGTTGTGACCTTCCAATTCGGTTAGACGATTTTAAAATAATTTCTCCTACCTCCGGTACAATTAACCTTTGCATTTTAGAATCGCTGTTCATTTTAAAAGATAAATAATAATAATAATAATTTTACGGAAACGTTTCTACCGGGGTCGCCAGCGCAACGCCAATGTGGACCCCCCCGGCGATGGCCGGGAAAAACTCAGATATTCTGATTAAGGCAGACAACAGCAAGATACAAGAGATTTACGCATTATGATACGTCGCACTGGACATACATGAAATACAATTAGCGAGTAAATTTTGATGATGCACGGTTTGGGTTAGTGAAGGGTCGTAATTTTTAGGAGTTTGAGCAGTAGTGGGAGTGGTAGTAGTAACATGGGTTTGCTAGCGCTTCAGTTACTTAAACTATATTGCACCGAAGGTCACACATTTTAATTCGTATCTGACTCTTCCAGATAAGCCCACAAGATAAATATTGCTATTATTTGAAACATCAGAATTATCTGAGCATCATGGTCATAATTACAACTCAAGATTACAAGTGTCTCCCCAATAAAGTTTGTACACAACACATCTCATTCGAACGCACTGAGCAGCCAAACCCCGTAGGGGGTTTCAGCTGCCCACCCATTTATGGCCGGACGCCTTACCCACGCTGAAACCCCCGAGGTATCAACGCAGCGCGCCCGGCCATATTACAGTTTCTTCATCTTCAAACTTCCAAAACGATATCACGTCTGGCTATAAAGCCCTACGGCGCGGCTTCCCGTTAAATCTCTTCAAGTAATACAACATGAAGAGCCACAAGTTAGGAGCCCGAACATTTCCCCGCATCAGATCATGTCGTAAGCATTTATTTTTTGAAGAAAGGTAACCAGCTGATCTACGGGCGCATTGTGACCAAGTATATTGCTTACTGAAGGTAGCCGGCTATTGTCAGAGAAGACATCAAAGCATTGTCTTCGCGTGTTGCGCAGCGCAGCGCAGTCGATGAGTAGGTGGCGCACCGTGAGGCGCGCCTCCAGGCACAGGGGGCAGCCAGGTGGGGGCTCCTGTACCTCACTGTTCATGAGGTAGCTGTGGGTGAGGTAGGTGTGGCCGCTTCTGAGTCGATTTAGTATATTTAAAAGATAAACCTACCTTGAACAATACGCAACCAGCCTTCCCTCTGCAATTAGTGTAGTCTTTGTCTCTCTTTTTTCTTTCTTTTTCAATGTCATTTTTTCAGTGTCATATTTTAATGTCATAATGTCACTGATGAATGTATATTGAACTTGTTATAACTCGGTGTTTTTGTATTTTTTCAGAGAATTGAAAATGACCAAAAATTGGTCGAAACGTTCCTTTTATTGCAATGTTTTTTAAAGAAATATGATTTCTATAAAAACGATTTTCTTTGCTCTTTTATTCATTGTTAGACTTTGCAAAAAGCAAAACCTTTACTTATATCCAGATCGCTACAAGCACTATCTTCTTTTCATCATAACTTTTGTTTGAGTAATGCAATATGTATCCGGATTTCCCACTTTGTATCTGAATATAATAAACACATTGAAGCGCACATTCGTGCGCACTTTAAATAATTTGCACTATGGATCCGCCATACTTTTTCGCAGTCGAGGGTCTCAACAATATTTCAATAATGCTTTGGATTAATGCTGAGTTAAGTGTTCTCGGGAGAACTTTAACTAAGATGCAAATATTGGAATTGTTTTTTTATCGGCCTAAAATCTGCAATTGAGCATTCCATGCATGTATTATATAAACAAATTTTTTCAAATCTATGAACGTACTTAACAGTTATATTAATTTTGAATTCAAGGAAAATCTAGTTATTCAATACAAGACATACTGATAATTCACATAATGAAAAAATCTGTTGAATGTGCGACACTTGCTTTTAAAACTGTCAGGTCGCGTGAGGTATTTGTAGCTTTTTACCTTAAATCAGCATTACTTGGTCGTTTCTTCTGTTCTCGCTTCAGTATAACTATTCATTTTACGGAAAGTGACTGTAAAACTCATATGCAAGTTCTTGTTTGATGCATTGCTCCAGAATAACTCATTTCTAACATGTTTTCGTCATTGCTGGGAAAGAATAAAGTTGCGATACGCACACTTCTTTCAAATCGATAACTTCTAAGCCAGAATGACGCCTACCCTCACTAGAGGCCGCCGTCTTCACCCAGTCACGGTATGAACTTTTACAGCCATGATACCTGCAACTGTTCAGGAGTCCGCTCTTCTCTGCAGGTTTAGAGAACAATGAAAGGAAAATTTATCAAATGTCACTTTACTCCAATCAGATTCACAGGAACAAAAACACGCAAGCTACGAGAAATTATGATACACGAAAGCATGGCATGAGATGATAAAAATATATGCATCAACTATAACGATAAGTTTTATGTATTATATGAATAACTTATAAATATTTTTGTGTTAGAAGGATCTCAATACGGTGAATCAATAGTGAAGTAAGAAATATGTATGAAGATGATTAAAACGTTTCCAGGAGAGGAGCAAAAGGCTGCCAAATTTATGTACTACCTCTTATCTTACAAACTTACTCGAAAACAATTCTAGCGATAGATGCTCAGAAAAGTGTTGCTTTAATACATCCAACTAACGTAAATAAAAAATTAACACATAATTAGATGAAACTAACACTTGGAGGCGACTTAAATCCTGAACTGCCACACCGCAGTCTCTTTGCCACTGATGAGACAGGTAAACTCGAAGGAATTCATGCATTAAAATTTTAGCAACGAGTATATACATGGAATAATGCAAGGCTGAAAAGCTACTCCCAAGCCTCTTAGCGTCATATTTAAATAGTTCATCCAACGCACTATGGACTACACATGAACGTCATACATGCACCAATGCCTTACACATTTCATGAAGAAGCTTATGACACAAAACAAACCGTAGATTAGTGGCGACTTTACCTTCCTAAAAATCAGTTTCCATTCAAGCCAGTATTTGTACTCTATATCAACTTTTCGTAGAAATTAATTTTTCAATAAACCATTGGAAACCTAATTCATCACAGCTAATGAAAGTCAAAATTATTACTCTTGGAGCATGCAATGCAACATGCTATTTCATTGATACAACTATGTTCTCATGCGAGAGCAGCTGGACACGGTGCTACGCTCATCATAATTTCGACTCGAACGAGAAATCTTTCATAGCATTCTAGTTAGACATTCATTCAAGCGAGGCAATCAAAGAAAGCGTTTAGGTCCACCAATCACAGTTGAATCCGATTACATTACAGCTCAGAAATACATAGACGGAGACAGGTTCTTTGAAAGAATTTCCATCACAAATACTGTGGTAACTTTCACAGGCTTGAGAAATGACTGTCTTCAATTGAAGTGTCTGTATTACAGTGTACGTTTATTATACGTATTGGTCCTTGAGACATAAGCCCATGTATCACTTGCAAACATGATGCACCTGATAGTCGTCTCAACACGTGTTTCAGTGCATTTGAGAAATAATGAAGCAAATGTAGTCAACAGATATATATATTTACAGTTATTCAATCAATTTAATAACAGCGTATGTTTCTCAGAATGTTTCCTTGATAGAAGGAAAGCCTTTATACAAAATGCCCATTCAACGCCGCAGTTTAAGGTTGCCCAACCTTTACTTAGGTAGTTCACAGTAGTAATTGAGCCTCCACTTGAGCATTCCACGGCAGTCTAGCGAGTAGTGAAGTAACAAACTGTCATGCTTCCTCTGAGACTCGACATTATCTTCTCTGAGATGTATTTCCAAGACTACTAATAGAGCGAAGCGTTATCAATTATCATCATCATTGCCCTGCGACTCCAGCTCTTTATAGCGATGGTACATCATCTTCTTTACACAGTCCTTGTAGGAGTCCCCTACGACAGCGTAGTTGCTGGACTGCACACCCAGGCCGACGGACTGGACGCGCCTCTCCGCCTCGATTATTTGCGTGCGACCTTGGTTGCTTTTGCCTAGCCCTTGGCCGTCGTTCCAGCCCATTTTCTTGAGCAGCTTGTTGCCGATGTTGTCAGCTCCAATGCCGCGCTTGGTGGGCTCTTCGTAGCTGATCGAACTTATCTCCTCGCGTACAGACATGTATTTTTCCTGCAATATATAGCCATAAGTTAATTAGCATGAAAAGAATCACCACTTTAGAGAATGAAATGAAAATAAGACTTTGGTATTACAGCTTTTTATGAAGTAAATAATGTAGTAAAATGCGAGTCCAAATGTTTTTTAAATGATCGTTTTTACGTTGAGAATGTAACGGACAGAAAAACCAAGGTTAATAAAATTTAACGAGCCCATTTTAACCCTAAAGAAATAGCCAACTATATTTCACATTGAACATGAATTGAGTGAGCAGTTCGATGGCAAGAAATAGCCAGAAACAAAAGAGAGCGCCGTTCATGATACCTTGAGCTTATTTGGCGGTGGTTTACTAGGCAAGCCGTACTTCAAGCGTCGCTCCTGTGCTCTGTCCCTGTACTGCGCCGAGTTGATGTCTTCTCCTTCCGCAGACTTGCCCTTCAGCGCCTCAAGGTTGCTCTTGTGCAGGGTCGACAGCAACACGTGTCTGTAGCATAATTATGTCCAGTAGCATTTGTAATGAACGCAAAATATACATGCCCGGTGACTGTAGAGTAAGGTATGGATTGCCATCTTCATGTCTAAATTTAACTATTTTCGTTGCTTTTCAGGGAATGTAGATGAGAGTGATTTTCACAAATAGCAACATGATCACTAGAAGCAAGTCGCACAGAGGTGACTTGCTAAGAGCAACGAAAAAGAATCTCGCAATCTCGCAGTGATCACTGAGGTGCTCAATGCTAAAATGTAAACACAGAAACACGCGAGTTTCTTTGAAATGCACACATAAGCACAAAAATTGCAGACTTTTAATCAAAAAATCTTACCACAATTAAAAATAATGAACTTTATACTGAACTTTATACTGGATGTTGCATTTTTTAATAACTAGAACTCATATTTCCAATAGGGGGATTCTTCAAGAATCTTATTCGTAGAATAAAAAGAAGAACCAGAGTAAAAACTTCAACTAGAACTCTAGTAAAAAAAAACAGAAGACTGGCATAGATAGATGCTGTAGTCTAAACGAACGAGCAGAAATAAGGTCATACTGAATTGTGACTGGCTTTGGCCCTTGAAAAGAAGGATGCTGTTATCACCAGCACAACGACATCAGGATAGTAACTATCTCTTGATAGAGAGCTGAGACGAGAATTTCTAGTTAGGGTCAACTGAAGCAAAAAACGTCACAACTATGACGAAATTCCACCAACTGAGGTAGAGAATTATTTTGATAACATACTATATAGATCAAGTTCACACAAAAATTCCCCACCCTAATCAGACGTACTGACGAGCCGGAGCAAAACCCACCTGTCGAGCCCCTCTCTGTTGGGGAACTGGCGCTTGCAGAGCAGACAAGCCATCTTGGTGAGGTCAAGGAAGTCTTCGCCGCTCTGCTTGTCGCCCGCGTCTGTCGGGGGCTGGCTGCTGGAGGGGCCTGAGCTGGTGCCATCATCCTCGCCGCTGTCGCTGTGGTCCTCGCCGTACGCCGCCACCAGACCCGACTTCTTCAATAGACCGCCACCTCCCTGCATGATGTAAAATAGGCAGTTGTGTTTTTCTCTTCAACAATGTTCTAGATCGATCATGCAGTACAGTAGATGAACAAATAACCAAGTGTTGGGGCTTTGCGAATGAGGTGGGCCAAACATTTAGAGTAACTGTTGATCTCAGGGACTCGCAAACAACCTCTGCTGTGGTCACAAAAGCCCGGTCATACAAGGAAGCTTGTGTTACAATCTTTACCATTTTAAATGGTATTTCACCCAGGGGAATTTACAGTTAAGAAGAACTAGGAGAGTTTAGATCTGGAAAAAAATTAGCAGGTGGAGTGGTACTACTGGAAACTCAAAGCAACATCAGAAGTGAATAAATCTTCAAAGAGATGTTACGGCTACGTTCAGTCGTTTCAAACTGAAGGATGTTTGAGTATTTTAGTTTATTCCTGGCAACTCAAGTGAAGAGATTGTGGAAAACAGGCAAACACTTTTCAAGGGTGTCATCGCTGGATTCTCAGTTGAAACAGACATTCATGATGGTGGAAGACACAGTGGATCAATGAGTTCAGGTTAGAGATGTGACTCAAAAAAAAAAACCATGCCGTTTTTTTTAAAAAAAAAAACACGTTTTTTTTTACAAAAAAAAAACCGTGGCCAAAAAAAACGTGGATATTTTGGTTTTTTTAAAAATATTTTGTCTGAAAATAACTCAGCAAGAAAAAGAACCACATTACATTATTTGTTTTCATGTCAAATTACAAAATAAAACAGCATACTTCTTAATTGATGGTTTTCTATGGTTTTATGAACTTTTTCATTTTCTGCGGTTTCATGCTTTGATATTTCATTTATTTTACAATACATGTGAATGACCTTAAACTCCCAAAATGGTGTGTTATAATAACATATCTTTACTTATGGTCATTGATAGAGATGTGACTAAAAAACCATGCTTTTTTTTAAAAAAAAACATGTTATTTATACAAAAATTATGACTAAAAAACATGGAAATTAATATATTTGTGACCTTGAAAATCCAATGCTGTTTTTTTTAAAACATTGTTTTTTAACAGAAAAATCTTGACTAAAAAAAATGGCTACTATATTTTATTGGACCAAAAAAGTTGTTTTTATAAACATTAAAAAAAATCATGACTAAAAAAACATGGATGTAAATATCAGGAAAGTTAGTTTTCTTTAATCGAATTGTCTCTTAAACTTATAAACAAAGAATGCTGTTAATATTGAAATCATGTTTATTAGAACTGTACTAGGTCATAGAATAAAATATCTACATAGAATCTATTCACTCCATAAAACCTTTCGGAGACCAGCTCCATCCTCAGTCATTCTGTAAAATTTGGTGAAATGGACAATGAATTTTCACTGTTTCTTTGAAAAACATTTGACTGAATGACTTACTGAGGATGGAGCTAGTCTCCGAAAGGTTTTATAGAGTGAATAGATTCTTTGTGGATATTTTATTCGAAGACCTAGGACGGTTCTAATGGATATTAATATATCTTATGTGACCAAAAAATCCATGCTTTTTTTTGAATGTTTTTGTTACAAAAAAGCCATGACTAAAAAACACGGATATTAATATACTTTATTTTACCATAAATAACCATGCTGTATTTTTTAAAATAAACATTTTTTTTACAGAAAAATTATGAATAAAAATGTTGATATTAATATATTTTATGTGCTAAAAAAACATGCTGTTTTATTTTAAATCATGTTTTCTTAACCAAAAAAAAAAATCATGACTAAAAACATGGATATTAATGACTTTTGGTGAAAAAAACATGGTTTTTAAAATGTCATGGTTTTTTTTGGTCAGATAAAATTTAATAACACTCATGTTTTTTGTAAAAAATCTTTTTTTCAGAAAACATGGTTTTTTGGTCACATAAAATAAATTGATATCCATGTTTTCTTTACAGATTAGATTAGTCATTAGTTTTAGCCTCCCTACCCAGCAACAAATGCGATCCAAAGAGAGGAAGGAAGATTACGAAACAAGATCAAAGTTGAAGAAGACAGTAGTAGGTGCTGAAAAACAGGACAGCTGTGAACCGAAAAAAAGGTGGTCCTTAACATCACAAAAACATTTCATTTCAACAAAAAGAAGGCCTACCTAACTCTCAGCTTGGGCCCTTACATTGTCCCCCTGAGAGCGCTAGTTCCCATAGATACAATAATTGTATCCCCCTGAGGGGTGTTTTTTTTTACAAAGAATTCGTGACCAAAAAATGAATATTAACTTTTTAATAAAAAAAACATGTTTAAAAACACAAGGATTTTTTGGTAACATAAAATATGTTAATATCCATGATTTTAAGACACGATTTTTTATGAAAAAAACATAAAATAAAATAGCATGGTTTTTTGGTCGCATAAAATATATTCATATCCAGGTTTTCTTATACATCATTGTTTGTAAAAAAACATTTTTTTAAAAAACAGCATGGGGTTTTTTAGGTCTCATAAATATATTCATGTTTTTTAAGTCAGGATTTTTTAGTACAAAAACATTTTTTTGGTCTCAAATATATTCATGTTTTTTCAGTCATGATTTTTTAGTAAAAAACATGTTTTTTTTTAGAACTGCATGGGGCTTTTTAGGTCACATAAAATATATTGTTTTTTAGTCATGATTCTTTGTAAAAAAACAGCATGGTTATATTTGGTACCAGAGAATATATTAATATTCATTTTTATTAGTCAGAATTTGGTCAATGTGAAGTTTAATGCAATCATGGAAATTAATAATTATATTCCAAACAATCACTAAAGGAACCCATTCAAGAACATTTTACAAGAACGAAATTCTGCTCGCTGATGCTTTATTTTTGAATCATTGAAATTTGAAGTTGGACTTCCCGAGCCAAAGGAAGCGAGCGTGATATAATTAAAAACGGAAGCTAACCCCCTGTTACAAACGTAAAGAGGTTGGGTCGTGAGGGGGAGGCACAGTTCTTCTAGCGAAAATTATAAATAAAGCTTCTAACCCACCCATTAACGTGCCGACCACAATCTTGTTTACATCGGCTCTAAGATGGCGACCACCATGGGCGCTGCCATCTTAGAGCCGATGTCAACAAGATTGCGGTCATCACCCAAATGGGTTGGTTAGAAGCTTTATTTATAATTTTCATTAGAAGAACTGTGCCTCCCCCTCCTGACCCAACCTCTTTACGTTTGTAATAGCTTCTGTTATTAATTAAATTCCGTTTCACGCGCTCGCTTCCTGTGGCGCAAAGGCCAACTTCAAAGTTCAATTATTCGAAAATTACGCATCAGCGAGCAGAATGTCATTCGTGTAAAACGTTCTTAAATGGGTTCCTTTAGTGATTCCTGGGATCGCTAATTATTATTTTCTGATTGCATTAAACTTCACATTGACCCAGAATTTTCTGTGAAAAAAACATGTTTTTAAAAAAACAGCATATTTTTTTGGTCACCGTAAATATATTAATATCTATGGTTTTTAGTCATTGTTTTGTAATGAAAACATGGAAAAGAAACCATACAGTAAAAGTGGTGGCAGATAACCCACAATTACCTAGAGTCTAAGAGGTACAGCAGGAGCCACAGAACTTATATTGATAGAGTCAAAATTCAGAGCTTATTATGGTAAATCTGAAGGATATGTCAGTTATCGATTTTCCACTTTTTGGTGCCTGAACCTAATTAATTGAATCAAAATAAACAAGTTTTCTTCTACGCACCTTCCGTCTCAAATGAGTATTTTACGATTTATAGCGATAAATAGCGATAAGTTTAGTTTCATCTTTGATGACGAATGCGCTCGAATAAACAGCTACTCATCGATTTTCGAATTTTGGTTGCTTGAATCATGGTAATAACATCGAAATAAACAACTTTTCTTCTATACACTTTTCTCGTCAAAAGAGTATTTAACGAGGTATAGCGGTAGGTTTGGTTTCGCCTTTGATGACGATCGCGCTGGAAGCGAGTGCGCATTGCAGTGTTGCTGTCCGACGTGCTCCTTGAATTACTTGCCGCTTCAAACACAGGAGTGGCGGTAAGTCATTTACCGCTATAACTAATAAAATACTCATTTGAGACGGAAAGTACATAGAAGAAAACTTGTTTATTTCGATCTAATTAACAATGCTTAGGTTAGGCATCAAAATTTACAAAAACGATAACTGACATATCCTTCAGATTTACCTTTATTATCTCTGCAAAGTCTGATTTTTTTGGTCACATAAAAATAAAATCAGGCATAGTAGAGATAGTAAGCTCTGAATTTCGACTCCATCAATATAAGTTCTGTGGCTCCTGCTGTTCCTCTTAGACGCCTCTAGGTAATTGTGGGTTATCTGCCACCACTTTTACTGTATGGTTTCTTTTTGATGTTTTTATAACAATGAAATGACTAAAAAACATGGATATTAATATATTTCAGGTGTCCAAAAAAAACCCCAGACATATGCTTAACAAAATTTAGGTGTGCAAAAAAAAACAAAAAAACGCATAAAAAACACGTTTTTTTGCAAAAAAAACCGCAATCAAATAAAACCGTTTTTTTTTGCATCACTAGTTCAGGTTTGAATGGAAAAGCATCAACACGAGAAACAGATGAAGAAGAAACCAAACGAGTTTAAAAAGAAAGTAGGGCTGGAAGATTCTACATCGGGATTCATGATGAGGTGGCGTGACCGTGATTAAATGATCAGGGAACCTCCTAGGGAACCGTCTCTACAGGAATTAGTTATGTTTCTTGGCAGGGTATACTCGCATGTGCGATCGTCTTTTATGAAAGCCAAAATATTGCAGAGCTCACAAGGAGTTAGCTCTTTGTGGGTGACTAGAAACGAGTGGTACAGTTAAGTTAATTGCCCTAAGTTAAACTTCTGTGTTTTGTGGGTAAGGAGCAAGGACGGTAGGTAAGCTGAATCGCTAACATGAACAAGTGAGCAGTAATATTAGCTCCCCAGTGTTGTTTGTGGGTCAGTGTCAAGCAGGACTACTTCATAAGAACTTAGTTATATATTATTATATTTGTTTAAGACTCCTAAGCTACAATGAAGTCGATCTCCAGAGAGAGATATGAACGAACTATTTAGCGTATCTAGAAAACGGGGAATTATGCACTAGGTTTTCCCATCAAGGATACCTTGCTCATAGCAAAACAAGAAATTAGGAAGGAATATAATGTGAGTAAAGACAAGAGATAGCGAAGAATGTATGAAAACTGAAAAGAGCAAAGTGAACTTTGCTTCTTCCTGTTTAAGTTTAGTTTTATGCTTCAAGTATGAAGTCCAAACGCCATGTAATATGGTCAAAAATACTTTATTTAAAAAAATACACTTAGGCACAAAATAATTTTTTCTTTCACGGTGGATCAATGACAGAAAAATCTTTTCAGTGTCTAGATACCAAACTTACAGTAGGTGCCGACAAGCGCATGAGCTTTAATGTTCATCAGAAGAACTAACTTAGGCGCACATACATCGCACAGCTCACTTGTTCCTCAGGCTTATAAATAGTCTGTCGCTAAAACTTTAGTAAAGCAGACACTTAAACACGACTGGGATTAGCATTCTGCCCACATTAAAAATGAAAAGTTGTGACAAGTTTTCGCCAAAAATGACATCTCTAAAATTAAATTGAGACAATTAGTAATTAAGCAGTGACTAAGCACATAAGTACCCTGTTGACTTCCTGTGCAACAGTCTGTGACACTATTTTATTTTCAACAAACTAATTTGTCTACATTTTAGTAGGACAGCAAACGTCTGAAATCTATTGTCCCAGAGCATGTTGAAACCTATGGGGATGACCACGTGGTAATCTCAAAACCTTATTCAAACAATTTATATATTTCAGACCATTTAAAATTTATCGTCTCTCCCCCTTGTCTCGCCGTCCCAGGCCTCGAAAAGAGTAAAGTCGAGTTTCTTTGTAGTTGTACCGAAGAAGCCTAGAATACTTCTCATGGTACACATCATTTATGACACTCAACTTGTTACCAAATATGAGCATAAAAGCTGCACTGCATAGCCACGAGTCTGACACATTTTTGAGGAACTTACGAGGGTAGGCGGGTCCTTCTTGAGCTGCATCTTGAGGGAGAGTTTCTCGGTGGGGTTGGGTCTCCTCTCGAGCAGCACAGCGAAGGCGGCGTCCGCCGTGCCGCTCGCCGCCCCACCGTCGCCTGCAGGGCCGCCTCCGGACACCTCGCTGCCGCCCTTGCCCGTCTCGTTGCGCTTGTTCTGCGCCTTCGCCCAACGCTCCATGTCCTTTGCGATCTTCTTCGCCACTTTTACCTTCACCAGACAAAAGAAATTGCTCAATATTTAGCAAGTATGCCCAGATCCACACCGCAGCACAAGTTATTGAAAGCATGTCAAGTATGTCCAACTTTACATTGAGATTGGCATCGACTAAATATTTCCCCTCGATAACAGATTAAACAAATTGGGCTAAGAAAGCTCTCTCAATTTTAACAAACAATATAAGTTCGCTTATGATTTTCTAGAACTTTTACTGGAGTTTCAAATAGAAGACCGTTGAAAAATTAAAGTGATCACAACCACACAAAAATTGCTGTTGTTTGCAATGCATCAGTTTCTTATTTAAAAATGGTTATGAAAATAAAATATGAAATAAAGCAAAATAACTGCACTGATACAAATAGCATATTACATAAAAAATATCCTTTCGCTAAACACAAGCAATTGTTTCCACACATGAGGCTCAGTCATGAGAATATGTTATTCAAAAGGTATAAATAATGCCAATATTACCAGATGTGAGGCAAGTAAGTTGATGATCTAATACGCATTTGGTAGGAAGGTGGTACTCAAATGACACAAAAAATTTTACAGATATAATCACTTTAAAAGAGCAAAGGGCAGGTGGATAACTCAACACAATCATTTTTACTTCCAGGAGCAGGACCTTGAAGTAAGGTGTCTCGTACCAATATAACGACCAATCTGGTGAACTCCCGCCGGCTACAAACTCTGGTACCACGTGGCGCATCAAAATAAAGAGGAACAACTACAGACAAACTATCGTTTTGATCTCTGACAAGCACTATGACTGATAAACATTCTTTAATCCTTAAGTCAACAACAAGAACATGTCATGAGTGTCCTTAAAATAAACGCAAGCCAAGCCGAGAGTTCACCTTCTCTTGCTTGTCCTTATCTTTCTCCTTCTTCTCCCCAGGCATGGCGTTCTTGCTAGCCTGAGTCTGGTCAGCTGTCGGGGCGGGCAGGTAAGTGGACTTCTCCCCGTCCCAGTAGAGGTACTGGCCGGACTCGGGGTTGTAGTAGTAGCACGTGTTTGCGTCGTAGTACAGGCTCGTTGAGGGATCGTAGTAGTAGCCCGACGTCTCGTCGTACTGGTATGTGCTCACGTCTGGCGTGGCTGCTCGTCATTCATACACGTCAGATATACGGACACGTCCTCACAATTGTAGTAAATGTGTTGCTAAAACTTCGTCTCAATTCTCTAAGAGTTTGAAGCTTTCAATCAAAATTGAACAATTTCTCTCAACTGATTCTGTAACATAACCTTGATGAATAAATTAAAAAAAAATGAATGAAAACAGATAATTCTCCTCTTAAGTGCACCTTTGATTTTACCTTTTTTATTTTTTGAGAAATGAAAAAAGTAGGAGATAATTTTTATTTACGCACTTCAGACAGAGTTTCGAGTTTTGCGCCACAGTTCATGGCAAACATCAATACGACATCGAGAAAAGATCATAATCCTGATTCTTTTTCATACTTCTGACTCAGTTCAATGAAAAATGTGGAAGTATCATATTTATCAAAGTCAAGGTAACGCATGTTTTGGAGTTTTCTACACAATGATTCAAATAATGCAAGTGAAACAAACAGTACAACTAAATTCTGCTGCTAATATTTACATTTCGAATTTACATGGAAAGGTATACCTACATTTCAAAATTGATATTTTTTGCAAAGCATTCAGCCAGGCAATGTCTTGGCATGGAGTAAACAGCAGAAACAGCTTTTACAGCGGAAAATAGTACTTGCTTCCATACTTTATCTAATAGAGATATCCGCACCAGCTCACCAATTTTCATGTCAAAAACATCTCAGACTTAACTCAATATCAAGTCCAGAAAGTTTCTGCCAGACCTCTCGTGAGGAGGTATTGAAACTGCTAGCACGTTGAAAAATCTAATTCCCTTTCGATATTTCCTTGGCATGAGGGCACTTTCACTAGATTTTATACCGGTGCCAGTCCATTGTGCCTAAAATAGGTCATGCCCTACCAAACCAAAAAGCTACGATTTGGACGTCTATCAAGCTTCACTCCGTCCCTAACAACCACACTATATTTTGATATAATTACTTAGCAACAAGATATAATTAGCTACAGTGCTATACATGATCAGTCAGCAGCAGCATATATAATAAGCTACCACCCTACTCCATTCCGCAGTCATCTACTGAATTTGCTCTTCCGCCTATTGTACACAAATGAAGTTCTTTTAAAACATCAAAGGTTTCTTCATGGGTCTTCTTCAAAAGTAACTGTTTCACGTAGATGTTTCCAATCGTTTGTACTACGGATCCCCCATTTTACGTTAAGGTTCACTGCGGCGAACCTTGCATTTGTTGGAAAGTGAGTCTAATATCTCGACCTACAATACGATTAGTCATTTATGATCTACCTAACTCACTCATCCCAACAGCTGGCTTCCAAAATGTCGGGAGCTTTGATAATAGACATTGATTTGTTTTTTCCTTACAAGTTTTGGAAATAAATTTCTGCCTTTCCATAAATTTCCCTTTTATTGAAAAATAAATTCTCAAAACGAAGAGTATTGAATACCAACGAGAGAAAAAATATGATAAAAACCAGTAGAAAAACTGTAAGAGTGCGCATTCTGACGGCAGAGATCTGCGAATAATTTTGGCCTACTTTTGAAAACCAGACCCAGCACTACATACAATTCTTGGCTGCTCCTCTCTCAACATCAAAATTTTGTATCTATCTGAGGCTGTTGGGAAAATTTAATTGTAAAAAGAGATGTTAGTATAAGATAAATTAGGTTAAAAACAGAAATTGAATCAATTATGCTCACTACTGTTCGTGAAAAGTGGGTATATTTCAAGTAGATGTTTTAAATATAGGCTCCTATTAACAACATGTGTTAGTAACCACACCCATGGCCTGCTACACACACCATCTGTAACAAGTGGTACGCCAAAGTGAGTACTAGAGACTAAACTGAACGGGGATCCAGTCTTTACGTGACCTGGACCACACTTGAGCCTTCTCCAATGAGAAGTACCGGAGTGCAACAGCAAGCCATTTATTGTAGCAAACAACAAAAAAATAATTCGAAGTAATTGTGAAGACATGCAGTAAGAAGAGGCCCGCAATACGAGCACTTACGGTACTGAGGATATTCAGCAGAAGTGGCCGCTGCAGTAGCGGCTGTGGAGGCAACAGCCGTGGAGGCTGCAGCTGTGGCGGTGGTCTCCGCAGCAGCCGAGGCGGCAGAAGCGGAGGAGGCCAGCGCGGCGCTGTTGGTCTTGTGCTGCATGGCTCGCAGGGCGGACTGGGCCACCGCCGCCGCAGCATTCGCTGAGTCGGACTGCGTTGTTCCCTGTTATGAACAGAGCGCCTCCATTTCATCTCTCGGTTCCTCTGGGTTGACGTCATTATCTTTCCCTAAACACGCATCATTGCAACTCAAATCTATTCCAACAGAACGGTTTTCATCTTTCGTACATCATGCATAGAACTACGGAAAGCTAGTACAAAAAACTCCAGGCGAGATCACCATCACTGGCCTCCACACACACCGAAATATATTACGACACACTCGACACAGGCACAGCCTTGGAGCCATGACATGCAGTTAAGAGACGAGAGGTGACCTGTTCAGCCTGCTGCTGGTAGTACTCGGTGTAGTACTGGACGAGGGTGGCGTGCTCCTCGGGCGTCTTGGCGTACACCGACGCGCTGTACTCGGCCAGCTCCGCGATGCTGCTCGTCTCGGGGGGCGGCGCGTCCCCCGCCCCCGCACCGCCGCCGGTGCTGCTGTGGCCCCAGTCTGTCGAGTGCATGCGTTAGGTTAGATTAGATGTTAGTTTCACCCTTTGCCTCCTGAAATTTGAATTACGATATTTTCTGAATGTTTTTCACATAGAATGCATGATCTAGACTAGCTAAACATATTGGACAAAATTTTTGAATATTTTCGAAAAATTAATGTTTTTTTAAACTGGCCATCAGTATTTTTAAAGACCATTCTAGCTGATATTAGATGAAGCTGTAAAGCTTATTAATGGGATATTTCTGAACCAATTTGTGGTAAACCTGGATTGTAGCGGTGAAAAAATTGAAATATTTCAAATCTGTCGTATTCATTCGAAAAACACAAACTACATGGAAAAACTAATTTAGTTGAAAATATTTATATATACTGTACTGTAAAATTTGCACCCTTTATTGAATTGATAAACAATATAACTTGGAAAAACTTTTCCGAAATAGCTCCATATTTCATTATCTCTATTTTTGTAAAAGGAGTAAGTGTAGTGCCACTTGTTGAGTCTGCTTTCATTTTCCATCTCCTATTGCCAAAGGAGTGTTATCCCATAAGAATGTCCAATGTTATCCACTCTTATCGTCATCAGCCGTGGTGACGATACCTGGAGATGATGCTAGAAGATCCTTCATTACACTGACTTCTCTTATAATTAGCACTGCTATATCAACCACCGCCATATATAGTAATGTTTTCCGTGGTAATGTTCAACCTGATCTTCTGCTTCATTGTCAGATTCATCAGAATTATATTTTTAGTCAGATGGAATATCTTCTGATAAGGCATTCCTTACGTCTTCCAAACTGAGCCCTTTACGAGACATAAATCAGCAAAATTACATACATATCCACATTTCATGCGCATTATTTATCGTTAGGTGAATGATAACACTTCAAACACAATTGCAGTCATAATTGAAAAAAATATTTGTAAGAAGCATATTCATTATAATAAGACCTTTATAAAATGACTTCATTGATATATTTACGACTTAGTGTAAATTGTGTAAAAATAATTTTGATACAATGAAATAACTGCATGCAAATGATGCCAAGGCACTCGTATTGCCAACTCAACATCGTAGAAATTGAGGTCTCGATATTACTGACGGCAACTACAGTGCTCCCTAGCCTTTTCAATATATCTCCAGTAAAATTGATGCTTTTGTATTTTTGCTTCAACGCAAACAAAAATCTATGTCTAGGCAATGCTACCTCAAAATTTTGTAATTCAACACAGGGTATAAATAGTGAAAAATCAATATTAGTTAGCACCGTAACATATCAGCCGCACCTCTTCAATTAACGCAATTCAAACTGCCGCCGTGCTTTCATTTGAGGCGTAAGTTGCCAAATGCCACCATGGAAGGCAATATGAGGGGGCACTTTCCGATGCCTCCAGTAGTTTCTGGGGCTTAATCATCCCATTTGCTTCTCATGAGTAAAAATATGAAGAGGCATCTGTAGATGCCGTTAGGAGGCAAAGGGTTAAGCCTTCCTAACCGCTAAGAAAAGCGTTCCAAAAAAAGAGGAACAAGGAAGGCTTGTATGGAGATAAGGAAACGCGAATTCAACACAGAAGAGGCATGGAAAACAATAAGTTGAGAGAGATTATGAAACAAGGTCAAAGTCGAAGAAGAAAGCAGTTGGTGCTAGAAACAGGAAAACAGTGAACAAAAAAAGATGGTCCTTAACATAACAAAAACATTTTATTTTAACAAAAAGGCCTACCTAACTCTCAGTTAGGGCCCTCACATATTTTCCCCTGGAATTGCTAACTCACCATAGATACAATCGTAGTATCCCCCTCAGGAAGAGTGCACGCCTACTGCACGCGCTATGAAGCCCTGCACGCGCAATGAAGCCCTGCACGCGCTATGAAGCCCTGCACGCGCTATGAAGCCCTGCACGCGCAATGAAGCCCTGCACGCGCAATGAAGCCCTGCACGCGCAATGAAGCCCTGCACGCGCAATGAAGCCCTGCACGCGGAATGAAGCACTGCACGTGGAATGAAGCACTGCACGTGGAATGAAGCCCTGCACGCGCTATGAAGCATTGCACGCACTATGAAGCCTTGCACGCGCTATGAAGCCTTGCACGCGCTATGAAGCCCTGCACGCGTTATGAAGCCCTGCACGCGCTATGAAGCCCTGCACGCGCTATGAAGCCCTGCACGCGCTATGAAGCCTTGCACGCGCTATGAAGCCCTGCACGCGCAATGAAGCCCTGCACGCGCAATGAAGCCCTGCACGCGCAATGAAGCCCTGCACGCGCAATGAAGCCCTGCACGCGCAATGAAGCCCTGCACGCGCAATGAAGCCCTGCACGCGCAATGAAGCTCTGCACGTGGAATGAAGCACTGCACGAAGAATGAAGCACTGCACGTGGAATGAAGCCCTGCACGCGCTATGAAGCATTGCACGCGCTATGAAGCCTTGCACGCGCTATGAAGCCCTGCACGCGCTATGAAGCCCTGCACGCGGAATGAAGCACTGCACGTGGAATGAAGCACTGCACGTGGAATGAAGCACTACACGTGGAATGAAGCCCTGCACGCGCTATGAAGCATTGCACGCACTATGAAGCCTTGCACGCGCTATGAAGCCTTGCACGCGCTATGAAGCCCTGCACGCGTTATGAAGCCCTGCACGCGTTATGAAGCCCTGCACGCGCTATGAAGCCCTGCACGCGCTATGAAGCCTTGCACGCGCTATGAAGCCCTGCACGCGCAATGAAGCCCTGCACGCGCAATGAAGCCCTGCACGCGCAATGAAGCCCTGCACGCGCAATGAAGCCCTGCACGCGCAATGAAGCCCTGCACGCGCAATGAAGCCCTGCACGCGCAATGAAGCTCTGCACGTGGAATGAAGCACTGCACGAAGAATGAAGCACTGCACGTGGAATGAAGCCCTGCACGCGCTATGAAGCCTTGCACGCGCTATGAAGCCCTGCACGCGCTATGAAGCCCTGCACGCGCTATGAAGCCCTGCACGCGCTATGAAGCCCTGCACGCGCTATGAAGCCCTGCACGCGCTATGAAGCCCTGCACGCGCTATGAAGCCCTGCACGCGCTATGAAGCCCTGCACGCGCTATGAAGCCCTGCACGCGCTATGAAGCCCTGCACGCGCAATGAAGCCCTGCACGCGCAATGAAGCCCTGCACGCGCAATGAAGCCCTGCACGCGCAATGAAGCACTGCACGCGCAATGAAGCCCTGCACGCGCAATGAAGCCCTGCACGCGCTATGAAGACCTGCACGCGCTATGAAGACCTGCACGCGCTATGAAGCCCTGCACGCGCAATGAAGCCCTGCACGCGCAATGAAGCCCTGCACGCGCAATGAAGCCCTGCACGCGCAATGAAGCCCTGCACGCGCAATGAAGCCCTGCACGCGCAATGAAGCCCTGCACGCGCAATGAAGCACTGCACGCGCAATGAAGCACTGCACGCGCAATGAAGCACTGACCGCGCAATGAAGCCCTGCACGCGCAATGAAGCCCTGCACGCGCAATGAAGCCCTGCACGCGCAATGAAGCCCTGCACGCGCAATGAAGCCCTGCACGCGCAATGAAGCCCTGCACGCGCAATGAAGCTCTGCACGCGCAATGAAGCCCTGCACGCGCAATGAAGCCCTGCACGCGCAATGAAGCTCTGCACGCGCAATGAAGCCCTGCACGCGCAATGAAGCCCTGCACGCGCAATGAAGCCCTGCACGCGCAATGAAGCACTGCACGCGCAATGAAGCCCTGCACGCGCAATGAAGCACTGCACGCGCCATGAAGCCCTGCACACAACATGAAGCCCTGCACACAACATGAAGCCCTGCACACAACATGAAGCCCTGCACGCGCTATGAAGCCCTGCACGCACTATGAAGCACTGCACGCGCTATGAAGCACTGCACGCGCTATGAAGCACTGCACGCGCTATGAAGCCTTGCACGCGCAATGAAGCCCTGCACGTGGAATGAAGTTCTGCACGCGCTATGAAGTTCTGCACGCGCTATGAAGCACTGCACGCGCTATGAAGCACTGCACGGGCTATGAAGCACTGCACGGGCTATGAAGCCCTGCACGCGCTATTAAGCCCTGCACGCGCTATATAGCCCTGCGCGCGGTTTAAAGCCCTTCGCGCGGTTTAAAGCCCTGCACGCGCTATGAAGCACTGCACGCGCAATGAAGCACAAAAATGTGTCATAACTCCACTGTGCTAATATATCTAAAATCTAAAAGGACCAAGATATTCACTTTGAGGACACTATAAACTTACTATAACCCTCAAGGCATGGATAATATTAAAGAATATGTTGCAGTTCATCATCATTAACGTCATGCCAAAATTGAGTGAAAGAGTTTACTTTTTGTTCAGCTACGCTGGTTATGACTTGAGCAATAAATAACAGTTTATTTATGCTTGTTCTATCGACTTATTTTTTACAATAAAATTATCTGACATGTAAAAAACCGTTCAACATAATACTTTAAGAGTAACAAGCTGCGCAAACAAGTTCGTAAAAATTGTATACGTTAAATAATATGGTAAGTTAATATAGATATGTGAGACTCACATTCCGAGTTGGACGGCTTCTCCATTTGATTGTGGCCGTGGTTGTTTAGCTTGCAGTACGAGATGTTGACCTGCAATCCAAGAAAGACAATTCCTCAAATATGTTTTCAAGGAGGTACGAGAACTCTTAAGCTGCAAAAAGCACTGTCTATTACACATAATATTACAGTACTGAAACAGCGCCAAGAGTCACTCAGACTAATGAAGTCTCTTTATTTTGTTGGGGTGGCTCCAAATATTTTTCTTGTGTACGTGTAATATCCAGCTTGCATCAGTCTGAATTTGTTCGGTTTTCTCCCGTCTTTTTGATTAATTTTTAAAGTTCAGTATAGAGATAAGAGGTTGAATGTGTTTTTAAGTGTTCATTGGTTGTTTTGTGCTCTAGATTTTGCTGTGTTTTGTGTTTGAATGGTTTCTTAATGCACTGTCGTTTCACTTTCAGTTACTAAGATTTACAGTAAAACTAGGGTAATATCCTTGGCACAGCTATTCCTTCACCTTATACAACCAAGTGTTGATTTGGTGAGTGTTGCTGCATTGTATAGTCTAATTTGCTTGTATGTATTTTTTGTTGCTCTAGACTAAGTTTTACTTCATGTTGAGCATGTTTTCTTTTGGCATATTGGTTCTTTTATTTTTTCTTGCTGAAAGATTGTTTCAGTTTTGCTTGATTTCAAGACCATTTTTGTACTAATATTTTTTCCTAAGTCACTCTTTTGAATTTGTTGTTAAATGATTTGATTTCATTCATATTCATTTCATAGTCCATTTTTTTCAGTTCCTTTGTTTCACTTTTAGTTATGCATTTACTTTGTTTAGCATGAATTCATTCTTAGTATAATTTTTTTTTGCTTCTTACTTGATATTGAAGTTTAATTTTGAATCCAAGAGGACTGGTATGCTTTTCCTTGCTTGCATTTTCATTTTTGTGTTATCTCTGTTTTCAGGGCTTTATTTATTGGCTTCTGATTTATCTTCACTGTTTCCAAGCCCTGTCACTTGTCATTGCATGTCCAATCACATGTTCAACAATAAACCATTTCTCGAAACCAGTTTAAGGGGGCCGTCCGGGTTTGAGACCTTTTTCCGTCCGATTCGTTTGAAAATTGGCCAGTATATGTCTTTTGTGAAAGTAAACCTTTTTCACTCCTGTCATTTTTTCGATTTAGGCCTTAGTTTTTTTTTTTGACGAAAAATGTGTTTTTGGTATATTTTTATTGATATTTCAGATTGGAACGCCTCCTTCAGTTTTGATGCTAGAACAAAAACAAAGACAGTTTTAGAATCCTTGGAACATTTCTAACAAACTCAAATTCGGCCTTTTTTCAAATTCGAATTCTTTGAAGAAATATCTAGCTCTAAAAACAAGAAAAAGTTGCTGATTTTTGAAATTTCGAAAAATTTCAAAAAAATAGAAAAAATTTGAATTTGAAAAAAAGCCGAATTTGAGTTTGTTAGAAATGTTCCAAGGGTTCTAAAACTGTCTTTGTTTTTGTTCTAGCATCAAAACTGAAGGAGGAGTTCCAATCTGAAATATCAATAAAAATATACCAAAAACACATTTTTCGTCAAAAAAAAACTAAGGCCTAAATCGAAAAAATGACAGGAGTAAAAAAGGTTTACTTTCACAAAAGACATATACTGGCCAATTTTCAAACGAATCGGACGGAAAAAAGGTCTCCCTTAATTACTCCCTCACTGTGTTGTTCACAAACAGCTACGTGTAACGATGGGTAAACGCTAGTGCCCCGTCCTTTTACAATCTGAGATGGCAAGAGTTTCAAATATTCTTTAATTTCGAACAACTCCTTTGAGCAGTTTGTTGATGGACTTGCTTGGTTTGTCAGTACCTACTTCGAACCTATAAAATGGATACCCGACCGCTACGTAATGACTGCACATCTCGCTTTTGAGGTGTGCAGCACTATCACTTTCTTTATTTGATTAAAATTTATTGAAAAGTTATTCCAGCGCAAATGATAGAGTCACACTGAAGAAGGAAGAGACACATTTAAATAGTTTATAGGGAAACTGTTTACCTATTGAATTGTATTGTCAACTTGAAAACAACAACTTTGTTTTTGAAGTCGGAGGTTTACATATATTACAGAGAAGTTAGAATAATTTAGTGAAGTAAAAGTGGTTAAGAAGTAAACTGATGGAGATCGTCCAACTTTTTCAACTTTTTCGGTCCGATTAGTCTGAAAATTGGCCAGTATATGTATTTTGTGAAAGTAAACCTTTTTTACTCATGTCACTTTTTCTATTTAGGCCTTAGTTTTTGTTCACGAAAAATTAGTTTTTTGGTACATTTTTATATATATATTTCAAGATATATCTCCTCATTCAGTTTTGATGCTAGAACAAAACCAAAGACAGTTTTAGAATCCTTGGAACATTTCTAACCAACTCAAATATAATTTTTTTCAAATTCAAATTTTTTTTTGGATTTCTAAAAACAGTAATTTTTTGGGTTTAGAGCTATATATTTTTTCGAAAAAATTGAATTTAAAAAAATCCCATTTGAGTTTGTTAGACATGTTTCAAGGATTCTAAAACTGTCTTTGGTTTTGTTCTAGCATCAAAATTCAATGAGGAGATACGGTTTGAATGTTGAAAAGTATATTTTTTTAGTATAAATCATAACAAAATTATTTGTTGATGTGTAATGTAGGGGACAATGTATGTCATTGAATGCAGTTTTAATTTCTATCTCGATAATTTCCTTACATAACTTCATATTCACACTGTGAATTTTGAATAACTCAAAAAAAAAATTTTTTTTTTTCAAAAAAGTGAAATTTTTTATTTTCAGTCTGATTCTTATGAAATTTGACAATGATATGTAACTTTTGAAAAAAATACAATTTCTTCTATTCATTTTTTCGATTAAGCCTTAGTTTTTGAAAAAATTTGACATATCGGTTTTTAGGAATTGATATTTAACTGATATTGATATATCAAGACGTATCTCCTCATTCAGTTTTGATGCTAGAACAAAAACAAAGACAGTTTTAGAATCCATGGAACATTTCTAACAAGAAAATAAAGCGAAATTTTCCATTTCCCGTTTTCTTGTCTTTTTACATGGGGTCGAAATGGGTCGAAAATTAAAGATTTTGGTCCCCTCACCCCCTCCTTGGGGGGGGAGGGATCGTTTGTCCGTAGCGCCATAAAATTTTAGGACCGAATAGTCCACCACCTAAGGGTCCTTTTCCAACAAAAACATGAAAAATGACCAGCGGAGCGACAAGGGCCTGGCAGGGGCCTGGGACGATCTCCTTAATTAGCGTTGACTAATCGTAGCAAGAAATCTCGTAAGAATTTATTTCAGTTAGATATAATCAAACGTTTCTCATCGAAATATCAACAGGAATTGTCATGCAAACATTTATTTAAGCAGATATTGAATTTAATTTTACCATGGTTGAGTACCACAGCAAAAACTAACTTAGCAAGTAATGCCTACTCTCTTGAAAAAGCGATCTGTACCGTAAATTATCTTCAAGTCTATGGTCATAACTTTTGCTAGAACGCTAAATTCACTAACGGAAACAACCAAGATTGATATTTACAGCACAATAATACACAGTTGTTGGTTGGTCCGTCACACTGTCACGCTCTTAATTAAGGATGCATAAGACCCTATCTGTGAGTGAAGTTTCACCAGTGCTTGTTTTTTTTTAGCAACATACAGTAAGCCGTTGACCTCAACAGCTTCTAATGTGCATGAGAACAAATAATGTTTTGAATAATCGATTCACTCGACCAAAACTTCATTTTTAATACCAACTAAATTCAGATACTATTACTTTCTGGTTAAAACCATCAGTCACACCACTAACGTAACACCTAGTAAGTTTGGACTAAGACAAACAACCATGCGGGAACTCAGTGAGTGGACACTGACGGGCTTGCCATCGATGGTGGGAGGTCGGCTCATGAGCTTATTGAAGAGAGTCATGGCATCGTAGACGGAGTCGAGCTCGACAAAACAAACTCCACGGGAGATGTTGGTCAGTGGATCACGGCCGATGCGTACGGATCTATCGAAGGACCATTTCAGCAAGTTTAGAAACAAATATTAAACATTCGAGTTGGTTGTATGAATAGTTTTGTACCATAAAATATTCGGAAATATTTAATTGCAGAACTATGATAATGTAACACCCTATTTGTAGAATAAGAAAGTCATATTGCGGTTCTAAATCAGAGACTATGATGGCATGTTACTCAAAACAAAAACACAAAGTTGCACATTCTTGATGAACATGATCAAAATCTGATGTTAACGTTGAATTAATCAAGTAGAGTTTACCCTGGGTTACCATACAGATGAGGGAAACTTGTTGCCGTAATTATATCACATCGGTTATATGAAAAACTACGTCTCTTCACAAAACATAATCACGATTCCTTTGGTAATGCCTCATCCAAAAGAAGTGTCAACACAGGTCGGAAGATATTTTTTAACAAATAATATATTTAACAATGTTAAGAACTCTATCAAATCATGGGACCACACTTTCAGTAATGGCCACGCATAGAGATATGGAGTTAATTTGAACGCACTAGCGGCTGTGCGTGAAAATTGATGACTTTAGATGCGATTCTCTTCTGTTTGTGCGGGAATGCTGTGTGACGGCACGGGACTTGGAGAGGAACCCGAGAATTGGCTATTTGGCTAGCTTCTGTTCTCTTATTTTTTCTACTATACTCCTTGTAAGATACCAATATGCATTTATGAGTTACTGATAAAACAGCTGCACATTGCTTTACCCAATGTAGTTTTTGCGTTGACTTCAGCTGTATAAGACATTTTTCACACTGTCTCACAAAGACAACTTTACAAGAAAAAACCCCTCATCCATTAATCAGTGTGGGCGCTCCAGAAAAAGCTACATTCGATGAGTAAGCGCAACTCCAAAATTGAGCTTGCCTGATGTGATAAGTTGCCAGCCAGCTTGCAAATATTTCGATTTCCAAAGAATGCAAGCAAAGCTATGCATTAATATGTTGATATCAGCCTGTTGCAGGAGAAGTGACAAAGAAGTTCGACAGCAAAGAATAAGCTAGTGTTTCAAGTTACTTACGCTCCGTTTGTAGATAAAGTATGATGACAATTTCATCCTCGATAGCTGCAGCTAATGAAACTGAGGTTTTCAGCTGATTCAGCAAATGAACTGCTGAATCGAGTTCTATGGGTATTTTTATTGCACAGAAAGTAGCTTTCTGATTAAACAATAGATGATGTGCTATTCCACTCGCAGGGCAACTCGGTAGCGTGACATACTGGGTGCGGACTGTTTTGTACCCGAATACTCGGGCGATTGCGTGAGAAGTGGGAATGGAATGCGTTGCATATTGTCGTCCTGAGTGTCAGAAGGCGAGTCACAGCGTTCAAACCAAGCTATGCGTCACGTTTTCAGCTATTTGATATTAATACAGTTATTGAATTGGATTACCAACTTTGTTTGGGTAGAAGAAATGTAGCACTTGGCTCATCTATCTGTATCGCACCTCAACTACCGAGTTATTTCGTAAGCTCTAAATAATTTTACTTAATACACTAAGAGTGTAGCGCTTAAAACCATAGCTTGTATTAAGAAACGAGGCTTTGTAGAAGCAACTCAGGGTACGCGGCATGGTTGTCCGTTCAAATACTGGTAACTCAATATTGTCAGGCAAATACTACACCACCAAGCAGATAAATGAACTTATAATTGACATACCAACAGAGAAAGCCTGCCACAACAGCAAAGCTACACATCATGAACAGGTCAGCACAAAGCAATGCCCTGAAGGACTCACTTAATGGGCAGGTCGGTGCAGGCGTGCTCAATGGCTTGCAGAACGCCTTCTTCAGAGGTGAGCACATCCAGGCCGCGCAGCACCAGCTCTGTAACCAAGCAAAATAACTTGCGATCTCTTGCCAACACCAACAGCCTCAGCAAACTATGTAAAGCTGCCCAGCTCGCATCACAGAACGTCTTTAGCTATCTAATGGGCGGTTTGATTAATTATTAAATTATAAGTTAGCCTAAACATCCCTAACTGTGATACAATAAGCGCTCTCCAGAGCAAAAGGAAGAAGTCCCTAATTTAGAATGGAATGGTGAATTATGCATAAACCAAAACCAAAAATGAAGGACGTTTATGACGAGATAAAAGTTGGAGAGTTGCAAGAAAGTAACACGTGCAAAAAAAGGGACAGCAGCGAACCCAAAATAGGTCACTAACAAAACAGAAAACCTACTTCATTCTAACAAAAGACGGCCTAGCTAACTTTTAGCCTTGAACCTTAAATCGTCCCACTTGGGAAGGCTAATTTTCATAGATACATACATATACCGGGCTTATCCTCCCTATGGGAGGGTAGCCGACAGCAGGCCACAATCACCACACTAATTCTCATAGATACAATAGTTATTTCCCTTCAAAAGGAGTCCTCAACTTGTTTAAATTAATTTACTGCTTCAGTGACATCATGATACAGAGATCAATAATGTACATCATTGAATACAGATCTCTTTTTTTTTGTATCAAGTATCTTTCAAAACTCATAGTCTGCGAGTCTGCTACGCGCATAAAAATTGTGATAGCTTATCAACTTCACTTAAATAATCTTGTCTTTTACATACCAAATTGTCTGTGGAATTAAGCAGCTACACTCACATGCTATGCTGAATATCCATGGAAGAACGCTCACATCACCAAGAAAGTTGTTACAGAGAGAACGACCTAACATTACAATCTTGAGGAAGGAATACCAAATTACAGCAAGAAAATGAAAGGAATAAAAAAATACAATTCATAATCTAACATAGAAGTGGAGTGCGGATAAAACTTCGTTTGAAACACTTTTCGGTTCTAACACGCATCTCTTTGTATTGAGAGATTAGACGTCAGTTAAAGCCTCCCTAACTGCCAACAAAGCCGTTCCAAAAAGAGGAAGGCACCATTCAGTATGGACTTGAGAGAACGCCGAATCTATGCTTAAGGTGCATAGAAACAGTAATTTAAGAAAAAAATGTACGAAATATTAGTTTAGTTTAAGAGTTTAAGAAGATAAGATAGTTCAAGGAGAAAATAGATGGTGCTGAAAAAGCAGGACAGCAGTGATTCAAAAAAAGGTGGTCCACGACAAAATAAAGAACCTATTATATTTCAACCAAAAGAAGACCTACCTACCTAACCTTCAGCTTGGACCTCACGTTCACCCAGTGAGCCCTTATTTTGCGAGAAGAGGGAAGTTTTAACAGTTGACTAAGCAGATTAACACAGCATGCATCACCCAAGCATGTAACAACTGTGAGCTCGTCATTTCTCCTCATACGATAACTCAGCCAACGGTGAGCCAAAATAAACAAATAATATAGGCACTTAGAAAATATACAGTAACATAACCATGAAGAACTCTTCCTGGTGCGGCATTATATATCACTCGGGAGCTCGCATGCCAGCAGGCGACGACCACACAAGTATGGAAATCATCCCGGGAGAGGCGGACCCAGAACTCACTGTAGGTGGGGTAGTTGCAGGCCTCGTCGCCGCCGTCGCCCGCACCTTCCGACGAGTGCCGCGGTGCCGAGCACTTGAAGCAGCTGTCGCGCCGCTTGAAGTTCTGCACGTAACACTGCACAACACACCGTCAACTGTGGCATACAATCCCAGTAATGGCAGTAACACACTAACATTTACATACCATACACACACACGGCTTATTCTCAATAATGGTCTTTCAAGAACACACGCCACAAAGAATACAATACAAACCATGTCAAGAATAGAAAAAACAAATTATTTACTCTGAATACACTAAAATAAGCATATGGAAGTATCTGTAACATCAAAGATGGCACAAGCGGTTCTTATTTTATGCATGTGAAGGCAAGGCCAGACCTACTGATGATCAACATTTACTCCTCCTAAAATTCGATCAAGCAAAAATGGAGTTTTTCAAGACGTTAATGCTTGAACAATTTTTGAAGCTAGAAATGGTAGAAGAAGTCCCCGCCAATCCTCTTAGTGTGGTACAAACGGTTTCCCTGACATGTTAAATGACGTTAGTTTTACGAGTTTTCATCCTATGTTATACCCCCAAATCACGACTGTCATGAACAATCCACACAATATATGAATATAAGGTGTTTCTACTGCTAATTGCAGTCATGTGGGTTACATAATTTGATGCCTTCTATCGTTGATGAGCTGAGTGTACCCTAAGTGACAGCTGTGAACTGTTAGCGTCCTCTTTGTATTCATTCATGCTTATTCCATCAGGTTCGGATACGTCGGTCGTAGAAATGTTTCCCTTAATGAACGTTACATCCATCCTTCATCTAATGATCAATCTTACGTGTTTCATTCCACTCAAACACAGCACGAGATGCACGGCTCTAACATATGAGCCAAGAGTAAATGATTCATCGTTCAGCAATGTCAGATTAAGATTATAAGTTAGATTGAGCATCCTTAACCGCTACAAAAAAAAACGTATCGAAGAGAGGAAGGCACCATTTAGTATGGAGATAAGAGAATGAGGAATCTGTGCAGCAGGTGCATAGACACGACAAGTTAAGAAAGAAGTTGATGAAATAAGATAAAAGTTGAAGAAGAAAGTCAGAGGTACTGAAAAACAGGACAGTAGAGAATAGAAAAAATGTGGTCCTTAACATAACAGAAAAAAAAAACATTTTCTTTCAACAAAAAGAAAGCCTTCTTAACTCTCAGCTCGGGCCCTCACATTTTCCCCCTGAGAGTGCTAATTCCTATAGATACAATAGTTAGTAGTAGTAGTAGTAGTAACATAGGCTTACTAGCGCTTCAGTAGCTCCGACTATTTCGCGCCGAAGGTCTCATGGTTTTAAAGATACCTGAATTCTACATCACCTCCGAGGTAGTATTATAAGAACATTATTTCGGTGGTCAACTCAATTTCTATTGCCTCAACACACACAGTTATATTTGTTTGCATAAGCACATTACGATTTCTCACTCAATAAGCAGGATCCATTCTACAGGTCGCACCTGCAAAACGTATCGGTATACACCGCGAGTTGATACAAAACAAAAAAGATTTTTAAAATTTTAGCAGGGTAAAGAGTGCGAGAGCAGCTGGGACCCCAAATCGGAGGCTCCAGCTACCCGCCCACACTATGGCCGAGCGTCTTACCCACGCTGGAACCCCCTCACAAAGACAAGAGTGGCAGCACGGTACGCTCGGCCATTTCTTCTCCTCAAGTTATAACTTCGGCATGAGTTTGCACTTGCAGAGTGCACACGGATTTGCGTTTTCTGGGCATAAAAGCTCGTTATATTTTACCTATCAAATCGCTTCGTGCAAGAAAGGTCGCTAGCGCTCCGAGGTTGAAACGAGCACGGAGGGGCTCACGAAGCATCCCAATGTGCAGCGACGGGGCGTCCGCATCTCGAAGATGAGGGAAGGATTCTCTTCTAGCAGCAGCAAAGTTTGGACATTCGGCAAGTACATGCAGCACCGTTAGTGGTACATGACAGGTGTTGCAGCGCGGCTGTGGGCGACGCTCCATTAGATGACTGTGGGTAAGTCGGCAGTGCCCAATACGCAGCCGACATAGGATCACCTCCAAACGCCGGCTACGACATTCAGCTGAAGCCCATTCCCCCACCATAGGCTTAAGTACTCTCAGTTTATTATTCAATTCCATGTCCCAGCATTGTTGCCACACATCACGCACGGTAGACTTGATAATGGGGTAGTAATCCCTACAGGGGACACCTGGGTTGTTCGGCAGGTCATCAGATCCAGCAGCACGCCGGGCCTCGGCATCAGCTCTCTCATTGCCGGCCACCCCTACATGGCCCGGCACCCAGCAGACTTGCACATGCTTCGGGCTCCGGGCAAGGCGTGACAGTCGGACAACAATGTCACTAATTATTGGGCGATTGCTGTGGTATGCTTGGACAGCTTCATAGACACTCTTCGAGTCAGTGAATATTACAAAATCATAGTAGGGTATTTGCGCCACGAGGTCTAGAGCCTCGACAACTGCAAGTAGTTCAGCCGAGAAAACAGAAGTTTCCTGCAGGAGCCTTCGAGCACGCACATAGTCGCCAGACACAGCAGCACAACCAACAGATTGATTCGTTTTAGAACCATCTGTATATATCTTACGTTGATCAGAGTGCTCCGCCAGTACATGATCCAAGAAGATACCCCTCAAAACCGAGGCCGGCAGCAGGTCCTTCTTAGGGATCTTGCAGCCTGTACAAAAAGTAGTAATTGGGATGCGCCACGTTGGTGCACCTGCAACCCGTGCGGGAAGGACCTCCATGGGGGGGAACCGCACGTTATTCATAAGCGCACCATAATCTACGGAGGATGGCAAATTATACGGAGTGGGTATACGCTCATCCACGTCGGTACGAAAACTTATCCAGGTCGGAGAGAGAGGGAGTTGCTGTAGCCGGGCTAGGTACTGTAATGACAGTTGCATACGCCTAAGCTTGTGGGGGGGCTCCCCACTTTCCACGCAGAGACTGGTGACGGGGGAGCTTCGAAAAGCTCCAGTGCAGAGCCTAATGGCTGCGTGGTGTACTGGGTCCAGCATACAGAGAGTACTTTCTTTGGCATACTGGTATATTACACTACCGTAGTCTAATTTAGACCTGATGAGGGCCTTATAGAGCCGCAGGAGAGTCACACGGTCGGCGCCCCACGTTTGACCTGAGAGGCTTTTTAGCAAATTTAATCTCATTATAGACGCTGCTTTTAGTGACTGAAGGTGAGGTTTCCACGTAAGTTTGCTATCGATGGTCATACCAAGAAATTTAGCATTTGCTGCGTAGACTATTGGTCTGCCCTTCAGGAAAAGTTGTGGAGGGTCACGCATTTTGTGGTTTCCCGGAATAAGAAGAGCCATAGTTTTCTCAGTAGAGAACGTGAACCCATGCTCCGATGCCCAACCATTTACATTATTTATAGCGTTTTGAATTCTACGAACCAGAGCAGGCAAAAAGTGTGAAGACGCGTACACCATAAAATCGTCAACGCATAGCGACGAGCAGATCTCAGGCGGCACAGCTGTCGTGATTCCATTAATAGCCACAGCAAAAAGCGTACAGCTGATGACGCTTCCTTGAGGGACTCCCTCAGACTGCGTCTCACACGGAGACTCCGAAGAGCCGACTTTCACTCGAAAAGTCCTCCTGCTCAAGAATTGCTGCAGGTAAAGAGCCATATTTCCCCTCAGCCCATCACGATGCAGGTTTTGCAATATACCGTACCTCCAGGCAGTATCATAGGCTTTCGCCATGTCAAAAAACACGCATATAGTATGCCGGCGCTCACGTTTGCATTTAACTAGGTGGTTCTGCAGACGGACTAAAGCGTCCGTAGTACCTCGCATTCTGCGAAAGCCGTACTGTACAGGCGAGAGGAGGTCACGAGCTTCCAAAAACTTCACCAGCCTAACATTAACTATCTTTTCAAGCACCTTGCCGATACAGCTCGTGAGGGCGATAGTGCGATAGCTGCCAGGATTTGTAGGAGGTTTGCCGGGTTTTAAAAAAGCTAGGACAGTGGCAAAACGCCAGGCATCGGGGTACTGGTGTGTGGTCCAGATCTGGTTATATATTGCTAAAAGCACTTTCAGGGCTGTAGGGTGCATTTTCTTCAACATTTTATAGTGAATGCCGTCTGGACCAGGAGAGGTGTTTTTAGTTTCCTTGAGAGCGTTATAAATTTCTAAGATGGTAATAGGTTCGTTATAGGGGAGATTTTCATCAGTGTTGAAAATCAGACTTCGACTCTCCTGCTGTCTTTTAAAGGCCAAGAAAGCTGGTGAATAATGATCACCGCTACTGATGTTAGCGAAGTGCCGGGCTAGAGCTGCCGCAACGCGCTGTGAGTCCGCGGTTTTCTCACCATTGACCTCCAAGCAGGGTGGGCTATAGCTCTGCTTCCCAGACATCTTCTTCACTCGCTGCCATACCTTCGACATGGGCGTTTCAGCATTTAGGGACGATACATATTTTTGCCACGAACGTTTTCTTGCTTCATTCTTTGTGTGTAGTGCTCTTGCTCTGGCTCTATTGTAGGATATTTTGTCTGCCATACTTTTCGTCCTCTGATAGCGTCGCAGGGCATGTTTTCTTTCAATATTGGTGATGGTGCATTCATCTGTCCACCAAGGAACTCTGTGCTGGAGGGCACCCCCCCTCGACTTAGGGGTACTGACGCCAGCAGCGATCGGCAGGCAGCCCACAAACTCTTCCAATAAGTCTTCCACTGGCCTGGTCTCGTCAACATCACACATTTGAGTGAGTGCTTTGAGTGAGTGCCCCCAGTCACATTTGAGTGAGTGCCCCCAGTCGGCTCGCCTCAAAATAAAGCTGGCTTCGGTGGGAGTCGGATGATTTTCCTCGAACCGTATCTCTATAGGGAAATGATCACTACCGCACAGATCATCACAAACATTCCAGTGCAGATCAGCAACAACATCAGGGGTGCACAAGCGGAGGTCTATAGCCGATGACACGCCCGTCTGCACATGGAAATGGGTGGGCAATCCTGTATTTAATAAACATGCGTCTGAGTTTGTGAATAGGCCATCAATGATCCTCCCACGCTGGTCGGTGGAGGGATTGCCCCAAGCTATGTGTTTTCCATTAAAATCCCCCAATATGAGCGCTGGTCGGGGTAGCTGGTCGTAAAGGGTCAGGAGATCTGCTGTAGTGATGGGATCAGCTGGAGGTAGGTACAAATTACAAACTGTGAGCAAGCGCGGGCCAATACCAAGACGTACCGCCATTGCCTGCAGTGCAGTGTTCAGGCCAAGCCTTGTGAAGCCCGTATCCCGCCTCACTAAAATAGCTAAGCCCGTACCTGGCACCGGATTTGGTAGAGGGGAGAAGGTCTCTACGACGTAACTCGCCGGTGGTGTAGGTGTCAGACTTCCGAGCATTGTCTCTTGGAGGCATACACAGCCCGGCTGAAGCTCTTGCAGCAACCTCCTCAGATCACCATAATTGCGGCGGTAGCTTCGACAGTTCCATTGCAGAAGACTCATTATGTTTATCGGCTTGAAGATCTCTCAGTTGGGGTCAGTTTTTTCTCTGAAGTTTGTTTACTATCTTTTGGGTTTTTGCCACTCTCCTGCCTCGAGCTCCAAGGGAGCAGCTGCACATTAGGCGGGGGCATTGAGGGCATATCTGCTGGCATAGGGAATTTCTTTCTCATTTTAGTTGCTATACTTTCAGGTACCACAACAACACGTTCCAGAGAGCGAACACGATGGGTCACGATGTTACTTCCCTCGCGTCCTCGCTCTCGAGCCTCTCTAGGTTTACTGGACACTTGGACAGGTATACATTCCAGTCCTTGAGGTTTAACCGTTGGGTCATCTGAATTATCAATATGCTTAAAGGTGGGACGCTTTTTGGGGGCTTGCCCTGTCATCCCTCCAATTGGAGACGGAGTGCCGCTTTGCAGGCGCTTTCGGGCACCAACTGCGGTAGATGGATTTTTAGGGGAGGTGTTACTCTGGGATTCAGGTCCCTTATCCATTCCTTTTGACCCCGGGCTCTGAGAGCCTTGTTCCT
Organism: Morinoia aosen; assembly: GCA_030386875.1. Taxonomy (NCBI): domain Eukaryota; kingdom Metazoa; phylum Arthropoda; class Malacostraca; order Amphipoda; family Talitridae; genus Morinoia; species Morinoia aosen. The sequence continues at coordinate 22,111,297 of CM059559.1, forward strand.
TTTTTCTTTCCTCCCTAATAGATGAAACCTGCATTGATTGATCGCAGTCAGGTTGATCAACCACAGCTTCAAAATGGCTCCGGGCATCCACACAGACATCACCCAAAGTCGCACAGGACGGTGAAGGGTCTGACACAGTACCGGTAGCGCGTGGTAAGTCACCATCGGAAGACTTTTCTGGTCTTTCGGATCTAAAGTAAGAACTTCGGGGTCTTTTATGTTCCTCATTTGGAGCGTCAGTCTGGGTTGCTATACTAGTCTGTGTTACGGCATGAGCAAACTCGCCTCCGACTCTCATCGGTATCTCCTCGCTGATGCGTGTTCCGCCGGACTCAGCTGTCCGTAATTGCGGCTGACGCACAGCCGATGAATAACTATGCGTAGGGCGCACGTAGCGACCGGAAACCTTCCGCTTTGCCTCACCATAGCTTACGCACTCAGTAGTTTGTGTAGAAACTATTTCCTGTTCCAGTTTATAGATAGGGCAGGACTGGTCACTGGCGGGGTGGGGCCCCTCACAGTTGGAGCACTTAGGTGGTAGAGTGCAAGGGAGTTCATGTGCTGTTCGGGAGCAGTGAAAACAGACAGCTTCTTGTTTACGGCAGCTACTTGCACCGTGACCAAAACTTTGACACTTAAAACATCTACGCGGCTTGGGTATATATTGCCTCACCGGGCACCGCGTCCAGCCTATACTCACGGACTCAGGTAGGCGCGTAGAATCGAAGGTCAGTATGTACAACGAGGTGGGTATTTCAGCTCCGTTCTGTCTTCTTTTGGTCCGGTATATAGATTTTACTCCACTTCTGGCAAGTTCTTCGAGTAGAGTTTCATCTCCGTAATTTGGTTTATTTGTATACCAAATAGTCCCCTTTGTTTCATTCAACCTTCCATGAGGAGCAACAGTGATGCTCACCCCAGCAAGGGTTTGGATTCTTGAGATAGTTTTTGCCTGATGTTCATTTCGAACCTCCACAAGGAGCGAGCCCGTTCGCGTCTCTGTTATCTTCAAAGGTTTACCACCAATTTTTCGTTCAAGTTCTCTATTTGCCACAATTACATCCATCTCTGCTAGGTTAGAACCATCACCCGCGTTGATGGTGTAAAATTTCTTATAATCTGGATGTGTATTCTCATAGAGGGGCACATCTGTGCGATATCTTTGGTTGGTACGTTGGCGGCGATGTCCAGATGAGTTTTCAATACGAAAACTGGGTCGCCTTTGATTACGGGGTGGTATATATGGCTGAAGTACTAAATTTGTCTCGTCAGATTTTACGTAGGGTCCAGCGTCACTCACTGCAGCAAGCTGCGATGATACAGGTTGCAACGGCGGAGAAGGGAGACGGTCATGTGAAGTTTCCGTTATGGTTCCTATGGTCCCAGCTCCATCTGCAGCAGCCGGCTGCAAGGGGGCAAGCCCCGATTTCAGAACAGTGCGGTGAGCAGGAAAAGTTTTCTTTGGAGATCTTTACGCAGGAACCAAGAAGAGCGCCGGGTCATTTCCAAGAGATCGAGGGGGATTTTCAGTAGTAGAAGCAAGCACAGGTTTAGGATTCTCTTTCGATAGGGATTTCTCCCTACCTATCCAGGAAAAGCCGGAAAAGCCTCAAGCCGGAAAAGAACCCCTCGGGCGATCAGCAGCATTCTGGTGCATCTCTGCACTTAAGGCGGGCACACGCTGACCACTAGGAAGTAAAAACCTCCTCCCACTGTCGACCCCGGCCCGTGGCAGTCCCCAAGTACGCCCGAGGTAACAGAGACTTTATAACCCGTAACTGCCGGGGCCCGGTTTATATTTACATGGGAAACCTCACCCATGGTCCCCCTTTTGTCAGGCTGCTCCAGTTGAGCCAGCCTACCATGGTTGAACCTACCAGAACCGGGGCCCCGGCAGTATAGCCTCAACCTTCATTGCAGCACGCAAGCCCTCCCACCACGACAAGGTAAGGACATGGGGAGGGGATACAATAGTTGTATCCCCTTGAAGGGTTCAGCAATAGCAAAGTTACATTAAAAATTAAGTCAATTGTTCCAGTATGCATTAGTTTCCTATTTTCACGTTGCCTCACTCACAGGCACCATTCTATATCTTGATAAACCTCAAGATTTTCCCAGATAAAATTTTATGTTTCTATCAGCACACTAACCTAACCTGAGGTTCAGAAAATGTATTAGCGACACGCATTCATACAAAAGCATCCCATGATTATTAACTAACCAGTGGATTGTTTGAAGCTCGAACACAAAATAGAAAGACACTCACTCTTTGGCAGATCCAGTCATGCGTGCCTTTGCCGGAGCGGTCGGCGCCGTCCTTCGGAATGCTGTACTGCAGGGAGCAGCGCACGTTGTCGTCCAGCACGAGGGTGCCCTGCAACAAGCGCGACAGCAGTGCTATTAGAGCCTGGTAGGGCTACGAGATGTCGCTCGCTCTCCTCAACTCCGCCTCAACAGCACTCGCAAGTGGTCAATTTTAAGGGCTTTTGGCGCTCATCTAACTTTTTCCGCAAATAATAACTAACAAAACAATTATAAAACGTAAGCTATGTTGGGAGGAAGTAGGTTTAAAAGAGAACACGATTGTATCAAAATGAATTTGAATCTTAGATGGTTCGTCTCAAAAAAGCCACTTCCTGAAGTGCTTCTTACCATGTGAAAGCGTTATTTTTAATCAGCAAATTAAGGTTGTTACAAAATAAAATTATAGTTTGAAACAGTTTCAAAAGAGGCCTAATTATACAACGTCAACGAAAACAACTACACATTTTTGTTAGTTATTATTCACTATAACCCGAAGCAGGTTACAAACACTTCTGCAAAGAACAATTTAATCATCGGAATTTCAAATTCCAAATGTATTGAATGGCACCCAGGTTGACGAGACACGTTTTCTCTATAACAGGAGAGAGTGACGAGGCGCGCGAGCTGTTGAGGAGGCGCGACGAGAGCGAGAGAGGGGAGTTGCCAAAGCCCTGGCAGGGGACCCTTCGAGAGACAAGACCAGCTGGAGAACTCTGCAGTCGGAGACTCAGTGCATGTTTCGTCTCCTCTATTCAAGGTTCGCTGAGCCGACTTCACATCAGCGGTACATAATCTAAAGCACTGCACGAAAAACGACCCTTCCAAACAAACCGCACTTCATTGGCAAAGTTTGATAACGATATTGAACTGATTTCTGGTCAACTAGGTCTTTTTTTAAATCACACACGCACTTCACAGAAAGAAATTTTAACTACGTTCACACCACTCAGAGTATCTAAAATCTAGGACTAACATTTTTTAAGATGTACACAAAAATAAATCTAATTCTGAAAGAGTAAGAGGCACAATCGACACATGAAAAGTAACTGTAGCAGTTATAGCAATTTTAGATGGAGTTTGTTCATTGATTCAACTCTTTAGTCCAACCAGGGACTTCAAAATCGAGTTAGAGTACCTACATACAGAACAGCTACCAAATTAATATTTTTAAAATGTAGGCTCAAATTTTCCGAAAATCTAACCCATGAAAGGTTTTAATGAGTTTTAAACTGGAAATGAGAATGCCTTGGCAAGGGCCAAGTGCCCACATGAGGGTGAATGTATTGAATAAACGTAGTAGCTACTTGGTCACTGCAAGGAGGTCGGCAGGAGTGTCGCAGGCAGAGGAACAAGAAAGTTCCTGAGCAGTATGTTGTAGAGAGCTAGCTAGCTTAGCCAGCCATCGGGATACCTGTTTTGCTTCCATCCACCGAGTAGCTTCATGAACGGTCGAAAACTCCACGAAGGCAAAGCCTCTTGAAGTACCTAGACGTAAGAACACACACAAGCCAAAAGTTAATATTGAGTGTTGGCGTGGCACAGACAAAAGCTCCTTGGTCCTGTAGTACTGATTGTCGAGACACAAGAGTAGAAGTAGGATGGTAGAAGTAGTTGATGTGGTAGTAGTAGTGGTTGTTAACCATACGCAGACCTCATACTTTCCTGGCCTTGACTCTGGCGGAACAGCTCAGGAGGACCGTCCCTCTCCCGGACCGCCAACGCTGCCCAGCCAACAAACAACAAGGCCACGAGGAGCTAACCTCCTCGCAGGGTTAGTCAACAGGGCTATCATAAATTAAAGCAAGTGTAAACCTGCAAAAGAAATCAATTTCATAAAACGTACATGAACAAACCAATGACATTTTTGGGAAGACATGGATTTCCTTTTCACTTGGAAAAATGACTTATTTCTGTAGATAATCATTCGGTGAACAATTTCGTTCTGAGAGACCACTCAAAGACGTAGACTTGCAATGACAACCATTCTAAGTTCCTGTTGCTTCATTACCTACCTGAATATGAAAGTATTACCGGAAGGAACAAGATTGATGATGAAAGCCAAATGATACACTAAACCTAAATGAAAATGCCGTTGATCAGCTATGCGTTATTAAGTCAGGAAAATGTAACTGAAACTTACCTTAACCTCGTAATTTCATTACCAACCATGACCATAAAAACAAACTTGAGACATTCAAAATCCAAATGAACGACTACAACTGGTGGCATGGCTGTCTAAGATGAATAAAGATTCAGACTATTATTAACCAGGCAGGCTACATGGACTATGAGATCTGCAGGACATCATTAGAGAGCTGCCAACAAAGACCAGAAGGGACAAACTTATCACAGAAGCTAGAACAAGCAATTCGTGGGCCAAAACATGGACGCGATGACTTCATGGCAAATACTCCTAGCAAATTTGGCGCACCGATTTAGAAAGACGTATAATTGACGAAAGTCAATATTTGGGATGACAACAATAAGAGATGTAACATTTTGACACGATTAGAAGTACCGCAACACACAGCCCCAGGCTCTATGTTTATGACGCGAGTGCGGCCCAACAAAAGCTCATGAGCTATGCAACGTTTGGTAAAGGTTTGCGCTGAGACGAACGTAGGCACCTCCCAAACACACAACTTTAGACCCGTTTTTGACATTGAGTATGTCAATACACCTACAAACTTTTGAACTATTAAGAAATGAAGCAAAACTTTGGTTACAAGTTTACCGCAACACGGAGTGCAGGCATAATTTGAATTGTGTTAGAAGTAAATTATTTACTGAAGCGAGTCTAACGTTTTTCTAAAAAAAAACTATTGGAATGTTTATAAGTACAGCAACCTAAAAATTGAACAATATAAAAATAGAAGAACTACATAAACTGTGAATCAGATCGGAAGCATCGTAAAAAACACCATCATTAACAAAACATAAACCAAGAATATAGAACGATGTGGTAAAATAGAACAATAGAATCAAAATTCGACAAGGTTTTGGACAAAAAAGTGCCATAAGATCAGAATCATAACTACAAACTGTCTCAGTACATATAAGACCATCCAAGGAGAAAATGAGCTCGAACATTTTCTAATCTCATTAAAAGTTTAAAATGATATTGAGCAAGGTACCAGATTCCAGTGTAAGAAACCAAAAATATATAACGATAAATAATTTTTTTTGATGACCGCAAGCCACAGAGACGATTCTCGACAGAGGCAAGGTTCCGCAAATGCACTACAGACAGTTCCAGTAGACCCCGGACGCCATTTATACGATATAAGAACGCTCACTACAGCATGTAAATAAAGTATTAGCTTAGCCAGTTACAACAAAGGAGCTAGCAAACCATGCACCTCAATTCAAATAAGGACAGAAACGAGTTTAATTAGCCGAAATCCAGCCATAGACACCAATATGCGCATGTTGGGTCGGTCAAGCGAACACAAGGGATAGGCATGCAGGGGACATGATCGCCCATTAAACAAGTGGCGTTGACAGTGACCATTAATTTAGGGCAGCTTTTGCTAGCCTCCCAGAAGACCCGAACAATGCATTGAGTCAGTGTCTCACCTAACTATTAACCTCACACTAAGTTGAGAAAGCAGATTTGCCAATCTGCGCGCAATTCCGATAACTTTGTGATTGAAGGAATGTTGATGCCAAGAGTTAAGCCGCGAAACTGTGACTGCCATACGATTTTGTTAGAGCACCAGCAAATTACCTTACACGTGCAACCAAATAAAAATGCAGGATTTTATCAAAATAATATTTTGCCATAAAATGGATAGCAAGAAAAACAGTACAATGAAATCATGAGTGACAAATCAATGTATGAAATCAATTACCATTACATGGACTTACCTTTCAACTCATAAATCCATAACTTTAAACACAACACACAGGACGAACATAAAATTCAAGAATTATTCAAAATATAAGAGATAATTGAGCAATTATTTGCTATGTTTCGCTCATATGTACATGGTAGATATAAAATTAAGCTTTGATAATCACAGAAAGATAATTCCTGAGAAAGAACAACTAGAATGCTGTAGTCAGGCCAGAAAAATATTACTGTGAAGCATAATGAAGCCTTTAGAGACATGGAATCTACGGTTAAAACATTTATAATTTAAAATTACATTGCAGTGAGATCATGAAGACACCTGTAAAGAATTACGTGCATCACAGAACATTGTACAACTGGCGATTAAAAACTGTAAAATAGAAAACAATAACGAGGCATCAAAGAACCTGTAACAACGAAGTACTGGGAAGACACAGCATTATGGGAGAAACACTTGAGAGAGTACGCACCAAACATAGAAACAAAAACAAAAGTAGTAACAAGTACAAACGACGGGGGGGGGGGGGGGGGGGGGAGAAGAAGAAAACAGGGACTGGGGAGAGAATAAAAGACAAGATAAGCCACTACTATACCTGACTCCTTGCGCCGTACGAGCCTGATGTCCTTCGGTGTTAGGTTACAAGCCAGGATGTCTTCACGAATCTGTGGAAAAAAAGGTTTCGGGTGAGCTTGCGGTGCACATCCAGCTGTGATGCCTACACCGCATCAAGCATGGTGAAAAAAATGAGAACTACCATGATATATGCATTTCCTATAGTTCTTTCCGCACATTTTGCCTCTAAATGGGGCTAATTGGATGTGCGATTTAACTTAGTAGAGTTTGGCTCTGAGAGCAAAGCTAGCAGGCTTGTGACAATCAGACTGGTTAAAGTAAACATCTGAGATCTAACCAAGTCAACATAACAAAGAACGCAGTAAGCACTAAGCAGCCAAAGGACATAACAGCAGAAGGAAATATTTTCTGTTGTCAAACAAAATCCGTTCCGGTACATGGCCTATGAGTTTTATTTATCGATTACAGCTATTGAACAGACCTTAGATTAGATAACTTTAAGCCTCCCTACCCACAACAAAGCTGTTCCAAATAAGGAAAAATGAATGCACCATTTCATGTAAAGTTAAGGGAACGGGGAATTTATACACAATGTGTGTTCCCTCATAAGATACCAGCATATAAGAACAACACATCAAGAAGAAAGAGAAACAACGACGAAGAAGAGATAGCAAAGAAGCTGAAAGAAGTTGAGTGGGCATGAAAGGCAAAAGCCCCAAAGCTGTGGTTGAAGGCTAAGGTAACCTAACAGTACCTCCTTTGGGATTGGTGTTATGGTGCCAATACCTTAAGTGAAAGATAAACAAACCTAACCAGGCTAACCTTAAGGGCACAGGTAACAGCTCCTCGCATTGCACATTTCATGTCCCTTCCTCCAGTTTAATTTAAAGGTTAATTCAATAAATAAATAAATACCTTTCTTAACTGATATGCAAGCAAATTTCTAATTTAAATCATTTATCTGACATAAAACCAGATAAAAACAGAACTTTTCAATGAAAGATAATTCAAGTCAAGAAAGACAGCTTCCACATCATATCATCAAAATTTATCCACCACACGTGTGATAAATTGCTACAATTTACAGCTCATTTTCAGTGAGCTGGGTTCGTTGACACTGGAATTAAGAACGCAGCTATGACCTCCAAAGGATTACAGATACGAAACTCGGCACTAGAACGTGAAGCAACAAGGGGACTTCAGAGACACACGCGGGTGAGGAGGATGAAAAACCAAACTAAACTTGAAGGTGAGAAACAGTGACAGTCACGGCATTACAACCAAGATACTGAATTGCGGCAAAGAGATCTGCCGAAGAAAATATTTTCAGGAAAAATCGAAAAAATGAGGGCTCAAACGTGGGGGAAGGCAAGAAACTAAGCAGATAAAGAAGAGCGAGATGAAATAAGAGTGTGGTGCCTCACGTCATTCTCCGTGATGGGCTGGGTGAGGCCGCGCACCATCACTGTGTTGTTGGGGGACATGCTGCGGTAGTCCATATGACGGTCGTCCTCGTAGCTGCAACACATTTACATTTAATCAAGTCTGTAAATTGCACAGTAATGAAGAGCTTACAGCTAGTTTTGCCTTGTCCACGTAGGATGGATACCGCTGCTGTCTGAAGAAGTCCTGGGACAGAGTTTTTGTAAGATCATGCGATGATATAACGATCAGATACACTATAACTTGACAATGCTACCTGCGTTCATCCAAACATTTTGGAGCGCGCTTCCACACAATTTAACGTAAATTATAATGCACTGCAGTAAACTAGTTTTTTGGACGATTTAAAAATACATTAACCTGAATAAATCCTGAACATCAACACTGAATAAATTCAAGTAATGTATAAGGACATGGATACCAAAATGATCACTCTCAGCCCACAGAAAATGGAAGCAAAAGAAACAGGAGTAAGTAGAGGACGCAGAATAACAAAGAACTTAGTAACACTAATGATTACATTTGATGTTAAAGCCTTCCTAACCGCAACAAAGGCGTTCCAAAAAGAGGAAGGCACCACTTAGTATGGAGATAAGGAAACACGGAATCTATGCACAAGATGCATAGAAACAGTGAATTGAGAAAGAAGTTCATGAAACCAGATAAAAGTTCTAGTAGGGACTTAAAAAAAAAACAGGACAGCAGTGAACCAAAGAAAAATGTCCTCGACATAAAAAAAATATTTCAAAACAAAGACCTACCTAACTCTCGGCTCGGGACCTCACATTTTCCCCCTGGAACATACTAATGAGATGGCAGTAAAGGTAAATAAGAACCTTTAACAAACAAAACCAAGCCAGAAATTAAATGTAGCACATCTGGGCCACGAGCAGCGGCCAAAAAAAGAAGTTTATATAAAGGCTCCCAGAGTTCTGCCGCGACTCACTAGTCGCGGTCGTGGTGGTCTGAGTGGCGGTCGCCCCTCATCTTGGGGCTGCTGCTTCTCTCATCATCCCGGTAGCGGTCCCGTCGATCCCGATCTCGGTCCCGGTCCCTATCTCTGTCCACTTCACTGCGGTCTCTTGAGCGGTGACGATCATAATCTCGGTCCCGGTTGCGATCCCTGTGGTCTCGGCGATCGCGACGGTCCCTGTTCAAGGAATGGAGAGAGCGATGTTAAAATTCGAACAGAAGGTGCACTCACAAGAACGTCATCAAGCTTTAATTCAACACCACTAAATTAAAAAAACCTAAGCTTGTTACGTTACTACAGCCACATGGGGGTAAAAATAAATATCCAAGGGCGGAGCTATGCATTCTGTACTGCAAAGGTGTAGTTAAACATAAATTAGAATTAAACACCGAGCAGGTGAAATTTCAAAATCAAGGCAGCATGCTACGATCAGACATCACTTTCATTACATAGCATCATAGACCTCGCCTAATTCAAGAACAGTATCACAGAGACGAGTATTAACATGGGACCTATCAAGCTAACTCAAGATGAGCGTTTAGCAGTTGTCTATCTCTCTCTCCTCCACTCAGCGGCAGGAGGCATGCATATGGCAGCTGACCAGCAGCTTAAGCCAAATTGTCAGTCAAGGCATACCACTAACAACTTCAATGCATTAACATCAACAAATAAGACAACTAGCAACAAACCTTGATTGTAATTTATGTTGCTATGTCATATTAGTATATTTTTTCGTCACTAACTGCATCCTAGAGAAGGCATCATTACTATAATATCCAGTATGGTGTGTACAGGGAAAAGGCATGATGTTTCATTGATCGATTGAGAATGTAACTTATTTCTCCTGCAGTTTGACTCCAATGCCTACAGGTGTTTGACCTTTGACAGCAATCTGCAATGAGCCACTTTACTCATTTCTGGTAAAATATTTTTTCTGAAAGCATTCGTTGCTTCATACTAGAACTTGCAGAGCTTGAACAAGCTCAATGCACAGCAATGACAAATGAAAGACACTGCAACCAACACACAGCTGAATGCTCAATTGCTTTAAAACGAGCCTTTGGAGGGCATCACCAGCAGCATGTCTCAAGCAACAAGCCATCCCAGTTTCTTTCATGACAATGTGAACTAAAATGTCTTCATTTTGTTATACTTCACAACAGATACATTTAGTTCAAATAAGTAATGACTATAATTTTGGACGACGCAAGAAAAGAGGTACCTTATGGAATGATGAAAACACACATGCATGATGCTCAGATACGACGATGGAAGGTTGAGCATTGCCTTACCTATGGTCACGGTCCCTTCTGTGGTCCCTGACCCGCTCAGGTCTGCGGTCGCGGTCGCCAGGCTGGCGCTCCTCCGAGTACTCCCTGTCGCGCCTGCCTGAGCTGCCCTCCCTGTGCTCAGGCCGCGCCTCGTGCCGCTCCGCCTCGCCGGGCAGGTCGTCCACAGCGGGCTGGCGGTGCTGGTGCTCCATGAGGCCGTTGTCGAGCATGCGAGGGTGCGGGTAACCGCCGTTTGCGTCTGGCTGGGGGTTGCCTGCCACCGGGGGCCCTCCTGCCACTGACACGAGCGCTTGATGGATACCGTGAAGTTCACACAGTCATTAATATGGGGCATACATAAATGAGGAAACACTCCACTCACTGATACACCGCTAGTCTCACATTGAATGTACGTTAGGACCAAGACCTTACTTTCAGCTTGGCATAATTTGTAGGAATTGTTATACTTTTGAGGTTTGATTCCATTTGCAGCATTTGGTAGGATGTCTTATAATGATAAAAAACAGCAAGGCTTGAGGTATGATGCAAGAAGTTGAGCCAAACAGTAGGTCAAAATATATTTGCCAGGAACATTGAAGCAAGCACAGCAAAATACAGGTAACTTGCATAACTTTGAAACTAAGAAAATACAAAGTAAATTATTGTTCAAGTCAGCAAATTAAGACAGAGCAAAGAACAGTGCAATCCTCGTCAATAATTTTATTTTACATAAAATGAGGTAACTTTGTACTACATGCATTGATTTACTTCGTGGCAAAATATTGCAGCTTTCCAAAATAATATTCTAAGAACTTACACATGAACATGGGGAACTAAAAAATAGAACAAAATGAGTATAAGCATGACAATGATGACAACCCAAAAAAAAAAATTTAATTCGAATATACATGTACCATTCAAGATCATACATAATTCATAACTGGAACATAAACAGAAGTAACACTTGCACACAAACCATCAAATTTTCCACCAAGAACAAGCACATCAAGGTTGATTCGATGCATAAAAGTATTACAAGAGCACGTGGTGTCAAGATTCAGAGCTACCAACATGAACACCCATCAAGGCTAACCTACATGGCAACAGAGGGGCTACACAATCAGGCATTGGTTGCACCGCAAGACATATACCGATCACATAAATTAGTACTGAAACACTGACACTTTTGCACCATAACCAACACTAAAGATTTACATTGAGACTTAAACAGCAAGATGGAACAGAACAATAATAGTATAATAATAAAGCGCAGAATATTTAAGGTAGCTAGACAGTAAATGCTTATAATGTCTGCCATTGCTATGGAGGTTACTCAAGAAGTCCATCATTACTCAAACATAAAGCATACCCTTATCAATAAAATCCCGACCATCTAACATTTGCCAAGAAAGAAATTTCCAACTTTTGGAGATAGCATGGTCCACTTTCCAGTTTGACCTCTTGGCATGACTCCCCCATGTCTATTCTCAAATCTCATCTACATGAATAAAGTGAAATAAAAATGTTTAATGCCAGGTACCCATTGTGATGATCATTCTAATAATATAACCAATAGATATTCTAATCCTAATAGTATTACTCAAGAGATTTTAATAATATACTTTCTTGGGCTTCATACTCCTTCAGTCTGGGTTTTGATTGTGCCAGCAGACTCAACTTGAAAGCTTGAACACACCTCAAGCATGAGGCTAGAGAAGCTTCAGTTGAGTCAAGCAAATCGAAACACAAAGCAGGTGCAGCTGTGAGTACTAACTCTGCGTACAGAGCATCAAGGTATGAGGTAGACAGGAGGCAAAGATGAGTTGCATTATCTTTAGTGTTTGTTTAGATACCTCTCGAATGATGCCATATTTTCTAACACTTTGCACTTTGACTGTGATGTGAGCCACCGGTGGTAAACAGAGGCAATTTTTATAATGAAGCTGACAGACCAGTAGTCACAAACTCAGTTTTCATAAATACTTAATCAAAGATAAATGAATACACAATCTAGTTTGTTTGCTTTTTTTAACATTGCATAATACTATTGACTATAAATTGGAGTAAAAATTGAACTTAATATTTACTAGCCGCAGTCAAAGTGTTAAAAACCAAAATGTCACATTATGATAAATTACATGGGGTCCACTTAGTGGGGTGTTAACCTGGTCAGTATAAATTTGAACCAAATTGATAGTCAATTTCATCCAAATGACATGCTTTACTCCAGGTGAAATGTAATTATTTTCAATGATTAACATGGTATTACTGTTATCCAAGGGAAAGGAAGTAGAATTACATATTCTACCTACATATTTGAAGCAATATGGAGTAAACATCAAGTTATAATGACAGAGATTGTATTATAACTGATTACAACTTTCCCATTAGCTTTATAAAAAAAAGTGCAGGTTGCAGCTGAGAGTGAAAAATAAAAAGGAACATCAATAAAAATTTAACAACAGAACATGCCCACATGCATAGGAAGCTCAATTCCCAAAACACAAGTTTGAGGTCATCAATAGAATCTGAATGGACTAGTGCAGTAATAACCATTTTGCTTGCACCATAAACAACAAAAATTATTTTAATGAGGCTACATGGTTAATGACGGTTAGTCTTACCAGGCATTTGTGGTTGGTGTGCTCTGAGAGCTGGATGATGAGCTTGAGCTGAGAGGCCAGGGTGTGTGCGTGTCAGCACGCTGGGATGCAGGGCTGTCGCTCCCGAAACTGGAGTTAGGTAGTGGCCCTGCAAGGCATGTTTAACTGTTGAATCCCTGCCTTTCAATTTTTTACCTAAAATAGCAACTAGTACATGACGAAATTTATTGTTTGTGCATAGCTTCAGGAAATAATGAAACGAGGAAGCTAAACTAAGAGGTATCCCCCCGTTCAACCAATCTCCTAGTGTTAATGGTAGTATCAGTGCTGGAGTGTAAACAGTTCATTTGGAACTTAGACACGAATATGCCCATGTTGAAACACTTCCTACTTGCACTGAAGTTTTTTGCATATACTCCAGTACAGTAGAAGAGCTGTTGATGTGGGAAGGTAAACTAGGCCTGGTCTAAGCCAAAGTCAGGAAATTGTACCTCAGTTTGTTTTCCAGAGCAGATATATGAACATTTCTTTACCGAGTTACCCTACTATAATGAAGTCTGCCTTATGAAGATTATGAGTGCAAGAGCTTCATTGATTTGAATGCTGAAAGTGTCATGCAATAGCTGAAATAGATTAATCAGGTATAGTGGATGATACTGCCCAGCTTGAGTATGATCCACCCTTTCCCAAACCTATTCTACCAAATTCATTACTTAACATGATCATGAAAAATTTGGCTTCTTCTTCTTCATGCTTGTAGTATATTTTGAAAACAAAACTCAGTATGTTAATGATGCCCCAAATCCTTGGTTATTCAACGACTGCTATGGTCATTCTTCACAGTGATGGTGAGCATAATTTTTATAAGGGTTTGGCTATGATGTCAGAAAACAAATCAGTTCAGAAGTTTTTAGCCTCCACAATACTTGTCCACCATGACTGACTTCCCTATTAATGATATATGAATAACAAACAGCATGATATTGTGCGGATTCTACATCCCATGTACAGATAAACATAAATAAACACACATGCAGTAGGAGTTAAACAACAAACAAAAATAGCAAAATGAAACAACAAACTTTTACAACACAAAATGAATAATGCTAAATCTCAGCAATTAACATTCAGAAAATCAATGAGACAAAAGTAGCTTTATGTCACCTGCTGCACGTAAGATGGGTGTGGGTACTGGAGCGCCTCGATGGGATAGGGGCCTGGTGTTGCCTGCACTGCAAAGATGGGCTGGCTGGCAGCCATGGCATTGATCATATCTGACAAGCCCATCTGACCAGGAATCTGGAATAATGCAATTATACAGAAGCTCCATTAAGACTCCACCTTGTTTGTTACGTCAGTACATAGACATAAAAAGTCATCAAGAAAACACGATAACAAGTGGAATGACAGAATTTTGAAGTGAATACCAAATAGGCTACTAATAGAATACAAGTTGAACTACAAAAAATTCAGTTAGCAAATCATTTCATGAAAGAATTAAACAAGAGTGCATTTGGGCAACAAATAGAATTACAGGCTTTGAAATATTTATGGCAAATAAAGACAATTTAAATTTCATTTCAATACAGCTGTTCTTAACATAGTAATGAAGATCCTATACATTTCTATAATCAGAACTCAATGACTGGTGCAGACATGCTCCTGTATACCATTTTGTTCAGAGGCATGTCCTATGCAAACAAGATAAGATGAAGAAAGTACACGAATATAAAACCTATACAGTAAGCATTATGTAAACAAGCATAATTGAATTATGGAGCTACAGGGAATGTTTAAGAAAACTACTTCGCCTCTAAGGTCTGTAACAGAACATACTCAACACAGATATGAAGAGATGATCAGAAAACTTCAAAGACTCACAGTATGAAGAATAATTTAAAAAAAGAATTAATATTATAGTAAACATATCAAGAGTTTGTTCAGAAATAAAATAAAACCCCCAGCAACTGCATGTAACACTTGAAAAAAAAAAGGCTGCTAATAAAGTCACTGATCCAAAACTGTTTTTAAAGTGTATTGGTTTTACAATTTTCAGTGCTGCACCCAGAACTGCATATTGCTATGTAAACCACTAAATTGAAAAAATACTGAGCATTTCATCTATAGCACTACAAAATTGAGTCATACTACATGGGAAATTGCTTACATCTCTAAAAGAAGATCAGAGCAAAATATCTTACACAAGTTTCACAGGCTCTTTTATCCTGAGATAATACTCCATTTTTACCATTCAGTATAATTTTAGAGACAAAGGGCTATTCCATAGTTGGTAAACCATGCATTGTAGTCACTTATCCACAATCTTTCAAATTTATATGTAAGATACAGTTTTAAAAATATTAAACATACAAATAAAATGTTTGGCACTAAATTTTGATTCAAAACATAACATAGTTTAAAATTATATTTACAGCATAAGCTTTACACACCATTAGTTGAGCCTCCACACAGTTACATTTATTGTTGTAAAGCTTATTACAACTGTGGTAGATATTAGAAAACCTTTTAGTTAGCCAAAGCTTTCATACATGACTGTTAGCAAAAAAATTTAATTGAATCATTTTCTAATTTATTAAAAAGATTTCTGTAATAAAACTGTATCAGGTTTGCGCAAAAGTAATCTTCAATTTAAAGATCTTGGGTGCAAATGAATAACCCAATGACTTTGTAAATATTTAACCATTGTTCTACTTTTCAACAGCCTTATAAATATCTTGCTTGTAAAATTCTGTAGGTTTAGAATCAAAATACAAATTGAATTCTTTTCTCGTTGTTCACCAAGTCCACTAAAATGGTTTTGTAGGCCTTGGAACAATTAAAAATCAGAAGCAGTTTGTATGGGTCATGTCTGTCTTGCAATTTCCTCAGTGGTAACAGCAGGATTCTCGGATTCAAGAATGTTCAACTGATCAGAATTAAGTTTTCTTGGATGACTTCTATTTGACTCATCTTTTTAAGTGAAATCACCCCCTTCGAAGACAAAACCATATTCATTTACGACTACATCATCCTTATAAGTATTTTGAATAGATTTTGTACCACACTTGCATCAACACCTTCATGAAACTCTTACAGTAGAACATTTCTTATATATATATATTTATCTTTTAATGGTACAGACATGAATGCCCATACTTGAAAAATATTTGAAAATAACAAATAATCTGAAAGTAATTAAATTATTTAGCTTACACACAGAAATATGTTATTTCTAAAACAAATGTAAATAGGCCTATTTAATAGAACTAATTTCAAATATCTGTTTTAAAAGTCTGATATAAATTTTGCATCACCATGATGAATACCTCTTTAACACACAACTTAGATTTTTACAACTCTTTCTTCAAGGATGCATTAATAAGAAATATCATTGGTCTCTTTCATTGTATCCCCCTCTCCATTACTTCTAAAATTATTTCTAAATAGAATGAATGTATATTAGGTCAGAATATATATATATTACGTCAAGATATATATATTAGGTCAAAATAAATATTCGACCTAATATATGTATTTTAGGTCAAAATTACAGTAATACTGTAAATAACAGTATTGCCCTGCATATACAGTCATACCTCTGTCCTCACCTAATGAAAGTCCCAACTAACAAATAATCAAAATTACAAAATGCCTTCAAGAAAAATTGTTGTCTCTGAATACAAAAGAAAATGTAAGTTATTGCACGCAAAATCTCAAAAACTTGAATATTGCATGCTTGGCTTTACAGCTGTCCAAATCCCCTAAAATGTAAATACACTTGCAGCATCCTGTATTTCATTTTGAAATTGGCACATAAGAGTTGCTCTCCCAACATCCCATTGGCTAGGGGGAAGCTGCACCTATACGACATCCAAGATGCTTTTGTGTGCCTTTGACCCATATTTGCCATGGAGTTTTAACACGCACACGTAAAGAACACAGTTACTGTCGTTTTGTTAGTCGTTCAAGTGTGCTCATTGCCAACTTTTTTGTTGTTTGCTTCCTTCCTTACCCACCACAAACACCACTTTGCTATGCACTTGCCCTTACGTATATTGGGCAGAGTTGAGCAAACCCAATAGTAAATTAGTTGCATGTCTTATTCATTTAAATGATTTCATAAATAATTTTTTCTTATTTTAACACATATTTCATACACAACTGGGTCAATATGCATTTCAATGCGCTTACGTAAATAAAGATTCTGTTCCAAAGAATCGCTAAAGGAATACGTTTGAGGGGAACGTCTACCCAGAATCTGGATAATTCCTGGTTTTCTTTTATTGCTTTATTCGATAGAGATACCTTTACTTCACAAGCTGTCAAATTTTCAGAACGATCTGAGCATCGTAAGTTGGGAAAATGGGGTAGGGGTCAATTAGCAGCTAGTACCGACCAGCAAGTGCTTGTGACACGCCTCTGAAAATTATTTTTTTTGGTGGTTTATATGGCTCTATTCAATACAGAAGTCCTTAGCTTACAAGCTAACAAAGGTTCAGAACATTCTGTGCTTTGCGAGAGGAAGAAACTAGAGGGGAAGGGGTTGGATTCAAATTCAGATGCTAGCGCCAGACAGTCCGCGTTAGACACAAACCAGAAATATCTGGATTTTGTTTTGTTGGTCTATTTGACACAGAACTCTTTAGTTTACAATCTAGCAAAGCAACACAACGTTCTTTGCTCCATGAGGAGGGGAAACAAAGGGGAGGGGCCCGTCAAGAAGGATGCCAGAGCGTGCGCACCTGGAGCGGTGATTCGTAGCCATGATACGATACATATCAGGAATACCCCTTATGGTACCGGTTACTTCAAGGAATCGCAAAAACTTACAAGAAATGATGTTCATATGTTTTGACAGCTTTCAGAACGTCAACCGCATATATTTCTCCATGCAATATAGCTTGCAAATAAAATAAATGAGAAATTTCAGTAAAATGAACTTCCTGAACAGTGAAGATCAACAGTTTCAAAAGCTATTTCCTCCAACAGTTATTATTGTAGAGCAATGACTGAGGTCTCATTGAATTCACAAAGAGTGGTTGAAGGCAAAACGGAGAATCATGATGAAATGTATAGTAATTTTCTAGTTACATTGAAAAATCTACGAAAAAACTCGGACTTTTTAAAAAACAAAACTATATCATAAAATCTAAACTGTCTTGAATTTTTCCTCCTTTCTCCGTACAGCTATGTGGCAATATTTTGCACATTCAATGATACCTAAATCATTGCTCTATAATAATAACTGTTGGAGGAGATAGCTTTAGAAAATATCCTATTTTTTTACCCCCTTTTCCCATCATCTCAGTAATTAGTTTTAAAATTAAAAAAAGTTTGAGAGACGCATCTGTAACCCTATCCAAATACATGCGTATGCCAAATTTCATAGATCTAGTTCCCATACAACAAACGTGACAGCCATTTTTCTGATTCAGGGTAGACGTTCCCCTTAAAAACGTTTTACAAGAATGACATTCTGCTCGCTGATGCGTTATTCGAGATATTACAATAATTACATTCAGATAGGAATAACATTATATAGTCAGTTGCTTAGTCGCCGCATTGTTGGGTCATCTCATGACCACTTTTTTGGTGGGACACGCCCACTTTTTGGCGAGAGAACAGCGGCGTCAGTTTGGGTAGGTTAAGGTAAGCTATTTTAGGTTAGTTCATTTAACTAACCTAACATTACCTAACCTCAACCATCGTTACGTCAATAACATAATACAGCATATTTATGTGTCCGTTACTTCACTTTTATATACAACGTTCCCATAACTTCAAAGTTGAATAAGTCTAAAATTTTGCATTGGCGAGCAGAATGCCATTCATATAAAATGTTTATAAATGTATTCCTTTAGTGATTTTTTGGAACGGAATTCTTAATTTCCGTGAGCGCATTAAACCCAATATTGACCCGGAATTCTTTATTTCTGTGAGCGCATTAAAATGCATATTGACACAAAACTAATATACATTCAAAAATTTTTGAGTTTAGGAGGTTGTATTTTACATGTAAAATGACATGAAAAAATCACACTACAAAACTACTTATGGAACAAATTAACTTCATAAGGTGAGGTATGACTATACCTCCAATTACCAAACAAGCCAAATTTCTACATTATTCAACTCAAGACAGCTCACCTACAACCCCAGCATTGCATTTATCACACAAATGGGAAAAAACCTATTCAGATACCAAAGTAAATTTAATAGGAGTTTTCAACAGCCTTACCTCCATTATTTGAACTTGTCACCACTGTGACATTGAACTAAAACAAAATATAAATATGTGTTAACAATTTATTGTGAAGAAATTAAATTTTAAGAACTTATCAGTTAATCATCACAATTCACAACAATCTGAAAAAATTCAAACAAAACAAGCATAGAACATTAATTTTCATAGATCAACAAAAAGGTACTCTGAACACCTTGACATGTTTTATAGAAAAAAAAAACAGGTAAATGTGAAGGAATGGACAGTAATTGATTTTCACCTTTTGGGTGCCTACACATAGTTAACTAAATCGAAATAAACAAGTTTTTTCTATGCACTTTCCATCTGAAATGAGTATTTAACGAGTTATAGCGGTATGTTAATTTTCATCTTTGATGATGAATGCGATTGAATTAACAGCTACTAATCAATTTTTGAATTTTTGTTGCTCAAATGATGGTAATAAGATCAAAATAAACTCCTTTTCTTATATACACTTTTTGCGGCAAATGAGTTTTTTACGAGTTAGAGCGGTAGGTTTTATTTGTTGCGCGATTGAGCTTTTAGAATAGGTTTGGGTAATTTGTAATTTATTATTAGCGAACCTTGCAGAGCCTGAACCCTCTTCTTGGATCTTTTAGTTAATAACACAATGAAGGTTATCACCCAAAAAGAATGAGTCATAGCCGTATGTTAATTTTTGTCTTAGATGGTGGGAATGCGCTTGATCATTCAAGCACATCATAAGGAAGAGTCCATCGTTGTCTTCCCGTCTGACGCACTTGACGAATTTCTTCCCGCTTCAAACACTAGAGTTGCGGTGAGTCATTTACCTCTATATCTCATAAAATACTCATTTCCGACGGTAAGTGTATACAAGAAACCTTGCTAATTTTTGGTCAATATGTATTTTAGGTGATCCACCGAAAAGAATTTTATTCTAAAGAATCACTAAAGGAACCCATTTAAGAACGCTTCACAGGAATGACATTCTGCTTGCTGATGTGTTATTTTTCAATTATTCAACTTTGAAGTTGGCTTTTGCGACGTCGTATATATATTCATCGTATCGGAATTGAATTAATAATGGAAGCTAACCCCCTGTTACAAACGTAAACAGGTTGGCTCGTGAGGGGTAGCCACAGTTCTTCTAGTGAAAATTATAAATAACGGTTCTAACCCACCCATTAGGCTGGCAGTTGCGTTTACATCAGCTCCAAAATGGCGGCCTCCCGGTAAGCTGTTTGGCGTGCTGGCTCCGAAAATAAGCGTCCATGACAGTGTTGCCATACGTGCGCTCCTGCTCCAAAGACTTGAGCTTTGGTAACTATTATACCGTGGACGTCATCCTAATGGGTGGTTAGAACCTTTATTTATAATTTTCATTAGAAGAACTGTGGCTCTCCCTCACGACCCAACCAGTTTACGTTTGTAACAGGGGGTTAGCTTCCATTTTTAATTTAATTCCTATACGATGAATATATATACACGACGCCGCAAAAGCCAACTTCAAAGTTGAATAATTCAAAAATAACGCATCAGCGAGCAGAATGACATTCTTGTAAAACGTTCTTAAATGGGTTCCTTTAGTGATTCTTTGGAATAAAATTCTTAATTTTGGTGGATCACCTAAAATACACATTGACCTAATTTTCATCTAATTAACTATGTTTAGGCCCCGAAAACTGAAAAATTGATTATTGGCCAACGCTTTATATTTACCAACATTACTAATGACAATACTGACATTATTGCTTCATGTTATTTGAACAGTTATCAGAGAAAGCTTGGAAGCGTTATTTTAATGTTCATGACCCTAGAGTTGAAATTGTTTTTCTACATCACACACAAACTTTCAGCCAAGGACACCAGCAAAAGCACATAGCATTACTAGCAATGATTAAAAAAACCTAAATGCACAGAAAAGCACCTTTAATGACATGAAATGGTTTTAATTCAAAATGTGAAATAAATGCATCAACTATGTTACTTTATAATACAACCACAACTCAGATAGGTCAATATTGAGTTTAGGTGATCCACCGTAATTAAACATTATATTTCCAAGAATCACTTAAGGAGCCCATTTAAAAATGTTTTACACGAATGCCATTCTGCTCGCTGATGCGTTATTTCCGAGTTTTTCAACTTTGAAGTTGGCTTTTGCGGGCCAAAGGACAGTGTGTGTGAATATATATATATATATATATATATGTATCAAACTCGTGACTTATAAGGTAAAATAAGTGTACATTTATTTCGTTTGAAAAAAACCTATGCGTGGACGGAGAGCCCGCTTTACCAGACTCAGTAATTGTTTCTGGGGGTGATATGACTTTGAGCTATTGATATATATGTATTGATATATATGTATATATATTATACACATATATATATATATATATATTTGTATAATTCGTAATATTGGAAGTTAAGGACACCGTCTGAGTAGAAAAAAAGTCCGTTATTTACGGATGGATTTGTCTGAAATTGTCACAGTAGGTGTGAAAAGATGCAAAGATCATTTGTTACCTGGACAAAATTTTTGTCTCTAAACTGGATTTTTTATTATTTTCAAAAAATACGATAAAATAGGATTTTTTCAAAAACTATCTTCTACAATTTTGAAGTTACAGAACCAGTACTTCATTTCTATATTGCTTATATGTCTATATAACCATAAGGGCTAGGGAATTTTGATAACTTCTTTTGTGTATTTTGGGAATTAATAAAAAATAAAATTGACCTTTTTTTATTTTGTTTCATGTCATGTAATTTTCTAAGTAATGGATGCATCGAACATTTGTAGCCCTTATGGATACACTTTGCTAAGCCCTATCGAATGGTATATAAACCATTCTTGTAGCTCTAAAATTGTGGAAGAAGATACATTTGAGAAAGTTTTTGAATTTTTTTTTCAAGTCAACTCCTCTGTTTTGTAGCTCTTTTTAAGCCCTTTGGATTGGTGTGCTCGCCATAGCCGTAGCTATGATACTGCAGCTGTCATCGAGCTATGAATGAAAGCTGCGGTATCATAGATACGGCAGAACAGCTAAATTCTGAAACTGTCGAAAATTATAAAAAAATATTTACTCGGCATTAGAACGTTTTGTTTGAATAATGAAAGCACTTTTGAGTAGCCCATGAACAAACTATATTGCCATTGCCGCAGAGAAACACGCTCAATTGACCCCCAATAATGAGGGGGGGGAGGGTTCAAGGTCACACCACCCCTATCATTTTCCCCCCTCTGGTGGGCGTACCGTACCATTCGGAGTAGACGTAAGCAAAAAGTACCAATGGAAGCGAAAGAAAATCCTCTATACGACGCATATAAAAACAGAAAATGAATACTCATCCTGATTTCTACCCAGATGGTGTCCTTAAGGAGACCGTCTTGGTAAGAAAAAAGTCTGTTATTTATGGATGGATTTCTCTGAAATTTTCACAGTAGGTGTGAAATGTTGCAAAGATCAATTGTTATTTTGACCAAATTTTTGTATCTGCACTTTTTTAATTTTTTTAGAATAATATGAAAAAATACGGTTATTTTAAAAATCTATCTTCTTCTACAATTTTGAAGTTACAGAACCAGTACTTTGTTTTTAGATTGCTTATATGTCTATATAACCATGAGCAATAGGGAATTTTGATAACTTCTTTTTGTGGATTTTGGCAATTTTAAATAAAAAAATCGACTTTTTCTTCATATTTTTTTCTTTATGTCGTGTAATTTTCAAAATAATAAATGTATCCAAAAATGCCATTGCTTAACGATACTCCTTGCTAAGCCCTATCGAATGGTATATAAACCATTCTTGTAGCTCTAAAACTGTGGAAGAAGATACATTTGAGAAATCAATTATCAAGTTTCCAGAAAAACGTTTTTTTCACAATAAAAAAATTGTTTTTCTTTTTATCTTTTGAACTACAAGATTTTCTACAATGAACTCTTGAGCGTTTGTAGCTCTTTTTAAGCCCTTTCGATTGTTATAATTTACATTGCTGTAGCTCTTTAACTCTGGGAAAAAATATACAACAAAAGACAATACGTGTAATTCTTCAAAACGCACTTTTCATTTTTTCATTTTTCTCCAAACAAAATACGTTTTTTTCAAGTCAACTCTTCTGTTTTGTAGCACTTTTCAAGCCCTTTGAATCGGGGTGCTTGCCATAGCCGTAGCTATGATACTGCAGCTGTCATCGAGCTATGAATGAAAGCTGCGGTATCATCGATACGGCAGAACAGCTAAATTCTGAAATTGTCAAAAATTATAAAAAAATATTAAAATGTTTCCTTTGTATAATGGAAGCACTTTGAGTAGCCCATGAACGAACTATATTGTCATTCCCGCAGAGAAACACGCTCAATTGATCCCAATAATGAGGGGGGGAGGGTTCAAGGTCACGCCATCCCCATCGCTTTCCCCCCCTCTGGTGCGTGCACTATTCGGAGTAGACGTAAAAGGAAAGTACCAATGGAAGCGCAAGAAAATCCTCTATAAGATGCATATTAAAACAGAAAATCAGCACATATCCCAATTTCTATCAAGACGGTACCCAGACGGTATCCTTAACGTAAATGTTGAGGATTAATCGTGAAACAATATTGGATTTTTTTGTGCCTAGACATAGATAATTAGATCAAGACAAAGAAGTTTTCTTCTATTCACTTTCCGTCGCAAATAAGTATTCACAAGTTATAACAGTAAATTAGTTACCGCAACTCAAGTGTTTTGAGCTGCAAGTAATTCATCAAGCCCAGCAAATGGCAATGCTGCAATGGAGGCTGGCTTCAGGCGCCCTTGTCTTCGAAGACGATACTAAACATACTGCACTAACTCCTAAAATATTCATTAGACAAAAAAAATGTATAGAAGAAAAGTAGTTTATTTTGATGTTATTGCCATGATTCAAGCAACAAAAATTAAAAAAATCAACGAGTAGCAGTTAATTCAAGCGCATTTGTTATCAGAGACGAAACTAAACCTACCGCTATAATTCGTAAAATACTCATTTACGACAAAAAGTGCATAGAATAAAACTTGTTTTTTCTATCTAATCAACTATGTTTAGGATTCGAAAAGTGGAAAATTGATTCCCGGTTAATCCTCAACATTGACCGAGGTAATTAATAACTGAAGTGTTTAATTTAATTGATTATGAGCTAATCCCCTATTACAAATATAAACAGGTTGGGTTGCAAAGGGAAGCAACAGTTCTTCTAGTGAAAATTATAAATAAAGGTTTTAACCCACCCATTAGGATGACTTCTACAATTTGTTTACATCAGCTCCAAAATGGCGGCCACCCGGTACGGTTGCCGCCATCTTGGAAGTGATGTTGCAATCTTTCAACTATGTTTTTCTGTAGAACGTGAACACTATTAAAAATGAATAACTTGAAAATAGTGCATCCTTTACCGATTCCTTGAAACTGAATTTTTTATTTCCATGGATATAATAAATTACGGCTTAAGTCTCGCTAAGTCTAAGCGGCTAAGCCGCTTAGCAAGAATGAAAATATCGATTATAAATGGAATTTGATGCTGATTGCCAACATGCAATTTGGTTTGACCGCTCTCAATTTTTTTGATTTCTTTTAATTTTTTTTTGGAAAGGCGGCTAGCAACAACTGAGATGGTGCCCAAAGAATGCCATGTCCGTACAGGTTGGGTGGAACCCGGCCCTATCCGGTACTCAGGTCTTCAAGGCACGGTCTGACCATGTTGGGTTGAGAATGGCAGAGTTCGGATCATGAGGTGGTGCAGGCCAAAGTATGCCAAGTCCGACCAGGTTGGGTCGAGAATGGCAGAGTTCTGATCATGAGGTGGTGCAGGCCAAAAAAAAACATTAAAAATGTATAAAAATTTAAAATTCAAAAAAATCACAAAAAATCGAGAGCGGTCAAAACAAATTGCAGATTTGGAATCAGCTTCAAATTCCAGTTATAATCGATATTTTCATTCTCGCTGAGCGGTGAAGCCGCTCAGCAAGACTTGTTCCTAAATTACATCATATCATGCATAACAACTTTATCTCTGCTTGGCACGCTCGCTGCGTCGTTGGAACTCCCTGCGCGCGAAAGCATGAGACGCTCCTATAACTTCAAAGTTGAATAACTCGGAAATGACGCATCAGCAAGCAGAATGGCATTTGTGTAAAACGTTTTGAAATGGGCTCCTTTAGTGATTCTTGAAAACGGCATGTTGAATTTTGGTGGATCACCGAAACTCAGTATTGATCCTCAGATAATATTGTGCAACTTTTAAATCAGCATCCTACACTTTATTTACTGCTGAAAAATGAGAAACTAGTATAGTATTAGTAAATAAACTGGCACTTCTACTAGTGATCTTGTCCATCAAATATCACACAGCACTCTTTGAAGTTCCTTTCATAAATTAACAGTTATACTATATTTGAAGTTTCTACTACAGGCGTTACTTTAAGTTAAAGTAAAAATTTTCAAACATTTAATTTCCAAATTTTCGGCAATATTTCATAATTGGTAAATGTAAAGGACTTGACCATAATCGATTTCCCACTTTTTGATCAACAAAGACTGTTAATTAAACCAAAATAAACAAGTTTTCTTTAATGCACTTTCCGTCGGAAATGAGTATTTTAAAAGTTATGGCATTAAATGAGTTACCGTAACTCCAGTCTTTGAGTCGGGGAAAAATATACCGCGCGGTCCGACGTGAAAGTAAACAGGCGTTCCCGCGCGCCAACCAAGCCGACGAAGAGCAAACCCCCTATTACAAACGTAAAGAGGTTGGGTCGTGAGGGGTAGCAACAGTTCTTTTAGTGAAAATTATAAAACTAAAAGAACTGTGGCTACCCCTCACGACTTAACCTCTTTACGTTTGTAATAGGGTGATGCACAATGGAGTTCCGGTAACTCATTTAATGCCATAACTTTTAAAATACTCATTTCCGACGGAAAGTGCATTGAAGAAAACTTGTTTATTTTGGTCTCATCAACAATATTTGTTGATCAAAAAGTGGAAAATCGATTATGGTCAAGTCCTTTACATTTACCTCATAATTTTCAACTTGGTATTGAGGCGTGAAATTAAAAACAAGCAACCAAAGTTTTAACTAGTTAGTACGAAGGTACGTAAAAGTTGAAGTAACATTTGTGTAACTAGGCCCTAAATCGATGTGTAGAAGAGATGCGACCTATATTTCACACAAATGGAATAAAAAAGCTTAGAAAACAATTGAAAAAGTTGCCCACACAAAATCATGATCAAATTTAACGTGGAGAAAACATTTATAAATTTCCAAACAATTTTGCCGACGATACAGTCGTAGCTGATCACCTATTTAGGCACACACTCGCACGTAATTTCAAGCACCATTGCAAATGCGTTTTTTTCTTCCTGATTGGGTGAGAGTAATACCAGATATTGAAGAATGATATTGTGTACTTACTCGTAGATATGAATATATAGATTAGGAAATTGGGCTGAATTTAAGTAACTTTTAGTTATATCTAATCGCAATAACTGAATTTAAGATAATTAAAGGGAAAAAAATTTGTATAACTTCTCATGTCAACCACATAACCTAAGTATAAATAATATACGTGTTTCGTAGAAGTTTGAAGTGATGGATAAATATTTAATTTGAATTTATTGAATGAGTTTCTAAGAAACAGTGCATGGGAGTGACGAGCAGTTCTAGGGTGAAAGTGGCTGCAAAATAATGAACGCAATTACATGCTAGTAGTTGGAATATATTTTGCATGAAACGGCTATAATTATCCCTTGAACTTGAGAATAAACGTGAGGACCAACAGTGTCAAGGCCTTTGTAACGGCCTAATATTCCCTCGTCAATACTCACTATATTCAAACAAGAGTTCAGCGCCTATGTACCAGACTTTTAAGTTTACATTACTAGGTTAAGCTTGGGAAATTTGGTTGATTTTAAATAGAACAAAGTTTGGTGTTCCATGATAATTTAGGGTCACCAGACACCCGGGAAGGCATCAAAATTGAAATGAATTGATATGGCCGCTTGCTCAGAAGGAGAAGGATCCGGACGCAGTTTTTCAAGTGTCAAATAATCAAACAGGAAATCTTATAAAAACCACAATTCGTACCATCACCCGGGGGAGATTGAAACTAGATATTGCTCGCCTGGTCGTTTATTGGGGGAAGAGGGTGAACGCTGAAGTGCGAGGCTATATTCTTGGTTTGTGAGGAATTCTTGGGAAGACTCCGAGGCAATTGAAGAAACTTCAGACGGTGCGCTTCCAGGTCAGGCTTGGGGAAGCGTGTACTGGAGTGTGAAGTTCTAGGATGGTGTTAAGTGTGGGAGGATCTGTAGCGAACCTTCGGCACGCAACTCAGTATAAATTTCGGAAATTCTCAAAATGATCTTTTAAAAATTCAGTAAAATAAAGTCCACCATTAGAATAAAAATTCATTACGAAATTAATTAACTTCTATCCTCAATTTTATTAAAATTGTGTACTGAAAAATTCAATCCCTAAGAAATCACTTTTGAATAGTTACGAAACCCCCATGTCGCCGTGTCGGCCACATTTCAACCCGCACAAGCGTCACTCGTTTCAAGTCATTCAAAGTGTGTGCATCTCGGTTTTCTTCTCTGGTGAGAATTAAAGTATTGTGTGTGCTATTGCTGTTCTACGGGTAACTATTTAATTTATGTATTATGTAAATAATATGTTGTGTATTATTAAGTAGGTTTTCTCAAATAACTAATCGTGTCACATGTGATGTAGGGCTCTTGCCAAGAAGTGTGATCTCTCACACCTCCCCTGTGCCGGCTAAATTAAATTAGGTAGATAATCAATTAGAAAAACACAAATAATTTTTAGTTCTGAAGAATAGATAGTTAGTAAATTTAATTAAATAGTCATTGTACATTGATTATTTCAGTTAGGAAAAACTGGGAACATGTGTTTTCTAGTTCATCTGCATTTAGCAGATGCTGTAGATTTTTTTACCATAATTGATTAATTAAGTAAGACCTTAGGCCAGTGGTCACTGCTTATGCCACCTTAGCTTGTCCAGGCAAAGTTGCTGATGTGTTCAAGCCTCTAATCAATTGAAGTGGAATGATCTATTGATCGCCATGGTCTCATAGTGTCTCGCCACCTTTTGTGTGTTCCAGTTTTAATTAAGTGTGTTCTCAATTTTTGTATTCTTATTAAGTCAGATTCAAATAATTGTTGGTATTCCCTTGAATTGTTAGTCAATGTTTAAATTTCATATCTTGGGGAATAAAGCTATGATAGGGTATTTACACCAATAGAGATTGTATCTTCGGTACTTACTCACTTCAAGTCAAGTCTCATAAATAATCATTCTTTCGTGATCAGAACCATCCCACTGTCTGATTAATATGAACTCGATATGAACTCCCTAAATGGGGAGATAATTGAACTTGATTTTAAAGGTTGAATAGCGAGGAATTGCTCAAGTAACAAGGATGATGTTCTTATTATTTAAAGGGCCACCAGTGCTCTTTGTAGAGCACACTTAATTGCTAATGACTTAATCTGACTCAGAAGGGGTTTATGTGTGGGTAATTCGAGTTGCCTTACTGGCCTCTAATCTCACTTGCACTATTGACCTCTGCAGGACAATGAAAAACTGTATACTCTCGCCTTGTCTTTATTTTGTTGACTCTGAGTGCCGTGACTACGGCAGCAGTATGGAGATCCACTTCTTGAGGGAGAAGGTCCGGGTCCAGTGGTTAGCCGCACTTCAGCAGGTGCCGCGGCTCGAGGGAATCCGGGGTGGATCCCGGCGAGAGTGGATTTGTTAGTGTAATATTCCGCAGGTGCGGTAATAGTTTAGGTTATATGAGTATCTCGAAGGAGGTAGTTCCCGCAGGGGTTCTACCCGTGCCTTGTGGCTTGATGTGGTTTGATAGCCGTGTGGCTTGGTTTGGTTGATAGCCGTGTGGCTTGGTTTGGTTGATAGCCGTGTGGCTTGGTTTGGTTGACAGCCGTGTGGCTTGGTTTGGTTGATAGCCGTGTGGCTTGGTTTGGTTTATAGCCGTGTGGCTAATAGAGTATGGGAATTGTTAATTGAATGTAGGTGGTGATTGTCTGTGTGTCGGCTTCGGAGGTTCTTCTGTACGGGGAGAGAGCTTGGATTACTTGTTCAAGCATGATAACACACGGAGAGACAGTCGCTACGCAAGCCAGGCTGCGAGCTTTACTGCTGAATTACAGGATTGCCTCAAATGGAGGATTATATGCGGGTGCCTCGGCCCAATTCTGGCGCCTGAACAAGGGCGAGGCAGTCGCAACAATAAGTACTCGTATGGACAATCATGAATCTCCCTACATGCCCTTGCTTCCCCAAACTAGTATTCTCCGGGTACTATTAATCGTGACGCGTCGTGTACGATCATCTCCGAATTGGAGTGCAAGATTAATACATGAGATAAGAATATTACTGGGTAGGCAATGTAAGTTAGTTTGTCTTCATTAATATTAAAGGCTTCTGCCACCCAATAATCTACGCTTTGACTGCTATTTACAATGAGTATCTTAAAAATTGGCAGTGTTTAATTCGAACGTTTACGCTAAGCCGCAGTCGAGGGCTGACTGTATTGGTCCTAACTAAGGCTAGAATTGTCATAAAGATTACTTGACTTAAGCTAGGAATTGTGCCGGAGAGGGCACGTGCAGTCTAATTATTGTTATTATTTATTATTATATGAGAAATCCCTGGTCTCCCTGGCTTGAACGTGAAAGGTGTCCTACGAGAGGAGAGAGGAAGATACCATTTGGAAAGGGTAGAGGGAACGCGGAATCTGTGCACAAAGTGCACAGAATTGGTAGTTGAGGAGGAGGTTCAGAGCACAAGAAGGATTTAGAAAACATTGATCATGAGGATACATATCAGAATAGTATTAGGCATCCTATGAGTTATAATGACAACAACCACTGGAGGTAGCCGGCATTGCCAAGAGGTCAAAGGAACAGGTAGCTACAGTTGAGGGCGACCAATTACTGGTTAAACCAAATTTAACCCCCAAATCAGATAATTGGATGATTTCTGGATAAGAATTTCCAGGGGTTGGGAATTTAGAATATTCGGAGACTTTCAGAGGTAAGCATAATCACCCTAATTTAGCTAAATCAGGTAACGACTAATTATTAACATTTTTTTATACACAAATTGACCTAACCAAAAATCAATAGTAAGAGTCGTCCTAAAGTGATTATGATAGTAATTCTTGCTACCGTCACTACCCATTGTTACACGCAATGAGACAGTGGGATAATGTTGATCAGAAATATGATTATTTGAAGTGAGTAACTACCGAAGATACAATCTCTATTGGTGTAAATACCCTATCATAGCTTTATTCCCCAAGATATGAAATTTAAACATTGACTAACAATTCAAGGGAATACCAACAATTATTTGAATCTGACTTAATAAGAATACAAAAATTGAGAACACACTTAATTAAAACTGGAACACACAAAAGGTGGCGAGACACTATGAGACCATGGCGATCAATAGATCATTCCACTTCAATTGATTAGAGGCTTGAACACATCAGCAACTTTGCCTGGACAAGCTAAGGTGGCATAAGCAGTGACCACTGGCCTAAGGTCTTACTTAATTAATCAATTATGGTAAAAAAATCTACAGCATCTGCTAAATGCAGATGAACTAGAAAACACATGTTCCCAGTTTTTCCTAACTGAAATAATCAATGTACAATGACTATTTAATTAAATTTACTAACTATCTATTCTTCAGAACTAAAAATTATTTGTGTTTTTCTAATTGATTATCTACCTAATTTAATTTAGAAATACAGTTGTGGCAATAATTGGTAATTGATGCGGGACTAGATGCATTCAGAAGGATACATCTGTGACTACAATGATAATTGGTGCTAGCCTAACTTGATAAAAGAATAAACACATATTGAAATATTGGCCTAAAAATATTTTAGACAAGAAGGGGAAATTCTAACTTGATAAACAAATAACACCATATTGAAGTATTGGGATAAGAAAAATATTTAAGGCAAAAAGGGGAAATTTATAACTTGATAAAAAAATAACACCATATTGAATTTTGGCATGATAAATTATTTATGCTAAAAAGGGGAAATCCTAATCTTGAGAGAAATAACACCACATTGAAATGTTGACATAAAAATTATTTTAAGAAAAAGGGGAAATTTTAGCCTGAATAAAATAACATCATATTGAAATGTTGAAATAAAAATTATTTTAAAACAAAAGGGAAAATTTTAGCTTGAATGAAAATAACATCATATTGAAATGTTGCATAATTATTATTTTAAAACAAAAGGGGAAATTTTAGCTTGGATAAAAATAACATCAATACCCAAAGGAAATACCCTGTGGGAAACACAAGTTCTAGGCAGGAAATCCTAACATTTAAGACACTGGTAAGTTGAGGCAATTCAGCTTACTATTTATACACTAATAGTGTTGACAATTGACATATAATGTATGTATATAGTTACCCGTAGATTATCACACACAAACTTTAATTCTCACCAGAGACAATTGCCCCTCTGGGGCCCAACACTAACACAGGAGCATCGAATACCAGAATGACGCCTCTGCCTGAAAATGTCTATCAGAACTTGCCAAATGGTTCTGCGTGAAAACGCGATGCGAGCTGACGCTCGAAAAATGTTTAAACATTTTTGGTCAAATTTTAATAGATTTCGGGGTAATGTTGAATGACAATAGTGATCTAAAATTGTAATAATGATTGCGTTAGCTTTATTTAATTTTTAGAAGGTTGTTTTATTAATTTATGAAATTTAGACTGAAGTTCGGCTGAGGGCGATCACTACAGCTACCCTCTCCCCAAAGGAGACCGAAAGGTCTGGTAACAGTGAAGCTGTTACTTGTAAAGTGCAAGTCAGAAATACGAAGGAGAGATTCCAAATGAAGCTTCGACAGAAGAAAATAGATGAAAATGGTGGAAGGTTAACTGTGGAACTATGAAAGTTTCAGCGCGGATCCCCAACTGGGACCATAAAAGAATCTGTGAGGTTAGCATCACTGAGCATACGGTGCCAGAGTATCCGCCGAAATGGAGGCGCCCGAATTCCTGATTCCGACTGGGTTCTTCGAACGGTGTAACGGGGAATCCAGAATTGGTCGACTTCCATGACTTTAGAAAATTCAAAGCGAACTAAGACGTACGAATTCGTTGGCTCGACAGGTGTTGACCTGAGGCGAAGTCGCAGTCCAGGTTTTTATAGTATGCCATATTACAAAAAGAATCCGTTCCTTCCTTCCCAAAACACATATGCCGGTTACAACGGCAATTGTGCGACGTGAGTCGTTTGCACAACTACCCTAGTCAACGTGCGTGCTCCTCAGGCGTCCCCAAGGCTACCAACACACCGACCAGGCAGCAATACAAAAAATGGAAGATCGGGAAAGACTTAGTCAAGTGATGGTGAAATATTTGCGCTGAGCATTCCGTACCCGTACGGGATACGGAGAACTATTAAAGGACAACCGGTGTACAGACGGCCGTTCCTTTACATATTTAAGTTGCTCAGGATGGCAAGGTAGTGTTTCGCACATAGAAATTTTTTGTTTACTTTTGTGCTTCAGTAGCAATGGTGCTGCAGTAGCAATGGAAATTGCGAAGGTAATTAGTTAGGAGCTTCAGTAGCAATGGAAGTTATCCTAGAAGGTCTCCTATGGTTTGCTTCAGTAGCAATGGGAATACATGAAGAGTTTTGTAAAAGGTGGCTTCAGTAGCAATTGAAAAGCATGAAGAATTTGTTAGAATAGGCTGCAGTAGCAATAACTTATAATTAGGGAAGAGTTTAAGGAGGAAATGCTATGTTTGACTACTGAATAATGAGGAGCAGAGTACTACCTCCTTCAAGACAACCATCAACAGAAGTCGACAGCACTGGCATGCGCTCACCAACCCACAAAGGACAACTGTGCAAGTGAAAAACACTCTGGTATTAATGCTATTAATAGTCACCAATATGAACTCGTTACACTCCATAGTGGGAGGAAGGGTCTTAGCCCAAGCGGACAAGTGCAAACCACTGGGCTCGGACCTTCTCCCTCAAGAAGTGGATCTCCATACTGCTGCCGTAGTCACGGCACTCAGAGTCAACAAAATAAAGACAAGGCGAGAGTATACAGTTTTTCATTGTCCTGCAGAGGTCAATAGTGCAAGTGAGATTAGAGGCCAGTAAGGCAACTCGAATTACCCACACATAAACCCCTTCTGAGTCAGATTAAGTCATTAGCAATTAAGTGTGCTCTACCAAGAGCACTGGTGGCCCTTTAAATAATAAGAACATCATCCTTGTTACTTGAGCAATTCCTCGCTATTCAACCTTTAAAATCAAGTTCAATTATCTCCCCATTTAGGGAGTTCATATCGAGTTCATATTGGCGACCCCAGAGAGCTCAAACGATTACGCAAACTCCCCACTAAAATTGGCACCTTTTGAAATTAACGGCATCGATGCCTGGTTCCTACAATCAGAACAGTTTTTCGAAAGCCTGAACATAACGGACGAAAAGCGGATGTACTTTGCCCTAGTTAGGAGTTTACCCACGCAGGTAATAGATGACGTTTCAAGCTTCATGAAACCTAACCTTGATAACCCTTATACCCTCTTAAAAAACGAAATCTTAAAAATTTACAGTAAGGATCGCTTTTCTCGGATTCTTGCCCTTTCGCAAAATCCAACAATTCAAAATCAAACCCCTATAGCGTTGCTTAAAGATATGAGACGTTTAGCGAAGGGGTACATGGACGACGAAACACTCAAAGCATTGTACATCCAGCGTTTGCCTGCTCACGTACGACCCTTCCTCATTTCCCCTAACGCCCCCGTGGCACTAAATGAGATAGCCCAATTCGCCGAAAAACTCCTCGATCCGGAAATATCGGGTCTGAACAGCCTAGTCACGCCCCCGGCAGTAAATCAAACTAGTAGTAGTAGTAATAGTAGCGGCAGCGCCACTGACGCGCTGTTACGAGAACTAGCTCAGCAAGTTGGAGCGTTAGTCGCTATCCAGCAAGCCGAGCGTGCCAACACTCGGGGAGATGTGCACGCGGTAACTCAACACCAAATATCACCGCATCAGCACGCAAATTACCTTCCTCAAAACCCTCCTCCGTTTGACCGCCAAGCCCGTACAAATAGGTCATTCAATCAGTTCCAGAGGAACGGCCCTAGACCTAACAATAGGCAGAATCAAAACCCTCAAGCTAAGGATTTGTGTTGGTACCACCAGCAATATCTGCATATGGCTCGTAAATGCGAAGGCCCTAGCTGCCCGATGTTTGCACTCCTACACCAAAAAAACGGGTACAACGCGGCGTAAGAGCGAGTCAGGCGCCGTCGCTTACTAAACCAATATGAACTCGATATGAACTCCCTAAATGGGGAGATAATTGAACTTGATTTTAAAGGTTGAATAGCGAGGAATTGCTCAAGTAACAAGGATGATGTTCTTATTATTTAAAGGGCCACCAGTGCTCTTGGTAGAGCACACTTAATTGCTAATGACTTAATCTGACTCAGAAGGGGTTTATGTGTGGGTAATTCGAGTTGCCTTACTGGCCTCTAATCTCACTTGCACTATTGACCTCTGCAGGACAATGAAAAACTGTATACTCTCGCCTTGTCTTTATTTTGTTGACTCTGAGTGCCGTGACTACGGCAGCAGTATGGAGATCCACTTCTTGAGGGAGAAGGTCCGGGTCCAGTGGTTAGCCGCACTTCAGCAGGTGCCGCGGCTCGAGGGAATCCGGGGTGGATCCCGGCGAGAGTGGATTTGTTAGTGTAATATTCCGCAGGTGCGGTAATAGTTTAGGTTATATGAGTATCTCGAAGGAGGTAGTTCCCGCAGGGGTTCTACCCGTGCCTTGTGGCTTGATGTGGTTTGATAGCCGTGTGGCTTGGTTTGGTTGATAGCCGTGTGGCTTGGTTTGGTTGATAGCCGTGTGGCTTGGTTTGGTTGACAGCCGTGTGGCTTGGTTTGGTTGATAGCCGTGTGGCTAATAGAGTATAGGAATTGTTAATTGAATGTAGGTGGTGATTGTCTGTGTGTCGGCTTCGGAGGTTCTTCTGTACGGGGAGAGAGCTTGGATTACTTGTTCAAGCATGATAACACACGGAGAGACAGTCGCTACGCAAGCCAGGCTGCGAGCTTTACTGCTGAATTACAGGATTGCCTCAAATGGAGGATTATATGCGGGTGCCTCGGCCCAATTCTGGCGCCTGAACAAGGGCGAGGCAGTCGCAACAATAAGTACTCGTATGGACAATCATGAATCTCCCTACATGCCCTTACTTCCCCAAACTAGTATTCTCCGGGTACTATTAATCGTGACGCGTCGTGTACGATCATCTCCGAATTGGAGTGCAAGATTAATACATGAGATAAGAATATTACTGGGTAGGCAATGTAAGTTAGTTTGTCTTCATTAATATTAAAGGCTTCTGCCACCCAATAATCTACGCTTTGACTGCTATTTACAATGAGTATCTTAAAAATTGGCAGTATTTAATTCGAACGTTTACGCTAAGCCGCAGTCGAGGGCTGACTGTATTGGTCCTAACTAAGGCTAGAATTGTCATAAAGATTACTTGACTTAAGCTAGGAATTGTGCCGGAGAGGGCAGGTACAGTCTAATTATTGTTATTATTTATTATTATATGAGAAATCCCTGGTCTCCCTGGCTTGAAAGTGAAAGGTGTCCTACGAGAGGAGAGAGGAAGATACCATTTGGAAAGGGTAGAGGGAACGCGGAATCTGTGCACAAAGTGCACAGAATTGGTAGTTGAGGAGGAGGTTCAGAGCACAAGAAGGATTTAGAAAACATTGATCATGAGGATACATATCAGAATAGTATTAGGCATCCTATGAGTTATAATGACAACAACCACTGGAGGTAGCCGGCATTGCCAAGAGGTCAAAGGAATAGGTAGCTACAGTTGAGGGCGACCAATTACTGGTTAAACCAAATTTAACCCCCAAATCAGATAATTGGATGATTTCTGGATAAGAATTTCCAGGGGTTGGGAATTTAGAATATTCGGAGACTTTCAGAGGTAAGCATAATCACCCTAATTTAGCTAAATCAGGTAACGACTAATTATTAACATTTTTTTATACACAAATTGACCTAACCAAAAATCAATAGTAAGAGTCGTCCTAAAGTGATTATGATAGTAATTCTTGCTACCGTCACTACCCATTGTTACACGCAATGAGACAGTGGGATAATGTTGATCAAAAATATGATTATTTGAAGTGAGTAACTACCGAAGAAACAATCTCTATTGGTGTAAATACCCTATCATAGCTTTATTCCCCAAGATATGAAATTTAAACATTGACTAACAATTCAAGGGAATACCAACAATTATTTGAATCTGACTTAATAAGAATACAAAAATTGAGAACACACTTAATTAAAACTGGAACACACAAAAGGTGACGAGACACTATGAAACCATGGCGATCAATAGATCATTCCACTTCAATTGATTAGAGGCTTGAACACATCAGCAACTTTGCCTGGACAAGCTAAGGTGGCATAAGCAGTGACCACTGGCCTAAGGTCTTACTTAATTAATCAATTACGAGGCCTGTCGAAAAAGTATCCGACCTTAATTTTTCCCGCGCAAAGTAGTGATTCTAAGGCGGCGCCACTGTGCACGGTGGAAGGAGGAATCTTAATGCGCATGCTTGACTTTTTTCACCGCATTCACTTGGGCCAGTCACTGGCTGGTGGTCGCCAAGTAAGGTGCTGTTCTAAGTGTTTGTCGGATTTAGTTTTCTTGCAAGATGACTGAACGAATTGAGCAAAGACACTGCATCAAATTTTGTCAAAAGCTTGGTGATTCTCAAATTGAAACAATTCGTAAGATTCAGCAGGTGTTTGGGGAAGATGCTATGGGTGTAACACAAATTAAGGAGTGGTTCAACCGATTCAAAGATGGCCGCACATCAGCGGAGAGTGAGCAGCGTTGTGGCAGGCGTTGTGGCAGGCCGCACATTCATCCCATTTGATCCGCAATTTCTTGGCCAAACATGGAATTACGACCGTTCGCCAACCTCCCTACTCTCCAGACCTGGCTCCTTGCGACTTCTGGTTGTTTCCAAAATTGAAGACACCACTGAAAGGATCCCGTTTTGAGAGTAGAGAAGAGATAATGCGGAACGCGACGACAGAGCTGAACACCATTCCAAAAGAAGACTTCCAGAGGTGTTTCCGGCAGTGGAAGGATCGGTGGGCTAAGTGTGTGGAAGCACAAGGAGCCTACTTTGAAGGGGATTAGGGTCCCAACCCCGTCAGGTTGTTGAAGTATTTTTTCTGGCCAAAGGTCGGATACTTTTTCGACAGGCCTCGTATGGTAAAAAAATCTACAGCATCTGCTAAATGCAGATGAACTAGAAATCACATGTTCCCAGTTTTTCCTAACTGAAATAATCAATGTACAATGACTATTTAATTAAATTTACTAACTATCTATTCTTCAGAACTAAAAATTATTTGTGTTTTTCTAATTGATTATCTACCTAATTTAATTTAGAAATACAGTTGTGGCAATAATTGGTAATTGATGCAGGACTAGATGCATTCAGAAGGATACATCTGTGACTACAATGATAATTGGTGCTAGCCTAACTTGATAAAAGAATAAACACATATTGAAATATTGGCCTAAAAATATTTTAGACAAGAAGGGGAAATTCTAACTTGATAAACAAATAACACCATATTGAAGTATTGGGATAAGAAAAATATTTAAGGCAAAAAGGGGAAATTTATAACTTGATAAAAAAATAACACCATATTGAATTTTGGCATGATAAATTATTTCTGCTAAAAAGGGGAAATCCTAATCTTGAGAGAAATAACATCACATTGAAATGTTGACATAAAAATTATTTTAAGAAAAAGGGGAAATTTTAGCCTGAATAAAATAACATCATATTGAAATGTTGAAATAAAAATCATTTTAAAACAAAAGGGAAAATTTTAGCTTGAATGAAAATAACATCATATTGAAATGTTGCATAATTATTATTTTAAAACAAAAGGGGAAATTTTAGCTTGGATAAAAATAACATCAATACCCAAAGGAAATACCCTGTGGGAAACACAAGTTCTAGGCAAGAAATCCTAACATTTAAGACACTGGTAAGTTGAGGCAATTCAGCTTACTATTTATACACTAATAGTGTTGACAATTGACATATAATGTATATATATAGTTACCCGTAGATTATCACACACAAACTTTAATTCTCACCAGAGACAATTGCCCCTCTGGGGCCCAACACTAACACAGGAGCATCGAATACCAGAATGAAGCCTCTGCCTGGAAATGTCTATCAGAACTTGCCAAATGGTTCTGCGTGAAAACGCGATGCGAGCTGACGCTCGAAAAATGTTTAAATATTTTTGGTCAAATTTTAATAGATTTCGGGGTAATGTTGCATGACAATAGTGATCTAAAATTGTAATAATGATTGCGTTAGCTTTATTTAATTTTTAGAAGGTAGTTTTATTAATTTATGAAATTTAGACTGAAGTACGGCTGAGGGCGATCACTACAAGTTCTAGGGTGAAAGTGGCTGCAAAATAATGAACGCAATTACACGCTAGTAGTTGGAATATATTTTGCATGAAACGGCTATAATTATCCCTTGAACTAGAAAATAAACGTGAGGACCAACAGTGTCAAGGATTTGTAACGGCCTAATATTCCCTCGTCAATACTCACTATATTCAAACAAGAGTTCAGCGCCTATGTACCAGACTTTTAAGTTTACATTACTAGGTTAAGCTTGGGAAATTTGGTTGATTTTAAATAGAACAAAGTTTGGTGTTCCATGATAATTTAGGGTCACCAGACACCCGGGAAGGCATCAAAATTGAAATGAATTGATATGGCCGCTTGCTCAGAAGGAGAAGGATCCGGACGCAGTTTTTCAAGTGTCAAATAATCAAACAGGAAATCATATAAAAACCACAATTCGTACCATCACCCGGGGGAGATTGAAACTAGATATTGCTCGCCTGGTCGTTTATTGGGGGAAGAGGGTGAACGCTGAAGTGCGAGGCTATATTCTTGGTTTGTGAGGAATTCTTGGGAAGACTCCGAGGCAATTGAAGAAACTTCAGACGGTGCGCTTCCAGGTCAGGCTTGGGGAAGCGTGTACTGGAGTGTGAAGTTCTAGGATGGTGTTAAGTGTGGAAGGATCTGTAGCGAACCTTCGGCACGCAACTCAGTATAAATTTCGGAAATTCTCAAAATGATCTTTTAAAAATTCAGTAAAATAAAGTCCACCATTAGAATAAAAATTCATTACGAAATTAATTAACTTCTATCCTCAATTTTATTAAAATTGTGTACTGAAAAATTCAATCCCTAAGAAATCACTTTTGAATAGTTACGAAACCCCCATGTCGCCGTGTCGGCCACATTTCAACCCGCACAAGCGTCACTCGTTTCAAGTCATTCAAAGTGTGTGCATCTCGGTTTTCTTCTCTGGTGAGAATTAAAGTATTGTGTGTGCTATTGCTGTTCTACGGGTAACTATTTAATTTATGTATTATGTAAATAATATGTTGTGTATTATTAAGTAGGTTTTCTCAAATAACTAATCGTGTCACATGTGATGTAGGGCTCTTGCCAAGAAGTGTGATCTCTCACACCTCCCCTGTGCCGGCTATCGCTGCATACCTTATATTTGATGGCAACATAGTTTTTCCAAGAAGCAATTCTAATCAATTGAATATTAATAATCTGTCATGTTGCCATTGTGTCAAGCCTCTAATCAAGTGAATATTAATAATCTATTTGTTGCCATTGTGTCATTAGTGGTTTGCTCATCTTTTGTGTGTTCCAGTATTAATTAATTGTGTTCTCTATTTTTTGTATTTTAATTAAGTCAGATTTAAATAATTTTGGAATCCTTTTTGCAATTTTTAGTCAATGTTTAAATTCATATCTTGAGAAATGAAACTATGATAGGTTATTTACACCAATAGAGTTTGTATCTTCGGTAGTTACTCACTTCAAATAATCATTCTTTCGTGATTAGAACTATCCCACTTTCTGATTGCGTGTAACAATGTGTAGTAACGGTAACGAGAATTCCTATCATAATCACTTTAGTGACAACTCTTACTATTGATTTTTGGTTAGGTCAATTTGTGTATAATAATGTTAATAATTAGTCGTTACCTGATTCAGCTAAATTAGGGTGATTGTGCTTACCTCTGGGAAGTCTCTGAATATTCTAAATTCCCAACTCCTGGAATTTTTAGTCCAGAAATCATCCAATTATCTGATTTGGGGTTAAATTTAGTTTAACCGGCAATTGTTTGCTTTCAATTGTAGCTACCTGTTCCTTTTACCTCATGTCAATGTCGGCTACCTCCAGTGGTTGTTGTTCATTATAACTCATAGGATGCCCTAATACTATTCTGATATGCATCTTCATGATCAATGCTTTCTAAATCCTTCTTGTGCCATGAACTTCCTTCTTAACTACCGATTCTGTGCACTTTGTGCATAGATTCCGCGTTCCCTCTACTCTTTTCTAAATGGTACCTTCCTCTCTCCTCTCGTAGGACATCCTTCACGTTCAAGCCAGGTAGACTAGGGATTCCGCATTTAATATTAGATAATAATAATAATAATTAGGCTGTACATGCCTTCCTGGCACGATTCCTAGCTTAAGTTAATGGATCTTTTGACAACTTTTAGCCTTAAGTATGATCAGTACAGCGAGCCCTTTGCTGTTGCTTAGTGTGAACCGTTCTAATTGTCCAATACCGATCTTAAGGTACTCATTGTAAATAGGCACTACACCCTAGATTAATCGGCGACCACAGCCCTGATTTATAATACTCTTGATCTTGTGAACTAATGTTGCACTCCATTTCGGAGACGATTTTAAGACAAGACGCGGCACGGCTAGTAGTACCCGGAGAACACTAGTTTGATGGAGAAATGGCATGTAGGGAGATTCATGATTGTCCATACGAGTACTTATTGTTGCGACTGCCTCGCTCTTGTTCAGGCGCCAGAATTGGGCCGAGGCACCCGCATATAATCCTCTATTTGAGGCAATCCTGTAATTCAGCAGTAAAGCTCGCAGCCTGGCTTGCGTAGCGACTGTCTCTCCTTGTGTTATCATGCTTGAACAAGTAACCCAAGCTCTCTTCCCGTACAGAAGAACCTGCGAAGCCGAAACACAAACATCACCACAAAACCCTATAGTAACGTTTCCGGAACCACTTGAAAACGTACTAGAGGTGCATTCGGAACGTTCTCAGAATCACTTGAGACGTTCGTAAAATTTATTCAGCCTAAACGGCTATCAATCAACAAAGTAAGCCACAAGGCACTGGCAGATATTACTGCCTCCTTCGAGATACCTCATAATACAAACTGTCACCGCACCTGCGGAATATTACACTAACAAATCCACTCTCGCCGGGATCCACCCCGGATTCCCTCGAGCCACGGCACCTGCTGGAGTGCGTCAACTCTCTGGACCCGGACCTTCTTCCTCAAGAAGTGGATCCCCCCACTGCTGCCGTAGTCACGGCACTCAGAGTCAACTAATAAACATCAGGCGAGAGTATAAAAGTCCTTTCATTGTCCTGCAGAGGTCAGGTCGTGCAATTGAAAATTAGGTGCCAGTAGAGCTACCCGAATACCGCCTAACTCCTTCTGAGTCAGAGGCCGTAAATCATTCAATTAGCAATTAAATGTGCTCTACCCGGAGCACTGGTGACCCTCCTTTATGAAAGAACATCCTCTTGTGAAATCGATAAATTCCTCGATATTCAACCTTTAAAAATCAAATTCAATTAGTTCCCCACTTGTGAGAACTTCATATTGGTGACTATTAATAGCATTAATACCAGAGTGTTTTTTCACTTGCACGAGTTGTCCTTTGTGGGTTTATGAGCGCATGCCAGTGCTGTCAACTTCTGTTGATGGTTGTCTTGAAGGAGGTAGTACTCTGCTCCTCATTATTCAGTTGTCAAACATAGCATTTCCTCCCTAAACTCTTCCCTAATAATATGTTATTGCTACTGCAGCCTATTCTAACAAATTCTTCATGTTTTTCCATTGCTACTGAAGCCACCTTTTACAAAACTCTTCATGCATTTCCATTGCTACTGAAGCAAACCATAGGAGACCTTCTAGGATAACTTCCATTGCTACTGAAGCTCCTAACTAATAACCTTCGCAATTTCCATTGCTACTGCAGCACCATAGCTACTGAAGCACCATTTGGAAAGACCTGTGTCAAAATTAACCAGAATGACGACCCCAGAGGGCTCAATCGATTACGCAAACTCCCCACTAAAATTGGCACCTTTTGAAATTAACGGCATCGATGCCTGGTTCCTACAATCAGAACAGTTTTTCGAAAGCCTGAACATAACGGACGAAAAGCGGATGTACTTTGCCCTAGTTAGGAGTTTACCCACGCAGGTAATAGATGACGTTTCAAGCTTCATGAACCCTAACCTTGATAACCCTTATACCCTCTTAAAAAAGAAATTTTAAAAATATACAGTAAGGATCGTTTTTCTCGGATTCTTGCCCTTTCGCAAAATCCAACAATTCAAAATCAAACCCCTATAGCGTTGCTTAAAGATATGAGACGTTTAGCGAAGGGGTACATGGACGACGAAACACTCAAAGCATTGTACATCCAGCGTTTGCCTGCTCACGTACGACCCTTCCTCATTTCCCCTAACGCCCCCGTGGCACTAAATGAGATAGCCCAATTCGCCGAAAAACTCCTCGATCCGGAAATATCGGATCTGAATAGCCTAGTCACGCCCCCGGCAGTAAATCAAACTAGTAGTAGTAGTAATAGTAGCGGCAGCGCCACTGACGCGCTGTTACGAGAACTAGCTCAGCAAGTTGGAGCGTTAGTCGCTATCCAGCAAGCCGAGCGTGCCAACACTCGGGGAGATGTGCACGCGGTAACTCAACACCAAATATCACCGCATCAGCACGCAAATTACCTTCCTCAAAACCCTCCTCCGTTTGACCGCCAGGCCCGTACAAATAGGTCATTCAATCAGTTTCAGAGGAACGACCCTAGACCTAACAATAGGCAGAATCAAAATCCTCAAGCTAAGGATTTGTGTTGGTACCACCAGCAATATCTGCATATGGCTCGGAAATGCGAAGGCCCTAGCTGCCCGATGTTTGCACTCCTACACCAAAAAAACGGGTACAGCGCGGCGTAAGAGCGAGTCAGGCGCCGTCGCTTACTAAACCGATATTGACTCGATGCCTCACGATTTTTGACCCTTTAACCAGCATTAGATTCCTCATAGACACGGGTAGCGCTGTCAGCCTTATCCCGGCCTCCCAAATAGAGAAACAGGGCACGGGAACCCCGAGCCTTAAAGCCGCGAACGGCTCACCCATCCTATGCTACGGCACAAAATCCCTTACTTGTTCCCTGAATCTCAAGCGTTCAATGCAGTTCGTGTTCATAGTCGCGGATGTGGACACGACCATCATTGGTGCAGACTTTCTGCAGAGGTTTGCGCTCGTGGTGGACGTGAGAAACGGATGCTTGTTTGATAGCGAATCCAGTGAAAGAAGGCCTCTCCACTCTGTCAATATGGTGAACGTCACAGCAAGCGTGACTTGCAACGTCGCTATCACTTGCCCATACGAGCGGGTGTTGGCAGAATTCCCTGCCCTTTCCTTACCTAACGTAAACCCTAATCACAACACGCTGACGGAACACTATATTGAGACGAGTGGTCCGCCCGTTCACGCTAAAGTAAGGCGTCTTCCCCCGGACCGATTGCTGGAGGTAAAGTCTGAATTCCAGCGGATGATAGCTAATGGGACAGTTCGCATCTCAAAGAGTCCCTGGTCTAGTCCTTTGATCTTAGTGCCTAAAGCTAATGGCGAGACGCGGATCTGCGGGGATTATAGGATGCTTAACGCAGTCACCACACCCGATAGATTCCCCATTCCCCTATTGCAAGACTTCACTGCGAATCTCGCAGGGGCAAAAATCTTCTCTAAAATAGACCTCAATCTTCGCATGCCATATGGCCTGCGTAATGCTCCTCAGACCTTTCAGCGGCACATG
This sequence comes from Morinoia aosen, assembly GCA_030386875.1. Lineage (NCBI taxonomy): Eukaryota > Metazoa > Arthropoda > Malacostraca > Amphipoda > Talitridae > Morinoia > Morinoia aosen. Next base: position 22,155,704 of record CM059559.1, read on the forward strand.
ACGGAAGTCCTTTCCGACCTACCCTTTTTGTATTGTTATCTTGACGATGTGCTAGTGGCTTCGGGGACGCCTGAGGAACATGTACATCATCTGAGAGAGCTTTGCAAACGACTAGCGTCGCACTCACTACTGATCAATCCAGAGAAGTGTGTGTTGGGAAAGAAGGAATTAACTTTCTTGGGTCACCACATTAGCGAGAGGGGAATTAAGCCGCTTCCCGAAAGAGTGGCAGCCTTACGGAATTTTCAAAGACCAACTACCCAAAAACAGTTGCGCAGGTTCTTGGGATCGGTTAATTTTTACCACCGATTCCTGAGGAACTGTGCAGAGACCCTTGCCCCACTCACCTCCTTGATTAAACCTAAGAAAAGAGGCAAACCCGTTACGGTCGAGTGAACTGGGGAGGCAGAGAGAGCGTTCGAGCTCATCAAAGAGAGACTCGCTACTGCTACAGAATTGGCTTACCCACACCCTGAGGCAGATTTCAGCCTGCTGGTGGATGCGTCGAGTATAGCGGTCGGTGCTGTTTTGCAACAAACAGTCAATAATGTCACTTCGCCGTTGGCGTTCTTCAGCCGCAAGCTCTCCCCAACCGAACAACGTTACAGCACGTTCGGGAGAGAGCTTCTGGCTATTTACTTAGCGGTAAAACACTTTCGCTACACCCTTGAAGCTCATCAATTCATAATTTACACAGACCACAAGCCTATAATCAACGCAATCCGAATGCCTCCCGAGCGCCACTCCCCTAGGGAAAGCCGGCACCTGAGTTTTATCGCGCAGTTCACGAGTGACATCAGGCACATCAAAGGCGAGGAAAATACGGTTGCTGATTGCTTATCGCGTGTGTACAGCGCGGTACTAAACCCGTCAGCACCCGAGTTCCGACCCTCAGTACAAGCGGTTTCGCTAGCCGATGTCATTCGTGCGCAGCAGTGCGACTTGGAAATCCATAACTTGATTGAGTGTCCCGACTCCTCCTTAAAACTCTCACTCAGAGAAGGCATTTACTGTGACGCCGACCGGCCTAACCGATACTATTTGCCTAACAATTTGCGCTTGCCCACCATTAAGCATTACCATAACTTGTCCCATCCTGGGACGGATAGAACTTTCCGCCTAATCGCAGATCGTTTTGTCTGGCCCGGGATGCGTAGGGCCATAAGAGAGTTCGTTCGTAATTGCCCAGATTGCCAAGCAAGCAAAGTCACTCGGCATAACAAAGCCGCAATTCAACCTTGTGCATTTACAGGCAGCAAATTTGACGCAGTCAACATCGACATCGTAGGCCCACTTCCTAACTCTCGTGGGTATAGTTACTTACTTACAATGATAGACCGTTTTTCACGCTGGGTTGAGGCTGTCCTCATCGCTAACATAACTGCGGAAACTGTAGCACGCACTTTTGTCGAAACGTGGATTTCCCGGTTTGGAATCCCTTTGAGCATCACGCATGATCGTGGGGTTCAATTCACTTCCGCCTCGTGGTTAGAGATCTCCAAAATCCTAGGTTGCGCCAATATATCGACCACCGCATACCACCCCCAATCAAACGGACTCATCGAGAGAGTCCATCGAGACCTCAAAGCGGCACTCCGCTGCTTAAAGTGTCACGATGATTGGGTCGACAGGCTGCCTATAGTATTACTCACCCTGCGGAACCTCTTCAGGCAGGACCAGAAGTGCACGTCCTCCGAACTGATGTACGGGAAGTCCTTACGATTGCCTGGTGATGTTATTGATCCCACGTACCAAATCGATGATTCCCCCAGCCAAATCGCTGATTATGCATCGCGCCTCAAGCGCGCAATGGGCGAAGTAGTTTACAAACCGCCTCGCCTACCTTCACCTTCGGAAACCCTAGACCCTTGTTTGCAGAGTTGTGAACATGTTTACGTGCGGGTGGATGGCGTAAAAAAACCCCACTGCGACGCCCTTACGATGGCCCCTATAAAGTTCTCAAGAGGACTCCTAAATTTTTCGTAATCGAAAGGGGTATCAAAAGCGACAGTGTCAGCATAGATCGCCTTAAGGCGGCGTTTTTGTCCCTTCCGGACGACACCCCCACACACTCTCGTGAACCACAACAACCCAGGCTGCAAATCAGCCCCAGGTCAACACCTGTCGAGCCCACTGGTTTGCACTTGTCTGCTTGGGCTAAGACCCTTCCTCCCACTATGGAGTGTAACGAGTTCATAGTTCCCCCGTATACCGCTCAAAGAACCCTGTTGGAACCTAGCAATGCGGGTGTCCCCGTTTCAGACAATGCTTCTGGTGCTGTAGCCTCCCATCACGGAAATTTCCCAGATACTTTGTCATGGTCACAGTTGGGGATCCGAACGTCAACTTTCACAGTCCCCCAGCTTACTCCTTCTACAGTCCCCGAGCATTGTAGCAGGTCTGGCAGACCTCTTCGTCCGCCAGCGCGTTACGCGCAGACTTAGGGTGGTTAACTCTGTTCTGTCCTTCCCCCCTATTTTTTTTGGCTGTCACGGCTCTTTGGGAACTCCTTCGGAGTCTGTTATTTTTCCGCGTAATTGTCGGGGATCGGCTTCGCCGCTCCCAGACCTTTCGGTCTCCTTTGGGGGGAGGGTAGCTGTAGCGAACCTTCGGCACGCAACTCAGTATAAATTTCGGAAATTCTCAAAATGATCTTTTAAAAATTCAGTAAAATAAAGTCCACCATTAGAATAAAAATTCATTACGAAATTAATTAACTTCTATCCTCAATTTTATTAAAATTGTGTACTGAAAAATTCAATCCCTAAGAAATCACTTTTGAATAGTTACGAAACCCCCATGTCGCCGTGTCGGCAACATTTCAACCCGCACAAGCGTCACTCGTTTCAAGTCATTCAAAGTGTGTGCATCTCGGTTTTCTTCTCTGGTGAGAATTAAAGTATTGTGTGTGCTATTGCTGTTCTACGGGTAACTATTTAATTTATGTATTATGTAAATAATATGTTGTGTATTATTAAGTAGGTTTTCTCAAATAACTAATCGTGTCACATGTGATGTAGGGCTCTTGCCAAGAAGTGTGATCTCTCACACCTCCCCTGTGCCGGCTATCGCTGCATACCTTATATTTGATGGCAACATAGTTTTTCCAAGAAGCAATTCTAATCAATTGAATATTAATAATCTGTCATGTTGCCATTGTGTCAAGCCTCTAATCAAGTGAATGTTAATAATCTATTCTGTTGCCATTGTGTCATTTTTTGAGTGCTAAATCAATTGTGTGTTCAAGCCTCTAATCAATTGAATATGAATAATCTATTTGTTGCCATTGTGTCATTAGTGGTTTGCTCATCTTTTGTGTGTTCCAGTATTAATTAATTGTGTTCTCTATTTTTTGTATTTTAATTAAGTCAGATTTAAATAATTTTGGAATTCCTTCTGCAATTTTTAGTCAATGTTTAAATTCATATCTTGAGAAATGAAACTATGATAGGTTATTTACACCAATAGAGATTGTATCTTCGGTAGTTACTCACTTCAAATAATCATTCTTTCGTGATTAGAACTATCCCACTTTCTGATTGCGTGTAACAATGTGTAGTAACGGTAACGAGAATTCCTATCATAATCACTTTAGTGACAACTCTTACCATTGATTTTTGGTTAGGTCAATTTGTGTATAATAATGTTAATAATTAGTCGTTACCTGATTCAGCTAAGTTAGGGTGATTGTGCTTACCTCTGGGAAGTCTCTGAATATTCTAAATTCCCAACTCCTGGAATTTTTAGTCCAGAAATCATCCAATTATCTGATTTGGGGTTAAATTTAGTTTAACCGGCAATTGTTTGCTTTCAATTGTAGCTACCTGTTCCTTTTACCTCATGTCAATGTCGGCTACCTTCAGTGGTTGTTGTTCATTATAACTCATAGGATGCCCTAATACTATTCTGATATGCATCTTCATGATCAATGCTTTCTAAATCCTTCTTGTACTATGAACTTCCTTCTTAACTACCGATTCTGTGCACTTTGTGCATAGATTCCGCGTTCCCTCTACTCTTTTCTAAATGGTACCTTCCTCTCTCCTCTCGTAGGACATCCTTCACGTTCAAGCCAGGTAGACTAGGGATTCCGCATTTAATAATAGATAATAATAATAATTAGGCTGTACATGCCTTCCTGGCACGATTCCTAGCTTAAGTTAATGGATCTTTTGACAACTTTTAGCTTAAGTATGATCAGTACAGCGAGCCCTTTGCTGTTGCTTAGTGTGAACCGTTCTAATTGTCCAATACCGATCTTAAGGTACTCATTGTAAATAGGCACTACACCCTAGATTAATCGGCGACCACAGCCATGATTTATAATACTCTTAATCTTGTGAACTAATGTTGCACTCCATTTCGGAGACGATTTTAAGACATGACGCGGCACGGCTAGTAGTACCCGGAGAACACTAGTTTGATGGAGAAATGGCATGTAGGGAGCTTCATGATTGTCCATACGAGTACTTATTGTTGCGACTGCCTCGCTCTTGTTCAGGCGCCAGAATTGGGCCGAGGCACCCGCATATAATCCTCTATTTGAGGCAATCCTGTAATTCAGCAGTAAAGCTCGCAGCCTGGCTTGCGTAGCGACTGTCTCTCCTTGTGTTATCATGCTTGAACAAGTAACCCAAGCTCTCTTCCCGTACAGAAGAACCTGCGAAGCCGAAACACAAACATCACCACAAAACCCTATAGTAACGTTTCCGGAACCACTTGAAAACGTACTAGAGGTGCATTCGGAACGTTCTCAGAATCACTTGAGACGTTCGTAAAATTTATTCAGCCTAAACGGCTATCAATCAACAAAGTAAGCCACAAGGCACTGGCAGATATTACTGCCTCCTTCGAGATACCTCATAATACAAACTGTCACCGCACCTGCGGAATATTACACTAACAAATCCACTCTCGCCGGGATCCACCCCGGATTCCCTCGAGCCACGGCACCTGCTGGAGTGCGTCAACTCTCTGGACCCGGACCTTCTTCCTCAAGAAGTGGATCCCCCCACTGCTGCCGTAGTCACGGCACTCAGAGTCAACTAATAAACATCAGGCGAGAGTATAAAAGTCCTTTCATTGTCCTGCAGTGGTCAGGTCGTGCAATTGAAAATTAGGTGCCAGTAGAGCTACCCGAATACCGCCTAACTCCTTCTGAGTCAGAGGCCGTAAATCATTCAATTAGCAATTAAATGTGCTCTACCCGGAACACTGGTGACCCTCCTTTATGAAAGAACATCCTCTTGTGAAATCGATAAATTCCTCGATATTCAACCTTTAAAAATCAAATTCAATTAGTTCCCCACTTGTGAGAACTTCATAGATCCGACTCTAAGTGACTCAGCATTGGAGGGTTGTGATAATGCCACTTGTTGAGTATAGGAAAGGCTACCGGTTGGGAAAACTCGGTAGGAATTAAGGCACTCGGCTCGATAGTCTAAGCTGGAGTTTTCAGTGGCTTAGCTGCAGATAAGAAGGCCTTCCAGCATACTAAATTGGGGAGTAAAAGAGGAAGCGGGGATACGAGGAGGGGGAGGTAATATCCTTAGGCTCTTAATGCAGAGTGGCTGCAATCAAGATGTTAGAGTGTTGACTCTAAAATGTTCGTGAGTGATGGGAATGTGTTGTCCAGGGTCCTGTGAGGGAACAACAGGCTTGAATAAATTTGACGCTAACAAGCCTTTCTATGCACATGTGCAGACTGTAGCACGGCTGCGCACTCACAGGAAGAACAATGGCAGGAGTCTAGTGCTAAGGTCAGTCCGCAGCTCTGGCGTGCGAGTTGCAGTCTGAATCATCTTAACACCCAGAATCGGTGTTCAAGACCAACTGGTCCTAAGCTCTATCTGGATATCAAGCAACAAACCCAATCTTGTTCATAGTTAGCAATTGGCTAGTGAGATTTGATTATACTGGCTTGGCTACCAGGTATTCTGGCAGTAACTAGCTAACTGCTGCGAGTAGGACGGTTGCGACTTGATTCACCCATAAAACTATACTTATTACTCAACATGCTGCTGGGACTAAAACTTACAAGAGTCCACGACTGGGAACTAATTCTTAAAGGCAAATCAAAACTGAGTATGTAAACTAAATGAACTAACAACTAGAAGTAAAATGGCTACAGCACTGAGGTAATTCAACAATGTACACATATATAAGGGAATCTTAGACACCAAATATGAGAAAAGGTGAGCCCTCTTATTCTCTATAATTCCGATGAGCAAGAATCGCTTCTAGGCACAATGGAGTAATTAGCAAAACAGAGAAAGGCAACAATGGCCAAGATAGCGCAGTAAGCTTGTTCAACGTTAACCACTGGCACAACAAATAAAAAAAACACAGAGAATGTTCCTAAGTTAATCACTAAAATGAGCTCCACTTACACAGACACATTGAATAATTGGAGTCTCTAGACATATCTATGCAACTGATCAACGAGTAAACTTTATCATAACACTTAACATTTAACACGTGTTACTTAAATGTCTCCCTCTGGGGCCCAAGCACTATACTCAGACGGTTCTCTAACGTGACTGACGGACTCTGCCTGGAGGGCTGGCTTTATATACGTACGATAACGGAAGAGCTTGCGAAATGGTTCTGCATCAAAACGCATGAGAGCTAATTTTCGGAAATGTCGAAGTATTTTCGGTTCAAATTTTAATAGATTTCGGGGTAATGGTAAATGAATTTTTTAATCTAAAATTGCAAGAATGGTTGTGTTGATCTTATTTGATTTTTAGAAGATAGTTTTAATAATTTATGAAGTTGGGCTGAAGTGCGGCTGAGGGAGTTCACTACAGCTACCCCCCACTAAGGAGACCGAAAGGTCTGGTAACAGTGAAGCTGGTACCTGTAAAATGCAAGCAAGGATTACGAAGAAAAGATCACAAAAGAAAGTGTTGTGTGCCGCCCCCCGCCCAGAGGACACAAATCCCGAATTAACGGGCCCTATGACACACAAATTTAACGGGCACCCATCTGGGGCCGGTAACGCAAAAACAGTGATAAGTAAATGACAAGCGAAGCATAATCTGGCTGGAGGGCTCACCTGACGATTTTGAATATAATGTTCAGGCGAACACTCTTCAATGTACCCGGCTGTCAAAGACGTAGAAATCCCCGGTAGCGAGGGCGGTTTGCCGGAGTACCGCGGAGCACAAAGCAAGATGCACCCGCGCTCACAGCTAGGTCTCTTCTGACGTGTCGGCCTCTGGCGGACACGCTCGTTAGCTTGCCCGATTCCGTTGCTCTGGCTTTGGACTCGTAGCAAGATGGGCAGACAAACGTTTTTAGGGTTTGCATATACATTTTTCGCTGAAGATGTGAAGAACCCCCACCATTGCTCCGCTAAATCAAATATTACCAGCGTTATTAATTTTTTAGGCTGATTAACAGGATCGAATCCAGAGAACTTTATTGCGGAAGGCTTTTAACTCTGCCTTACAAAAGTCCGCAAAGGACCTCAGCGTTCGAGCAATGGCTTGAATTGCGACAGATGACAGGGGAAAATAGTGGAAGGTTAAACTGTGGAGCTGTGAAAGTTTCAGCTCGGATCCCCAACTGGGACAATAAAAGAGTATCTGTGAGGTTCACATCACTGGACACAATAGCGCCAGAAGTATCCACCGAAGTGTAGGCGCCCGAATTACTAGATTCCTACTGCGTTCTTTGAACGGTATACCGAGGAACATAGAACTCGTTGCATTCCATCGTCTTTGGGAATTTCAAAGCAAAATTAGACAAGTACGAATTCGTACTTGGGCGAAACCTGGGCGAAATCGCAGTCTGTGTTGTGATATTATGCCATAGAAAAAGTCAGTTCCTTCTTTCCCAAAACACATTTGCCGGGTTCACCAACGAAGTGTGTGACGTAGGTCGTTTGCACAGCTTCCCTAGGCAACGTGCGTGCTCCTCAGGCGTCCCCGGGGCTACAGGCACATCGACCAGGCAGCCAAACAAAAAATGGAAGATCGGGAAAGACTTCAGTCATGTGATGCTGAAAGGTTTGCGAAGCATTTCATAACCCGTGTGGGATACGGAGGAACTTATAAAAGACAACCGGTGTACAGACGACAGTCCTTTGAAATGAGCGCAGAGTTCAAATTTATGATTGGGGAATACATTTTGGCGCCATCTAGGTTGGCAGCAAAGTTGTTGAAATAAGTGAATTGGTCAGGTTGACAAGGGCTGGCCCTGGGACTTTACGAGATGCGAATCGTCCCTGCATCTAACATTATTTTTTTTTAAAGCTCGGCTTTTACCTCCTGCAATCGGTCAGGGGGAAGACGCCTAACTTTAGGTGAAAGTTTAAGGAGTGCAGACGTATTATTGGCGGGAGCCATCTTAGGTATTTCGCAAGTTTAATCAATTGTGAAATTAATTTAATTGGTTTAAATTGGTGTTTCGTACATAGACATTTTGTTTACTGGTTTGCTGCAGTAGCAATGAATGGTGCTCCAGTAGCAATGGAAATTGCGAAGGTTATTAGTAAGGAGCTTCAGGAGCAATGACAATAATCATCCTAGAAGAACCTATTGTATGCTTCAGTTCCAACGGAAATGCATGAAGGTTTTGTAAAAGGTGGCTTCAGTAGCAATGGAAATACATGAATAATTTGTTAGGATAGGCTGTAGTAGCAATCACTTAATTTAGGAAGGGTTTTTGAAAGGAAAGACTATGTTTGACTACTGAGAACTTGAGAAAAGAAAAGGAAAGGAACACTACCTCCTCCAAGGTTCAACGTGCAACAGCTGCCAACAACCTCGACATGCGCTCAAAAACCTCCAAATGATGGCTGTGGTAATTTAATTGTTTGATTATTCATCTAACTCTGGGGTTTATCAGTTTAAAGTTTACGTTACTAGGTTAAGCTTGGGTAATTTGGTTGATTTTAAATAGAACAAAGTTTGGTGTTCCGTGATAATTTGGGGTCACCAGACGCCCGGGAAGGCATCAATATTGAAACGAATTGATATGGCCGCTTGCTCAGAAGGAGTAGGGTCCGGACGCAGTATTTTCAAGCGTCAAATAATCAAACAGGTAATCTTATAAAAACCACAATTCGAACCATCACCCGGGGGAGATTGAAACTAGATATTGCTCGCCTGGTCGTTTATTGGGGGAAGAGGGTGAACGCTGAAGTGCGAGGCTATATTCTTGGTTTGTGAGGAATTCTTAGGAAGACTCCGAGGCAATTGAAGAAACTTCAGACGGTGCGCTTCCAGGTCAGGCTTGGGGAAGCGTGTACTGGAGTGTGAAGTTCTAGGATGGTGTTAAGTGTGGAAGGATCCGACTCTAAGTGACTCAGCATTGGAGGGTTGTGATAATGCCACTTGTTGAGTATAGGAAAGGCTACCGGTTGGGAAAACTCGGTAGGAATTAAGGCACTCGGCTCGATAGTCTTAGCTGGAGTTTTCAGTGGCTTAGCTGCAGATAAGAAGGCCTTCCAGCATACTAAATTGGGGAGTGAAAGAGGAAGCGAGGATACGAGGAGGAGGAGGTAATCTCCTTAGGCTCTTAATGCAGAGTGGCTGCAATCAAGATGTTAGAGTGTTAACTCTAAAGGTTAGGTTAGGTTAGGTTAACATCGGCATCTTTGGGATGCTTTATTTCCAATCAAGCCTGATACATATGATCTTAGCATTGGTTTTTCAAATGTCTTATAACTAACCCTATATATAGGACACCATGACGGTTCCCCCGTAAAGCCGGTACCCATTTCCGACACCTGGGTTGAGAGGGGTATTGTGCTTGAGCTTTCCCTTATACCCAACGGGGAAAATCTCCGCGCCTGCGCCGGGATACGAACCCGCGACTCCAACATACGAGCCCGATCCCTTAACCACTGTACCACGGAGAGCACAAAAATTATCTAAAATGTTTGTGAGTGATGGGAATGTGTTGTCCAGTGTCCTGTGAGGGAACAACAGGCTGGATTAAATTTGACGATAACAAGCCTATCTATACACATGTGCAGATTGTCGCATGGCTGCGCACTCACAGGAAGAACAATGGCAGGAGTCTAGTGCTAAGGTCAGTCCGCAGCTCTGGCGCCCGAGTTGCAGTCTGAATCATCTTAACACCCAGAATCGGTGTTCAAGACCAACTGGTCCTAAGCTCTATCTGGATATCAAGCAACAAACCCAATCTTTTTCATAGTTAGCAATTGGCTAGAGAGATTAGATTATACTGGCTTGGCTACCAGGTATTCTGGCAGTAACTAGCTAACTGCTGCGAGTAGGACGGTTGCGACTTGAGTCACCCATAAAACTATACTTATTACTCAACATGCTGCTGGGACTAAAACTTACAAGAGTCCACGACTGGGAACTAATTCGGTAAATCTGAAGGAGATGACAGTTGTCGATTTTCCACTTTTTGGTGCCTGAACCTAATTAATTGAATCAAAATAAACAAGTTTTCTTCTATTCTTTTTTCGTCTCAAATGAGTATTTTACGATTTATAGCGGTAAGTTTAGTTTCGTCATTGATGACGAATGCGCTCGAATAAACAGCTACTCATCGATTTTCGAATTTTTGTTGCTTGAAACATATTAATAACATCGAAATAAACAACATTTATTCCATACACTTTTTTCGTCAAATGAGTATTTAACGAAGTATAGCGGTAGGTTTGGTTTCGTCTTTCAAGACAGAGCGCTGGAAGCGAGACGCCATTGCAGTATTGCCATACAAATCAATCAAAGAATTTCTTTCCGCTTCAAAGACTGGAGTTGCGGTAAGTCATTTACCGCTATAACTAATAAAATACTCATTTGAGACGGAAAGTGCATAGAAGAAAACTTGTTTATTTCGATCTAATTGATTATGCTAAGGCATCGAAATTTACAAAATCGACAACTGTCATCTCCTTCAGATTTACCACTAATTCCTAAAGGCAAATCAAAACTGAGTATGTAATCAAAATGAACTAACAACTAGAAGTAAAATGGCTACAGCACTGAGGTAATTCAACAATGTACTCATAAATAAGGGAATATTAGACACCAAATATGAGAAAATGTGAGCCCTCTTATTCTCTATAATTCCGATGAGCAAGAATTGCTTCTAGGCACAATGGAGTAATTAGCAAAACAGAGAAAGGCAACAATGGCCAAGATAGCGCAGTAAGCTTGTTCAACGTTATCCACTGGCACAAAAAATAAAAAAAACACAGAGAATGTTCCTAAGTTAATCACTAGAATGAGCTCCACTTACACAGACATATTGAATATATTGGAGTCTCTAGACACATCTATGCAACTGATGAAAGGAGTAAACTCTAGCTTAACACTTAACACTTGTTCTTACATGTCCCCCTCTGGGGCCCAAGCACTACACTCAGACGGTTCTCTTAAGGCCCCCTCACACGCGCAAATATATCTGCAAACATATCTGAACTGGTGCTGAATTCGTGCGTTTGTACGCTCATTTCAGGTTGGCACAGACTGTATGAGACAGATGAGCCATGCTTGATAATTTTGGAGCGACCGGCTGCAAACCTTGACACCACGTCAGTGTCACGCCAGAGTTAGTGTGTGGTGCACGACTGTACTCTGCCTCTCTCCCTCCTTATGCACTTCAATAAGCAATTTCTTATTTGTATGTTCACTATTTTTTAGGAACTATTCTTTAGCCCATTTTGAGCGAGCGTTTACATCTCTTTTATTTCTTATTCATTGCAACTATAGCGAATCCTATCAATTGTACGAACTCGCCGTCTGGAGTCGCTACTCTTGTGCGTACCCTACACCTAGCTGCTACTGGTATACTGAAGCGTGTGCCAGTCTTTGTCAAGTTTGCAGTGTGTTGTTTGCATCGTGTGAGGGGCCTTGAGACCGACAAACCAAATTCAGTTCAGATTGTCTGCCAACATATTTGTACGTGTGAGGGGGCCTTTACGTGACTGACGGACTCTGCCTGGAGGGTTGGCTTTATATACGTACGATAACGGAAGAGCTTGCGAAATGGTTGTGCATCAAAACGCATGAGAGCTAATTTTCGGAAATGTCGAAGTATTTTCGGTTTAAATTTTAATAGATTTCGGGGTAATGTTAAATGAATTTTTTAGTCTAAAGTTGTTAGAATGATTGTGTTTATCTTATTTAATTTTTAGAAGATAGTTTTAATAATTTATGAAGTTTTGCTGAAGTGCGGCTGAGGGAGTTCACTACAGACTTGTACAATAAACTACTCAGGATCCACCAATCCATGTCAAAATCTGTGATTAGATGGCATCACTGGGATAATCAGTACGCCAAAACACCATTCCCTGGCATGGTGGGTCATTACAGCCCACTCCGCATGACTGGCTCATTAAAGCCATTGTCTCTTACTCCTGGCACGTACAAGAAAAATTTTCATGGCTTCAATGGGACTCAAATTATACTCCTAATCCAATACTGCAAGACAGCTTATACCACAATCATCTTCAGCACATCTGGTATACCACCCATCTTCTCCATACTGCTCAAACACCACATTCATGAAACTCTCTCTCTCTCTCTCTCCCTCTTGCTCATACCTACTACATTCCACCACAAAATATTCAATTGTTTCTTCCACTCTATCGCACTGACAACATAATCTATTATTATTCCCATTTCATCTCCATGTACGTCTATTCACGTCCAGTGCCTTACACCTAACAGCAAACAAGAGTTGGCTTCAAAAGCTACCCTCATAGAACATCTTATACTTTGGATTTTCCTTTCGCAAATAGCAGATTAGTGTAGGCTTTCGCGTCATGCTAAGCTGCCATTTATTCAATCCAAACATTTTGTTTGTCTCTCAATCTCTTTTTCACACCTTTTGCAGCTCCACTCACGTCCTTCACCTCCAACATTCATTAAAAGCCAGTCATCCACAGGTCTCCAATTCTAACACGAATTATGTTTTGCATACTTAGTTTCCTAGCATGCCCCAACATATTTTCTACCAATGGCTTGCACTTAAATTTCATTCAATTATTTGCTTTACCCTCCTGCTATTCTGCTTTCTCTCAATTCTCACCTTATAATTAAGGAAACCTTTTATCATTCGTTCTGAAAATAGGCTCCCCCCTAGGTCACCTTCAATAGCTTCTGTAGCTGTCAATTTTGGAGCACCCAATGCTAGGTGTCCTACCTTATTTTTATCACATCCAGTTTTCCAAGGTCACTTCCATTCCAAGCTAGAGCACTAATTCCATACATGACTCTAGGTACAGTGTTAGGCCAGAAAAAAACATGTCGACTAGGGCCTATGTAATTTAACAGGAGGGAAAATAATTCTCCTCGCATAAATGAACTCGCTTATCACAGATACTTGCAAAACATACTTCCGTCTCGGATTTCAAAATTTCATTAGCTTGAATTCATTTCGGCTTAATTTTCGCAGCCTGTTTGATCAGCGCGAAAAACTCCTTAGGTTGATTTTTATATCGGCTCGAAAACTTCGAAGCTTCTTTAGCTCAAAGCTTGTAAGCTCAAAAACTCCAAAGCTTGTTTAGCTCATAGCTTGATTTCGTTTCGGTTCAAATTTTCGACGCTTGAAAAACTGTTTGAAACATCTTTAGAGCTCTACCAGATCAAACTCTAAAAAATACCGAAAAATATTCGCAACTTAAAAACTGTGGGCGAACCCCAACATAATAAAATTAAGTCATCAGAACCTGACTTATTTCTTTTGTCCCTGAAAATATCAGGAAGATTCATGCTGGATTAAAAAGCCTCTGAAATTACGGCCCTCAGAATCCTTAAGACAGGGACAACTATCAAAGGTGGCTCCCAAGAAGGACCAACATAAATAATTCGTAATCGAGCCGAACAGGATTCGCCGCCCTAACGATCTAACAATTTGGCGCCCAAGAAGGGTCCGCCCTACTAACTATTTACCAATTTGGCGCCCGAACAAGGGACTGACATACGAAATAACTAACATACAGCAACGTACTTCCGCATTCCTCTCACCTCAGCGTGCAATGTACTTCCTCACCTCAGAGCTGGTTGTGAACCCCTTGATGGATACTGAGAAAATGCGGCAAGCAGACCTGGTTTAGCAACCGCTGAGCATGACGGTATCTAATAATGTGTAACTGTGAGTGTGAACTCCATTACAGACTTTTCGAGAAGCAACATGCAAACTTATTGTTTATTTCCACTGTCATTCTACCGGTGTGTTGACATAAGTTAATTGTGGTGACATCCACTCTCGGAAACTTCCACCGGAAATGCGTGAATATTATTTTTCGCCAATTTTGGGGGATGTACGGCCTATTATGACCGGTGAACACGATGCACCAAAGGGGATTTGTGGGAATCGATAGGTTGTATCTTCAGGGCACTCTTCGATGGTGGATGCAGGAACTCTTTCAGTTCTTGATCTTCATTCTGCTCCTTTATTATCTCTTCGTAGTTGATTGAAGGTTTTTTTGGGAGAATTGATAATACCATACGCGACAGTGCATCCGATACCGTGGTGGTGGTGCCACTGATATGGGTGATCTCACAGTCAATGGTGTCTTTATGAGTTACCGTTCATCTGGCGTGGGACAAAACGCTTTCTCAGTTTCTGGAGCTCTTTTGTGGAATATGCTTCCCCAGCATATAAAAAGCTCATAAGCTGTAAAAAATGTATAGTTAATGTGTCACGTCATTTCGCATCTGTCATAGGGAAAAATGAACTGCAACACCTCGGTGGGAATTTCGTACTAAAACGATTGCCTAAAATATACTCATTGCTATTTTGGGGTCATCGAGTGAGTGAAGGCTGTAAGACATTGGGTGCAATGAGGAAAGTTTTTGAATGCAGGAGTTTGAGTATGAATGCTAAGAGGGGACTGTATGAAAGCTTGATTGTGCCAGTTTTGTTGTATGGAGCAGAGTCCTGGGGGTTGAGAGCAGCTGAGAGGAGGAAGTTGGATGTGTTTGAGATGAAGTGTTTGAGGAGCATGTATGGAGTAACAAGAAGAGATAGGATCAGGAATGAGTTGGTTAGGGGGCAGACGGGTATTATCAAAAAGTTGAGCAGGCGAGTGGATGAAAGAGTGCTTGGAGGGTTTGGGCATGTTGAAAGAATGAATGTTAAGCGGCTGGTGAAAAAGATATATATGTCGGTAGTGAGTGGTCTTCGAGCGCGAGGTAGACCACGGATGAGTTGGATGGATGGGGTGAAACGTGCTTTGTATGAGAGGGGTCTGACTGTGGATGTGGAGAGAGGGGTGGCGAGAGGGGTGGCTGCTGACAGAAATGAATGGGGGCAGTGCATAAGAAGGTAATTTTATTTTTGAAGCGGTGCTGGAAGTTGCCCGCGTGTGATGGGGTTGACCTGTCCTGTGCGGGGGGAGGAGCTGCACTCAATGAAGCGGTCGGGGTAAGCCAGCTATGGCTGTCGGGCCTGACTGTGGAAGGTGGTTGTGCTGAGCTGCTGCTGATCCTGGCAGTTCAGGTGCGGCCAGTGCTGCCTCTCTCACCTCCTAGTGACTAAGTGTGGTGGTTGTGGCCTGCTGTCGGCGACCCTCCCATAGGGAGGAGAAGCCCGGTATATGTATGTATGTACTTTGGGGTCAGCATTTCAAACTCTGCGAAGTTGGAATGACTATACTTATTTTAGATGACTTTACACACTTCCTACTGCCCACACCGCGAAAATCTCACACTTCGCCTGCGTGGTGCAGTTGATTATGAAACCATAATTAAGTTCACTTGTAGTTTATATGTAAAAATTTTGTAGCTACGTGTTACTCATAAGTGATATCAATCTCTCACCGCCTCTATTTTATCGCATGTACCCAAATGTGGTTAAAGAGAATACTGCGAGGATAAGAAACCTAAATAGTTTTTTATTGTTGCTCTCAAACTGTAACTTGATTTTCCTGAAATTTCTGTTAGAAAATTAGGAGTTATCTCTTTTTTACGTTCACTATGTTCCTCTAATATTTATCTTAATTATTTGTGTCGATTACAATGAACAGCACAGCCGCCAGCTCAATGGAGCAGGACGAAATTAATTTTTATGGAAATAATTATTTTTTATTATATGTATTTATATTTACCATTGTTGGATATTTGGTTTGGCTGTATTCTCTTGGGCGCCAAAAGTTAGATAGTTGTATAGGCGAATCCACGTTGGGCGCCAGTTATAGATTATATATTTTTGGCTGGTCCTTCTTGGGAGTCAGCGATAATCGTTTCCCTATTTTAGGGTTCTGAGGGCCGTAATCTCAGAGGCTTTTATTCCGGAGAATCTTCCTGATTTTTCAGGGATAGGAGAAAGTTAGATTCTGCTGACTTTATTTTTATTGAGTTGGGGATCGCCCACAGTTTTCAAGTTGCAAATATTATTCGGTAATTTTCGAGTCCGATCTGGTTTACAAGGTTTGAAGATTTGAGCTGTTTTTCAAGCTTTCGAAATTGGAGCCGAAAACGAAATTTAGCTGAAGAGGTTTTCGCGCTGGTAATACAGGCTTCGAAAGTTAAGAGCCAAAATGAAATTCAAGCTGTTGAAGTTTTGAAATCTGAGACGGATATATGTTTCGCAAGTATCTGTGATACGCGAGTTCAATTATTTGCGAGAGAATTATTTTTCCTCCCGTTAATTACAAGGCACTAGTCGGCATCTATGACAATAGCCTGACAACCATCCGTACGATGAACAAGCTCTGAAATTAATTTTTTTGCGTATATCATTTTATATGTTTCTAGAAGCGAGTGTTGTGCCATGTTTTTTATGAATTAGTTTTGGCTACCGTTGTCTCGCTACTTTGAATTCATTTAGGACGGTGTTTCCCTCGAGTTCGGTAGAGGGTATTTGTGTCTTTTCTTCTTTGTTTTTTTTCCTTCTTTCTCTGCCCAAAGTTAGCATTGAATTTCTAGTCAGAAGAAGCTCTAAATTTCTGTAAATAAAATTCATACACTGGCTCACTTTTCAATTTACGTCTACGTGCCAAATTCTGTAGATATTTGCTACTCATAAGTGATATCTGACTGTCACAGTATCTACATTTTATCCCATGTAACCATGTCCGTATAATGTTGAAGAGAATACCGAGAGGATGTGAAACCCATGACGCTTGTTGTTGTTGCTCCTAGACTGTAACTTGATTTCCCTCAAAAAATTTTCTGTCAGAAATATTAAAACCAACTCATTTTTACATCTTTTGAAGTCTTTTTTCCTTTCACTTATTTTTTATTCAAGTAATTTCTTACGATTACACTGAGAATAACGGCAATGCAACGAAGCATTAATGTATGTGCATCTTGAAATGTGTTGTAAGCATTAGTTCACGTATCTGTTACGCAGGTCCCTAAATATTTTTCCTATTCAATATTTTTGGGTTTTAGATAAATTATTATCCTTTTTATACTATCGTTTATGTGTAGTCCAATCTTCGTAATTGTACGTGGTTTAGAAATGTGGAATCTGTGGTGATTTAACCAACTTGTTGTATTAGTGGTGATTTAACCAACTTTTTGTATTATTCCCCCTCCCCCCCTCACCTCCCCCCACTGTATGTCAGCATGGTAACCTGTACTTTCAAACGCACGTCTCTGAGTTTTTCAGGTCGGTACGGCTTAGCAGTGCAGGCTTTAAAGTTGGCTGAGGTTAAGAACGAGCTTGTGAGCTTGACCTTAGCTGAAGATGTCGCCTTAAATTATAAATTCAGTTATTGTGGTAAGCACAATTTTTATAACTCTGGCTGATAATGAGACATTAAAGCCAAATGCTGCCAGTACGAGTAATTAAGAAATGTATGAACATATATGAAAATATTTATTATCTCAAAGCATGAGTTGCATGAGAACTGCCTGTATATTGCCAATGCTGCTCAATTTGGTGATTTATTTTTAAGAAAATCTTTATCGATCGCTTGATTATCACAATTCAGTAACACAGTGTGTTTTCAGCTCTTTAACTTAGAGGAGGGAGTGAGTGGTATAGTGCATGTTCAAATGAAATGAAAAGTTTCCATGATGACCTCTTCAAATTGTTTTTGCCGTTTTCTCTAATCGCCAGACGAGCCGATCTTACCCTGGAGAAAATTACACGGTTGCAGTACTGGGAGTGAACACATGATATAGACATCTCATTTAAAGTGTAAAGGGCCGTTTACACTAGAGGACATTTAGGCCGTGAGGCGCGACACGTGTATACGAGGCTCACCACTGAGTCTCATATTTGTGTGTGTTTATACGAAGTTCCCTATTCGCCACGGTAGTGCGAGGCTTGAGTGTCGCGCATTACGAATTCGATCAGAGCTAATAGGGAACTTCGTATAAACACACAAAATATGAGCCTCAGTGGTTAGCCTCGTATACACATGTCGCGTCTAACGGCCGAAATGTCCCCTAGTGTAAACGGCCCTTAATGCTAACTTGTGCGCCACAGAGAAGAAGTCTGGGAATGATTTGAATCATATGATGACAACAGCTCAATTATCTCGATAGCTTCGCATCGTTTGGGATAAATTTGCAATAATTTATTTCACGATCGTCAATTTAGTTACCATATAATATGTGCGATGCCCGTTCAACTCATAAAATATTATAATGGATTCTGGATTAATTCTGAAGCATCTTATGATAAAGTTGCTTGATGAAATACGATGTAGCTGATAAGAGTTAAACACTGCTGTGTAGATCAAAACGAAGCGGAAAAATTCTGAAGAGAATAAGAATCTTTAGGAAGCTTCTGGAACCGGATGAAATTACTCAATAATTCTACATATTTATGAAAGTTTCATTAAAAATTGAAAAATCATTATCAATTTTACGATGCTAACTTCCCATTTTAAACCAACGCATTTTGTGTGAAGAAGTCTTTAGAGCAAGCATGTTTGCTACATCAACGGTGAGAGGTTTGTCCGTTTTAATCTTCCTATGAAGAACTTCTCCCAGTATTTTTGTCGGCAGATTTCCCAAAATAGAACTCATTTCCATGAAGAGGGCTGACGCTCCATGTCATTCCGCGAGAATGACGTTGACGCGGCCAGCGGAACGCGGAAATTGAGGTCAGCCGTAGGTAAGAAAAAGGGACACGATCCTCAAGTACAAATCCAGGCCATGTTATTAGGCCTATCTTGGCATTGAGGGTAATTTCATCTTGCACAAAGAAAACACTTCTTATTGCTCACGAATATACCCAAAGATTATTCTTCAAATGAATGTGAATATTTATTCATGGCAAGTGCACACATTTGACAAACTGAATTTATTTTTCTGATTTATCAAAAAATTTACCAGAATTTTATGATAAAACCAACATTTCGGATATTTAATTGCGAAAGCCTTGGTATTTCTGGCAGGTTGGGTTCAACTTGGCACACTATTTACCAGTTAAGCATCGCATTTTGGAAATAATTCTCACGCGAAACGTCATTTTTTAAGGCGAATTCACTGAATTTTTAAGTGAAGTTTCTTTAGCTCTTTCTTTCATTTTTATTATTATTTATGCATTTTTGTGTTGTTTTTTATTTAAGCAAAAGTTAAAATAATTCGAAGGGAAACGAATAGGTCATCCCTACACATAAAAGATATTTTGGGTGAAAGTTTTGAAACATGGTACTACATAAGGTGCAATCTCACATTTTTTGTCTCCATTATTGTTAGTTTCTCTATTGTTTTCTATGCAGAAAATATTTTTTCAGGCTTCTTCCGACTTTGTGAGAACCATTTACAAAATAACGTTGTCAACCAGAAAGGCTTAGAAGCCGTGCGTGTAGATTCTCATCAATTTTTTTTGACACGGAATCGCATATTTAGCAATCATATCCTCACTTTAGATTTACGATTTACGATTTATGGATGTATGTGGCAAATGGTAATGTGAATCACGGTCCCTTCACTGGTTTAACGCTGGACTTAACAGTTTTGCATCCATATAGGAGGTGATTTCAGATGTGTGACTTAGCAATCATTGTTGCAAGAATGTCCTAGTAAATTATAATTATACTAATAACATTAGGTACATAATTATACCTAGCAGCATTAAATATTTTCCAACGGTCTTATTGGACACTGTAATAGTTTTATATCAATTTGAGTTCTTCAGATTTGAAAGATGTCATTTTAGAGTGAACGAATTAAGTCAAGAAAAATTGAGCCAATTTGAGAGTCAACCGCACTAAATTAAGGCAAATCAGACTATAAGACCAATGACGACACGTTTGCTGGGTGACAACTTCTCAGCAGAAGCTAGGAGGCGCAACAGGGCAGTTTCACGATGTACAGTAGGTGCAGATTGGCGGGATCGAAAATTGGAAGAGCGTATAGTTAGTTATACAGTTGTGCGTCATACATAAGTAGTGTTGCTTTACTACACAACGACACGGAATACTCATGGAATACTTCACTCATGGATATTTACTAGTATGAAAGTGTCTTGACCACTGTAAATGAAAGGTTCCATAGCGTTATTTTCGTCAGAACTTCGTCACTTCACAATGAATTATTCGTAAAACAAAGTATTTAAATAACCAATTCCAAAAAATAAAGTAATTGAATTAAAAAGAATACGCTTGCAAAATATCACATAATGTATCCTCAAATACCTCGTCTCAATTACGAGGCGACAGTGAGCAGTTAAGTTCAACGAGGTGAACCATATGTCAATTTTTGGTGACTGTGTTCTGAATTTTATTAGGAAGCTGAAAATAATTTTTAAGAGCACTTTTGATATTACTGCTTGAACGGAATGCTTTCATCTCAATTTTTAAGTTCGGTGTTATAATTATGGTTTCGATTTTGACCTTGAAGATCATTTTGTTTGAGACCTGATCCTCGAGATAACCAGAGTTTGGAATCGTTCAGACCTATCAATAGTCAACCCCATAACGTGAAAAATCTTGGTCAATTAATTACACCTATCATTTTTAGAAGAGCCTTTTTTGGTCGCTTCATTCTTACAATCACTTTAAAATTACACTTTCTTTCCAGCTTCTTAACATGAGAAGCACTGACATTGATGTGTAAGCTCATTGAGCAGAAACTTTTTTAAGATCTTTAACCTTTTCTAATCGTCTTTTCTTTTTCGTTTTCTACAATGATCAGAAGAGCTGTTTGTTATGGTAAATAAGCGTAAAGTTATTGACACAGGACTTGAACCTAGGGCTTTTTCGACTAAAGTGAAATGCTGTGTCCATGAGTCAAAGTAAAGACGTGCAGTTTGCACACGACATCGATGCAGAATAAAAACGACGATGTTAACTTTATTGTCATCTTAGCGAACGTTAAATAATTATTGTGTTGACTCTGTGCTACTCAATCACGGTATGTCGAGGCTGACGAACCTTGCAGCTTACGTGTCACGTGCTGTGTAACTCAAAATAAATTTATAGGAAAAGACTAGATGGTGGAACATCAACAAATTAATTTATCAAGCAAAAATAGTTGACCATTTGATATACTGTTGTGAACGCTTCCCGCGCGCTGAACCCATTGTTCAAGCTTTACCAAGCATTTATGATTTTTTATTTTGAAGTTTTGAAACTAATTACAATCTTTAATCATTTATTTTAATTGTTATTTTATTTGTAAGAGTGAATAATCAGTTTACATAAGCATGTTACAATGGACTATTTTGCATCGTCGAGGAAGTTACAGAGTATAATGAAATGATAGGGCCCACGTTTTAAATTTTTTTTCTCAAGTAGCACTTTGTCCTCAGGAAAGAAAGATCAAGATAAGAATTGCTTAGAAAGACACAGAAACCAACTCGTTGTCTTCATTTCCTTTGTTTTTTGTTCACAAAACTGCGATCCTATCGTGATGAGTCCCCCCCCCCATGCCCTTTCCAAAAAACTCTCCTTCAGTTATTCTAAAATCACCATCTCAATCTGTATTTGTCTGAAATGATTTCAGAATATAATGCTTATGCATACCTAGCATAATTAGTCATCACACTGCACCCTTTATCTAACGGTGGCCAGCTTTTCTCTTAAATATGAAGGACGCTTCTTTACGGGGAGAGGGACAATTTTTTCTTCAATGGGCATGCATGTTACAGTTTTCCATTAAATTTCAATTGAGGCTATATTAACTAGAACAATCAAGTTTGCTCTTTTTAATTAAAGTACACACTTAGCGTTATTGGAGCTTATCACTTCCGCAGAAGCCATTAGTTGTCCCCAGGGCACACAACTTATACGGAGAAAGCGGCACACTGCGACGAGCCAAATTCGATATTTTGACATTAAATCATTCGTCTTTCAAAATGAAATGAGATTTTATACTACAATATTTACTTTTGAATTAGAATTCATTTAAAAATTATGGTAACCTTACAATGGAGGAATTGAAAAAGAAGTAAAAAGAAGGGACAGTCCTTGGAACAGTTCAATTGAAAACAGTTTTCATGAATCAATTTAAGCTCCAAGCAAAAAAAAAAAAAACATGATTTCTGACAGCAGGAATATACTAGTGCGTTATAACAAGCATTACAACCTAGTGAATCATGACATATAAACTGACAGGCATGCTATGAGTAGTAGGGTATTTTACGGTATAAAGGCAAGAAAAATTTCGCATTCCCTGATAGAGAAGTGTTGTTCCTCACAACAACTCTCACTTGAACCACGTAACTACACATGTGACCTTTATAAGGAGTCAGTTTATATCTTTTCCTGCGATGCTGCCTACGTAATCTAGTATGTACGTTATTTTCAAAATTTGACTACCATATTAGATTGTGTAAACGAAAATAAAAAGTTTTTAATGAAGAAAATTTTTACATACCGTTGAACATGATCATAATTCTAACGATAATGGATAAAAACGACGCTCTCTACATGATGGTAAATAGAATATGAGTGATATACACTTGCACTCCACTTAATTGGTTCGAATTTTTAGCCGGAGACTCTTTTATCAAGTCAACATCAGAATTTTACAGTGAAGATTATCATTAACTATCGCGTTTAGCGCTATAATATCTAACCATTAAAGGTTTCAATTTGACATAGTAATTAGGTACTGTAATGACCACTCACGCCTAATTGTGCCCAGAAATGTACGCCTATCACCCAATGTTTCTTTCCAACAAATGCATGTCTAGAGCTTAAGAATTTTAGTGCTGAAGTATGTGAAAGTTCTACGTTGCTTGTATGAGGTATCAACTTCCTGAGTAATACACTAATCCTTTTTTGCACGAAAGTCGTACTCTTTTCGACTTATCTCCTCACGATGCTTCCACTGCCCTCACTTTACTGCCTAGAGGCTGCACATTAACGACTCAAGCTCCCATTTTGTACACGACCCTCAACTGACCGCTACCGCCTACTAATCACATATTGCTTTGAGTACATAAATGATTTAACATGAATGTTTTCATCAATCGGAAGCAAAATTTACCTTTTTAGATGTCCGAACAGTGTTAGTCTACGCAAGACTCTTTTGTATTGTAAATGACAAGGATATTTTTACGATTTACTTGTAAAAATTTTCAAGCACTCGGATGAGCAAGGAGTTTGCATATAAGGCGCTGCTTTAGCATGCATGGGAGCCGTAAGCTCGCGGCAGCCTTCACTGTTGTTGTCGACGCCCAAATCCCTTTCTGATGAGTCACCCTCTGCCCCGCAAGTCCCGGGGGCCTGGCCGGATTACAGGCACATATTGAAATATTTATAAGCCCTTTACGTGACTTTTTCAATTTAAGTATACAATTTGCATGACCAGCTTTTTACTACCATAATTCCGTTACACTTATTACAGACCAATAACATTATATATGAACGTTGGTTTCACATGGAGCCCGTTGTTGTGTTGAATATATAAAAGTGTCTGCGTATGAATGCAAAAAAAATAACATTGAAAAATTATTAGATACCGAAAATAAATTCCAGCAGAGCCGCTTCACATGTATCTAAAGAACATTAAAATTCCAAGCCCTGTAGCAGGAAGCCAAACGTAGCTTCCTAGCAATATTACATTAATTTTTACATTAATTGAGGGCATTCATTTAAAACTAAAGGCAAGAAAGCCTGATCACTTCTCAGTAAACATTCAAGTAGGGTTTTCTTAGTAGGAGCCAGATAAACGAATGGTAATTATGGAACTGGTTCGGAAATAACCGAGAATTGCCGACATATAAAAAGTTGCTTAAATAAAAACAAATGAACTGAAATTTAAAAACAAACAACTTTTTAATACAAGCCTACAGCTTCACTCGAATTAATGAATATATCAAAAACAACCGGCAATTAGCCAACACATCATTCAAAAAGTGATGCTAAGAAAAAATGATCCATCTGAACCGTTTTCACGTTTGTTCTCGAGGTTTTGTGCATTTGCGCTTGTTAAAACATTCGTAGAATTGGTTTGTAAGTTTAACTTTAATTTAAACTATCGCTCCGTCCTCAGTTCAGCGGTTCCTGTGAGGATACTTGTCACGGAGAAGAAGAGGGAAAGAGCTGTTCATTTTGACGATAATAATTGTTAAGAATTGAGAAAAAATTTAGGAGATGAGGGATGACTGTACACAAAATTAATCAATTTGTCACTATTAATCCTTCCTATAAATCCTTCTGCACCAATTTAGCCAAGGGAACACTTTTAATATTTCCTTAACATTTTATTCAACCATTGGCAGGGCTATTAAAAATACCTCTAATGGCTTTGGCACGAGTTAAAAACCTCTAAGTTAATAATTACGCAATTACAAATGTTATGAGCTTTGCTGGATGTGAACTTTTCTTTTTCCTTACTTTTCTCAGTCTGCATTATTTATGAAGGGAATGTTATTAAGTTGTTGTGTGGTTGAAGCACATTCTGAGGTGGTCACCATTACTATTTTGATCTGCATGCAAGAAAAAATAGTTTTAGGTTTTTGAAATGTCGACTTTTTAAATTTGAATACAGAATTATTTACTCCAGCCTATTTTACTTTCAAAATTATTCCCGGATATTGCTGAAGCCAAAATTCATTTGTCATTGTAAGTAAAAACTGCCAATCGCGTTTTGCATTTGTGTTATTGTCATTATACTTTTTATTATTATATGTTTCTTATATTAACCATTATCTAACCTAGAATGACCTAGCCATAGGAATACATTTTAATGATCTTCTCTCAATCGTTTGTATGAACATTGACAAGGGGTGTTATGTCTCCCATGTATACGTCTACCAACCAAGGATCCTTATTTAAATATGTTTTTGTTCAATTAATACCAGAGTACGGTTTCATTCCATCAGTCTACCGAAAATAGCATTAAGATACGAACTCAACAGTGTAAATGTTTGCTTCAGTGTTTTTATTCGTGTCGTATAATGTTTTGTTGTACGATGTTATAATAATTGTGTATGTTGTAACCTCGTGTGACGGTGTGACAGCAATATTTAGGTTGTCAATTTCACGAACTGCTCTGTCCGTATTGTAAAATGTTTCGGTCAGCATTGTGCAACAATCATTTCCTTCTTCCTGACTCTGCCATCATTATTTATGCAGTAAATATCATGAATGTATGGTGAAACATTTTCTTCTTAGCTAATTAACTAGTATACTAATTCATACGTAAGCATGTAAAGAGGCCCGGGTATACAACCCATTAGGGTTCCCCAAATTTCAATGTTTTTACAATTTTGAGAAAACATTGGCATCGCAGTCTTTTTGGCGCCACTGCAGGTAGAGCCCAAAACGTGTCCTTCACCGTTCTGTAACAAGGCTCCATAAAAACTAGTCAGCAACCACATTATTTTCATAATTTTGTTGGGTTCAGCACTAGCTTATCTGGTCAATCTTACCTGCCTCTGAGCTTTGTCCTCTACCTCTAACTCTCTTTTTGACTCGTGTTTATCGCAAGCAACTGCTGGCTGGATATTCTTGCTGCTCTTGGTGTAGCTGCGGTTGACTGTTGCGCTTAATTAATAGAGTCATCGTAAACTACATCTTCGCTCACTTCCTTGTTGCCGTGAGAATATAAATACGTCACGGTAAGCATCATCCTCGCAACATTGATCTATTCCGTCTTAGTTCCAATGCTTAATGAAACTATCCCAGTACTAATGACCGCGTCCAAATTTTGACCGAATAGGTGCATGTTACGATGAGCCGGTGATTTTTTATGACGGGTAAGTTACGACTTGGTCGACATCCCGTGGAGTCCTTAATTGTGATGGTTAGGCAAAATTCAGGAGCTTACGAACCTCACCGATCGCTCATGCCCTTGACTTAAACTTATGAGTGTCACACGGTTATTTACTATGTCACTGGTTTTACATGAGCGCAACATCCAACTGCAGTTCCGCTGATCCAGCTGTTCTATATATGTAGTTCCCTGTTCGGCCATGGGATTATTGCTCAACTTATCTCAACCGCTAATTGCTTTGCTCCAGTCGTGCATCTGGGTCTTCAACTTCACGAATTATTTCATTCTTCGCATGCACTATTGTCTATTGCTGCCTCCTATTATTCCATCCTTGCATGTCTTGTACAGCGGCTTCCTGCTTGCACTCTATCTGCTGTGACGTTACTCTGCAGTTCATTGCAGTTAAATCAACTAAAACATCTTGAACCGATTATTTACAATATGATCGGATTCAATCAGCTAACGAGAACAGAGCAGCTGGCTGCTGCACTTGTTTTTTGCTAGTTATAGTCAGAGTATCACTTCAGTATAAACAAACTAGAGGTTCGTACATGTTTTCTTCGATGTAACTATATCTACCCTGATCGAGGATCATAAATATTTCAGTTTCATGGCACTGAGGTATGTAAGAATAGTACTGAAAACAATGCTGTGTAGAAAGTAAATAAGTGAGTGTGACTGCACGAGAAATTTCTAAAGCATGCAGTCCGTTAAATAAAGGAATGGCTTGCTTCATGTTGTTTTACCAGTGATTATTGGGAGTAAATCTTCTTGTTTGCAATTTCTACACTCGTTAAAATAGTAAAGAGAAAAGCAGGTGCACATTTAAATTCAATACAAAATCATTCGACCATCAATGAATTTAATTTCTCTCGTAATAAATGAAATAATTTTTCGTTGCCGAAATGAAAAAGGTTACTTTTATACGATAGATTCTCGGAAAAACTCACAGAAGTGTGAATTTTTTGAAAGCCAGACTGCTATAAAAAATGAAATTCAATATACAAGTACCAACAACTGGAGTCATCAACTGAAGTTAGACATCACGTTTGTGTGGTAGGGTATGGTGAGATGATTTATGTCATGGGTGGGGATATTCATTTGATTTATGGTTCGGCGAAGTTTGTCAGGTAGTTAGCCGGTGAAAAACCTATCTTTTTCGCTTATAACTGTTTTAAAATGAACAAAAGTAGACCAACGAATGTGTAAAGAAATAAAATGTTTCACCTCGTCGTAGAACATTAAGATTTTTCCCTAAATGACGTTCTCTTTCATCCAAACGTCTCAATAGTGACGTGTGTTCTCCTACAAATACACACATACATACATACATATACCAGGCTTCTCCTCCGTACGGGAGGGTAGCCGACAGCAGGCCACAATCATCACTCTTAGTCACTAGGAGGCGAGAGAGGCAGCACTGGCCTCACCTGAACTGCCAGGATCAGCAGCAGCCCAGCACAACCATCTTCCACAGTCAGGCCCAACAGCCATAGCTGGTTTACCCCGACCGCTTCCTTGAGTGCAGCCCCTTCCCCCTGCAACCCCATCACACGCGGACAGGTTTCCAGTACAGTGTCAAAAAAATAAAATTACCTTCTTATGCACTGTTTCCACTCACATCTGTGCGTAGTCATCCCTCTCGCCACGTCAACAGTCAGACCCCTCTCATACAAAGCACGTTTCACCCCATCCATCCAACTCATCCGTGGCCTCCTACATATACTTTGCGCATTTATGCTGAAAAAACTTAGTCAAAATAATTAGATTTCGTAATAATTTTTGAAATATGATAGTGTTAGACATGAGTGAATGGAACAATTTAAGAGGGAGAATACTTTTACTAAGATATCTCAGTAGTCTGTAGCTTCTAGAAAAAACATTAAAAGAGCGTTAAAATCTGATCAAAGCGTTAAAATCCGATCAAAAAGTCTGATTTCGAGAATGGATGTTGTGTAACGTAACAGGAGTGAAAAGGGTACGCTGGATAAGTTGAAGTTAATATACTAACTATAATACCTTAATTACAGTTTTAAGGAATCATCGTTTTTCAATCATTGTTATGAAAGATTCATTTGAAGCAATAAACTAAATATTACACATTTATCAGAATAGCTGTATTTTCTATACAATTAAGCGGAAAATTTAGTTACAGGACGTCAGCGCATGGCTGGCAGGTGTACGGTGAGTGTAGGGCCGCTCGCATTAGAGCCGGGCTAAAACAGGGTGTCTCGGGCCGAACTTTTGCATGGAAAAAGAAAGAAAGAAAAACCGTTTATTTCTGAGAAAGTTGATTCATGAAATGTGTTACAACATTTTGGTTTTTAAAAAAAATATTAATGCAAAGGTCCTTAATTGAAAGACAAACCAAACGAGACGTACAAGAGCAGTGTTAGGAGTTGATTATGTTATGTTATTGAGAGAAAGTCCAACTATTTGCTCCTGGATGTTTTAATACTTTAAATGCTCCTGAAGAATGCCTTTGAGATGCTTCTTTTTATGTTAAAACGAAAGAAAGAACATGAGTACTCTTAGTGAAAATAATTACTTAATATGTTCGTCAATAAAATACTTAATCCAACTCATACCAATTAGTGTAGTCCAAGTTTGATGTAATTAACCAGAATTAAATCATAATCAGCCTTGAAACATTATGGGCTCATTTCAAGGAAGCCCTTAATAGGAAAAGCTAGAAAGTTAGAGGGTGAGAAGGCCTAGTAATTAATAATATTTAACAATATGAATGAAATAATAGGGATAAATTCTCATCATATGTCAGGTTGATTCTTAATTAAGGTTTTCTAGACCGTAACTTTAAGTAATAATCACTCCCAAAACAGGAGTGTCGAAAGTTACCCAGAACCGGACACCAAGACTGATGCCAGGTTTCACCTTTGTCTATATTGTTATATAGATCAGCAACCATGGAAAAGTCTTGGAAATTAAACCGAAAGAAAAGTTATGGAATGATAAATCAATTGAACAAACAAACGAATTATTAAAGGATTTAAGAATATTTGGCCGTAAATCAATGTTCTACCTTGAAGCTACCTCAAAAGTTTCACGCTCCAAGCACTTCAATACCGCACACCTCGTATACGTTTTTTGTGACCTGACAGTTTGAGAAAACTGTAATTTAACAATAGGCATAACATAGTTGAAATACAGGGTCTCCATAATTTTTTCCTAAATTTTAAAACTTTTTACGAACAAGTAATGTTAGGTAGTGGTACAAGTTATTCTCCGATTTTAGCAACCATGACTGAAGGTTTTTCAGATTAGTCAAAAATTTCAAGATGTGCTTCTTTCGCTGCCGGAGAACGTCTAAGCGAAATGAGATCTCAGGCTAGGTACTCTCTAACGTCTCTAATTACCGTTATTAGAGATACTGTTATTTCAAGCTTTGAAGTCTCAAATTAAGGTACGGGTGTACTGTGTACTCTGTAGGTGTGCAGGCGTAGGCGTTAGTGTAATGCTGGGTTCACATTGACACTCGCATTGGAAGCTCACAACCATGGGGCCCGGGCAAGTGCGCGTAGCGAAAGGGAAGCGATCGTTCACATTGGTACAACGGTATCCAGGTAGTACAGGCGTCATGGTCGGGGTGCGGACAATTGCTCAGTTCGTGGAGGGAGTATATATGGAGGGAGCATAGCCGTCTGTGAAGAGAACCAGTTTTTGAGATTTCTCCTCTGTCTGTGGTAACCAATAGCCGTCTCGCAAGTGTGACGTCAGCACGGAAGCCAGTTACCTACTGACTACTCTAGAGTGCGCACACGCTCGCTGAATGCTCTTCCAGCTGTTCAGTTGATCGCATTATCGTTAATGATTAATTTGGGATTCTAAGACTCCGAAAGATAATAAATTGTGTTTCCTCACTTAAGGACACTTGATAATATCAAAATTACTAGCAAAGATACACTAAGAGTTGAAAACCATAAAATTACAGGCCCTTGATTATAACAAATTAGAGCGACTTGCACGCACACCTCACCCTTTGACATGTGGGGTGGTACTAATCTTGCTTTGGAAAATGAGAGGGAGGGGTTGTAGGGAAGGTGGGTGGACCAACTTCAGCCAAGCGTCTGTGGTTGGCTCAGAATTGTGACGTCACAGGCTTTGACAGTGCCAGAGTCTTTCAGCTTTTGCAGCCAAATTGAGCCCGATCAGAGTGTGCTATCATGCTATGCTCCCTCCATATATCCTAGCTCCATGGGCTCAGTTCATGCATTATCGTTAATGATTAATTTGGGATTCTAAGACTCCGAAAGATAATAAATTGTGTTTCCTCACTTAAGGACTCTTGATAATATCAAAATTACTAGCAAAGATACATTAAGAGTTGAAAACCATAAAATTACAGGCCCTTGATTATAACAAATTAGAGCGACTTGCAAGTGACCTCCACGGCTCCGTTGCCATCAAGACACCATGCAGGGTAATGATGCGCTCCGCGCTCTAGCTCTTCTCGCCAGGAAGCGACTGATGATTGGTAGTACAACGCTAATAATTTATTTCGTATGTCATTGATAGCTCCTTCTTTAATTTTCCTGTTTTTCTACATTCAATACCTGGGCGTCTCCAAACGTATTCTGATGACTTAGGATGTGACAATATGCAGCGTAAAATATGCTGCATATTTGCTGATTTTTGTAGCGCATATGCAGCATAAAATATGAAGGCTTCGGCAAGAATTATGTTAGTAAAACCATAAGATATGTAGAAACACTCGATGCATATATGGTACACTCTATGCATAATTGTGGAAGCGCATATTACATGCTAAGCAGAAATATGTATCCATATAAATGCTTCACCTGAATAGCCCCTAATTTATACTTTTTGAGAGGAAAATTGTTCAGAAACAATGATACAGGATACAGTGTACTCCTTCATACACGGGAAAAATAATTTCTTTCATAATTTTCTATTAATAATTAAGTGTATACAATTCTCAACTAAGTTTTATAACTTATCTGACCATAAATATTTTGAAACCGTAATAATTCTAATCTGAAAGAGTCAAGGACGATGATAACGAACGAAAAAAAAGTAATCTAATCCAAGGCTGGTTCTGAACTATATATGTTTTTCATGACTGCAAGGAACATTTCTTTATCCTTCTTTTATACGAGGAATATATTTTAGCATCAAATTCGAGGGTTGCACTTGATAATTGCGTGGTAGTTGAGATTTTTAGAAACAAATCTTCTACGATTATCTGCCAGCAAAGTTTTATGCTGCGAAAACTTCCACTCGACATCGCAAGAAACAAGAGGAGCAAAGGTGAAGCAAGTTAGTTCGGAAGGTGAATATTCCTTAATGGATTCATCCATTGCGTCCGAGATCTTACGAGTCGAAATTGAGTTGATTGTTTTTATCTTTTCAAAACCTTTGTTTATCGCCAAAATGCATTTTAACTCTTGATAATACCTTTTATCATATGTGTTCTTCAATGTTTCCTCCACGATATCCATTAATTTTATTGCTCTCGAAGTAAGAGGTCCTGTGTTGTTATCCAAGAGCAATAATAATTATTCATATCCTTCGGTAACAATAATTTGATAAAGTGTGCTCTAAGCACAACAAGGTTCTACGTGATAATATTTAGAAACTAAAACCTTGTACCACGCAAAACTTCTCTCACGTGTACTGAGTGAGAAAAAAGTTTTATATTTTACCTGTTTCTCGCAATAAATGCAATAGAGAAATTCTTCCTCGGCTTGAAAATCTTCAAATTCCTTGAAGTATTCTAAAAATGATGCTCCTTGTTCACCATCGGCATGATTGTAGATCACTACTAGCCGCACTAATCTCAAATACACTTCATAAGGTAACTATCTCTAAAAAAACTTGAGCTAATTCCCGCAAAATTAAAGTAAACTTTTGAAGTAGCTGTAGCATCTTACAATTATTATTGATTTACGAAAAATTTCAATTTACAAAATTGATCCAGTTACACAAAAAGAATTAAATAAAACTGGATGAAAAAAAGAATATAATTTAAAAGTAATGGGAAGGTTTTACTAGATTTAAGTTTACTGCCACTTACAGTTATGCACGTTCGTCATATTTTATGCTGTTCCGAGAAAAATATGCGATATGCTCACACTGCATATATACTTGCGGGCATATTTTATGCTATCTAAAATAAACGCAAAATCATATATATGCAATATGTTCAATGTCACATCCCTACTGATGACATGCTGCAGGCTACGGCTCATCTGTTAATGGAGTGATTGACGGGCAGGCGGCGGCAAAGAATGGCTAGGGAGAATGTCCAAGTGAACCTCACGGTACCCGCCTGCAAGCCCGGCAACAGTGTATGTGCCCGCCGAAGTGACGCTCAGTGTGGTGAAAAGAGTGTCAATGTGAACCCACCATAACACTTCATGCACTGTGCCCGAGGCATCCGCAGTTCGATGCAAGCACGACAGATTTTCCAGGACTACGCTGGAAGGCGTCTCACACATCAACGGATGCATCACTCACACTGAGTCTACCGCTTGTCTAACGCCGTGCTGTGAGGAAATACTACTCTCATAAAATGTTTTTTGGGAATTTTTGAGAAATACTCTCGTAAAATATTTTTTTTGGGGAAACAGGCTCGTAAAATGTTCTTTGGGAAAATACTTTCACTTTAGGAAAAGTCAAAAACCGTTATCACCGGTATTGTTAGGAATCAATTCAGGATAGGCAATATATGGTTAAAAGATGCTGTACATTATTTTGTGAGAGATGTTACATTGTTGGCGGCAAGGATTAGAATTTGACGGTTAGGCCGGTGACGCAGGCGGCGGCGCGCCAAGCGGGGCTGCTTCGAGGGGAAAGGGGAAGGCGTTAGCAGAGAACCAATTGTGCTACACCAATGAACGCTTGCCTAGCGATCACGCGAGAAGGTGTGTCTGAGCACACACCAATGGGAGTCCCAGACGTCAGAACAAACAAGGATTCCGCCAATCAGGATGCAGATGCTGCCTCTGTACAATGGAATGATCTGGATCAATCTCGAAGCAAGGAAGCGAAACGCTTACAAGGAGGGTGGATGAAGCCTAGGGAGGGATTTTTGAACGCACGAGAGAGCACTGCGCACGAGGTCTGAGGGTGCACTACACAGCAGGTCGGCTATCGCCGGCTTGCCTTCTACCAAACTGCAATTTGAAAGTTAATAATTCGAAGTGCAAGAAACAACGTTGGACGTCGGCAACCGGTGAACACCGTCTCACAAAAGAAACCTGATCGAAGTAAACCGGCCTCGCAGCGGTGAGTCAAATATCTTTGCATCGGGGACGAACTCACAGGCAACTTCAGCGTCAAGATTTGGAGCCACGCAATTGCTAACGTTGCGAGTATCAACAGTCAAGTTCGTTCACCAACAATGCGAAGATCAGCGCACAAAACTACAGTGAATTGGCTCACCAACGCTTCAAGGAATCCTGGGCTGAACGAAACTCTTAAGAAATTCCAGGCACCAGGGCAGCAGCGAATACGAGTTGTAATGCAGGCAGCACGAGGAGGGAACGGTGGAAGGTACCGCTGCAGCGCGTTGGCGAGACCTCAGCCCAGAACAGCAGCAATTATAAGCAACGACGAAGGAGAGCAGCAGTGAAAGATAGCACATCGGCAGTGAATATCTATCAGTGAATCACTTATTATTAAAAGGGCGAGTGTTTTATGGTTGTGAGAGCTCTTTAAGGTGGTGATAGAAGTTCAATTTAAAATGTAGAACAGCACTCAGAAAAGTGCTTGTCAGAGTATCGCGCAAATCATCTAAATTATAGGAAATCGGTTACCTGTGTTTATTTGGTCGAGGATTGAATTCACGTTGTGAATGGTACGGCGCTTCATATAATTCTACTCCTTGTTACAAGTCCAGGTTAAATCGTGATATATTATTCTCGCAAATATTGTGCTTTGTGTTTCTTGTGGAACCTGCAATTTTGTGGATGCGTAAATTGTTGTCAGCGATGGAGTATTGGTAACTTGAATTCTCGGTAAGCATCACATTTATATCATGTCGTGCTTAAAGTCTTATGACGGTGGATATGTGTGTGCCTTTCTTTAACGCAATAGTGCCCTTTCAAATCATTTCGTTCCAATGCCTTGTGTACTTTATCCACGTGTTACCTAAAATAAATTCATGTAAATCTTTTAATTCTTTTATTCTCCATGTCTGGTATGCAGGTGTACGCAAGCATGAAGGACGATACTTTAAAATTTGCGGGGGTTGAGAGTTCCTCAGTGTCTGGGAAGGGGGTCCTAAGCCCACCCGCTTCTCGTATCGCAACAGGAAAAATATTAATTGTCCTATGCAAGCGTACTGTCTGTATATTGGCATGGAAAATTTTCTTTAATCATTTTCAGTTGCCTAAAAATTTTTATATAAGTTTTATAACGGTCCCTAAAGAAAGAATTCAAATAATGGTCCAGTCGTTTGCAAGGATTTGTCCGGCATTGTGTTTCGCTTGCTCTGTGTAGTTTCTTGTGGCGGCGATTGGTCTTGCTTTCGGGAAATTGCCCTTCGTTGTGTAATGGCATTTCACTGCTTTAAGTCATAAATGCGTGAGAGTGTGGAGCAATAAAATTTGAAATTCTTGGAGCTGCAGTCAGACCATTTCTGAGCGCCTAATTTGAAGTGTACTTGACTGAGTGTAATCCATGGCCATTAATTTCGAAATGCTATGAGAAATTGATATTTTCCGGGATCTTTGCTCATTTTTCTCGTGCCGCTGAGTTGATTCAGTTAATGTTGTTTGAGTGAATATTACATCAAAGTTCAATTAATAGCGTTGTCTTATTGGCACATTTTATTTTTGGTGCATCCGAGAGCCAGCATAATTTAGTCACGTTCTGAAGTGCAGCCATCATTATTAAAAAGAATTTCCTTCTTCATAGGAGATTTATATTTCAGTGCCCTTGTGATTAGGAGTTTGTCGGTATGCTCTGAACAACAGCCTCTGCGCCTCTTGCGAGGAAAATACTTACTCTATTTTCTTGACAGTGTGTTCGATAAAAAAATTTTTATTTTTTGAGTGCTGAATTTTTGGTTGAATTTTTCTATCATCTGTACAATTAGTAGGTTTAACTGAATTTAGGTGTGAAGCATTGGCTGTGGAAAATGACGCCGTAATTTTAGCAAACACCGCCTTGTGTCAAGTGAATCTTTGAAGCAAGTTAAAGTTTACCAAGGTTTGAGGCATTGAGTAATTAATTCGGTTGAAATTTTCATTTTTGTGACGCCTCACTTAAAATAATTTACAGAATTTTTTTGACCTCGTGTGCGTCAAGCTTCTCCAATCAGCTGTAGCAACATAATTCCTACTTTCATTCGTTGATATTTGAGTGCTTCAATTATATAAATTGACATCTGCTAAGAAGCAGTAATGGGAGTGTTTGAGGATCAATTTCCGTGCTGTACATGGGGCGGTAACATTTTGCGTTGCAAGTTGTTGAAGGAATTAAGCGACGGCACTTAAAAACAAAAATTTAAATGTAGTTTTTAGAGTAAGTTGTAATTTCAAGGATGCTGCGAATTTAGTTCGTGGTCTAATTTTATTTGCTTAGATATTAATGATGCCTCTGCTCGTGTGTTAATTAAAGTGAATTCGTTTTTCTATTCACATCAGGATGATGCTAAAGCACCAGTGCATCAGAGTGAGAATTTAAATAATTTTCAATAATAATCCACTACAATCTAGTACTCTGAGTAAACTTTCTCATGTATGTCGTAACCAACCGGTTCCGCCTCTGACAGAAGTCAATCAATGCTTTTATGCTGAATTTAGTTGAGCATAAGATCTGTGCTGCCTCACACTGAAACTTTTAAGATTTTCATGATAATTAAAATTTTTAAGTGAATTCGACTGTGCAAGTCTTATTATGAAGTTAAGATTATTCAATCCCAGCTACCTTCAGCTGGGGGGAACTGTATTACATTAAGTATCTGTAGATTTTAAGGGAACACGTGGATTAAATGCATTTTTTTTGAAGTTTAAACGGTTACGTGTCGCCAATGAAATAATTTTTCTTTATCAGTTTGAGCGCACATTGAATTTTGAGCTTGTTTTTTTTCTTTAATCGTTGATTTCCCAAAATAGGAAGTTTCAAGTTAATACTCACCATGATAAATTGAAACTTTTAATAATTTTGTTAACGCTGGAATATGCAACCCAGGTGGAGTTTATTCCTAAGGAGTTAATGAAAATTAAAGAGGAGTTTTGCTGTATCAAACAGGAGTTTTGCCGTATCAAAGTGAGAATTTCATGAAGTCGGCTACAATACTCGATGTATAAATTTCGTTTTGAAATTGCAAGCGTTCTCCATTCAATATTTTATTGACACTTAAAATGATGCTGTCCATTCTCGTCGGTAATTCAAACTGAATTATTGTGTAATACTGAGAGTGTGTTCTTGCTTAGGCAAAGTTAACGAGTTAGCTTCACGGAAATATGAGCGTTTCACATTGTCGGAAATGTACAATATTCGAGATGGAGACCTTATTTCTGTTAGATGGATTTAATACAGCGTGAAAATTGAAATGAAAGGCATAGCGGTGAATACATGGAATTTATCTTTAACAATAAGGATCAGCGTGACAGTCTGCGGTGCAGCGAAGCTATGTAATTTTATTGCTGTTCTGAGCCGAGGCAATGGAATTCTCTTGTGCGTCAAGTTAAGTGTGGTATTACGTGAGGTCATAATGTAGGATATGAAAGCAGGTAATGTCTGAGAGAGTATGGTCAGTAACATTGATTTATAAATGTGTCGTATCAAAAATGGCGAATTGTTTTTGAGCCAAGCTAGTGAAGGTGTTTCAGCGCCGTTGTGTGGGAATTTCTTGATCACTCTTTCCCCATAATGTTGTTGACGCTGACGCTGGTTATTCTCAAACATCATTGGTATACGTCATTAATTTCATTTTTTTGTTCATTGTTCCGTAGGCATGATAATTATTAGGGTGATAATTCCCTTAATGCGTTGTTTAACGATGTTAGTGAAAACTTTGGAAACAGGATGAGTATATAAATATCGTGTGTACGAACGATGTCGTCGAGCAACGTGGAATCATTTAAATGTGCTGCACTGACTCTGGGGCTGAGAATCGGATAAAATTTTGTGTCATGTCTATTGTTTTTTTTTTTGCATTTTTGTGTCAGTGTTATCACAATGTCAGATCGTCTGAAGAGCCTTTCGGCGTAGTAAGGTGTAAAGTTTGACGGGTTGTTACCACTACATTTCGTCTATTTTTTGTGTGTGTGTCGGTGTTGTCAAAATGTCGGATCGTTAGAAAAGCCTTCGCGGCAGAGTATGACGTAAAGTTCGATGTGCTAACAATACCCAATTTATATGTGCTTTTTTTTATTGGTGCGTATTCAGGATGTCTCCTGATAGTTCGTACGTCATGTGCAAGAATGTCTATCTTCGAAATAATTAGGTGATTCAACTGATTAGTGACACCGTCGAACGAATTTCGGCTTTTGTCTAGAGTTGGTTGAGGATACCGGAAATTAACTATTTTATGTAGGAATGTAGGAAAGTCCTGGATGATATCACTTCCGCCTCACTTAGGGCAGATTTTGAAGGAAGCCGAGGAAACAATTCTTACGTTGATCGACCATGTAATGCGCTGTCTCTCGATTACAAAGTAGCCATGTTAGACAATTAAACGCGTATTTACGGAAGGAGATGATTGGCAATTTAACGCGAACCTCAGGGGTTAATGTCATGCTAGTCGACGAGAGGACTGAGAACCAAAACCTGAAGGTCTTCACAAATAAATGTGCCTCATTTTCTACAATTATGATGAAAGAGCTGATGAGCTCCTACGTGGGAGTCCAACGCGCATTTGACGCAGTAATCTACAGAATTTGTCCGCGAATTGACGCAACGAGGATCTACGGAATTTTCCACGAGTTCACGTGACGCCAAGGATGATTTTTTTTAATGGAAAAGCTTCAGCATACCTCGATTCTCAGCAGGGGGCCCTCCCCAGGATCAGTAGCAAGCCGAACAGCAGTAGCACGTCAGGAGAACAACAACAACAACAACAAGCTGTAGCCAGGCGCATAGGAGGAGCAACAGCAAGTTTTTGTTGCAAGAAAAACGTCTACTTTTGAACCACAGGATGAAATGATAATCATGAGGAAGAAAACTTGAGGTTGGAAAATCACCTCCATTTTGAGATTTTGTTTTTAGGTGGATTGCAATCGAGAAAGCTGAAAGGATGTCTCTGCTTGTACCAAATTCGCCTATTTCCGATCTCTAACTTAGATTTTTATTTATGTCGATGAACTTGTCGAGAACAAGCCGGAAATAATAAGATAACGGGTGCGTTTTATTTTGTGCGTTCATGTTGTCCGATTTATGCGTTATCTTTGATGTGTTCTTTTCTCCTTGCGTTCTATAATAATGTGTATGAGAAATGTGCGTTTCAATTATTTAGTGTGGTTCAGGTATTAATGAACTTTTTATAAATGCGTCAACATCGGCGTGTTGCAAGAAGGTAAATCGTGAGGTGATATGTAAGGATATTTTGATGTCGGGAAAAGCGAAGGGATTGAATAAGGGGGGTGAATATTTTCTAAATTTCTAACGTAAGGGGTACGTCACGGTTATAATTGAAATTAACGGATGAAAATTTGCACCAACTTTGCAAGTTGGCCCAAATTTTTCTGGGGCGAAGCGGGTATTGTGAGGAAATACTACTCTCATAAAATGTTTTTGGGAATTTTTGAGAAATACTCTCGTAAAATATTTTTTTTGGGGAAACAGGCTCGTAAAATGTTCTTTGAGAAAATACTTTCACTTTAGGAAAAGTCAAAAACCGTTATCACTGGTATTGTTAGGAATCAATTCAGGATAGGCAATATATGGTTCAAAGATGCTGTACTTTATTTTGTGAGAGATGTTACATTGTTGGCGGCAAGGATTGGAATTTGACGGTTAGGCCGGTGACGCAGGCGGCGGCGCGCCAAGCGGGGCTGCTTCGAGGGGAAAGGGGAAGGCGTTAGCAGAGAACCAATTGTGCTACACCAATGAACGCTTGCCTAGCGATCACGCGAGAAGGTGTGTCTGAGCACACACCAATGGGAGTCCCAGACGTCAGAACAAACAAGGATTCCGCCAATCAGGATGCAGATGCTGCCTCTGTACAATGGAATGATCTGGATCAATCTCGAAGCAAGGAAGCGAAACGCTTATAAGGAGGGTGGATGAAGCCTAGGGAGGGATTTTTGAACGCACGAGAGAGCACTGCGCACGAGGTCTGAGGGTGCACTACACAGCAGGTCGGCTATCGCCGGCTTGCCTTCTACCAAACTGCAATTTGAAAGTTAATAATTCGAAGTGCAAGAAGCAACGTTGGACGTCGGCAACCGGTGAACACCGTCTCACAAAAGAAACCTGATCGAAGTAAACCGGCCTCGCAGCGGTGATTCAAATATCTTTACATCGGGGACGAACTCACAGGCAACTTCAGCGTCAAGATTTGGAGCCACGCAATTGCTAACGTTGCGAGTATCAACAGTCAAGTTCGTTCACCAACAATGCGAAGATCAGCGCACAAAACTACAGTGAATTGGCTCACCAACGCTTCAAGGAATCCTGGGCTGAACGAAACTCTTAAGAAATTCCAGGCACCAGGGCAGCAGCGAATACGAGTTGTAATGCAGGCAGCACGAGGAGGGAGCGGTGGAAGGTACCACTGCAGCGCGTTGGCGAGACATCAGCCCAGGACAGCAGCAATTATAAGCAACGACGAAGGAGAGCAGCAGTGAACGATAGCACATCGGCAGTGAATATCTATCAGTGAATCACTTATTATTAAAAGGGCGAGTGTTTTATGGTTGTGAGAGCTCTTTAAGGTGGTGATAGAAGTTCAATTTCAAATGTAGAACAGCACCCAGAAAAGTACTTGTCAGAGTATCGCGCAAATCATCCAAATTATAGGAAATCGGTTACCGGTGTTTATTTGGTCGAGGATCGAATTCACGTTGTGAATGGTGCGGCGCTTCATATAATTCTACCCCTTGTCACAAGTCCAGGTTAAATCGTGATATATTATTCTCGCAAATATTGTGCTTTGTGTTTCTTGTGGAACCTGCAATTTTGTGGATGCGTAAATTGTTGTCAGCAATGGAGTATTGGTAACTTGAATTCTCGGTAAGCATCACATTTATATCATGTCGTGCTTAAAGTCTTATGACGGTGGATATGTGTGTGCCTTTCTTTAACGCAATTGTGCCCTATCAAATCATTTCGTTCCAATGCCTTGTGTACTTTATCCACGTGTTACCTAAAATAAATTCATGTAAATCTTTTAATTCTTTTATTCTCCATGTCTGGTATGCAGGTGTACGCAAGCATGAAGGACGATACTTTAAAATTTGCGGGGGTTGAGAGTCCCTCAGCGTCTGGGAAGGGGGTCCTAAACCCACCCGCTTCTCGTATCGCAACAGTGCTACACTTCCAGTCTCAGTGAAATTTTTACACCCTGTTTTTAATGCTTTTATTTCTTGTCAAAAGTTAATCACCCAAATTTCAACCTCCTCTGAATAAATAAAATTAACTTTCTTTTGGTGAAATTGTGACCCACCAGTTAACTTTGGTGAGCAATGACATAAAAAGTGAAAGAGGGATTACTATTATGAAACGTTGAGAAACTGAATGAGTAAAATGTGTCAACCTGCATAAGTCTGAACGTACGTCATTGTCGTCATTATTTCACGGCCGACCAACGCTCTCCAGCATTTAAGGGCAACTCCATTTTCTTATGTTTTTGGTGACGTTTTTTAGGTGATGTTTTTATGGCAATATTTTCGAGTGCTTCAAATTTTAAATGAGAAGCTAGCCCTCACTCATGTGTAAACTATTACCCTTCTACCCAAGACGATCGTTACTCACTCCGTAACAGCTACACAGTGAACAAAATTTTGAATTATCTTCACCTTTATTCACTCATCCAATACAACTTCACAATGTCTCATTACGAAACTCGCTCAGCTACTCGGAAAGCAGCTTTATCTGGGGAAATAACATCCCTCACAACAGCGCCGCATGAAAACTCAAACCCCAAAAAGCGGAATATATCTGAACCGTTCAGAAAACGAAAGCAAAAACCACCAAAATTCTCGCGCGTAAAATCGCTCGTTCAAAAGCCTAAGCCGCTCACAATGACTACAAAAACTCCGACAGAGAAACGGTATGACGTCGACGAAAGCACCGCAACTCTCAAAACATCACCAGTGCCGACCGAGAGAGAATTGACGGAGAGGTGCCCGACAGAGAATCGAGCAGCAGAATCGCCCGTCTTTGACGAAAATCTGCCAAGCGCTGCTTGTACCTCATCACTGGCGCCAGCTGCCACAGCACCACCGCTAGCTCCTTCGTCTCGTCCCAACGATTGCGTCATGGCGGCATCTCCCCTGTCTTGCGTCACTGAGAAAGCTCAAAATTGTTCACCAACGACGACGACACCAACGTCAACGTCAACGTTAGAACGCGATAAAATTTTCGATGTGAGGAACCAGTCAGAGAGTAAAACGGGTAATTTTAATTATAATTTTAATGATCAATTGTGTGTAGGCCTTTCAAGCGGTGGAGTTAGGTTTGAAAATGCATGCGCGGCAGCTGACACTGGCAGTAAAGTACCTCAGAGCGTAAACTGCGAGGATAACTTAAGATTTTCAGTGGAGAACAACACAAACAGACCTGCTATCGCTTTTGATGGGTACTTACATCCTCTCCAAATGACCAGTTCCCAAACTATTCACGAAATAAATAACACGCTGTCTCTTACAGCTGCATTTCTCAATAAAGCTTTGAGACAAAATTGTCCCCCAAGCCCAGCGTCGATTTTTTCCACTGTATCAAATATTCAAATGATTAAAGAACAGCTTTTTGCTTTAAATTATTGTATCAGCGCTCATGATTTTACGCCGGTGGTAGCTGCGAGTAACCATCATTATGCGCAATCCCCTCTAGACACTTTTCTCGTTGGAGACAATAGTCTCACAAAAATCAACAGAGATGACATTGATAGCGCATGCAGGATTCAGACCATAACTTCGGAACGTCTAAATGATCTCTATGATGAGATTGAACGCGCACCTCCTTTCAGGAACTATATAATTAGTTTCAAAGGTTTGAGCCTCTCGTCCCAAAATCTCACAAAGTTAAAATATCTGATCATGACAAAGAATCTTTTTTCTCATATTTATGTGGTGAGTTCCTGCAGTGGGCAGCAATTGTACATGGCATCGAGCCTGTGCAGAAAAATTGGTCTTAAACTGATTCCGCTGCGAGCAAATGTAAAAACCGGTCCTGTCAATGAAGCTTACAACAATGTCCGCACTTGGCCCGTTACGCGAGAAGACACGCATCATTTTCTTCAACAAATTGCTCTAAAATCACCTTTGAGACTAACTTCACATTTTATCTCCTGTGTCAGAAACTCCCATGATCTGAATGAAGAAATTGAATACTCTAATGATCATGCAAAACAGCAAAATGAGTTGAATGATTGTTCTAAGTTGACCGCCTATCCACGTGAAACCTCCAGCAGCATAAACCGATGTTTGCCTTCGTATAACAAACCCTCTCCTCCCCTCTCCTCCCGATGTTTGCCCTCATATAACAAGCCCTCTCCAGCATCCGCCACAAACAATTGCGGAGTGCCTACAAAAAATAGGTTTTCATTGCTATCCAATGCTGATGAAGAGGATGAACAGCCCCTCTTAGACACGAGTATAAATCAACATCCAATCACATATTCGGAAGCAGTGAAATCAACAGGAAGAGAGAAATCGCTGCAAAATTGCAGTCGACAATCGATGGAAAATCCACTTTCCAACGGTATGCACAATCATCACCAGAAAAATATAATTGACACGAGCATTTCTCAGTTCTCTGCAAATCCCCATACAAGAAATCACCACAGAGCGGGAATTCAGAACCAGAAAAACGTAAATTCCCCGCACCTCTCAGAACCTCTTAATGATGTAAAAAGTGCGAAAAAAACGTCTCCAGCCCCATTTATGAACGCATGAATTCCACAATGGATGAATTGAAACGATCATGGAACATAAAACTGATTCCCACCAAAGCCGATGGACACTGCCTCCTCCACGCAGTAGCTCATCTACTTACAAAAAAACCAGCATCAAAATGGAATTACAATTCCCTAAAGGCTGCAATCAAAACAGAGAGTAAAGCAAACAACAGCACATACGCTAAGTTTGTCGCCAAGAACAGTGGAGACATGCAAAACCTCATAGATAATTACATTGATGAAAAACATTTTGACCAAGCTGCTGTAGACCTTATACCACTAATCATTTCAAATATGACAGGCCAAAAACTTCTCGTCCTGG
This sequence comes from Morinoia aosen, assembly GCA_030386875.1. Lineage (NCBI taxonomy): Eukaryota > Metazoa > Arthropoda > Malacostraca > Amphipoda > Talitridae > Morinoia > Morinoia aosen. The sequence continues at coordinate 22,199,142 of CM059559.1, forward strand.
ATGAACAGGATCATTGTGTTTTTATAATATCAGTCGTTCCCATTTCAGAGTTATCAAATAATGACCCCCCACTACTGCTCCATCGTAAAAACGATCACTACAGTGCTCTTGTCACACAAGGCAAAAATCAGACCGGGGTTACCTCATCTTGACAGAGTGCCGCTGCCCCGCCAAATAGTAGACTTTCTTACATAGCAGATGCTGGGCCAAACACCCTGGGCAACTTAGACAAAATCGATAAATCCCCTGAACGATCACATCGAGATAGTAACTTCGCTACCTTTAAAAATAGTGCTAATATAGGTAAAATCAAAATCAAGCATGTAAATGCTCGAAGCCTGAATGGTAAATTGGATGAAATCAGAGTAATGCTGGTCACTGAAAAAATTGACATTTTGTGTGTCTCAGAGACATGGTTTGATTCACGAACCCAAAGTTCATTTTTGAACATTCCTGATTACGTGTTGTACCGCTACGATGGCGCTAAAACCAGCCGAGGTAGTGGATCTTGTATTTTTGTGAAAGAAATGTACTCAACATCTTCACTACTAGCGAATAAAGTTTGCGAAGGCATTGAAATGGTTTGGTTAGAAGTGCAAATAAATAAACACAAATCAATAATCATTGGCAGCCTTTACCGGCACCCATCGTCTCCCCTAAATCTAACACTAGATTTCATTGAGGAAACCTTCAAAGAAATCCTTCAGGCAAAAAAATCATTCTTTGCTTTCGGAGATTTCAATGTTGACCTAACGGACAAAAACAATCAGCTAAGCAAACTATTGTATAAACTAAGCCTATCACAAATGGTCAAAGAACCGACTCGCATCACTAAAGTCTCTGCAACTCTCCTCGATCTAGCAATCACAAATAATCCCACCGCAATACTTAGTACAGTAATATCACCTTCTATTTCCGATCACCACTCTATAGAATGTGAAATTAATATTGTGAAGGAAAGACAAAAATACCGCTTAATGACCTATCGCTCGAAAAGGCACTATTCAGCAGAACTATTTCAAGAAAAACTACTCGATAGGTCGAACGAATTCCAGAAAATGATGCAATCTGACGATGTTGACAAACAAGTGTCAATCTTCAACGAGAACTTCACAGCAGCTCTCGACAAATGTGCACCTTACGTCACCAAAAAAACCAAGCCGAAACGGACTGTTTGGATTACTGACGAAGTTAAAGAGATGAGCAGAATAAAGAAAGCTAACTTGCGAGAGTACAAAAACAATAGATCAAGCAGTACCTTATACAAGAGATATAAAGAACATGAAAAAATTCTTCGAAAGAAAATCACTGAAGCGAAACAAACTCACTTCCACCAGGCACTGATAACGGCTAAAAATAACCCGAAGCGAACTTGGGAAATCATTAGTGAGGTAGCACCATATAAAAATTTAGATCGCATAAGTAATTTTGAAAATCCCTTGGCAACAGCCACGGATTTCAACACATTCTTTTCAAAAGTAGGGGCTCAAGTTTTCAGTGAGGTGTGTACCAATCCAGATGAAACGACAATTGAAAATTCATGCCCCACTGCACCCTCGAGGACTGATGTCAAGTGGAGACCACGCCCTGTCGATTTAACGGAGTTACAAAACATCTTATACTCACTAAAAAACACAAAGGCGGTTGGACATGATGGTATCAGTCTTCAATATATCAAAGACAGTTTCCCTGTTACAGCACCATGGATTCGTCTGATAATTAATACATCAATAGTAACCAACACGTTTCCAAACCAATGGAAACACTCCATTATTAGACCGTTGCACAAAAGTGGTGACCTAAATACAGCATCAAACTACAGGCCCATCAGTCTTTTGCCTGTCATGTCCAAACTATTGGAGAAAGTGGTGACAAATCAACTGTCATTTCACCTGGACGAGTCAAATCTACTCCACCAAAATCAATATGCTTATAGAAGAAATACTAGCACCCAAGACGCTCTGCTCAATATATCTGAAAAAATATACAGTGACATCGATCAAAAGAATGTAACACTCTTGCTGCTACTTGATCTCTCTAAGGCGTTCGATAGCGTCGAACATGAAAGACTTCTACGTAAAATACTGAACTTGGGAATAGACACGCAATGGTTTGAAAGTTACTTGTCAAATCGATCTTATGCAGTCCGCATAGAAAACAAATTGTCCCCATTCATTCAAAACAATTTTGGTGTTCCCCAAGGAACCATTCTTGGTCCGCTACTCTTTTCTATTTTCATTAATGATTTCCCTCCAATGCCTTCTAACACACGGATCTCAATGTATGCAGATGATGTTCAAATTGCAATAACAAGTTCAGTATCGGAAATACCACAGACGCAAATTAAAGCCGAAACTTTACTGACTAGCCTGAAATCATGGTACGACCGAAATGGTCTGAAATTAAATGCTAATAAAACACAATGCATTATTTTTGGATCCAAAGATGCAATTTAAAAAACTTCAGATCTTACTCTTGCAGTTGGAAATGATAAAATTGATGCATCAGAAAAAGTTAAAAATCTAGGTATCTGGTTCGATAGAAATATGTCCTTCAAATCTCACGTTGAGACTACTTGCAACAAAATCTACGGAACTTTAATGTTTTTTCATCGTATAAAAAGTATGCTAGACGAAAAATCCAGATTATTAGCTATTCAATCCCTTGTGTTATCGCGCATTGACTACTGCAGCCTAGTATGGGGAGACTTACCTCAATACCTTCAAAGGGACTTACAAAAATGCATGAATTTTGCAGCCAAGGTGGTATGCAACGGTAATTTCAAAAGAAATGATCACGTAACCCCTCTCCTCAATAAACTCGGCTGGATTCCTATCCAAGAAAGGCTCCTCTTGCAGAAGGCCCAATACGTATTCTCCTCGTTATATCTTCCTCAGAGCAATGCGGAGATAGTGCGTTTCCATCCACCCACTGTAACCTATCAAAAACCGAACAGAAATAATAATGTCTTAGTCAACTATCGTTCATCTCACTTAGGGCAGAAGGCTCTGTCCATATCAGGCGCCTTACTGTGGAACAAACTTCCCCTGATTATTAAAGTCCCTCAAAGACCGAGAGAATTTAAAGCCAAAATAACTCGTCATCTTGTGTCTCAATAATAATTTTTAGTTACAGAACATACTGAATGAGTACTGACGAATCTCATTTGCCTGGTATCTCCATTGCTGAACAATCTCCCTCGCTCATTGTTTTATAATTCAAGACATCACACAACAGTTTGGAAGTATGCGTAGGTATTATGATTTGACCGCCTATACGTTGTCATTTGCAAACATGCTTACTTGTATATGTGTGTACGTATATAGGTGTATGTGCACATATGGGTGTGTATATGTGCACGTACACCTGTGTGCACTAGAGTAGATAAACCAGTCGAAGGTTGCATTTTATGTCATTCCTCTCCGTTTCTGTGCAAGCATCAAACTAGACCGTCATGGTACCTATATGTGTGTGTGTGTGTTTATCAATTGCAGACATTCTGTACCATATTACAAAGATAATGTGTTTTTTTTCTAATATGAAATTGTAAAGCATCCATGTAAAAAAAAATAAAAATAAATTCGTTGTGTGATCATCCATTTATACTGCAGTAATATGCTTATTCTGCTTATAATAATGTGATACCTATGTTTGTTTATGAATTGCCGACAATTTTCGCCATATTTCAAAGATAATGTGATTTGTTTTCTAATATGAAACCTTTATAGGACATTAATGCTTTCTTTCTTATTCACGTCCCACAATCGTTTTCATGTTTCTGACTTAAGTAGACTGTCTTGTGCCACTATTTTTAGTACGAAATTTTATAAAATTCATGCTATAATAAAAAATATTTCCTCTGTTTCCCTCGATTGGAATTCTGGTTTATAATGGCTAGTTTATGCTGATATTTGCGCACATGCTTACTTGTATATATGTGTACGTGTGCACGCTACGCGTATGACACTCTGTAGAATGCGTATGTATTGCCTCAATGCATAGAAATGCATTTGTGTATGCTTACGAGTTTGGTGTAAGTATGTGCGTGGGTATGTTTGTGCATGCGTATGTGTATATATCTACATGAATACGTGCACATATGTGTGTACTAAACTGACAACTAGCATTTTACTAGAGAAAATGGTCTTTTTTCTGTGCACTCTCAACTTGTAACATTACCTAACTCGTCATCTCTTTATTATTGTAAAGCATTCATGTACAAACTATACATTTGTTCTGCGATCATCCATTTATATTTAAATAAAATGCTTATTAACTAATGACCGGTATGTTAAAATTGTTGAATCAGAAATACAAAACTAATAATCTTCTTGGTCCTCATGCTTATGTGTACATATATGTGTATATATTTACATGTATGTGTGCACATATGTGTGTACTAAACTGACAACTAGCATTTTACTAGAGACAATGGTCATTTTCTGTTCACTCTCAACTTGTAACATTACCTAACTCGTCATCTCTTTATTATTGTAAAGCATTCATGTACAAACTATACATTTGTTGTACGATCATCCATTTATATTTAAATAAAATGCTTATTAACTAACGACCGTTATGTTAAAATAATTGTTGAATTAGAAATACAAAGCTTATAATCTTCTTGGTCCTCATGCTTATGCGTACATATGTATATATATATATATATATATATATATCTGTATGTGTGTGTGTATGTATGTATATATATATGTACGTATATATATGTATATGGATTTGTATTTATATTTTTTATTCATGCTTCCTTAAAATGACTCTTTTGAACATTTGCCGAAACAAGCGATTCATATATTATTTCCTGGCATCAATAATTGCGAAGTTTTATGTCATGTACATGTAAACTGTCAAAAGTGTTTTCACCCCACAATGAAAATGCATCGTCCATGAATTTGCGTTATCTCTTATAATTATCATTACATGTATTGTCAAATGTAGATTAAGCAAGATTAGGAGCACATTGCCCTCAATCATTTATTTTCGACTAGTGACACGAGTTTTTCAATACTCGTGTGTGTGTATCATCTAAGTGTATTAATTTTAAGATATTTAAAAACCAATGATTGTAATATTGTACAATCTCTATTGGAAATAAAGTTTTTTCTTTCTTTTCTTCTTTCTTTAATAACTGGTTGTAAGTATTGATACTCATTTCTGAACTTCGTTTTGCTGCGTCAGGTGAAATGGTTGCGTGGTATAACGCACACTGGGCTGTCTCCTGCAATGACAATTTTTATGCTATTCTTGACTCTGCTGACGGATAGTGTTCACGATCGTGTCTGTAAGAAAGGCCAATAAACTTTTGTAATTGTTCTGCAAAATATAGATATTGTTCATCATATCCTCAATAGTGTAAGAGCAATTCATTTTATTATTAAGGGAAAACTGCACGGACACAATATACAGGGTGAGCCATTAGTTTTCATACATTGGCGAATGTGCAGTATAATTTATATCTTTGTTTTGTAGACCCTCGAGACCATGGGCTCGGCAAATGAGCAACGAATTAAAATTATGCTGATTGCTGGATCGGGAAGTAGTCGCATGGTTGCTCGAAATTTTAACAGAACACATGGATCGAGCATCACACACGACACTGGCAAAACTTATTTGAAAATTTTAGAAACAGGAAATGTTGCAGATCAACCCCGAAGTGGTCCAAGACGTAGAGCCACAGATGAAGACACAACAGCTTCGATACTTGCAGCGTGTTCAATATGGAATGTTCATTTTGCCCATGTGTGGAAACTTAGGGCTCACCCTATTATTATGGTTCATTTGATTTTACCTTCTTATTATAAAACAGGTTATAGTGATGCAGATGTATAAATACTCCCTCAATGATTTTATCTTTAATCCATTGCATTCAAAGGGATATATTCTTAAATCTATGTCATTCCACGGAAACAAAAATGCGGCATGAGTAATCATTTTACCCAACACGCTTTCATTAACTGACAAATATTTTCAATCCAGGTTTGTACTATTTAGTTACGAAGATACTTTACTTAAAGTCTGTCCTAAAGTCGGTCCTTAGCATTGTTTACTTAAACTTGCCTTTTCCTAGGCATTGATGATTTAAACTAATTAAACTAGCTCATTAAACTTGCAAAGCTGTAAAAAGTATAAGGGTTTGAAGAACAAACGAATAACGTACAGAGTTTACTCAAGATGAAATTTATCACTTCTTCAAAATTCCGAAACTGGTGAAGGAACATGTGGGAGCACCAGTTCTAATTTACAATGGGGATAAATTATGACTACCTGAAATGTGTGTCTTAAAAACTCTTATCGGAAATTAAGAAACATTAGCGCCGGGTTTTGAACATTATACTATGAATTTCCGAATTTAACTGCGTCAAAGTGTTCCCTAGGTACAAAGTAATGATACAATTGTAATTAGCAATTTTAGGTGTTTTCCACTCTTTAGCATCAAACCGCTTTCACATAGCAACGCTCGATCTTAAAAAGACGCTTACCATGATTGATCAACATTTGTAAACTGATATTTCCCAATATTCTCAATATACTTATTTATATTTATATTCCAAGAAATTATGGAGAACGTATAGGCAAATGGCGTTTATAGAATCTACTTTTTTAATATTATTGTAGAACTCACCCTTCAGAGACAGCGCTTTTTTCCAACACGTGGAATTGTATTTCCAACTATAACATCCACGCTCCAACCTCTGGAGAATTAAATCTAGCTATAATAGAAAAGTGCAATACTTTGCACCATATGATGTCATGCTTCACAAGCCAAATAACAGGAAATTGCCTGCTCCACTTCAACACCAGTTTACCTTCAAGGGCGCTCTATAGCAACTTTTCAGGCTGCATAGGACGCTGTTAAACTTGCCGCTTTTTACTTGTGCTGCTAATATTAGTGCTAACAAATATTAATAAATCGCTAAGGTATAAAAGTTTGCAATTACATACTTTGCAGGATAAGCGCTCCATGTATGAGTTTTTAGTGACCCGGCGTGTACTTAACAGATATTGCCAAGAGTTAGCATGGCACCTTTTTTTTCACTGTGAGGTTGATTTGACTCGAGCTCAGCATCCAACAGCAGTTCCAGTTCACCAAAATACTATTTACAAGATGCCACGAACGTTTTCATCGCCACAAATACCAGGTTGAGCCTTACGGATCTTCATAAAAGTGATAAAAAACCTGAATTTTGCTTCATAATCTTTTTACTCCAAATCTTCGAAGATTAATGTTAGGAAAAGAGGATTAAGAGTATAAGCGTTGATTAAATGGCTGTTCATTACATGAAAATAAAGACACAAATATCTCACAAATCTCCAATAAAAATTTTGATTAACGAGGCAGTATTTGTTGAAATTGTTAAATTTTCATATCCATTCCTGCCACTTTTCGAGCAAACTTTGCATTTCAATGATGATATCAGTATGTTTCGATGTTGGTTAAAATAAACTTCCACTTAACCAATGATGTTAAGTAAAAAACCGATGTTGTTAATGAACGCTCGGAAATTTTGCACCCTCTATCGAAACATAAATATGAAAATACTTTAACCAAGCGCATGCACCTAAACCAAATTGTTCTGTGAAGGAAAACAACTTCATTCTATGATACATTAAAACACTTTAAGCACATAAATAGGTTCTGCAAACAGAAAGTAGTCTATGATCGCTTTATTTTTTAACTATTACGTAGGTATAGCATTTATTTAAATGCATTCGGGTAGATAAAGCTTCGCACGTATTTTAGTTTATAAAAAGAAAATCTCAAAATTTTCTTATTATTTCACTTGAAATCAACGCTGTTTTCCCCCGAAAATATCATCAGATTTGAATTTAACTTGTTATGTACTCGGTTCGAAATAATTATAGGTAGCCGTTTTAAAAATGCTGTTAATTTTGGAAAAGTAAAAAACTACCGACAGAAAAACGACTTGTACAGGTGAGATGTTATAGGTATTTCGAAACTTTAACTCTATGCTTACTGGGAAAGTTTCCAGCTTCGTTGATTACATGTTATGCTGTTTTTATCAACAAAAACTGTTGGTTAAGTGGAGAAATTTATGATAGATTGAAGATGTTATATTATTGTGAAGTATTCAAGGTTTTAAAGCGAAAGTTATATAAGCTTTGAGCTTCAAATTCCGATGTAAAGGTGTCGTATTCTTATTAAATCTATGAGGCCGAATTTTGCCTTATGTAATCCAAGAAGAAGCTAGATCTCTCATCAAAAATAAATGGAATTTTTCATACAAGGGATTTTTTTCATCAATGCTTCTCGTTAAGAAGTTGAGAGATCACTGGTATGTCGAGCGGATGATATTATAAAAGTAATTATGGCTTACTTTAGCTTCTGCGTGACGTATTTGAGACATATGGAGCTCTCAAATAGACGGTTGGGTTGGATTGATTTTACTGAATAAACATCAATCGTCGTTCCTGCGCACGGACAAGAAGAATGCATGTAAAGGCTATTTAAGCTGAATGTTCACAATGTTAAATGGTGTTTAAAATCATAGACTCAATTCACTGGCAAATACACGTCACCTTACATTGGAGGGACGCATTACATGCGCTTAACTGTACAAATTAGAGCAAATATTAGAGGAGAGAGCTCGGCTCCCGAGAAACTAGCGAAGCTAACATTACTATGTAAATCATCAAATATGAATTCGAGTCGACTGAACAATAACTAAACTTACAAAGAAAATATGTTTATCTCGCTGCGAACAGACAAAGACTTCAGCCATGCCATGTAAATTGGTTAAAAACGCTTGAACGAGCTATAAATGGAATGAGATTAGGGAAGGGTATTCCTCTTTACAAGAATTATCACACTTCTTAATTCTATGCTAATATTAGCTTTCTTACATTATATTTGTTTTACGTTCTATAACACTCAGAATTAGAAATATTCTAATATCAATTAAAACTCCAGTTTACACTAATTTCAACTCTTTATGTTATATTTTTTGCAAACCTATGAACAGAGAGACGTGTTGTGAATAGTTTTGCTTGATAGCTGAAAGATGCGTAGGATCACTGCAAAACTAATTAAATAAGTGCTTCCAAGAGCTGCCATGAGTTGGTATGTCACTAGTAAATGTGTAGCTAGTTAATGTGTCGCTAGTTAATGTGTCGCTAGTTGGTTCTCAGATCAGGCAAACCTAGACCAAGAGGCTTCTACTGCCATTTGTTGCTGCTTTTCTTTAATGTAATTTTTACTGCAGTATTTTAACATTTCTTGGCGCATTACAAAGAGACTTCCGCTGATGACTCGTAGCTTGTTTCTCTCCGGAAGCATAATGGAACATTAGTTGTTCTGTGGGAGGGTGACTTGTTACCGTAAGCAGCTTACCTTGTTTGCGCGGGTACAGGGAGTCGTATTCCAAAATTACTATTTCTTGCTTCAAAAAACAAACAGTTCGTGTTTTTCTCACATCTAAAAATGATTTCTCTCGCTTCTTTTTAATTAAGCAAGAGAATATTGATTCGAAGCTTCATTCGAAGCACTTTTATTGGAACGGAATGTTCATCATGCTCGATGTTGAATTTTAATTTGGAGCGCTGTCGCATCATCTCGCCACTCATATTCCCTTCATAGATTTTTTGTCGAAAATCGCAGTAGCTGTTCCCGAGCGGCGAAAGTAACGTACAAATGCTCTTTTTGAGCAAAAAAAAAAAAACAATTGCTCATTTTAATACGAATTTCAGTCTCATTCTGCTCACTTAAACATCGTAATGTAATTTTACATACAAAATGTTATGTCATTCCTATTTTACAACAGAAGCTAATAACAACTTGTTTTCAAAGTGACTCAAGAGAATCAACTCCGTACTTCTTTATAGCTCAAATTTGACACTTGCAAAGCATCAGACGGCAGACCGTGCCTCGCTGATATGAGACGATAAATTCCAATTCGGGTATGGCAGTTCTTCTTGAGGGTGGTAGTGAAAATACAATAATAAAAATGAATAAAATATAACTATGACACACTGTTTACATTGCATTTTAATCATTATTTGTTTTTTAAAACAAATCTTAGCTTTAGCTATGTAATGAAAGGTCTACAAATTGGTCATAAACTATTTCCTCTTATCAAATAGATAATAGACTTAATTCGTTGGTGCGCTTAATTGCGAAAAAAGTTCATTTTCATCGATCATTACTACTTAGATCCCCTTATCATGTAAATGAGGTGATTATTTTCCTAGCGCAGAATAACCTAGGATAATTTACCAGGATTTTTGGTTTCCAGCTGAGAATTAGCGAGCACCTCGATAATATCCCGCGCGGAGCAAACAGTCGAAGTACACACGAAGCTCTCTGGCAGGTGTCCCACCTCATCGTTTCATGCGCCCTCCTCGATCGCATCAGTCGGGCCAATTTTTCTATGCACTGCGCGGCGATTCTGTTTTTTTTTTGTGGCCGTTGGAATTATAGTGAGAAATATTTCTAAAAATAAGCGATATTATCTTCATCTCAAAGGGAAATGAAAACGATAATTATTTACTGATCTGGTTTTTGTCGAGCCTGGAAATACTGAAGTTGTGTCGCTGAAAAGAAAACGCACGTAATTTTCGCATTAAATCTGCCCTAATTGGGACAAAAGCGGCCTAGCAGCTAAACATTTGCTAGATTTTAGAGGCAGGGCCATCGATTATTTATTTTCAGTATTTGAAACAAATATACTCCAGCTAAAAGCCGCATTTGCTATTTTGACGAAGATGTGCACGTTTTCACTCATTACAAACTGCATCAGGTTACCAAACTCGGGTTCAAGCTATGGCCATATCAAGTGAAACGTATATTATAAGTAATTATTTTTGTTTTAATATACCCCGGTGTTTCAATGAGAATTTCGAGCAATTTACGAGCAATAGACTCGAGCAATTGATTGTACCTGACAGACACAAATACGAACTAAAACAATATTGCTCGGAGAATATACAGTTGTATCGTTACCTCTCTTACAATATATAACTTGTAAGTATTTGAGTCTTGTTGAAGCCCTAATATTCTTGGAGTTTTCTTCTCAAATAAATTTGGGTATCAACCCAAACAACCCACGCACATAACGAAACTTGTGAACTAGACGCGAGTTGCATTGTTGCCTGTCTGAATAAAAACGACGAGCTAAATAGGCGTCAGTCATCGTAATACGAGTAAGTATTGTATATTGTGGCCAGAGATAATATTTGGGTTATTCTAAGCGATAGAAAATTCTGTGTTGATCCGTCGATTGCTCGTCCAACTCAGAGCGTCCAGCAGCAACAATGACTACGATGCGTAGTTTGGATGTAAGTGGCCAACAACTTCAAAGCCTATCTCTTTCAGTGCCTAAAAGGTCAAAAAGGCTTTAAAAGCGTAAAAACTTCAAAGCCTATCCTTAGCTCAAAGTAGGAAAGCTCCGACAAAATATTTCATACATCCAAGCTCACATCTTAAATTATTTCAGAGGCCATTTTGGACTCGTTCAATTAATTCATTCTGCTAATTCAAATACTAATAAGATCTGGATGTATAAGCAGATGACAGAGGTGAACTCATACGTTTTCTCGACGGTAAAAAAGCAAATAAAAATATATTTTCGCGGATATGACCCCTCATATAAATAGAAAATTACCTCTACACTTTAATATTTCAGAGTTACGACGGATTTTCAGAAAGCACGAAAATCCCACCGAACACCGAGTTGTTGAAAGAAGGTACTTGAAAATCCCCTTTGCATTCTACATTGTCCCCAGCGCGTTGGGCGTCTTGGTTGAAATACCAGTTGGATGTAATGGAGGGCAGTTCTTTAGTCGACAGCCATATTTATTTTGGTTTCAATAACTCAACTAATAATTGCACGGAAATTTTTCAAGTGCTTCTACCGGAAAAGACGATGTTAGGCAGAGAATTTTTTCTCTTTGTGACTGACGCAGTTCAAAACGTGAAACTTACTCAACATTTTCATCGAATCCTTTGAATGTTAAATGAACAGCTGAACTGTTCTCGTTCTGAAACTGCTCAGGATACTTGATTAGAAGTTGTGAGGTTTTAATTAATTCTTACAACTACTTCGAGTTAGAAAATGTGAAATTCATCTCCACATCCTCGAGGGGAGTCAGGTAAAGATTGGTCATAAGCGGGAAAAATATTTGCATTAGTAATTACTCGTAACTCGTGGCTGCATGGATGCTCATGAAGGCGTCAAGTGAACTGAACTGGAAATGAGTTCAAATTATGGATATATATATATAAATGGTTTGCTTTCTGCAAATTCGAATTAGAAATAAAAGTGCAAACAAACACGTCTTTAAGGAGACCATTATCTTATTTAAGAAAGCCAATGAATTAAAATATTTGGAACGACTTCGTGGGTCATTATCAACCTGAAAATGAGTTGAGAAAAACTAGTACAATGTACATAAAAATATCAATTATGGGACAGGAGGCAAAAAATAAACACAAAATAAACGACTCACGGATAAAAAATACAAATTTTCAGTATCAATATCACACTAGTTGTAAAGGGATAGCTGATTGCATATAATTTAAAAGTTTTTTATTTCGAAAGGCGAAGATATTCTAAAATGTGGATGTTTATTTGACTCGATGCTGAAGATATTACTTTAAAATCACTTAATCGAACAGGAATACCGCCCTTCTTTGCACGAGAGCGGACTGAAGAATGGGAAGGTGTGGAAGGTAACTGGTTGGTTCTAAAACTCCTGCCGGCATGCACTGCAACACGAATACCGAGAGCTCGAGTAGTCGAGCTCACGTAGTCAGACGCACTCTGTGCTCTACTATATTTGTAAATGACAATGAGAAATGAGAACTTCCATCAAGCTGGCTAAGACCAAGTTGGACATAGATTTTTTGAAAACATGCAAGTTCTACGAAACAATCCCTAAGTCCATACGTTTAAAACTATATAAGAAATCTTTGATGCCGTCACGTATTTACAAGGCTTGGCAATCCAAACTTCTTGTAAATAAGATCGCATCTAAGAGAAGATCTCTTAGTGAGCTAACTGTCGAGGTAGAGAATCTCCAGAAGACGTTGAGGACTGATTTTTCCCCTCTGACTTCGCTCCTTTTCTCCCAGCATCTTAATCATGTAACCACAACGTTCCGGACAACTACCAAATCGACTCACGAGAAAATGCTTCAAAAGCTTGGTATCCTCAATAGCGTTCAGCCAAGTGACTCTTCGTAGGTGGTTTTCAACTACAGCCATGTGCACCTATCTTCTAGTCTTCAGTACCTTTATGCTATGCCTTTGGATTAAAGTTTTGTTTAACGTTTCACAAATTAGAATTTAGCAAATAATTTTTACGTTTTGAGAAGCATGCATTCAATCTTCAATCAATTCAGCGGGGTAAATTTCTTAGACTAAAAGCTGAACTTAAAAATCTTTTATTTAGATATTATTACTCGTTCAAACCGTACAAAATATTTTCAACCATTTTTTGCCAACTGGAAATAGAGCTTCTAAATAAACTTTCAGCTGATACAAGCATTATTATTGCTCAGTCAGATAAAGGGGGTGGTGTCGTATTTGTAGATAGGAATAATTATTTACCCAATGAGCATAGCTTAATTTCAGATAGTACATAATTCAAAATTATAACCGAACCAATTTTAAAGTTTACCATTCGTTTTGAAGATAAGATTAATAACTTCATTTGAAAGCTGTAAAATTCTCATTCAATTTCAGATGAATTGTACAAAAGCCATTTGGCTTCGGAATCTGATCCTGATTTCTTACAGGGATTGCCAAAAATACATAAAACTAACTTCAATTTGAATTTCCCATTTTGTCCAATCTTTGCCTCCTAAAAGACTCCTAGTTTCAAAAGTGCAAAGTTTTCAGTCCCTATTTCAGCTCCATTTACATGTAATGCAAAATTTAAAATCCTTTTTCGACAAATTAACATCTTTAGAAAACGCCTTAGAGCTATTTATGGCTTCTTTGATGTGGCCTTCTTACCAACATACCGCTATATGAAACTATTGACATTTGCGTAGAATATTTATTTACTAGCGTTGATTCCGCCATTGGCCTCGCCAAATCGTTGTTCAAATCCCTACTTCAACTTTCCGTCCTAAATTCGTTTTTTATGCTTGACAATAAATATTATCAGCAAATTGAAGGTCACGGAATGCGTCTTTCATTAGGACCAATGTTCGCAAATATTTTCGTGAAATCTTGAACAATGGTGATTAATACTGAACGTTTTTTCATTGAGTTTTTTTTGTTTTTTTTTTCATGTCCCACAAATGATATATTTTGATTTATGTTTGAATAATTTTGTCGCCACTCATTTTCAGGTTGTTGACCCGGGAGGTCAAAACATTCCAAATATTTGTATTCATTGATTTTCTTAATCAAGATAATGATCACATTAGACATGTTTCTTTGCACTTTTATTTTTTATGAGTTTAAATTAAACCTGAACATCGATATCGAAGGGGTCAGAATAATTCTGTTCTAAATTAAGTAAAGATACCACGAGTTCCTCAAGTTCCGATAACTTTTTCTACTTCCTACCTGAAGAAAGCAACGCTTTCTTAAAATAAATCCTTCCGCTTTGTTCTCAGCTTCCTAAATTTGGAGTTTTCTGGGCTTGCATCTGGGGATATGTTCAGTACTTTCTCTGATCAGTTCGGTCTGATATCTGATATCCAGCAGGTTCGGAATCATGCGATGAGGTGAAACGTTTCTTTTTAGAAACTCACTGTCTCTCTCGCGACACTAAACGGTTATACAAAAAAATGAATGTGAAATGATTTGAGTGAGCTTGAAGAAGCTCTGCAAGAATTAATTACCACTAGGCTGTTTCTGTGCCTTCTAATTACTAACTAGAGGTTGAAGGTGAAATAACAAATCGGTTATTACTTATGGAAGAAAGTTTTCTTCCTTCCAGGTTATTTTTTATCTTTATTGTTATATACAAGTTCCAGCTCTCCCCATCCACGCCAGGCTCACAACATTCGCACCTGTGGAGAAAGGGAACCAGAACTTAGAATTTAGCATGAATATAGTATGCGAGATATGAATGATATTTGATCAATTATAGTAATTATGGTAATTATAGTATTGGCACAAAACCTGGTGGAAACAAAATAACGGTCCAGTTCTATGGGATCATCCACTTTAAATAAGATGGCAAGGGGCGAGGTCAGGAGTTTCACTGGCAGATTGCCTCACCTTGTGGAAACTCAGGATTATGATGTAAAAATCCTTGGCAGACCTTCCAATGGCCCCCAGTTAGTAGATCCACTCCTTCCCCCTTCGGATGGCTCGGACTCCCAGCGGCCGTGATGAGAATGGAGACGCTCGACGACGGTCGCACCATCGCGATAACTGATGGCTGAGGCTCAAGAATAGCTGAAGAATCACCAGCGGAACAATGTTAAGGCAGAATGGAGGCTGTGTTCTAACTGCTCCAGCAGTCTTGGAAAGCCCTGAAGTGTTCTTCGGCTGCGTTGGTCAGCAAGCCAGTAAAGTGGATAAAATATGAACAACCCGTTTCCACCAGAATTTTGTACAACGGTAGTAGTATCGCATCGCTTGGCCGCAGCCGTCACGGGAGAGTAAACAAGGTAGGTTCAAACCGGTCTTTTTTTTGTTGACGGTGTGGTTTTTCTGACGTCACGGCAACGAACCAATAGCAGCGCTCATATGGCATCTGGTAGCACTGCTACCCCCAAATCTGGCTCCAGTATTGGCCTAACGACATGGCGTTTTGGTGACGTCATAAAGTTTGTTTGAAATAAAGCCGTTCTATCGGCTAGGAGGTGTATTTTCTCCCATAGAAATGACCCTACCTTGTTTCCTCTACCATGGCAGCCGTATACAGACTCCGGCTCATCTCTTGCTTCGCCCAAGTCATATGAAGCTATGTCTCTGCAAGCGCCAGTATTGTGTATACTTACTTGAAATATTGATCATCATGATATCACCTCCTCTTCGACTGAGTATTATACTATTACTATACTATGCGTATTTCACTATTCATGTATATTTGAGGAAGCTTGATTTGTCGCCATTTCTCTTTCTACGTGTTTTGTATTTATGATATCTTTGAATCTCCTGCGCAGTAATTTCATTTGAAAGACAACCTGCCTGCGCTGCTCAAATTAATTATTGGTCGATACCTTTATAATTCAGTTGACATCATCGATGAAATTCGCCTTATTGACAAAACACAATCTACTTAAATTCCTCTCTGATGATCTTCGAAGAAGCTCACCATTGATGCATCCTGAACCAAAAAAAAGAATTATTATGACGTCGCAGCGTCAGTATAGTGACTTCATCCTATCGAAACTGACACATTGGAAAGGATCTGCTTCTGAGCATGTGATAACGATTTTTAGGTTATAATTAAAAGTTAAAATTTTGTTGCTACACCGGCATCGATTTCAGGAGGAGTGTTGTAAGAGCGCTGCAGAAAGCTAGGCGTCATCATAAAGAAAGCGCTCATCTTTGGAGAGTGTGTGGCGAGGATGCATTGGTGGTATGCGGGTTGTCTGTGACTAAAAGGAGAACTTAACCGAGCCAAAACTCGAATGGAAATAAAACTTGCAAATGAAATACGTTCGTTTGAGTGTAAACGTCGAGCTATTCATAATATTTAAAGTCATTTATATTAGCTGTCGTGTTTATATACATATATGTTTATAGATATATGTATATATTATTTGTATCTATATAAATATATAAATATTTATTCGACCGTAGTGAAGCACAATACTGTTGTGATAAAACAAAAATAAAGAGAACCAGTCTAAGATGCAGGAAAAATTATAATTGATAATTCTCTTTATAAAAAAATAAATTTCGACTTCCAAAGTCTTTTATTTTCAAAAATTAATTAGGTTTCCAAGAATAAATCCAAATGCATTTTTTTATAAGTGGGAAATCAAAGGTCAGTTCACAGTGACTGCTACGGGCTGAATCGGCATTTCAGGCGATCCTTTCCTTTTTTAGACGGACGCGACTTTACAATTTCCGTAAGTCCAGTCGCCGCCAAAAGTTCAACCTACTCACCTCTGGTTAATACTTGTTGATTAAAAAAAAGTTGTTTTTAAGTGATTTATCGTGAATTATAATTTGGTTTGTAGGCAGTAGTCTTAATTTATGTGGCAAGGACTTTGCTTATACATGCTTGGCTTAGAAACGTTTAGCACAAAATTTCGGTTTATGTGGTCTTTTTTTATTTGGATGCTGCAAAAGTAATGTCCGATTTTTAGAACGGATACTTGAAAGTATATTTACCAATTATTAACGTAATTTTATAAGTGCAATACATTTCTATGACTAAACTAAACGATTTTCTTTCTCAGGATCTCGGTTACGTTCCAATTTTTTCACAAATGTTGGCATCGATGTTTGTCCCATCTAAAGATCACATTAGAAATGTTCTACTGTATGAGTTTCATGAAGGTGTTGAGGCAAATGCGGCAGGAAAATTTATTCAGAACACTTATGGGGATGATATAGTGAATGGGAGAAGATACAGGAGATGGTTTACTCGTTTTCGAAGTGGTGATTTCACTAAACCACGTTGGCTGACTATTGATACATAAGTGTAGCACAAGGTACATTGCTCGTTTAGGTACCAGTATTAATGAATAGTAAATCAATTATTTCGCTACCTTTATCAAAACTAGACTATGGTGTGCACGTTTCAACGTTATCGTGCAATTACATTTTTCCAGTTTTTTAGAACGGATAAAAATTAAATCAAGCATGTAAAATGGTTTTTAAATTTTTCTACTACCCATTTTACCAAGACGATCGTAGCAACCACGTAAACGCAGTTAACGTGTTAAAAGATTGAAAAAAAAAATAGTCTTCCCAGAACACTTGATCAGTTTAAAGTTCTTGCGTCCGAGAATTCGTCTGTTACCACTAGGGAAATTGCAGGAGATAGACGTGGCACATACAACCTGCATCTGATTTTCACTGCTTCCGAGGCCTGTAGAACCATTTTAGTGAACAAAGGTTAACAACAAAATAAGAGACTGAAAAAGAATTGAACATGTATTTTGATTCTAAGCCTACAGAATTTTACAAGCGGGGCATTTATAATCTTGTTGAAAGGTATTTAGAAAGAGGTAATTTAAAGCAATGAAGAGTATGTTAATGAATACATATTGGTGCTGCTATAGCGTTATTGATTTATGGGCTTTATCGAAGTGAAAGCTATGTCCCACCAAAAACCCTTGTATAATTGTACTAGATGCCGTTCAATTGACGTAAAGCCGTAAGTACTCGTATCATTAACGCGTAGGGGTGCACCGAATTTCATTTACAAATCTGATCATCAGCAATAGTTGCGTTCTCCTTGCTATAATTAAGAAGTAGAATTTGTTTGTGCAATACACAATCTGCCAAAGAGTAGATGTCCCAGAGCTACAAGCACCTAGAGGATAATGATGAACTTGGCGTTCAGGAAACATGTATCATATTTTTATTGACAGTGAAAAGGACAGTCATTTTTTCCAAAAATTTGAAAAAAATAATGTTTGAGTGTAAACTACTTTAAATTTTTTCGATTGAATTTTATTCGACTGTGATTGGAAACTTACAAATTTCGTTGAAATTGAGAAAAGCAAAGCAAAAATTTTTACTTTTTCTTTTTGGATTTACTGCACTTTCAAGACTAGGACAGCAGCTACAAGGAATTGTCCGTGCGAACAAATTTCTCAGGTCTCATAACCTTATGTATACCAGGAACTACTTCTTCTGAGAGTGAGCGTCCCTCAACTTGCGTTCATGGAACGATGTATTATACGTCGAAGAGGGTCGGATTCCACGAAGCAACAAGGTCCGTCAAGAGAAGCTTCGAGCAACTCCTCAAACTGGACCGTATTGGCAATCTGGAGGTCTGGAGCACGCACAATGCGGAACTTGTCAGCACAGTATCGGAAGTATTGCCTTCCTGGGCCTGGCAGGTGGGCTGTTCTGGTTGGTAACACATGTGGCAGCGGGCCTGCGCTCTCAATTACAGCAGTAACCCATGTGGCAGCGGGCCTGCGCTCTCAATTACAGTAGTAACCCATGTGGCAGCGGGCCTGCACTCTCTATTATAATAGTAGCACGTGTGGCAGCGGGCCTGCCCTCTCAATTATAATAGTAACACATGTGGCAGCGGGCCTGCGCTCTCAATTATAATAGTAACACGTGTGGCAGCGGGCCTGCGCTCTCAATTACAATAGTAACCCATGTGGCAGCGGGCCTGCACTCTCAATTAGTAACACATGTGGCAGCGGGCCTCCCTTCTCAATTTACTAACTCACCTAAAGAAATGCTATACAATGAACCTAGGAGTGTCAATCCTGTAGTAAAATACTGACACGTCAGGGTACGTCAGTCTCGAAAATATTTCCAAGTGCTAACAAAAGTTAAATCCCCGTTGAATTATTCACACGAAGACAACATTTAATGAAAAATTGCGTTAATTTGTTATTCATGCTGCTAATAATACTTCTAAAACCTCAGGGTATTCACATTTTTCATTTCAATTCCGTATATTCAGCAATTTATCAGTATAATCGACTATTAGTTGGAGTAAGTGAAACTTTCTAATGAAATACCGCAGACTAATGGTAGTTGTGTCGTGGTTGGCTTACTAACGATATGCTACACTGTCACATGATACAAAAAAGGTGTTCCATAGCACATTCATGACTTCCATTTGTATATCGATTTCAGAACAAGTATGGCACATCAGGCAGGCCAATGCTCCTTGTCACAAGGCTAAGAATGTAACACAATTGCCTGAAACGGAACTAGTTTATTGTATGAGCTGTCCAGCTTTGAGTCCCGACCTGAAACACATCGAGAAATTCTGGATGATAGTTAAAAAAGAAAAAAAAATATTCAAAATAGAAATCTCTGATAAAAATTGCTAAAACAAGAATATAAAATGGAATATAAAATGATATATGCGTTTTTTACTAGGACCTGATAGCTGCATTCGGTTGAAGGTGCGCAAATGTTATCAAGGGTAATTGAATGTTTAGTAAATATAAAATATTCGTGATTGGTGTCACAGACGCAAATACAACATTAAATTATTGAAAACTTCGTCGAAGTATACTTCTATTTTTGACAAACAAGTTTATAGTTTGTAGATTAGCAATAATACAAGATCTCTAAAAACTTATAGGGTGTTTCAGAATTCTTTGAAAAATTTTAACCCAAAGTTCTTGTAGGTTAAAAAAACATGATACACTCTACGGAGAGGAAATCAATAAGGCTTTGTTTAGGAGTTGCAAACTTGAAATATGGCGGACCAATCTCGTGGCTATCAAGATTTTCTGATATGATGCCCATAAGCTTCTACCGTTGGGAACATTTGAAGAGTGAAGTATGCGCTGCAGCGCTGTAAAAGTAGCATTTTGAACGTGCGCTAGATTGAAGTCCAGAGTTCAACATCCGATATGCAAAAATGTGAGTGTGCGTAAAATATCGTCGGGGTGCGTTATTTTTTCAGAAGTCTTTGCAACATTATAGCAAATATATCATCATGCAGACTGTGTTTCTCCCTTATTTTTCGACGTCTTAACAGCTTTGTTAATCAAGTTTGTGCATTCAAGCTCTAGCAGTAGGATTTCACTGCAAGTGCTTATCGCAATAATTTCCTAATTAATATTTTATTTTTGTGTTGTTAAAAACACATGAGTATAAAGTTTGAAGTAATAGTTGTGTGTTTTGCGAGTAAAATTTGGGAGTAAGAATTTTGATTTCAGAATTAAAATTTGTGGATATTTTAATATAGAAACTTACGCAAATTGATATAAAATTTAATTATCATTCAAAAGTACTTGCTGGCCCTTCTTCATACTGTGTTTTTTCATTTGCTTTTTTCACACCTGAATAAGCTCTGCTGATAAGCCCCTATAGCGCCAGATCAAGACTGAAGATAAAAAAATCGAGTAACGAATTACGTTGATCAGATGTGATAAATAGATGTACAAAAATTTTCAGACAGAAATTTACAATCTATGGTCACATCTAGGAGGTAAAGTTGCTGCATGCCTATCGTGTGGACTTTTCAGCAGGATGTTGGTTGGTGACACTCGGGCACTGCAGCAGCTTGAGCGTGGCGGGTCGCATCGAGCATGAGGGGAATCCACTAATTCACATTGCAACTACTGGCACCTTTATGGAACAATAGGCGATATATTACATTATCTTGAGCAAGAGTGAAACAACCCAAAAATCCTGGAACCTGCATTATTAGAAAACTGGGCCGGTGAAATTCAAAATTGAAAGTAGTTGGGTACGCAAGATGAGTCTTACCGGAAAATTGTTATCAGTGTATAAAAACTCTGGAATAAATAATTGATAAAAATTTGCTCTCGTACTGAGACTATTGATACTGCGCGCTGTTGATGTTCAAGAATCATCATGTGCTATGTATAGAACGATACATAGTACATCATAGTAAGCCTAAAATTTATTGTGTCGAGTTAGTCTGTAAGGACAACGTCGCTCCGTTACTAAAAAATGGATTGAAAATATTTGTGCACGCAGCTTAGCATCTCTTATTGTTATGGTGGCCTTTAAGGATAATATATCGTTCAATTTAGTCAGATCATAAAATCTCCAATATTTTCTCCGATGTTCCAATGTCACTAACTGTACTCGCATGAGCTGTGCCTCAATATCGGAACGATAATCGGTGCGCGCTCATTTTACGGTAGTCCTTCGTATTTTATGACAATTTTTCGCTCGCTTTATATGTTGTGTGTTTGAAGTAATTTTTCCATGAAAAAATTTACTAATCTTAGATAAATTATTATTATTTCCGACGTCGGTGCCTTCACCGACGTCGGAAATAATAATAATTTATCTAAGAATATATTTTCGAGACTGACGTACCCTGACGTGTCAGTATTTTACTACAGGATTGACACACCTAGGTTCATTGTATAGCATTTCTTTAGGTGAGTTAGTAAATTGAGAAGGGAGGCCCGCTGCCACATGTGTTACTAATTTAGAGTGCAGGCCCGCTGATAAACTGTCGACACGACGTTTCATAAGCTATTTATTTGGTATCTATCATACCATATATTCTTTATCTCTTTCCTAGAGGTTTGAATCTCTCTTCTTGACCGGTTTTTCTTTAATTTCTTAGCCAAGACCTAAAGTTTCATAACATTGCCACTAAGTAAACTTGTTCAGAATTTCATTTTTTCTCTACTTGACGACGCGATCTCACTTATGAGTCTTAGTACCATATAAACGAAACATTTTTGGAGACACCTCCATCGTTTTACTTATGCTTAGTCAATTTGCAGAATTTTTTTGCTTGAAGTTTGTTCAAAGAATTATAAAACACTTAGTGTATTTGAACTCAATCACTCTTCATTTGCACTAGTGTAAATTTGAAACTGACTTACTTCGTAAACATCTGGTACTAGGCAACATATTCTAACATTATTGCTGTTCATATGCTCACCTCTGCCGTATACTGGCAGTGGGCTACCAAAGGCCCGTCCACAATCTCAATCTTTCGGCCGATCCTTGTGTTTTCGACAGTCTGTGCAGTCCGTGCAGTCCGGCAGTCCGTGAAGTCCGTACACAAGAAAAACTGCCTGATTTCGGTGTGTTCGTGTTTTCGAAACTGTTGGAAAACTCCGAACATAAACTTCCGTAGAAACAGAGAACACTCGCTTCTTAATGTATTGTGGGTGGTGCTTTAGCTCGGGAATTGCTTCGTTTCCACGTCTTTTCTCCTATTTTATCGATTTAATTGTGTTTTCTCGCGAATACAGTAAATTGTAGCACTGCATGGATATTGAACTTACAGAAATTTACTACGTGACGTGTACAATCCTTATTCAGTCATAACATATATGTCAATACCTTTAGATTTAATTGTCTTCAATTTAATAAAAATAAACCCATCTACCTGTGTAATGAAACTACTGCTGAAAATACATAAAACGTAGTCTGGACACAATTTAGAAAAGTTCGTAATTTTCCCGCGTTTTGGTGTGTTTGTGATTGATGAAAAGTTGGATAGTGTAGACGGACCTTAATGCTCGGGAAGTCTGGAACTGAACTTCTGACGGAATGGGATTCCTGCTTTGACCAGTCACCGGCTTGGCGCAGGGCGAACAACCGAGCCATTAAGACAAAGAGACATTTTTTATACGACAGTTATGAAAAGAAATACCACTACTGAGCACGGTAACTTCCCTGAGGTGTCTAACTGCCAGCGATGAAAGCCAACAAAAAGCTGCTAGCACGAAGATGGAGGCCTGAAATTCCAACTGCACCGCCAAAAATAACTTTTTGAAATGTACGCACTGTGTGTGAGGCTGCAGAGCCGGATTTTGTCACGCTTTGTGTTACAGCATACAGAGCAGAAAATTAGACCTGACATGCCCGGCAGAACACCACACAAGTGAGATTGATGAGAGGCAGAAACAAGTTCCAACAATTCACAGGAAGTGCAGAAAAATTTGCCTTGTTTTAATAAAAAAGAAACATTGGGTTTCTTTTCTTCTACGTAAACAAAACCATCTCCAGCGTGCTAAGTGATAGAAAAAGTGACGACTCAATAAAAAAGACAGTCAGCTCGGAGTTTGGGAGACTTCAGATAGGGGTAGAATTCAGTACAGCTAGAGAGGTGAATCAAGAAGAAAAAGGATATATAGCAGTGACCATCATAAACTCAGGGCAAGCTCTTTCACACCATCAAAATCATCAGTAACAAGTACTGAGAAAACAACACAACGCCCATCCCAGACACGGGAATCTACGGATGAGAAAGCAATAATTAGACGCCTGATCAGGAGAGCTTTCCATAGCAAAGCATTAACATGTTCTTTATTGGAAAGCATATCAACATGCATTAGTACCGTATCTCTAAAAGATAGCGTAGAAATAATCCGTAAGGATTGAAATAACTATTTCGAGCCGCAAAAAAAGCAAGGACTTATGCGAACGATTGGAGTCGCCACAAATTGAAAAGTTTCAGGACATGACAACCTGATGATAAATGAGAAATCAACTTCGTTACAAAGATGATAAGAAACATGTTTAGAATTGTAGAAAATCTACCTTCAGTGTTCTGGGACACGGTCCTGTGTTGAGGGATTATCGTAAAGCAGTTACTATTTTATAAAATTCTATATCGATACGGTAAAATTAACCGACAATGGAAAAATGCTCAGAGTTCTAACAAGTAATAGAAAGTTTCACCTCAGAATCACGCTCGCTTAGTGGCCTCATCACGTTCTTAGACGTGATGGAAGGAGCGTAGTCTTGCATGACGCCGCTCTCGTCCTGGAACCGACACAATGTGCGAGTCATTTCAATGTAAGTCAATGTGTATTTTATAATATTCTATATCGATACAGTAAAATTAACCGTCAATGGAAAAATGCTCAGAGTTCTAACAAGTAATAGAAAGTTTCACCTCAGAATCACGCTCGCTTACTGGCACACTTTTCACACTTTTCTGTGTTGCGTGACGGTATGGCATAGACAATAAATGATCTAGTCAAAGCACACTTAATGTTAGTCTTCGGCATTTCATGAGAAATTTTGCTTCCGAGGACTGTTTCTTAAATGTGCACATCACCAGAGAAAACTTAAAAATTGCAACCAAAAAAGCAACAAATATGTTGCGCTTCTATACTGACGTGCAGAATTATTTTTCATGGTTGGCAAACTTTGGTATTTCATGGTTTTTCAAATCTTCTGGTTAGGAAGGCTCGTTGCCACATGTGTTACCGTCTTGGAGGGCATACCTGCAGCCCTATATTTTATTAACTAAGCAAGCGAGCTCGCTGCCACATGTGTAGCTAACTAGGAGGGTAGGCTGGCTGCCACATGTGTTACTAACTAGGAGGGTAGGCTGGCTGCCACATGTGTTACTAACTAGGAGGGTAGGCTGGCTGCCACATGTGTTACTAACTAGGAGGGTAGGCTTGCTGCTACATGTGTTACTAACTAGGAGGGTAGGCTGGCTGCCATAAGTGTTACTAACTAGGAGGGTAGGCTCGCTGCCACATGTGTTACCAACTAGGAGGGTAGGCTGGCTGCCACATGTGTTACCAACTAGGAGGGTAGGCTGGCTGCCACATGTGTTACTAACTAGGAGGGTAGGCTGGCTGGCACATGTGTTACCAACTAGGAGGGTAGGCTGGCTGCCACATGTGTTACCAACTAGGAGGGTAGGCTGGCTGCCACATGTGTTACCAACTAGGAGGGTAGGCTGCCTGCCACATGTGTTACCAACTAGGAGGGTAGGCTGGCTGGCACATGTGTTACCAACTAGGAGGGTAGGCTGGCTGCCACATGTGTTACCAACTAGGAGGGTAGGCTGGCTGCCACATGTGTTACCAACTAGGAGGGTAGGCTGCCTGCCACATGTGTTACCAACTAGGAGGGTAGGCTGGATGCTACATGTGTTACCAACTAGGAGGGTAGGCTGGCTGCCACATGTGTTACCAACTAGGAGGGTAGGCTCGCTGCCACATGTGTTACCAACTAGGAGGGTAGGCTGGCTGCCACATGTGTTACCAACTAGGAGGGTAGGCTGGCTGCCACATGTGTTACCAACTAGGAGGGTAGGCTGGCTGCCACATGTGTTACCAACTAGGAGGGTAGGCTGGCTGCCACATGTGTTACCAACTAGGAGGGTAGGCTCGCTGCCACATGTGTTACCAACTAGGAGGGTAGGCTCGCTGCCACATTTGCGATTAGATCAGGTCTATTTTGCATGCGTTACTCAGTAATATGGCAGCTTCGTTGCGATGTGTGAGACCAGCAATGTATTGAAGAATGCTCGGTGAGTTTGCTTTGAACAACTTGAAACGCTTTTTTTGTGAAAGACAAATGGAAAAATGTATGAGAAAAATTGCAAACACAATCAAGTTACTATATTCATTGGTTTAAGCCTTACAACATTAAATATTGTCGAAATTCTCAACCTCCATCCATTGAATAAAGCAAAGCACAGCGACCATCAATGAAGACTCAGAAACTGGAAGTTTTTGGCTGAGAATATAAATGTTTATTTATTGTGCAGCCTTATCAGTTACATGTAATGATGCACATTGAATGGAAAATACTTTAATGAACAAGGGATCTGAATTAATTTTTCGATTTCTGATACTAGTATTCCTCACTATAATAGTTTACATTCTAATAAACGAAGTTGACGATGAAAAGGAGAAGGAATTTTCCGCGAAGAACACGTAATTTTTTTTTTTTCATGAATTGTGTAACGAGAGGGCCTAGTTCTCCTCGAGTTGTCATGAAATAATAGCTTTGCCGACATTTTTTGCCTTGACTCGGCAATAACTTGTAAAAATTCACTCAGTTCAGCGTAACTCGAAAGTTGAAGACTTTAAATTCGCTTACTTTCATGATAGAAATGAGAAAAAGACATATGCAAATGAACTTTGAAAATTTGGATTCAAATTTGTTCTTTTTAAAAATCCTCGTACTTAAAATGAAACAGTAGCACAATATTTTCAATTAGGGAGCGAGATTTGAAGTGGTGATTCCAAACAAGGAAGTCTTCACAACGATTTTTCTAAAAAATCACTATAAGTACAAAGCCAGGTATTCAGATCGACCTGAAATTTTAACGATTGCTGTCATTAGTAAATGAGTTGTCGCACCAAAAGTGTTTGAAAATTTTTTGATATAATATCAGCAAAATCTGATATTATGTTCGCTAAAGCATTCAAAAGTGCAATGATGTCATAATTACGTGAATTGCGGTGGACTTACGCAGTTTCATTAAATATGACTGAATAAATATTTTTTACCAAAGAAGTATCATTTTTATGGACTCGATATTTGTTAAATTGTCACTTATCGGAAGGCATGTTCAGTACTTGAATTTTTAGTAAATATTCAGGACAACAGTAAAATTGAAACAAATTTTAGCCCCATTTATTATCAATAATGTAAAAAATTAAGGAATAGTAATAAAAATATTCGTGGTCCAACTGTAATAGCATATTTTACCATGAATAGGAGATTGAGAAAAAGAAAACAAAACTTACGTACTTTCAGAGCAGCGTTTGTTTTCATGGTAAGCCGGCGCAGAGTGGACAGGTCCTTAGACAGCAAATAGCGGAATGGCAAAAAGAAAATCCCGTAATTGAACAAATTACAAATTTCTGCGAAAATAAATGGTTTAAAAAATGTTCATCACTAAACTCAGAAACTTTTTAATGAAACTTTTAAGCAAACTATTATTAAAAAACGAGCTGAGAATCGCAAAATAAATACAGTAATTGAAGGTAGAGTACTCAAATACCTAGCACTGGGACCTCGTTTCATAACTATCCATGGCTGAATTTCTCTGCAAGTTGAAGATGACATTGCACGATAAACCGTGTCCAAAAGTTCGTATGAAATATGGCTGTGCGAGGACCTTCTCGATAAAAAAACGCTGGTAAATGAAAAGAACCGGGCAGCGAGATTCATATTTGCTATAAAGATCTACAATTATTCAAAGACGACGCTAAAGTTAATGTATCTTTCTTAGTAATGAAGATAAATGATTTATCATAAAGAGAATTGTGACTGTTAAAATTAAAAGTCTAATGAAAAAACAATTGAGTTTAGCTGGAAAAGCATAATGGTCTTTAGCATGATTTGATGTCAGGGCACGTAACTTCTTATATGCACAAACCCTCAAGTCAATGGCGTTGTGCACAAAAAATGAGTTAAAATAAAATATTGTGCCTACGTTGCAGAACTAAGCATTTGAAACCCCTGATTTTATTCAGAATAATTCGAACTGCCATAAAGCACATGATAGTGAAAGTCTAAAAGATTTAGGAGCAGAGAATATGGACAGGCTTCTTCAGACTCCGGATATGAATCCCATAAATTTGATATTCTTGGAACAAACGTCATAGCGAGCAGTCCAGCAAAGGTTGAAGATTTGTGGGAAAAATTGCAAGAGGAATGGGCGAATATAACTGTTGAGTGACAAAATTTGACGAAAACCTACAGGCAATGGAATGACTAAAAGAACGGTCAAAGTATTAAATATTAAAAGCACATGGGTCCTCTCTTACCTTTTCCTTAATTGTTAAAAAGATTTTAATTCTCAATTTTGGACGTCATAAAATTAAAAACGGTTAATAATCTTTGTAGTATTTTTCATAGTATCGTAGACATTTGGTAAAAATTCAAGCACTTTATGGACAGTATATGTCTTCCTGCAAGTGAAATTCAGAGAAATTGAGCACATAATTATGAAAATTTCAAAGTCTTTATTTTTGATCCTCAAATTTGAATGGGACTGTGCGTTGGACTGATGATGCAATCAATACCTCATTCGATGAGACTTAATGAAAAATGAAACACGAGAGCAGAAATCAACTAATTTAGCTGCTGGGAGAAACATTTGCAACAGAACTCATGAGGATGAAGTGCAAAAGGACAAAGTTCATTAAAACATTCAATTAAAACGAGTTATTTCCAGGAGTAAACAAAATTTGTCTTCTGGGAAACCAAGCATATATTTTACCGAATCGAATTGTAATTTGCTTTCCTAGTGTTTGTTTCCGTGAGATAACTTCCAGCGTAATTGGAGTTTGTTTTTAGTGCTACTTTCGAGACTTGCAAATGATCTATCGACAATGGGCAACTCAATTCTTTGAGCTTTCATGTACAATTGATTGTTCGTTTGGTCGAATAATTGGCTAGGCTAGATTAGACGAATGGTTTAATTTGATGTTGAGAGCAATCAGAGTAGCAATCACTCGTATTTAAACTTTAGAAATTAAATTACAAAGCGCTGATTGATAACAAACATTAAAGGAGATTTTCCATATTATCAGCGTCAGAGTAAAGAATTCATATAACTTTACGTAACGTAACGTAACCTAATTCTAACTATATGGTCTAATCAACAATGTACAAAAACTTAGGGTATAAAATTGAAAAGGCCTGATAAATAACAAACTAGTACCCAATTTTCGGCTTAAAATAACTGTGCTGTTTTCAAAGAGTATTACCTGAATTCAAACGTGTCGTGTTCGTCAAGAGTTTATATTCGAGGGTCCGACCCACTAAGGAAAATTGACTAAACTTTCGTTAATGGGATGACCTCTCACTAGTAACTCGTATTTGGTTTATTGTTCCTCTCAACAGAGGAGATAAGATCAGAAACGTTCTTTTCACCGAAGGAAGTGAAAAGAACGATTTGAAGACGTGCTGACATTTATGTTCATAAAATGTTTGCTGTTTACCAGCATGAACACGCTCGTGAGATGGGGAAATGGTCGGAGGTGAGCGATCGCTTTTTTGCATTCACCCGCAAGTTTGGCTGTAGAACTGATACCGTAACAGAATTTTTTGTGTGTATGGTATTTTGTTCCACATTTAGTAACAGGGTCCAAAATGTAAAAAAAGGAATTGAACAAAGAAAATTGAAATTATTATTAAGTACTTTCTCAAATTGTAGAATGCTTTGTTGCTCCAATAACCTCACCTTGGAAGCAAATATCTTACCCTCTCTGACGGCTGAGATTTGATAATATTATTTACCTAATGTTGGATAAAGTTTAATACAAGTAATGAGTAAATTTTAGTTCTACAGGAGTAAAATAATGTTTCGCTTTTTTTACTAATGTCAGTCTAGACTCTTGACCATATCAATCGTATCATAACTATATTCAGTAAAATGATTTTTGAACCTTTCGCTTCGCTTTAGCATTACTGAGTGTATTAAATTTTTAATAATGCAACGTACATATATTGTATGTCTATAATTTAGCATATATTACAAAAATGAGAATAAAAAACTAACAAATGCAGGGAACATAAGGATATATATCATATAAATGTTTGGCTTTTTGCAGATCCGAATCGAAAATAAAAGTTCAGAGAAACATTAATTTAGAAAAATCACAATCTTATTGAAGAAAGTTAATGAATAAAAATATATTTTCACTCATTTTTAAGTTCGGAAAATATTTTATGTGCTTCCATGAACAACAGTGGCTAGATTCCTGTCCTGGAGATTTTAAACCAGTGTTTTACAAACGCGACATCGATGATACCCTTTTGTTGTTCAGGAACATGCAGTTCTCACTGCAATTCATTTCTAGCATATTTGAATTCACAACATCACAATATCAAGTTTTCGATGGATTTTGGAAAGAATAATTCTTTTTTTATTTTTGGATGCAAATTTCATGCGTAAAGTTGTCATGGTTTAAAGCTCCGTTTTCCGTAAGAAAATATTTACCGGTTTAGGAATTAGTTTTTTAGCTCTTGGGCATGCAGTTTAATTCATAACAGTGTTAGAAACATGTTAAGGGCTTGTTGTGTATGCTCAACATTTCACGCTATCAACAAGGAATTTAAATTTTGAAAGTTATTTTAGCAGTAACGGTTTTCCATCGAGGGTAGTAGGATTTTGTATAAATTATTTTTTGAAGAAAAAATTTTATCCCGATGAAAGATTGCCTACCGCTCGTAGAAAAGAATTCTTTTTCTCGATTCTTTGGTTAACAATCAGAGAAGCATGAAAAATAACTTGTTATACTTCTGTTGAGATATTTTTCGCAATTTGATTATAAAACTGTGTGAGTTGATACGTGTAGAATATGATACGTATAGAATATGAATATTTCAAATACAAAGGAAAACTCTTAAAACACACTCTCATCAGTCATTTAAAATTGTTGTTGCGCACATTGTACGTCTGAGTACGTGGGCTTGACTACTCGAGCCCTCGGTATTCGTGTTGCTGAGCATGCCGGCATGAGTTTTAAGACCAGCCAGTTTCTTTCAGCACCTTTACATTCCCTAGTTCTCTTTCATGGAGAGAAGTCTGAACTTCCAGTTTGGTTAGATGGTTTTGAAGAAATGTCTTCGGCAACTTGTCAAATAAACCTCCTCTTTTTAGAATTGAACATTTCAAAAGATAAACCTGCATTTAAGAATCGTTGTACATTTTGAAAGATAAACCAATTTTAAACGATGTGTAATCAGCATTCCCTTTGCAACTAGTGTAATGTTGATGCTGAACATTGTTTAATTTTCTCTCGGCTTGTGTATTTTGCTTTTCTTTTCGTATGATTGATATATTTTTTTACATCTGACTAGTTTTCTCTCCTTGAGAACCAAAAGCAAGGCGAAAATCGCTACTCGTAAAAACATTTTTATTGAAGTGATCAAATAAAACTGAACGTTTCGGACTAACAGTCCATCTTCAGCAAAATCTCTGCAAAACAAAACCAAAAGAGGAAAAAATTATTTCACTGATGAACTGTTTCTAGAAGTTTAAACTTTGAAAAACACAAACAACAACGATAAAAAAAGAAAAGAAAAACTGAACAATTGAATTATGTGTCGGCAATTTGAAGTGGAGAAGCACTTTGGGTGTAGGCTTTCAGAGGCTTTATTCAGAGTAGGCTTTATTTTATAAACATGCAAGAATTCGAAAATGCCTACATCTGTCCGGTAAGAGTTACCGGAAAAGTTTGTAAAGTCGTTTAGGGAGACCGGAACATTGCACTCTTCTGCGTAAGATCTAACAGTTGTGAAGTTGCCGTATTTTGGCGATTTACGTGTGGCGATTTTCGCCTTGCTTTTTATTCTCAAGCTTAGAAGCATAAATGCTGGAGTTATTTAAGGTTTTCTCTCCTTGTTTCAGAGTTGATTATGACCCAGGAGGTCGAAGCGTTCAAAAAACATATTTTTCCCTACTGACTTTCTTCAATAAGATAATGATTTCTCTAAATCTGCGTTTCTTTGCATTTTTATTTTAGGCTGAACAATTAGAGTTAGTGGGAGAGATATTTTCTCAAATCCCTCAAAAGTTAATTGTTTAACTCAATTATTGGTTGCTGCTTTCAACTAATCCCACTAGATTTTGAGCGAATTAGAACAAGAGGTATGAATAAAAAATTGGTGTTAGTTAATACGTATAGTGTAGGATACCATTTTAATTATAAAGATAAAACTCCCATTTCAAATTTCATTTATTTAATTCCATTAAAGAGACGAAACTCAATGTGAGTCACCATACGGAGAAGAGTACTTACTTCGTGTGCTGAAAATGAAAGAGCCATATATTTTCAACGAAGTTCATTTCCTTTATACAACAGGGACGAGAAGTTGTGGCTCAGATAATGGGGACACTAATATGCAGTTCGTTCCTATGAAACCAGCCATCGATTCTTACAAAGAAAAAAAAACTCAGTAGAAACAAACCTCATCAGAATATTAATTTAACCTTTAAAATGAAACATATTATTTTATTTTGCTTCAATTAGAAAAGTAATCTCCAAAGAGAAGAGAAGCTAAACACCGATTCTAGGCCTGTCTTGGAGATTGGGCACTTCTCATTTCCAGAGGGTTAGTTACCAGCGGCCAGCAGCTACAGCCTCGAAAAATCATTTCCAAGCGTTCTGCGTGAAACATTGCGTCGGATTTTTAAGCGATATGCGTCGTCGTTGAGGCACTGTTAGCTGCGTAAATTCTCCTGAGACGAATTGATCCCCCAACGTGCTACACAGGTACAACACGCATCGTTGCCATTGTGCTGCTAGCTGTGTCTCAACTTCGATGTAAATCGGTTGAAAAAATACGTCGAGCAGAAACACAGCGGAGATTAAACGATGATTTTTCAATTCAAGAAAAGCACCGAATGGATGCTCAACACTCAGCCACAAATTTAAATACTGCAGTTTAGAAAGATTTTTAAAAGGTTGTAAATAAAAGAATTGATTACTCTAATTCCTTACTTTAATGCAGTTTTTGTAGAAGAATATTCATGAATGTATACTTTATTGCAACGTTGGTTCACTGGGAACTGATTTCAAAGATTAAATATATGATAAAAATATTTTAAACGATGATCTTGTTACTAACTGGAATTATTTTAATATCCACAAGAATTTTTCATCAAATATCCAAATGCATTTGAAAAATTAAAACTATTGACGATTCCATACGTTACGATAAATGACTGTTTCACTAACTAAAATCTTTTTCAAGTTGTACTTCACCGTCAGTTCTGTAAATACGTCATTGCTGCAAATACGAGGAGTGGCCATAAGCGCTCAGAAATCGTTTTGGAGCCTATTATGCGACAATAGACATGCTGATTCCATGTATGTATATTGTTTTCAATAGAAGTGTTTATTCACTGCTGTATGAGATGAGCTGTCTTTTCTATTAAATATTTATCATACGTAAACTACTCAGTATTTTTTTATGCCCGATTTTTTCGAGTGAACCTTGATTTCTCGAAACTGAAACTAAACATTCAGTACACATTCAACTGGAGTTTATTTCATCGCTGTCGAAAGAAAATAATCGTGTCTACGGAATATTTTTTTGGACAACCGCAAATATTGTCTGGCAAATATCGCATGAGGGTTTACGGACAAATATTTTAATTATTTCGCAAGAGGTCAGTAAACTTTGCTAAAGATATACCAGAGCGAGCGCATTATGTGTTGAAGATCACAGGCTTTCTTCGGCCAAATTGACCGCACAAATCTGGCGTCTGGGATGGTCATTTTTCCATGAGAAATGATCCCCTTGCTTCCTGCGCAGACGTGACTCTCCCCCGTATCTGGAGCAATTCTTTCCAGTTTCGTTATGTTGCTGGAGATGGCTCCGCTTACTGCATAGCTCCATCGTATACTTAGGCTCTATCGACCAACAGCAAGGATTTAGGTTGTCGGGTAGTCATAGGCACGAAGCTGCCATTACGTAAAGTTATTCAGGCAAAAGGTTTCACGGACTCAAGACACATTTGGTTAATTTTCCCGCAATAACACACGTTTCAATAAATTCATCCCCAATATTTCTGTTTGATACTTTTCATTCTTGGCAGTCAGGGCTTTACCAGCAACGCAGCTAAAGCACACAATTTTTGAACCATAAAAACAGAGCGGACGAGCACACGCTAAGCCGTTGTGGCTTTCAAATATGAACTCCGTTGTATTACACGGCCAAGCCCTCATCAGATGCAGGCTTACTGACTATGCAGAGCTCATTTTCATGAATGAAACATTGCCGTTCGAGTTCGGCCCCTTTAGGTGATTGCTTTTCGATCATCATTTACGCTCTGGTTGAGCCCTGGAGGTGCGACCACTGTGCTCGGATTATTATTGCTCGTTGCTTGGTCGGGGGGACAAATGAAAGAACTTGATCAGTAAACATGTTCAATAAGGTATTAGCTTTAATATTTTTCATGCACAAGGTTGCAAGATACCTATGAATTGCAGCTCCTCTAGATTTTATTACCTTGTTGGCTCGTGGATTTTGTACTGAGGGAAACTCGATACATTTAAGGATATATGTGAATGTTTAGCTTTTTGCAGGCCTAAATCAGAAGTAAAAGTGAAAAGTAACACATATTTAGTGAAATCATTTTTTTATTGAAGAAATTCAATGAGTAAAAATATATTAATGAACGTTTCGACCTCCTGGGTTATTATTAACTCTGAAACGAGGAGAGAAAACTAGTCCAATATCAGATCTAAATCAGAACATAACAATCATACGAAGATAAAAACAGAAAAAGACACAAGCTTAGAGACGAAAAAATCAAAATTAATCTTACGCTAGTTGCAAACGGAATGCTATGCATGCCGTTTAAAAAAGGTTATCTTTTAAAAGAAACAACGATTCTAAAATGCGGATATTTATTTGACTAGATGCACAAGGTATTTCCTTGAAATTATCTAACCGTTCAGGAAGGGCACACTTCTCAGCATGAGAGCGGACTGAAGAATGTGAAGGTGCGAAAAGGAACTGTGATAGTTTCATCTTTATAATTGAAATAGGATCTGTACGCATGTATTACCTAACACCATTTCAAAATCAATTCACGGGAAATGTTTTGACAGAAGCTAGACAAGTTCTTTTTTTAGTTTCTTTTATTGTTGGTCAAAAAACTCAAACGAAAAAAGGAATAATTTTTGCGAGCGGTGTGGGTGATGTTACTTCGAGATAAAACTTTTTGTTCCAAAAATTCTTAACACAAGAATCATCTAACCTGGGGGAAAAACCATTCCTGCTAAAAACTTTAAAATTCAAATTCCTTATGGATTGCTTAAAATGTTGAGCATACACAATAAGCCCTTGACAACAAGGTATTATATAGCACTTAATTTGAACTTGGATGTTCAATAACTAAAACACTAATTCCTTAACCGATAAATGTTTGCTTATGAAAAACAGAGCTTTGAAATCGGCCATCTTTACTCGTGATATTTGCATCTAAAAGTGAACGAGAACTATTCTTTTCTTTCTCCATATTAAACTTAATATTGGAGTGTTGTAAACTCAAATATTCTAGAAACCAATTACAACATGAGCGATTATTCGTGAACAACAAAAAAGTATCATTGATACAGCGTTTTAAAAACACAGGTTTAAATCTACTGGACAAGAATCTCACCACCATTGTTCATGGGAACATAAAAATATTTACGAACGTAGGTCCCAATTATTGGCTCGATGTGCGTGTCACGGTACCTAGAAAGCCACCCTCCTTACAGTGCAAACAGTTTCAGGGGTCGAAATGGGGATTTAAGCCCTTACAAGATAAGGAAAGAGAAATTAGAAAAGATTAGGAAGGAAACTATACATATAGTGTACGTGGTATAGTGAGGTGGAATAAGAAATTGACTTAAAGTCACGCGCTACGTAGTTTCATCACGAAGAGGGAAATAATGATAAATTGGAGGATTAAGTAATTAGGTTGGCCTAAAAGTTCGTTCGTTTATAGAACGTCATCTTTTCGACCTACAAAAGATCGTTTTGATATTCTTATTCTCTAAATCCTGTATTTGGCACAGCGAGCATGGTTAGGCCTACGTCTGTGTGTTACATGTCTCCAATGGAGAAGTTTATTTTTGCTGGCATTCGAGCCCCTGAAATGGTAGACCAAGCAGAGCACTACCAACATCTAATGGTCACTTACTTCAGAAAAGGATAGAAAGCAACAGAAACTTGCAGAAATATACGTTACGTGCAAAGGTTATTTCCTGTTGCTTTCTTTCCTTTCCTAAAATAAAAAAATTATATATAGGTAGTTCTTTGCTTGGGCCACCATTTCAAAGACTCGAATGAAGCAAATATGTTAGAACTTCTCTACTTGGAGGCTTATTACTCACTGACGTAAACATGCTCACTGTACCTACCGTATACAGGATTTAAAGAATGAGAATATAAAAACGCTCTTTAGAAGTTCGGGAAGATGACATTCAAAAAACGAACGAATTTTTGACACATCCAATAATTTATTTGAAGTTAGCTCGAGAGTTATGTATGGTGGTATAATTGTGAATGCAACAAAAAATTTACAACCTGAATGTGATCCCAATAGGAGAAACATATCGTGAAGTATATGGGCACAGTATAACTTGGAAGTAAACAAATAAGTTCACAAAATCGAGCGGCAAAACGATGACGCGTGATGCACCCAAACCTAGAATTTCAAATTATCATGCAAACAAAAGACACATTACACATCAGGTGAGTTGCACATGAGAAAGGCATAAAAATACTGAAGAACGGAACACTGTTCTTCCCACTGCAATAAACTTTCGCGAATGAACACTAAAATTGGCTACATTTTTTTCGCTCAACCTTCAAATTAACATAAAGTCTCTGCATTGTGGATTTCATAAACGACCTAACATTAATCATGCTTGAGATATCACTCTAAACTCCATTTTTATAATATTCTCTAAATTGAACACTATTCTTGAATAAATTTTTGCTGTTCCTTATCCACGTCACATCCCCTCTAATTCTCGAGAATGCCTATTTCAAAACTGTCGTTGCGTGATCTTCACTCTTGTCAATGATGCAGGGGGTTTTTACGTTAAGTTGATGGCTGCTGTCGTTAGTTCTCTTCTAATCTCTAGCTCCGGGCAGCGTGGTGATCTACTGATTATAATTATCAAAGTGTGTTTACGGGTATTTTATGCGACATAAATGTGGAATTGCTACATTGGCCTCAGATGGCATTTAAATTTTGATGCGACACGAATATACGGAATGATTTATAGTTCAATTACAATGATTAGGAACATTGATGGTGAGATAAAATTACATGACCCTCGTTAAATGACTGAACCTCGGGCAACCCAGCTGTAATCTATGTATAGTTTGTATTGAAAAGGCAAACGACCAATCCTTCGAATGTCATTTGACAGCGTCATTTTCTTTTGCGCACAATCATATGTATATGTCTCCTGCCCTCCTGTAGACAAAGTTTGTCTTCATGAACTCTGCCTGTCATTTCGCCTGTATAACAAATTTATCAATTACCAATTTTGAGTAGATATATGACAAATACAAAAGATCTAATCGTTGCATTAGTTTTTAGTGAAACAGAGAAATTTTATCGAGCTTTTCCCTGCACTTTTTTTTCTTTTTTTTGGAGCAGCATCTGAATGTTTTTAATTTTTTCAATTCACTGTTCGGTTTGCAGGAAATAAATTGAATTGCAAGGGAATAGGAGTTTTTTTATTTTAATGCATAATTAAGTAGACATAAAAAACGAAATCACTAATGAAAGCTCATCACGAAGGATCTGACTTTTGAATCTGAACCACGATGACGTTGCTACGTGTAGTCACCAGTTGGTTACTATGAAGCGTTTTTTAAGGTTATAACCAAAGCTGGGCATTAAGTACTAAGTAATTTTCATCAAATGTTCTTACGTACCAAGTATTAAGTACTTATGAATGTACTTAAGTACATTTTATGAATACTGAGTTCTAGCCCACTGTCGGATAGTCTCACTGTCGAATAGTCTTACAGTCTCATCGCTCATACGCATTTGCAAAAAAATTTATATTTTACTCGCTAATGACAATATGAAAAATACCCAACAAAGGTAATATGAAACGATCGGCAGTTAAGTGTTAAATAATAAGCCTAATATGCGTAGGGTGTTCTCGATGTGCCTAATTAAAAGTTACTCTCGTGGCATAAAGATCATAATCAATAAAGTATAACTAGACTCAGAGACTAAAGTAGCAACATTTGTGATCCACTGAAGATTCCTGATGTTATCGAGAAATGCATTTGACTGATTTTGTCTATACACAAAACCAGGAATTTTCAAAGAATTTTGACTGTATTAATAACATGAAGAAACGCGTACCAAGATTGCCCATGGCTTGCGCTCCACTGTATTAACACGATCAAACATATTTTAAACTTCAAAGTTGCTCGTACACTAAATGTGTGGAACTTAATGTCATTATGTTATGTAGTAGGATATCGTCAGCATGCTATATTGTTCTATACAAGTTGCAAAACGTGAAATGGTAACCTAAAATTCTAAATATTTTTTTTTCAGATTCAGATTTAAAAGTACTTTTGCACAGGGTGTCCGTAAACTCTTTACCATTTCGAAAATTTATTACATAAGCAATTGATCGGATCTTTATTCAGATTTGTTCCATTGTATTCAGCATTTATTTCAGTGTTTGACACCATTTAATAGGCTTCTACATGGGCATCATTAGTTGCACGATGCATATCAAAAAGGTAACTCGATTTCTTGCCATGTTCACTGTAGCATAGGGTCATCAATTGGTCCATTTTTCTTCGACGAGACATCAATTTCTGCGAATGTTTATCTCGACCTTTTAACTGAATATGTGGCACCACAACTGAATGACCTTCCAACCATCATTTTTTAGTAAGATGATGCACCACGACATTGGGGACTGCATGTTCATGGGTTCCTCAATCAAACATTTCCAGACAGGTGGATTGGAAGGGATGGCCCAATTCCTTGGCCCCCATTCCCCAGATCTCATTTCCCTGGACTCCTTTCTATGAAGCTATGTTAAAAATATCGTGTATTGAACAAAGATCCGGGACATTACTAACCTAAAGCAAAGGATTAGTGATGCCATTACCACAGTTGATGAGGCTATGCTACAGCAAACATGGCAAGAATTCGAGCACCGTCTTGATGTGCTTCGTTCAACTAATGGTGCCCATCTCAACAAATGAGGTAAAAAATTAGTACACGCTGAATACAATAGAACAAATCTGAGTATAATATCGTATCAATTTCATCAGTAATAAATTTTTGAAATGGTAAAGAGACTTTATGGTTATTCTGTTTAGGTTCATGAAGTATAAAAAAAAGATTAAGAAGTACAGAAAAAGTACATTTATACTTAAATACTACCCAGCTCTGGTAATAGCGATAAAGAAGTATATCTGCGCAGATTCTATAGTAAAATTTCACTCGACTTTA
Source organism: Morinoia aosen (assembly GCA_030386875.1). Taxonomy (NCBI): domain Eukaryota; kingdom Metazoa; phylum Arthropoda; class Malacostraca; order Amphipoda; family Talitridae; genus Morinoia; species Morinoia aosen. The sequence continues at coordinate 22,238,414 of CM059559.1, forward strand.
ATGAGGCACGTTGTCACGAAATATTGCTTACTTTCCCTTCCAAACACGTTGAGCAATACCTACATTGTGGAGATTATTACCGCACAGCTCGCACAAACACGCGTCCCCGGTGAGGCACTGACACAGGAATGCCGTTATTTTCTTGGGCCTCCTAAACAGGCTCTTCCGCCCTCTTATGCGGGACTGCTCTGGAGCTTCTCTCCGTGTTTCCCCCCAGTGATGTACGAGTATATACATTCCCTTAATCTTTATATTGTGTTAGCCTGTTGTCTATGTGTCTGATTACTGGAATAAACCTTGTTTTTTTTCTATATCCAACTCGAATTGTGTATTAATTAAATTAGTATTTTTGGGCCCAGAATTCGTCATATTTCTCCGCTGAGTTTTACATTCCCCTAACTTTTTCTCCCAACGCGTAACTATACCTGTGTAACCTTTTTTCCAGCTTTTCATGTACAGAAAAATGAGAACAACGCGTTTTATTTCCATTTATTATATATAATGAATCATTTCCGTTATCAAATTGCCTGTATGAAAGCATTAATCTGACGTAGTTTCCCTCCAAAATGATGTAATGTCCTGCTTCCTGTGTATATTACGCTTTAGATGTATATATCGTGACTTGTGGCATTTGTTCGAAATACTTGCAATTAGGTGTCTGTGGTGAGCTACCGAGTAACTAAATGAGCCATTTTCTTCTCTTGTGTTACAAGATTCCATAACTTTTGGGAGCTCGAACGATGCGGCTAATTCGTGTAAGGACTTCGTTTTGTTCGGTAGTCTTCCACATTGGGCATGGTACGCCTTGGTGTGTTTCCGTACTCCGTAGGCGCCTCCAGGTTGTGGGCTTCATTCTCCGGTTGCTGTTGAGGTTTCTTCAAACATGGTGCTTTGGTCACAGGCGTTTACAAATAAATGTACTTTAGCCTGTCTATTGATTTATTTTTGGTTTTCTGTTTGATTACGAGTGTAAAGAACTTATCAGCTCCCCGGAATATTTTGCACGGGATTTCGTTCGAGCGTTGCAGTATGTCATATTGCACCAGCTCGAGCGTTGCTTGATGCAGATTTTTTTGGCATATTTCGTGACGTTTCATTTTCGATATGTTTAGGCGTGTTGAACAGAAGTGTTTTCAGTGATTTTTTAATGTGTCACACCAGCTCGTTTAGTGGAACACTGCTGTCGTATTCTACTGGCGGTTGTCCAGACACTCTAACACTCTGCCCGAGGACTAATTTGGATGGGACTGTCTACCAATCACTCGAAGGCATCGCATATAGACTCAATTGCACTACTGGTAATGTGTCGGACGAAGTGTGGTTCACTGTGGTGGCTTTGAGTGGTTCCTATAGTCGTCTGTGAAGTCGTTCGACAATCCTATTACTCGTTGGGTGATAGCTGGTGGCGCGTTGACGCTGTATATTCAGAGTTGTCATGAGCTGCTTCCAAGCATTTAGTTTAAACTGAAAGTATTGGTTTGTTATCACGACTGATGAGGCTCTGAAACTTTATACCCAGCTGTCCATGATTGCTCGTGCCGTAGGCTCGGCAGCGGCGTCTGCCATAGATATCCCCACCGGTCAATTAGTGTACTGGTCGACGCATGATATCAAGTACTGGTACTCTTCAGACGGAGGTACCGGCCCCTCGATATCTGTGTGAACTACGAAGAATCGCATTCTCGGTGTCGATATTAACCCAAGGGGACTGTGAATGTTTCGAGTAATCTTCGACTGCTGACACGCTCAGTATTCCTGCATCCAATCTTTCAGGTCGTTCTTGATGCTTAGACATACGGCCCGCTGTGTGGTGATCTTCTGCGTAGCTTTGACCCCTGAATGAGCATTTTCAGAGAAGGCTTCAAAAAATATCCTCCTTCAAGACAATATCTTGCTACTCCTGATCTTTTGCAAGTGTACTGCACGGTACATCGTGGTGCACTCCAACAACGGACTACCGTAAATGAGTCATAACACTCGTCAGGCTCTTCGAGAATTGCTTTGGGCTGCGCAACTACGCCCAGAGTAGACATTTCCGAGGTTCATGGACGAGGCACCACTACTACTTACTTGCTACTATGTAGTCATCGTACCCCATATGGTGTGTCGCACCATAGGAGCCGCCTCGCTCATGATGTATTGACGGTTCTTAGTTTTAGGGAGTATTTATTCTCAGGTTTGAGTAGCTCTTTCAGTTCTTCGTCCGTGTTCACTCAATCGATGATGTAGATAGTTTGGTGCGTTTGATGCAACCGTTTGACTTTACGCATTCGAGATTGCGTTGTTCTCCCCGATGACGTGTTTTATGGCACTGCAAAATTGTGGAACGTGCGCTAGGTTGCGAGCCACTAGAAGAGATCTACACTCATTTCGCTTCTGTAGGGCGTACGTGAGGGGCTTATGATCTGTTTTCAAGCTGAAGCACTTCCCTGCCAGGTAGAACTCAAAATGTTTTACTGTCATTTGCACAGCTCGCAGCTCTCTGTCGCGTGGGCTGTACTTCTGTTGGGCGTCTCTTAATTTCTTGGAGAAAAAACTCACTTGGTGCCTCTGACCCGTTTATCTCGTGCTGTCGGACGGCACCTACTCCCGTTGACGATGTAACCGCAAAGAAAGCAGTTTTCCAGTCTGGTACCATGTGTGCCAGAGAGGTAATTTTTACTGTCTCGCCCTTCAAGTTCACGAAAGCGTTGATAGTTTCTTCCTTAAAGACTATGGGCTTTTTGAGTTGTTTGTAAACTATTTCGTCAAATCAAAGAGTTTTGATTGCGTTTTTCTATCGCAGCCGGCATAAATCGGTACTAGTAGTTTACAACGCCAACAAACTGCCGCAATTTTTTAACGGTCTCTGATCACGGACAGCTGGTGATTACGCCCACCTCCTGGCGAAGCGGCTCCATGTCTTCCTCAGGTATCCAGAGGCGGTACGCAAAGATGCATTCGTTAGGGGTGTACGCGCAGGCGTTCCTTCCTATGTATTCCTAAGAGCTTTGTCAGATGCCCTTTGTCCTCGTCTCCGGAATCAGATGTTATGAGCATGCTATCGGCGTGTACGGGAACTTCTTCGAGGTTCTATGTTACCTTATCCATGTACCTCTGAAACGTCGATACACTGTTGCGTAGCCCCAAATCCGTTTTGATGTACTCGAACAGCCTGAAGGGTGTTATGACTGCCGTTTTCGGTATGTCCGTTTTTGTAATGGTATTTGATGTTAGGCCTTTCTAAATCGACCTCAGAGAAAATTTTCTCCCCATACAGTTTAAAGTTGAACTCCTGGCGTTGTAGAGCACTGTAACGATCCGAGACCTTCATTTAATTTAGTACTCCACCAAAATTCTGAATTTTCTGTTCTTTGATTGTTTCGTGACCATATGTATTGGGGTTGTGCACGCGCTATTGGATGGCGGTATTATCTCCAAATCCATCAAATCTTTAAATATATAGTTTACTGCTGCAATTTCCTCGATGGGAGTTTCCTGGGCCTAGCATAAAATGAAAGCCCGGTGTAAACCATGTGAAGCTCGTCCTTTTGTTGCGATTGTTCACTTTCAGGCTCCGTTATTGATAATAGCTCCGGAAGCTCGTCTTCCAGAATTTTATTGAAGTCGTTTCTCAGGCGTTGGCTGTCGTTCCCTTTCTGAAATTTTGTGTTCTGTTTCTCGAATCGATTACTAATGAGCCTGATAATCTCCAATCTTTAGATAGAATACTTAATTTCCACCACCACTTAATCACAAGGGAATGTGAGGTTGTCTGAGAGTCGAATGGTGTGATATACGGTATTGTCCCGGAGTTATTTATAGGCGACCCATTTAATACGAGCAGGTCGTAGGAGGCCCTTGATACTATACAGTAATACAGCCATTGCTGAGCCCACGTCAACCAGTTAGCGCATTTCTCTGATGAGGCCAGTGACGTACAAAAAACATGCGATCACTTCAATCAGTAGTAGAGGTTGGGTCATCGTGTAATTTTCCTTCTCGCTGTACGGGGTTTGAGCGCGTGCGTATCCCGCCCAAGTTGACTAACTTGAAAACACGACATCGTGTGTGTTGGTGAATTCACAGATTTTGCAGGGAAAGCTGTCTGTGGTCCTGGGCCGTTCTGTGGGAAATTAAATATTGCTCTGCTAAAATCTTGACCTGCTCCTTCAAGACAAAGGCCTTTCCTTTCAGTTCTGTTAGGTTTCACGCTCTGACTGCTTGAACGGCACGTGGGGCCACCGCCTTAGTTCGGTTGACTCCTTGTCTCCCTAAAACTGGATCGTTCATAAAGTTGTGTGCTTTACCATCTCGTTTTCTTCCCTGTGTCTCAATGAGTGGCGGTTTTCTGTTGGCAGTTTAGTCGACTGCGAGATGAAGTTCGAGGTTTAGCTACCGTTATGTCGGTGTTGCTAAGATGAGAGTAGAGCAAAACTTATCAGCATAGAGTTTTGTCTCTACAAGCTTCACTACGGAAGCGGCATTGAAAATCACTATTGATCGTCAGTAGGTGACAGCTCAGTGGTCGCTATTCGTATGAGAGGCTCGCACGCAAGTCGTAGTGCGGGCCAAAAGGAGAGTACCGGGCTGGAATACGGGCTATTTGTTCGCTGTGGGGGGAGTGTCGATGTGTGTAAATTGCACGGATAGCTCACGATGAAGTTTTAGTAACGAGGGACCGAGTCGTTACAGTAACACCGGAGCGGTGGGATTTAAAAGGATGGTGTGAGATGAACATGTGATTCGCATTCAATGCGAGTTTGAATGCGTTAGAATCTACTTACTGTCCATAGCAATGTTTTTGTTAACCTTTATCCTAGATCATTAGAAAAATAAACTATTTTTTAGCAATGGCTTATCAGGTTTAGCTCAGATGAAGGCCTAGAGCTATAGAATCGTTAGCAAAAGTTCAGCTAGCTTACAGAAATGGTTTTGTATCAAAAGCCACAGGTTTTCAGTGATTTAATGGTTTTCAAAAAAAGCCGACTGAAAATTATTCGTTCATCATACAGCTCTCGTTTTCAAAAAATTATGAAAATAAATACACTCCCGGATGTTGTGCATTCAGGGCCAGAATGACTACTGCAAAAGTTTCAGGAAGCACTTTTATCGAGCGGTTCTTGACAAACATTAAAAATTCAAACGAGTTTGAGAAAACATGAAATTTCACCGAGTGTAGCGCCACGACAAAGCACCGAGTCACGCAACAAATGTAGCAAGCGAGTTAAAAACATTCTGTAGCTCCGAGGCCTCGTTTGCCTCACTTCTGTTGCTGTGACATTTTCCTGCTCCTGAAGTTTAAAAATCCCCTCAAAAGAAGTCATTTTAGAAGACTCGAACATATTTAAACAGCTCTCTTCCAGTAGCTGAGTTCCAGCAATAGTGTGAGGAGTGGAAGAACCAGCGTTGAGTAGATTCCTTATGAAAGCTATTTTATGAGAGACAGTGTAGTAATAGTAATACTGTGATACTAGTATTGTTTTAAGGGCAATATTATTGAATTGTGGTTTATTTTTAATGGTGAATACAGCAATCTCAATACTTAATTTACAGACCTTTTAGCTCTTAGATATTTTGGTGAAGAGTAGATGTTTAGTTTTCCGAAAAGTTACTTACAAGTATAACTTTCTGCTATAACTTATTTTGCACTGAAGATGTTCTCAAGATCATTCGTGATACTTGTTTCAATGTCAAGCATATTGATGTAATATCGTCAAAATTTCATTAACTAAGTTAAATTTTCACTAAAACTAATAACTGTTTTTTTTATAGGTAGCATAACCAAAAACTCAAAACCTCTTGCATATGGAAGGTAAATTACATATGCATAACGGAATCCTCATCATCGGTGACTACATATACAGTTGCTCATTGTCATTTTTTGTACCCAAGTGGAATTGAATGAATGTTGGCTCTTTCAGATTTGAATTACTTCTTGAAATAAATAACAAGGTTTAAAAATGCTTGAAAATCAAAAATTCAATCGAAGGTAAATGTTTTACGTCAAATATAAGTAACATGTAAAAATGAAAGCTTGAATAATTACCAAATTAGGTTGGGTAAGATGAGGGTCGCAGTGCAGTTAAGAGGTTTTTCGCGATCGAAGGGAAAACGTCTGAGCTTCGACGTTATTGCACTGGAGATAACCATCGTGAACACTTCTTCCCAGACGTCACTAATTCCGCCAGATATATGAAAAAACGCGCGTTGTTCACTTTGTATCTGCAGTCGGAGAGAGGAATGCCTTGTGGCATGAATATAAATTTCAAAAGGTGTTCTTCAGTTATCATTAACGTTTCGTTCTAAATTTTAATACCCGTAAAAATGGTATTATTTTCTTCCTCTTAATTCACAAGATCAATTTTTTAAAATTGTGCTTAAAATTAAGCTGCTACAGAGGGCCATTTAAAGAAAAACATACAATAATCTAGGGTTATTTATTTCAATTTTTAAACTTTAAAAACTATTTTCGTGTTCTAGATGATATAAAATCATCAAATTTCATTTTAAATCATTTTAAACATTAATTACACATTTAAATTAATCTTCGACTGAATAATCCTTTCCAATTTAAAATATTATTTTAGCTAAAAACTTCAATTTTTTCAGCTGTTTTCAAAATCAGCAAACTTTTTCTTAATGATTTCTTAATTTCATTTAGTAACTTTTCGCCTTTTTGTTGAAACGCAGGAAGTTTCGTAAATGCATGAGCTGCGCAAACACTTCAGGCAAAGGAGCGCTCACAATTAAAACTTACGCCATGAAAACATTGCCACTTTTAGGCGCAGAAAATTAAAGAACAGTGTTAGTTCCGCAGAATTTACTTGGGGATTATCTTCCGGAAGCGATCATTTTTAGCCCTTTGATATTGTTTACCACGACGCAAGTGAGCAGAAAAAAGTTTCATAACAAATACTTGCTAGCGCAAAAGAATGAATCTTTCCAGGGCATATGTGGTGCATTAAGAAAAATTAATTAGCATAAGCAAACAGGAAATGTTTAAAAAACTACGGTCCGTAATTGCAAACGTATTTTGAAGTCCTCCTTTTCTGTCGCCAGATCCATGAAAATGTCAACAAGTGCATCGCAGCCTAAAGTGAGAATATTATAATGAAGAGGCAAAAAAAATACAGAATACTTTGACATTCTTCCTGAGCAAAGCAAATAAGACACTCATACTGTTAAATTTTCTTTTTAATGAATGATAATACCCCAGAATCCTAAACTCAATGTTTTATATCAAATTTAAATTCTTAGAATTGGTAGTTGGTTTAAATAAATACCTCATGAGTCAGCTACAGAGAATACCAAGCGGTGAGGTTTCACGTCGACACATCGGCTTCTGAAGATGTGCGTGTGAAACTAACAACGGTTATTATGATAAAGAGAAGCTTACGTTAACATTGGCTAAACTAATAACTTTGAAATTATCCACATGAATAAAAATGGTTTGAAATTTTAATGGTATAATCCAAAAAAATTTAACTCGAACAATCGCTGTCACAGATGATAAATAGCATCATTCATTAATCCACATGACATTTCTGTCGAGGTGAAAATTCAGTTTTATTATTTATATTTTAGAATTGAGTTTACGGACACGAAATTATTTATGTCCAAATACTTCATTAGAATTTCAGCTTACTGTAAAAGTTTCTATGTTGAGTGCGCCTGGTCATTTCTAATGATTGAAGTTTCTATTACAATTTAAAATGGATTAAACCAGAAGCTATAGCAGCTCATTCGTTGATTAGTTATGCGACTTTGAAAATCTGTTTTGAAAATTACTTGAGCAGACAATTTGAATTCTTGAAAAAAAATTTCGAATACTAGGAGAGTAAATATAAACTAGTTGAAAAGCGACTTCAAATTGGTGGAAGAAATTAGCATATAATAAATTAAAATTTCCTGAACACGCACTGAGATGCTGAAATTCGAAAACCGTAACTAGACAGACGCTCATGACACTCATATTATAAATATATCATTTACAATCTAGTTTTACGAGGTGTGTTAGGACGGCCACATGGAATGAGGGCAAAACGGGGTGCAAAGTACCTCTTGTGGGGGTACTATGGCATGCTCTGAACTCCTCGTGTTGAGTGGCCGGTGAGTAGAACCTTCATGCTGAGATGCGCTCAGCGTGCGTTCAAAATGACTCTATCGAAAAAATTACATGCATACAGCAGTAGTGCATCATTGCAACCCAATATTTTAGCGTTTTTTCGCCTTTTAGCGAAATTTTATGAATTCTATTCGGTCTAAAACTTTCAGATAAACTATTAAAGATTTTTTATCAATTTCTCGAAATAGTAACCAAGAAATGAAAGCATACCTAGGTAATAAGTATGGTGAGGCGTCTGAAAATAATTACGTGAAAAATTCATTTCAATGAGATTTTGACAGAACACGAAACATTAATATGTGCATTAATGCTCTTTGTCTCATTCAATGATTGCCAACGCGTAACTACAGCGATGGTCAGACTCTTTGATACTAAAACAAATAAGAAAATATGGAAGAAAGGATGACGATTAATGTCAGATGTGCATTCCCTACTTCATTCACAAACGGCGTTATAGATCAACATCGAATAAAGAATAATATGGGCTCCCTCATCATCGATACAATCTAAAAGTGTAAAACTTCGAACCGAACGAGTGTACTCAATGCTGTGCCCTCCGTGGCAGCGAATGAGACATCAAAGTAGAGGAAATTGGGCAGCTTGAGACCCACACAAACATTTCTGATTTCATTACTAATCAAATTAGTTGCCTTTACTAAAAGAACACTACAACGTTTGGAAGAGATAAAGAATATATAACTTTCTTTTGTGAGTCGACTATAAAAGTCCGACTATACCCACTATCTGGAGTACAGTGCATTGAGCAGCATGGAGTACGACTAATGTATGACTAATTAGTTCTCGGTGGTGTCCGTGCGAGTTACGCGTGTTTAGAGACTCTTGTTCTATTGTTACGTTGTTAGAGATCACCTCCTCCGTTGCTTCATCGACAGAGACCACCGCCTTTGTTGCCACTTCATTGAAAAACTCGTTTTGCGATAAAATATAAACTAGCACAGATACAAGTCGTGAAATACTGGCTTAAAGAATATATTATTCTGGATAAGAATGCATTATTGAAATGAAATTATAATCAGGTATATTTTCTGGAATTCTCTTCAATTTCAGTAAAAATAGGAGAGCAAAAATCACTGATAAAAATTTCATTATAGTGAGAACGTTTCGGGCAAATACCCATCATCAGCTCATTAAAAGAATCTGACATATATCACTGAAATAAAAAATGAACGTAAATGTACAAACAGACATAAATACGGATTTAAAAGTTAAAAAAAGTATAAATGTGAAAATGCAGCAAATAACAACGAAACAACTAAGAACCTATGATGCTAAGAGGATATGAACTCAATTGGTTGTTAAGAGAAGGCTTACATTTTAAAATGAAAAGTTGGAAATTGTTGGAGTTAATTACCGTACTGGGGTAACTGGGGTTGGTTACCGTACTCTGACACTTGATTCATCAATATATATTAATTATTTATCGGAAAAAATGTTATATTTTATTTTGAAAAAACATTCTTAGATAAATAAGTAAAGGATGATCCTACATTTTGCGACCCCCGTTGAATGGTAGCGCTACCCACCTATGGGTCTCGACCCACTCTTTGAAGAGCACTGTACCACATTAGTTAGTTTAACACTCCCGAGCTCCTATGAATGTGATTTCAAGCGAGCGAAGGAAGGGACCATTTAGTATGAACTATAGAAGACGGGGAATCTATGCACAAGGCTTGTTCCATACAGCATTCCCTGCGCATTGAAACAGCAAGTTGGGAAAAAATGAAAGAAAAATGAAAAAAGGAAAGAAAAGACAAAGAAAATATCGTAAAGAACTCATGAAAACGGAAAAAAGCAAAATGGGCACGAAAGGTAGAAGTACCAAAGTCCTATCAACAGCTGAGGCGACTCAAAATCACCCTCCATGGGAGCGTCAGCCCCCATTGCAAAAGAAAGACATATCTAACTGAATTCTACTACCTCTCAGATGCCCTCTGAGGAGCTCATACCATTGCAAACCTCATGTTCTGATGAGGATGTACTTGTTGGGTTGATGTTTACGATTTGTAAACATCTCGTTTCTAATGGGTCTATTAATTTCATATGTTGTATGAACGTAAGTATAACGTAGTGGAAATATGAGTCGTGTCATCAACATAAGGCTTGTTTGAAACGGAGATGCTAATTCGATTCATTTCTTGTCAGCAGGAGTTGTCGAGAAGCGTAAAGATCATGTACAGTTCAAAAAACAAACTTTTCATGTTTTGTGGAGCTAGTCCGTGAATTGGAAAATGACGTGGATAAATTCTATTCCGAAAGGGACTTCAATGCTTCCATTAATAATAAATGTTCTAGAGATAATGGATGACCATCTAACATGAGCTGAGAGAAAGCACGGTTTAATGTTCTCGTCAACGTTATCTTCAACAGAAGTCTCGTTTTTTTATGGTATCTTCATAGTTAAAGGCTTTTCCTTAGCATTTTGCATCTTCTCTGGCGATCGTCAATGAGGGAATTAGTAGAAAAGGTTCTATAGGCCGTAGGGGAAACCTTTTTCCACTCATTAAGCTTGCACTTAACTGCCATTTTCTTGAATAAATAAACTGGAAACCATTGTTCTTGCAACCTGTAATGAAGGCGTTTAAATAAAGATCAATGATTTTTTAAAAATGATCACTTATGAATAATCAAATAGCAGCCGTAATTCTATGAAAGGAAGAACTTATGTGTCTATGTCAATTTTACGATCAGAGATGTTAAAACATCTCTGATCTCTGAAAATTCAAGTCGCGTCTCTCTGATAGTTCCTTTTTTTATCCAATGATTCAAAATTCATTTACTGAAAACACTTGGTTACCGGAATTTGCTCAGATTTTATTATAACCAACTTGTTTAAGCAGAGTTAGATAAAAATAGATGAACCAGTTTCTGCATGCATAGTATCATGTAAAATGTTTTATGTATTGTGTTCACTGTTGCTACAATTATATTATGTTTATTCGAATTACATCAGACCTAAACAAGCAGAAATGAAATCATACTACCCAAATAAACCAAGCTAATGAAAACAAGTTGATAGAAATTTTTGAACTCATCGATACATTTCAGTTTTATTTAAAAAACTGTCTATTCCGAGAAATTGGAACCAATCCAGGTAAATAAACTCGGTCAGTTAACCATGTATAAAATTCTGAGTCATTATTACGCAAATAGTTGTCGAAAATATGATCTTTCGTGCATCTACATCATCATGTTTTTGCTCATTGGAACTCGTAAGTGGTGAGGTGGGTAGGGGAGTGGGGCTTCGATTTTGAGTTTACCAGATGTCGGATAAAATGCTTCCGAGTATTGGAATAAAATTGATTTCTTTCTGTACCTAATTGGACAAGAGGCAAATTGAAACGAAAGATTTTAGTTCGTGGAATATGAGATATTATTGTTCATGGGCTTTCTGTAAAATTGTTTGCTGACGTCATCTTGCCAAACTTGTCGCTTAACCTGTACTCTAGAATGAAAATATTTATGAGCATATCTAGCTAGTAAAATTCTTATAGGCTTGTCCACATCCAACGAATGAAAGATTTTATTCTATTTTAAGTGAGTGTTTTATTATCTAATACTTAAAATAACACGTAATTGGTAATCATGTCTTTTTTAAAGATATTTCAACACGAGCGACCTCCAGCGTAGAAATATAAAGTATTTAACATCGTCAACATATGGCGATTAATATCATAGCAAAAATGAAACGGGGATTCATTAAAACAGCGAATTATTTTAATAATATTAAAAAAAAAACGGAACTGGATGAATTAGTCCAAAACATTCACTTAATCTGTCAGGGACTTCAAAATAAAAGTTCTTTCATCTTCTTAGCCTCTTACAAGTTTGTACACAATGTTGTGTGAAAGAGATCTTACCTGAAGTCACGCCTAAGTTCTTAGTTATATTTGTTTACACATTTCAACAGTTTACCACTGATAGATATTTAATGAATATAGAGGAGAGTAGAGCGTGAGGTGAAAAGAATTCTTTCACTTCCATCTGCACATAGGGTAAGTTCCGTTGTGTCGTCCGTTCCTCATCGTTCAAATAGCATTTAAATGGGAATAATATGGCTAGTATTAGATAACTAGTGCAAACGTGAACTTCGTTACACACATCCGACATTGCCCAGTGCAGATAATCACTCAATATAACGATATGTGTGCTCTCGTGATTATATATAGCGGAATAAAAGTGCCACTCAGCTAACTAGCTCGAAAAAAACTGAAATTACTCATCCGATAAGCATCAAAATTGCGAGAACAAAAAGGATAAGTGCGCTTTGTTCGAAGTTTGGGAGGCGCTATCTTGGTTGATAAAGGTTTTAACACCATATTCAACGAATTTCCCGCTAGATGAATTAAAGGTGCCGATAATATTAGCAGTGTTCGACAGTTTTGAGAATTTTCATATTTTCATACACGCTGTTCGACATTGCGGAACGAGTTCTGGGAGTGATCTTTTTTTGTTTTAATGTGCATAACATTTAAAACTTCTCAATGGGGAGAAATGTTTCAAGTACGTTTCCAATATAGATGCGCTGTATGATTTTTTGAAGTTTTTTATTGCTAAAAAGGCTTGTTTCTGTTCCAGATTTCATTGGTTATTGGTGTTAGGCCCCGCGCCAGTATGGCCAGATGGATATTCTAATATTATCACGCTACCGGCTTTGTAAATAATGTTCGTCGGAATTTAATTCGAGTAACCTAGATACTCCCCACACCCCTTTGAATCCGGCTTGTCCCAAATTTGGGAGAGCGACGAAAAGAAAAACGGTCAGCTCTCTGGAATTTCGGAACCTCATTATCCGTTACTGAAATGCTCTGCAGCTAATATTGTTCCCTGCAAATAAATCTGGAAATTAACCGAATACTATCTTCCCCGAGAAGAATACCGACTACAAAGAAAAAAAGGGGTCTCGACTCCTGGAGAGTTTTAAAATGAGTGGCGCCCAATGAGCGGCAGCCCTACCTCCGCAGAGATACAGCCTCTACGAACTAAAATTCGGCACCCGTGAGCAAGGTCAGCCCGTAACAGCATCCGAAAGATCTAGAATCTTGGGCCCCGAAGAAGGACCAAAAATAATAATAAATTTAACAATTGACTGCCGAACAGGGACAGCCTTACAATTATAATAATCATTTCTAACAATTAGGCTGCCTCTATTTTCTATGTTTTCATTGTTATTTGAACAAACACAGCTCTATGCATGGCAACACGTAAGGTTCGTTTGGGTAGAAATCAGGATATGTGTTGATTTTCTGTTTTTATATGCAACTTATAGAGGATTTTCTTGCGCTTCCATTGGTACTTTCCGTTTACGTCTACTCCGAATAGTGCGCCCACCAGAGGGGGGGAAAGCGATGGGGGTGGCGTGACATTGAACCCTCCCCCCCTCATTATCGGGCGTCAATTGAGCGTGTTTCTCTGCGGCAATGGCAATATAGGTCGTTCATGGGCTCCGCAAAGTGCTTTCATTATTCAAACGAAACATTCTAACGCTGAATAATTTTTTTTTTATAATTTTTGACAATTTCAGAATTTAGCTGTTCTGCCGTATCTATGATACCGCAGCTTTCATTCATAGCTCGATGACAGCTGCAGTATCATAGCTACGGCTATGGCGAGCACACCAATCCAAAGGACTTGAAAAGAGCTACAAAACAGAGGAGTTGACTTGAGCAAAAAACAAATTTTGGTACAAAAATTTTTCATTTTTTCTAAAAAGTGGTTGTTTTGAAGAATTACACGATTGTCTTTTGATGTAGATTTTTTCCCAGAGTTCCAGAGCTACAGCAATGTAAATTATATCAATCAAAAGGGCTTAAAAAGAGCTACAAAATCTCAAGAGTTCATTGTAGAAGACTTGGTAGTTCAAAAGATAAGAAGAAAAACAACTTTTTTGTGAAAAAAACACATTTTTAGGGAAACTTGATAATTGGTTTCTCAAATCTATCTTCTTCTACAATTTTAGAGCTACAAGAATGGTTTATATACCATTCGATAGGGCTTAGCAAGGTGTATCCATACGCAATAGAACTTTTTGATACATCTATTATTTAGAAAATTACACGACATGAAAAAAAATTGAAAAAAAGTCACCTTTTTTTTAATAGTTCCCAAAATCCACAAAAAGAAGTTATCGAAATTCCCTATTGCGTATGGTTATATAAACATATAAGCAATCTAAAAACGAAGTACTGGTTCTGTAACTTCAAAAGTGTAGAAGAAGATAGATTTAAAAAAAACCTATTTTATCATATTTTTCGAAAATAAAAAAAAATCCAGAGCAGATACAAAAATTTTGTCCAGGTAACAAATGATCTTTGCATCATTTCACACCTACTGTGACAATTTCAGAAAAATCCATCTGTAAATAACGGACTTTTTTTTACCCAGACCCTCAACGAAAATGCACACCGATATGGTAAATTAAATTTCAAACGTATTTGCTCCTATAAAAATTTTTTATGTTTGCGAAATTGCTTTTTTCTTATTGTGAAAATCGAAAACTTTTATAGAAGTAAATGTGTTTAAAATTTAATTTTACATATCGGGATACATTTTCATTTACTTACCAACAATTGGATCACCGGTAGACCACAATGACTAATTTGATCAAGCTTTGGGTGGGAAGTCCTCTTAAGAGCCTTAAGAGCAGTCTCAACTAAATACGAGGCCTGTCGAAAAAGTATCCGACCTTTGGCCAGAAAAAATACTTCAACAACCTGACGGGGTTGGGACCCTAATCCCCTTCAAAGTAGGCTCCTTGTGCTTCCACACACTTAGCCCACCGATCCTTCCACTGCCGGAAACACCTCTGGAAGTCTTCTTTTGGAATGGTGTTCAGCTCTGTCGTCGCGTTCCGCATTATCTCTTCTCTACTCTCAAAACGGGATCCTTTCAGTGGTGTCTTCAATTTTGGAAACAACCAGAAGTCGCAAGGAGCCAGGTCTGGAGAGTAGGGAGGTTGGCGAACGGTCGTAATTCCATGTTTGGCCAAGAAATTGCGGATCAAATGGGATGAATGTGCGGGCGCGTTGTCGTGATGCAAGTGCCAGTTGTTCGCAGTCCACATGTCTGGTCTTTTGCGCCGAACTGCATCACGAAGTCGCCGGAGAACATCCTGATAGTACTCCTTTGTCACTGTTTGTCCTTCCGGTGCGTATTCGTGATGCACAATTCCACGGACATCAAAGAAAACAGTCAGCATCGAAGGAGTCAAACAGGCAATGCGACGATGGAGCTGAACACCATTCTAAAAAAAAACTACCAGAGGTGTTTCCAGCAGTGGAAGGATCGGTGGGCTAAGTGTGTGCAAGCACAAGGGGCATACTTTGAAGGGGATTAGGGTCCAAACTCCGACAGGTATTCGAAATATTTTTTCTGGCCAAAGGTCGGATACTTTTTAGACAGGCCTCGTATGGTGTATCCCGTCCAACTCTTCAGGATAGTCTCTGGGCTGTATGTATCAACATTCAACTCCTGTATGTTTCAACATGGCACCTAGCTCATAGGAAAGCCTGTGATCGAGTCCGACACTTTTGTTGCCAAATTTAACATAAGGTAGCGATCGTCGAAATGAACACTTTTTATTCTATTAAGGTATGGTCTAAAATGCTTAGTTAAAGATTTACAAGGACTTGAAGTTGGACAGTTATTGAAAATAATTCGTACACTCGCTTGCGAAGACGAATCCAAGGCGGTAAACTGCGGCACATCAATGGCAAGGATACGAAATGAGAAGTTAGGCAAGTATGTGAAACATTTATTATTATTAATTAACATTAACTTTTTAATGTTGTGATAAGGAAAAAGCATTTTCGACAGTAATTATTATGAACACAACAAACGAAACCGTAAACTAGGTTACATGTTTACAAAAAAAATTCGAAATGCCCGCCCATTTGTTTCGGTGCAGGCGTTCAAACGCCTCTCCAATGATTGGCGGACGCGAGCTAAGACACCAGGAGTTTCACGAATCCTTTCCGAGGCTTCAACAATCCTACCCATCAGGTCCTCTTCAGATTGAATAGGTGTTTCATACACTAAACGTTTCATATGCCCCCAGAAAAAGTAATCTAGGGGCGTAAATCAGGAGATCTTGGTGGCCACGCGAAGGGACCGCCAAGCCTATCCAGCGATTGGGATATCGGGCATCCAATAATTGCCTAACAGCAACCGCAAAGCGTGCAGGAGCACCATCATGTTGAAAATACATTCCTCTGATGTCAGCTAAAGGTACATTTTCCAGTAGTTCTGGCAATACTTCATTTAGAAAAATGTAATAGGTGCGTCCATTTAGTCTCTTTGGTAAGATGTACTCGTATTGCCCAATCAGATGGTCACTAAGAATTCTTGCCTAAACATTTACGGCGAATCTAACCTGATGTCGACATTGTCTTGTAACATGTGGATTGTTGCCAGACCACATGTGCATGTTATGGAGATTAAATATTCCTTCTCGAGTAAATGACGCTTCGTCTGTGAATAAGACTCGTGATGGGAAACGAGGTCGTTGATCTGTTTTCTGTTGAAACCACCTCGCCAATTCAACACGACGTTCGAAATTTTCACCGTGCAATTCTTGCACACGCTGAAAGTGAACTGGATGTTGACCACTGTTATGTAGTACTTGCCACACAGTAGTTTTGGTTAAATGTAAAGCACGTGCACAAGAACGAGTGCTTGAAGTAGGATTGTTTCGAAAATATTCTAAGACATATTCCACTTAGTCAGGATCTGCTACTCTCCTTTGGCGTCTTCCTTCAGGTCATGGTCTGTGAAATGATCCGTATTCACGTAATCTCCGGTGTATGGCTGTGAATGTTTGACGCGGCGGAACCTGTCTGTTAGGATGCCTTTCTGCGTAAATTCGAACAGCCTCCCTAGAATTTCGATTTTCCTGCACCATACACTAGGGGGCCGTCCTGCACCTCGGACGGCCCCTTGGGACGAGAAATTTAATCAGCTACACACTTGAGACTTTCGAAAGTGCCGACGCTGTGGGAAACACTCGCCACAGGGTTGACAGAGATATATCGCTACACTTAAGCTAAGAGGGTGACATAGCAACGGTTTCGGAGGTTTAAGACCTGGATAGGGCGGGACTTACCGCGTTCTCGGCAAAGGTGCTTTAGCCAATAAGGATCAGTGATACCAAGAAAGGGGAAATTCGAAGGGCTGAAGCCACGTATAATACAGCAAAAGCAACGCACAGGCGGAGCTTCGAACATTACGTACGGACTTCGAAACAGTTGATTTGGCTCTCTCCCAGACATTTTGGTAGAAGCTAATGAAATAATTTCAGTTTGGAGCCGAGGATCGTCGGAGAAAGTACGTGTTATAAATGGGAGGTGGTGGAGATAAAGTTACTCTAGAAGAAAAATGCCAATCTGAAATAATGTGACAGTGTATTTCAAATAAAGGAAGTTGAACTTATCAAAATTTCTCTTCTTTTATCAATAGAGTAAACATTCTCCGTTTTTCTGTGCAGAGGGAAATTACCAAACCCAACCAAATCGTAGGAGTCATTGAATATAACGTGGAGATGCCACATTAGATGGGAGGGTAAGAGAGATGTAGTTTCCTTTGGAAAAGATATTTTTGAAATAAATATTGTGAAAATTCAATGGCATTCAGTGAAGTAAAAATTGAGATATTTTGAGGAAACTTTATTGACGCGATTAAAAAGTAACATGTTAAATTTTTGTCTTAACAGGCAGGAAGGATTGATCTGCTCTGATGAAAAGGGGATTGACGTGTGAAGATACTGAAGCGGAATGAGCAGTATAACGCCATCAATAGACATTTTCTGAACAGTGCATAAGACAGGAATTTGAACTGAAGCGAGTCGTGGACGAATGATTTTGTGGGTTGAAGTGACGATCACCTACTGTGCTGCTGGAATAGCTGAGATAGAATAGACCAGAATAGACCATGTCTCATGAGTAGCTCTCGTTAACTTGGAGTGGCTGGCCAGCCGAATCGAATCATTCAGTATAGTTCTGTGATGTAAGCCATTTGGCGTATGCAGTTTCTATATTCCATTATTTAATTTGCATCATTCCTAATGACATTCATTGTGCGTACGCTTGTTGATGTTTTGTATGACGTAAGGCCGAAAATCATAAATATTAAGCGAATTTCACCCGGTGTATTATGCCCTCAACATTAGAAGCGACAGCACGCAACATCACGGGTGCGCTCAGAAAATGCGCTGAGTAAGTTGAGTCATCTTTCATCGGTGAGTAACGTTTTGTTTTAGTATATACTGTAATGTTGATTATTTGGCTTTTGGGCTTGCCCATGAGTTTTCTTGTGTTTCTGTGTATTTCATGGAGATGAGCCAATTCCTCAAAACGAGCGTTCGGTTTCCTTGTTAGTGCAAACTAATGAGAGACAGGACAGAAGTTTCTCGGGACATTACCAGTAATTAAAATAAATTCACACCCTCACCTGATGACAGCATTTCCTCATGTGTGACAATGAGTGGAAAAATATCTAACTAAGATGACCTAACCAGTGACTGGTTCAGTTTAAAATGGAACAAACCATTCTAAGCGTCCTTCCAGGACGCATGGGCGACAAAATGAAAATTATAATTCCGACTTTATAACGATAAGTTACTATGCGCTCTTTTGAGAGGCATATTCTGGTACTTATACTGAGCAAAGAAAGTGGCCGCAACCCCACAGTACAAAAACACAACCAGAGATAGCAGACCTGTGATCAATGGCCAGTCGATGGAATTGGAAGTACATGTAAGTAAAGCGGATCGAAAACGGTGACTTGGAGATTAGAAAATTTTCATCTCGCGGAGAATAAAGTAGAAAATTATTTTCCCTCTTAAAACGGGAATGCTCCGTTCAGTTCTCAGCAAAGAATCAACACGACAATCGTTAAGCAGCAATGTATAATTGAAGGAATTCTGTTCAAGTTATCATAGGAACCAATCCATGCATTAGTCGACACAGAATGACTCTCTGGTGCTGCTATAGCGTGAGGTCTACCAGACCATAGCATGAGATTTGCTCTTGGTAGTACTAGAGCGAGAGGTTTGGTTAGGTTGCATAAATATACATACATACATATACTAGGCTTCTCTTCCCTACGGGAGGGTAGCCGACAGCAGGCCACAATCATTCACCCTCAGTCACCAGCAGGCGAGAGAGGCAGCTCTGGCCGCACCAGAACTGCCCGAATCAGTAGCAGCCCAGCGCAACCAACTTCCACAGTCAGGCCCGACAGTCATAGCTGGTTTACCCTGACCGCATCATTATGTGCAGCCCCTCACCCGCACATGACAGGACGCATTATACTCCATCAGACGCGGGCAGGCTTCCAGTGGCCGCGTCAAAAATATAATTACCTCCTTATGAACGGCTTCCATTCACTTCTGTCCGCAGTCTTGCCTCTCTCCACGTCCGCAGTCAGACCCCTCTTATACGAAGCACGTTTCACCCCATTTCACCTTTAGGTTAGGTTACTGATAGATATTACTAATTTCCATGCATTTAATTTAGCGGTAAACACTTTATTTATCAAACTCCACCTGGGTAAGCGATATCTGGCGGTGGCCTCACGCTATGGTAGCACCGACTATCTTCAGTCACCAAGCTCACTGATAATTATAAAGTTAGGGTATGCTTCTTGTACACAGTAACAAATAAATTTTACACAAAATATTTTTTTTGCACTTTGCAATCCCAGGCTGGAAGGATTCATCCTTTAAATTCCTATAAAAAAAGAGCCATAAGAGCGGTAAAGAATCTAGAATATAATGCTCACTCAAATGACCCATTCAAAAATTTACGAATTCTTAAACTCTCGGATCTCTACAAAATCTCCATTTGCAATTTCATTTACAAAACATTAACAAATGATGGCGACAATAGCCTAAAACAATTATTAACTGCGCAAACTGGTCATCACGACCATTTAACCCGAAATAGAAGTAAATTCATGCTTTCTTATTACTCAAAGGCTCGGTCACAACACAGTATCCTCTTCGTTGGAACTAAAACTTGGAACTCAATACCTGCGGAGATCCGTGAAAGTAATTCTTATAAGGTATTCAAAAAAAATCTTGAGTCTCACTTCCTATCAGATTACTAGTCGTGTAAGATCACAAAGTCAAACCTTGTCCTATACATAACTGGTCCTAATAATGTAATTTGCCTTGGTTAATTTCGCCGATCTTCAGTCTGTTCTTGAATCGTTTGTCGAATATACTGTTAAATCTAATCCATATGAACTATATTGTAAAATGAAGTATCTAATTTCGACTTAATTATCTCATTTATCAGTCTATTGCGTCTCTAGTTCAAGTGAATTAGGTTAAGCATTATTGTACTCCTTCGACTAACCTTGATGGTAGGATGCCCTAGAAGTCACTGAACTTATTCGGGCCCACAGGTAGCTATACTCAAATTTAACCATTGTACTAGACTTAAGAAACATTTTATCTCTGTATTACCTGTGGTAAATAAATTGTTTAAATTGTTTAAAATTGTTTAAATATCTAATAAAATTATTATCTTACTAGTGCGCAAGGCCCGTCAAAAATTACGGAATGGAACACCTTTCTTCAACTTATTTTCCAGATGTGGATGACAAACAAATACAGTATATCCATCCTAACAGTACCCATGATAAAAAATATTCTCGTTCTTGTGCACAGTTGAAACTCGTATCATAGATACGATCATTATAACTATCCTTTTGACCTTGACAGACAAATGGGAAAAGCGGACTCAAAACAAATAAACCGAGGGCATTATTAGATTGCAACAGGACCCGGGGAAATTCCACGGACAATGTCATCGTTAAGCTAGGTGGACCCGTGAAAAAATTCCGTCAACATTACCTAACCTACACTAACCTAACATATCCTAACCTTTCCTATCCTAACCTAACTGAACCTATCCTAACAAAACCTACCCTGATAAAATGTCAAACATATCAATGCGTGTAAAGGCGATTTTTCAAATGTTACACTGAGGAATTCGGAACCCATGATACCGCAAACTCAGACGAAAGCGTAACAGATACCAAACAAATAAATATGTATCCTTTGTTAATTATGAAGCGGACACCGAACAAATATACAAATAACTACATAAATGAATACACAACGGCTATTATTACGCTAGAAGATGGAAGAAAGTGGATAAGTAAAAAGTATATTTTTGAACGTTTCGACCTCTTGGAGTTCTGCTCATATCACCGATAAATTTTTCCAAAGCCTTTTTGTTTCTGCATCTGGTCTTGGCATTTATATGGATTGCATAAATTCATAATTCTACCTCCAGTTTAAATTTTTCGCCCCGTCTAATCTTTGCCGTTTTCGAGACTCCAAGCTTTAATCTTTCAAAATTCTTAGCCCTTATTCTAGTACCATACATAGCTCTAATTCTAGTACCTTAGCCCTAATTCTAGTACCATATAATCTAATTCCTTTCATGTTCAAAAATCACAATCTTTTGTCGACGATGTAACGTCTCTAAAGAGCCCCGACGAACTATTTATGGCTTCTTTTGATGTAGAGAGCTTTTTTACCAACATAACTCTGCATGAAACTATTTACCTAGAACACTTATTCACTAGCGTTGATTCCGTCATTGGCCTAACTAAATCCTTGTTCAGAACCCTACTCCAACTTTCCGTCTTAAATTCGTTTTTTATGTCTGGCAATAAATATTTTCAGTAAATTGAAGGTCTGGGGATAGGTCTCCCAAGTCTCGAGCTCAGATTCCCCCCCGGCACTCCGTATGTAGCTCGCACTGCGACTTGAGTGCGAGCCGCTCATCCGAGTACCGGATATTGAGGTGGCACTTGGCGTAGACCAATAACGTGTTTCCAAGGGCGCCAGAGCGGTACTTCCAGTGTGAGGTCTGTATACGAATTCCAGTGTGAGGTCTGTGTACGAATTCCAGTGTGAGGTCTCATTCCACCAGCCCCGTCGTCGCCGTAGAGAGGCCTCCCACTTCGCCTCTCAGTCAACCCGATAGCCCAGACCAAAGACAAATCTTTTAGTACTATGGCGGAATATATTTTGGAGAACATGATACGCTGTTCTATCGTTTTTAACTTATTCGTCCTGATGTCTTACCTTGCTCCTTTAGACACTGAGTTCGATCATTTGGTCTATAGAAGTATTCACTTCAGTGTATGTACACTGGAACGAATTGAAGTACGTCTGTAGGTTGTAATCGAAGGCCGACACAATATTACCAGACCGAACTTTGAGATGCCAGTCTTAAACCCATAATCATTGAATTCTTAATATCATGGGTCAGTCAACCTGGATTCGTTGATAACAAAATACATATCCATAAACAAGGCCTCTACTCGTGTAATTCCCTGAACGCTCAGATTAATTCGCCTTTCAAAAGTGCTGAACAAAGTGTTTTCACCAGGGGTGTATCTATGACAATGATAATTGCATTTCTTGTCGGTCGTAAATATGTTTTTCGCGCTGGGCACCTAAAAATATATTATCAGATGTGCATCATCTCACTTTTTTGGTATCGACGGAGATGTTTATAAAAATTGTTACGGGATGCTAAGACTTTCAATAGGCTAATAGCGATTTTTCGTAACTTCACTCTGGGAATGAAAAGAGTGCGCTCTGACGATTCTAGTAATATTGAAAGTAGAGCTACCTAAAAATAAAAATGACATATAGAAATAGTATCAGTCAATTTTTTGGCGTTATACGTGACGAATATTTGGAAAATTTCAATCACAACATAAACACTCAAAGTATTGACCAGCAGCACTTCATACAGCAGTAGCACCTTTATACCTAAAATGAAAGCTCCGTACTCCGAAAAATTGGAAAGATCAGTGGCCGACTCCGTTCCTGTGACAATTTCACTAATTTATGAAGCATTATTTTGAGCTCTATTTGAGATTTCCATTTTCCAGTGTTCCATTGATATCTAAGGTAGGAATTACATACAAAGGCATGGAACTGAGGCGCGAAAATGAGTAAAGCTTTGTGTTGTGAAGTTAGCACTAACTTTAAGAAAACGTTCGTCCGCATTAAGGCTCTGCTAGCAGATAACAAATCACAAGCTCGCCGTATATCAGAAGTTTTTGTACGACGTGACTTTCAGGTATATAAAGGGTCTTTCATTGTAAAGCAACTGCGACGACATTTTCCTACAAAGTTAGAAAAATTGCAGGCTCATTTAGCAGCTAAATTCTGCCTGTTTGCTACTCGCGGTTTATGCAGCAGCGCGCGAACACAACGATGGTGACAGCGCACGCACTGGGTGCTCAGTCCACCTCCCTCATCCGGAGCAAAAACCTGAGGAAGGAACTTTAATTAACTGCGAATGGAATATCATTTGCACCATCTCCAT
Source organism: Morinoia aosen (assembly GCA_030386875.1). NCBI lineage: Eukaryota > Metazoa > Arthropoda > Malacostraca > Amphipoda > Talitridae > Morinoia > Morinoia aosen. Next base: position 22,261,895 of record CM059559.1, read on the forward strand.
GATTAGAAATGTACCTGGATAGAAGCACTGTGAAGCTCTCTCATTCAACACAGATCTAACGCACACTATCATTTTACCTGAAGTATGTATGTATATGTGACTATTGTGGACGAATGGAAAATTAATTGATAAAACTAACGAGACCCGTGATATTTCCACGGCTTAGTATATTGAACAAATGAAACTGGTTATGGTTTGTATAATTTTTGCATTTTAGTAAGTCTCAACTTAAAAAGAACTTATGACCTTATTTCATACTGAACTATACACACAAACCATGAGTATACCAAACTTGTGTGGACACTATATTAGTGCAATAAAACATTTTCCCATTAGTTAACAACACTTAAAACTTCTTTTTGCCCAATGTTTTTGGTTATAGTTTGCCCTCTTCTGATTCCTTGTTTGGTGGTCGGTTTAACTTTAACGCAAAAGGAAAATGCTGCCCGGAGGCACTTGCAGTAGACGAAAGTAACTACTGGTGTCCTGATGTAGCATCTGACGGAAAATAAATTTAAATTTATTTTATGAGTTTAATAACATTCAGAAGAATGTAATTATTTTGCGTTTCATTGGCCAGGTTTTCAGATATTTCAAACCCAAATTTTCAGTTTTCACCTTAGGAAAGATATGAATTTACAGTGGTTGAAGAGCTAGCTCTTAGACCCAAGACAGTTGAGCGCTGAATGAAGAAGTAATTTAATCGAGCCGAAATATTTAGTCTAAGAGTATCTGTGCTACAGTCATTCATGCAGGCAAAATACAAAGGAATTTTTTCTTGATTTGTTAGCGTGAATTCTCGTCTGAAAAATTTGTATGGCTAAGTTAACCGTGTTGCAGTATTACTATGGCCCTTATCTTGAGTTATCGAGCGTCACGCTCGTTCTAATGAACTAAGTAAAATTAACTAACGGAGAAACAAGCAGAATTATAATGTAGATACTTTCACTCGAGTGATAAATTGTATCATGAGCATGTCTTGGAGGTAATTTCATTAGGAAAATGAACTAAAAGTTGGGAACTTAAGGTGAGTTTTGACAATGAAGGATTCGAATTTTATTGACTCTCAACGAGAGCAGTGAGACGGAAAGCTAACATTGACTACCCGCTACCTACTTAATAAATATACAGTTAATTGTTTTATAATATTCAGTTAACCAAACACAGACTCAAATGGATGTTTAGGACGGACTTACAACGCTTCCTTCAAACGAAGGCTTTCAGTACTAGCGTGCACAGTAGGGTGGAGCGTTTATTCAACTTTTTGTAATTCAGTTTCACAAAACTGAGGGAAAGTTGTGGAAGTGCATAAAAACTATGTGTGCAAAATCATAGACCATTAGGTCGATTCCTTCATGATTCGAGGGTCGTTTGAAAGTTTCGAAAATACGAAAAAATAACTGATACATGAAAAATTCCCTAAAAATCCATTTTGCCTGCTTAGTGCCCAGAATAGGTGAAAATCATTTTAAAATGTCTTTCGAATATATGTTCTAAATATCAAAATGTGCTAGCGGATATCAATATCAATATATGTTATGTTTGACGCAGAATGACGTTTTGGGAGAGAAGTGGGATGATATCCTCACTGACATCGAGAGGGGATCAGCCGACTTCCCTCCCTAATGTCCTTCTGCAACCACACCCAGGCAGTGGAGAGATGCAGCAAAATGGTGACAGATGCCTCTTCCACTGTCGTGGGGATGGAAGCGGGAGACGGACCACTACGAAGTATATTAGAAGGGAGGAAAAGACTTCCGGGTTCAAAACCAAGAAAGAATATTCAGAGCACAGTGAAATCGAGTTGTGTGACTGCATTATTAGGACACTCCTAGTTTGTGAGCACCGTAAATAGCTGATTTAACTGACGACAAAACTTAGAGCCGACGTTACACCGTGTTACAGGGTTCGTGCCACAAGCAGAGAGTACGTCACAGCGCGAGTGCGATGTGAAGGCGATATCTGAGGTAGGGCACCGCACGCGAGCTTTCTACACCAGCCACTGACTGGCCTTGTGCGCCTGGACAAGGTCGTCTACTGCACTCCGCTTGTGAAAAGCAGTTAGTAGAAGGCTTTCTTGACAGCATTGCCGCCCGGGCCTGATTAGGCATATTTATTTATGTATTTTTTTTGCTATGTATTCCCTGTGAATTTTGTTTCTTTTTGAATTTTATTTGTATATTTCTTTTGCAGTTTTTGCAGAGTATTTTTTGCAGAGTCAGGGAATTTTTCCATTTTATGATGAATTAAGTATTGAATTTTTTCTCATTGGATGTGACTTCCATGATGCAGAAGCTTATTTAGAATTTATTTCTTGATTAACTTGATACTAAGTCTGAAAGTGAAATTAGAAATATCTTGTATTGCTTTACTCTCATTTAATATTGAAGCACATTCGGCTCATACAAACTTTGCGGTTTGAAAAATTTCTCGCTGTCCCATTTTTGGAAATCGATAGGTGAACAATAGAGTGATATAGGTGTGTACTTGCTACACTCTACGTGAAAATCCGAAAACTAAACGGTAAATTTCGGCAAAGTTTTTGTTAAAGTTTTAAAATTTGTTTGAAAATTTAGGTTTCCATCTAATCCAAAGAGATATGGTTGTTATCATGAAAATATTTATACAAACTTTTAATATCTCTCCTCATATAATAAAACGCCAGGTGTCTCCATTAAAAAATAAGTAGTGAATAAATAAATTTAAACATTTTTTCTCTGTTATTTTTCTTTTGTGAACACAAGGGAATCTCATTGAACACAATAAATTTGAGGAAAATTTTAGTCATTATGTCGCTCAACAATGTACTATATTGGGTACTCAGATTTCATTCATATATTTCATTACTGTAATGATGAAGGGTGCATCAGACAGTACTGTGAGACGTGAATCGAAAACCGAGATGAGCATTTCAACAAGATCAAATTTTGGATTATCGTAACTTTGTAATTTGGATACCATCATTCATCATAAATAAGTTATTCCTTCGATGTAGTTTCCATTCTATTGATGTAGAGTTATATAATCAGATTTATTTAATAAAACGCTATGTGCAACCTAAAAATTAAAAATAAATAAATGTATAGATTTTTAACGCGTAATTTCTCTTATGTTATTACAACGGAAATCTCATTGAGCTCGTTAAATTGGTTGATCCATCTCTCTTTCACGCTCTCTCTATCACAATGAGGATGCTTAATGACCGTTTCTGTGATTCGAGTTTCACCAGTGCACATGCACAGGAATATTTTAGTCGCGGGTACTATTAGGATGGATATGTTTTTTTTTATCAACATCTAGAAGATTTGCCTAAAGAAAATATCATACCCCGTCATTTTTGACGGGTCGTGTACACTAGAAAGTTAATAAACGCCCTGACTGTTCAATTTATTTACTGTTTGCATTCTACCTTATAACTTTTAAAGCATTTCAGGTTTATTGATGCCTCCAGTGGTATCACAGCTCCAACTCGAATAAACATATGGTCCTTGTTAAATTAAAACTCGCGTTTTGCAATGGAGAACTTGACCCACATTCTTTCTTTTGCATGGAGACACAACAAGTAAGAAAGAACAAAGAAGAATAGCAAGAAGATTAAACAAAAGCAGATGGAAAAGTCTGGCTGCCTTCATTGCTAATAATACCTGCCACTCACACAAGGCCCGACCAGCACCCCGCTGCGGTAACTGGCACTGGCGACGAGGTTGCAGGCCGTTGCTATAGGCCGGCGGTGCATGGGGGAGACGTTCCACGACATTACATTCAGCCTCCACAAATTCTCTTTGGCTTTTAATTTCTAACAAATAGGAGGCAATAGGTGAAAAGCCACCAATACTTTAAAAAAATTGTGCGTTTTATTCAGCCTACTCAAATTCTATTTGGATTTTAATTTGTAGAACATAAAAGATTTCGTTTTAAAGCTGAGTGTAAAACAGCCAGAAATATTTGAAAAAATTTGTATATTCTATTCAGCCTGCTCAAATTCCACACGGTTTTAACATTTAAAGCAAACGAGGGAATTCATTGTGAAGCTGAGTTTAAATCAGCTATCAATTACTGAAAAATCTGTAATATTCTAGAGAAGGCAAATATATACTCAATTCTTTGTTTAGACCTTTGAGTTGTTTCAAAGTAGGGAAGTTTTGCTTCTATAAATATGTTAATGTCCTTGATGATATCGAGTTAGCAGGAGATTGTGTCCCATTAGCATTCGGAGTGAGTGTAGAAACAACAATGCGAGTCGCACAAATGCTACTTTTCCAGTTTTGCTTGAGGAACTTTGCACTTCGTGACGCATTTTTCTTTGCTGTGGATGACGCAACGAACTAACTTAGGAAGCATTTAATCTGGTACAGCTCAGATTCTTTGCTTACTTGGTAATCTCTGGTCCAGCAAAGTTTTACTCAGTCTGCGTCAACAAATACGTCTGAAAATAGAGTGGAAAGTGTGACGCTCAGATGCAGAACGCGAGCGCTTCAGTGTAATGATCCTACTTTGCAAGGGTAGCGACAACGTAGACATACATATTTATGCACGGTAAATATTTAGAGCTTATGTTTGTGTACAAGAAGCAAGACATTTTTCTGAACTGCCTTTGGTTTAAGTGTCTCGACTAACCGTGGGAATGAAATTTATTGGAAAACTGAAATAACCTTTATAACAGGACGCAAATGCGATAGAACTAACGAAGACCAATAGCCACTATGAGGGTATGCTCATGTTTAAAATGTTAGATGGCTGATAAAGGTGCGACTACTCGACTACTGCCGACTAGTGATGGTCATTCAAGATTAATCAAAATTGAGCTCATTAATGCAGCAAGACAAAGATGATGAGGATGTCAATGAGATTCAGGATGTAACACCATCAATAAGCGAACGATGAGCGTTCCACCAAAAGGCCATAAGCTACTTCGTAATGTTCGCTATCAAATTTTTCTATGATTTTACTTGATAGTGAAAGTTGAGGCGTAGTAATAAAAACGGTAATTTATTGCTTCATTTTTCTTCAAGAGAATCATGTTGCTCCGATATCATGCAACAACTCTGGCAATTCTCCAAGGTAGGCAGGTGCTGAGGGCTCATTGTGGTCAACTTTTATTTACGAAACCAAGCTGGAGAATATTGTTGAAAAAATCCAGCCTGGGGACGCCGTTACAGCGGCGAGGATCACATCCTTTCTGCCGAGATGAACTGCTCACGAGAGCTGCAGAGGAGCGAGCCAAGGCACCGAGCACACCGGGCGCAGGTGAAGGTCTAACAATTGAATCATGCGTGAGAACAGGAAAGTGAAACAGAAATCAAACAAATTAGGTATATAAAAAGATGAAAAAGATGGGTGTTGATTTTCTCGTTAACTCGTTGTCACATATTTGAAAGGAGACAGGTTGTGTGTAAAAGTAATGAAGCGAAAGTAGGGATTTTACGTTGAATAAATCCACGGAGTTATTTTTTAACCCGAATTTATCTATTGTTGAAGAAATCCATTTTCTTAATGGGGGATTTAGTATTAAGGCATCTTAAGTCTAAGAGACTAGTTAGTAATATTTAGAGTTTTTCTTTCGAGGACGTTCGGAACAGTGTGCCCTTATTTACCAACCAATTACAACCCTTTACGCACGAACGCCTCGTAACTATGTTCAGTATGTCGTGCCTGAGAAATAACAGACAACCTCCAAAACCCACCGCACTAACAACTTGCATGCGCATTTCTATGGAACACTTTATTATTCATCTCTAATTCTTCATTTATTCTTCGAAGCAGTTTAAGGATGTGCGTTTTTGGCTAATAACGCCTGTGACCAGCACTACGATTCCCTACGCTTGACATCATGGAGAGGGCGAGTGGGAGACGGTTGAGGCATGATGACGGCCGTCACTACGGTCTCGCTCAGCTGTGCAACTGCTCCGCACCCGGCTACTTCTCGTCTCTTGTACTGTGAAGTCAACCCCGATGGGGAGCCGGTGCCACCTACAGTAGTCCAGCGCTTCAGCGACCGGGCGGCCTGTCGTCGACCTTCTCTTATTCACCGTCGTCACGTGGACTTCAAGGGATCATTTGTGAGGGTACGTTTGGAGATAAGTAGGCGCATTTGTCCCGAACGTTCCTCACTGGCCTTTTTGTGGCTGTAGTTTTCCGTTCTAGAGCCGAACTCTAAAATTAAAGCCGTGATTTGAAATCTTAAATTCAAATGTTTTTAATATATTCAGATGGAGTGCATTGCTATACCTGTTAACTCAGAATCATTAATCTATTCTCGGCAGCACTCAATCCTACCACCGCCAAATTAATTACGTCTTGTCTAAGTTATCTCAACAGGTCACGGTTATTGACGAAATTGATGCGGGCGGTCGTCGGATGCACCGACTTCCGACTTCTTTACTCACCCAAGATGTCTCCGACGTGCCTGTGCATAAAGACCACCATTGCTGTTTATTTATTTATTTATTAACATTATTGTTATGCATTTGCATCACTAAATTAATAACCAGCATTGTGTCGTGCTTATCCCCACTCTGTTTTTTCAATATCTATTTCTTCATTGATGATGTTTTTAGGGCGTACAAGCTGGGGAAATTTTATAAAATATGGAATTAAATGAATTAGCTTTTATTTGTAAAAGTATCGTAAAAAACGTGTCTTACCAATAAAAATCGAGAAATATTATTTTATGTAAATTCATAATATTCAGAGCTAGGAGATTGAAGTTCCAATTTAATTAATGGGTTGCTTCGCGAAGTAGGTTTTCGGAGCATGCAGTTCAATTTTTTTACAGTGAAATTTCTTGAAGCAATACTTTTTGATCCATTTTTTAAATGGGGCTTTTTGCGGTAGTCTTTTCCAGTAGAAAATCTGAAAAATGCATAATAAAATTTTAATCACAGTAACATAAAGAGAGCCATCCTCGCAAAATAAGAGAAACACTGGAAAAATTCTCGCTTCGGAAGTTTCTGTTCATTGCAATTTTGAAAATTCTTAGATGGCGTGTATGTAATGTAAATCTTGGTAGGAGCCACATGTGCTGAGAAAACCATCGGTGTGTTTTATGAAAAAATGCTCAAAATTATTTGTCATCTATAAGTAGTTCTACCAAGATTTTAATGAAATTCTTAGTAATTTGAATAATATTTCGCTATCCATCATCAGACAATTTAAGAAATTATTTTGGCAGTGTTGACCGGTTTAATTTTAACAAGATTTGACGTGTAACATACCGAATGTACAACGTATAGGACCGTTTTTTAACGTAGATTTTAACGTAGCGTTGTTATAACTATATGCCTCAGACTTTTGTTGTCTATTAAACCTTTCAAACATAGTGAGGTTCTGTAAGGAAGGTTAACCAAAACCACTGCTAAGATTATTCTCTCCAAGATGAGGAAATGAAGAAGCTTAGAAGAAAGACAGGCAAATAAATCAAGAACATTTCCGACAGATAAATAGATCAAAAACATTTCCATACAACCAAATTCATATTTTTAGACAGATTTATAAATAAAGCATCGGTGTTCATTTGAACAGATATAGCACCGAAGACGAAAAGACGTCTAATTAAAACGAGTAATTTCACAAATTACGAAAGACGAGAGTAGTAATTCTGATTGCACAATCGGACATAATAGAACATAGTCCAAATCACATCGTTAGTTTGATCAGACCTTCGAACTTATTAGAGAAAAAAAACCTCAACCAGAGCCACGATGAGTAAAAATTTAAACAATTTTTAGCAATTTATTTACCACAAGCAAGACAGTAGTACTCGTAGATTGTTTCTTAAGTCTAGTACGACGGTCACATTTGAGTACATATTTCCATTTGTGGGCCCGAATAAGTCCAGCGACTTCTAAGGCATCCTATCATCAGCACTATTCTAAGAAGTACAATTATGTTTAACCTAATCCACTCAACCTAGTTGCGCACTAGTCTGATCAACGAATTAGTTCACTCGCGATTCGACGTTTAATTTTACAAAAGTTTATATGGGTTAGATGTGAGCAATATATTTTAGAAGCGATTTGAAAAAACGACTTAAGATCCTTGTCATTAATCATGGCAATTATTTTATGTGATTAATATTCCGTTAAAAAAAAGGGTTTCAAGATTCGTTTAAAAAATTTTGGAAGAATTTCTTTCACGGATCTCAGCAGGGATTAAATTCCAAGCCTTAGTTCCAATCAAGAGGATCCTGTGTTACTGAAGTTACTTTTATTTCGGGGTAAATGGTCATGATAGCCAGTTTGTGCAGTGAATTATTTGTTCAAGTCTCTTTCGCCATCATTAGTCCATGTTTTATACAAGAAATTACACATGGAGACCCTGTGGAGCTCCAGAAATTTAAGTATGTTTTAACCTTCAAATGAATTGTTTGTGTGAGCATTACATTTTGATTTTCTCACCGCTCTAATAGCGGTATTTTTCGCAGCGTGAAGAGTAAATTGGTTTTATTTTCATCGGTTCTGTGTCATACTTGTATTCCGTATTGTAAATATAGTGAAATAAGCGTTCGGTAAAGCATTTTCAATGCTTCTTCAGGCAATACATTTTTCAATTTATGAAGGATTCTAACGGATTTTGATAGCTTAGTACTGTTATGAGCAATATGCTCTTTGAAGGTCAGTTGTTTATTCATTGTAATGCCCAGAAGCTTACGGAGTGGATTTCTTCGCCTTCACCTTCCCCAAATTTAATGCGTGGAAGAGATATATTTCTCTTGAATGAGAATATAATGCATTTTGTCTTATCGGTACTAAGGCTTATTTTATTAGTTTTAAGCCTCATCAAAACCTTTTGAAGCTCGTTATTCATACTCTCCGCAATTAGAATGGGATTTTGATTATGAAGGATTATGGGATAAAGTGTGTTGTCATCGGCAAAAAGTATAAATTTGAATTAATGACATAGATTTAACTGTATCATTGAAAAAGATTAAAAATAAGAGAGGTCCAAGGACAGACTGTCGTGGAACTCCATACTTAATTGTCTGTAGTTTCTATTGCACATTGGCAATGAAAACGTATTGTTTCCGATTTGTAAGGTATGATCTGATGCAATCATAAGCAACTCCTCTAATTCCATGAGAGTGTAGTATCGAGAGTACAATGTTATTGTCCACACTATCGAATGCTTTTCGGGAGTCAAGAAACACGGAGAAAACAAGCTTCCTTCATCTATATTGGAATGAAGGTATTGTGAATGATTTAATTCAGCCTGTGTTGTTGATTTTTTCAGAACGGAAATAAAATTGTTTATCACAGGGGAATGATTTTTGTTAAAAATAAGAATACATGTTTTACGTACAATTTCCTAGAATATTTTGCTAATAACTGGTAGTATAGATATAGGCCTATAATTGATTACGCAAATTTTTTCTCTACTTTCAAAAATATGGGTTACTCCTGCAATTTTGAGAGATTTCTGGAAAAAATCTGAGAAAAGCGACTGGTTAAGAATATTGGATTTGAACGGTGCCATAATAACAGTTTTAATTTTAAGTACTTTAGCCGAGAATATCTATAATCCATTTAATTTATCTCTCAAGTTTTTTACGCACGCAATTACATCAAAAGAGTTGGTAGGCGTAAAGATAAAAGAGTTGTGCTCACGGACATGATCCATGTATTCCAAGTGATCAGTTGGGACACTAGGAAGACTATCAGCTATACTTTTTTCTATGCTTAAAAAAAAAAGATTAGCAACATCTTTCTAATCACGATATTTTATATTATCTTGAATATTAGGCTCAATCGTTTTCGGAGCAGTATTATTCGGTTTATAGCAAGAATTAAGGAAGTGCCAGATATTTTTAACATAAGTTTTAAATTGAGTGAATTTGAGTGCAAAGTAGTTTTTTCTCGATATCCTTGTCTGATTTGTCACATAATTCCTGGATCTGTTATGCATTTTCCGATATGTTCACCCCTCATAGAGTAGAACTAGGTACGTTTGATGTTTCTTTATATCAATTAATGTCAATAACGATTTCTTCAATAATCCTGGGCTTTTGTCTATTTTTCGGTGTAATTGTAGTAGTGATGATCGGACAACATGTATTATATGCAGTCGTTATAATTTCTGTCAAGTTTAGCATTGCTTCACCAATATTCATTGTATTACTGGTCTGTTGCGAGATGTTCAACTTGGCATCAGTTCCTTTAGAGCTGTCCCCATTGTTTGCAAATTAGATTCATTTACACAACGACATGAGTAAGTTTCTGCCTGTGGTTCGGTGCAAGTGACAAGGATACTTTTCTTAATGAGGAAAGTCGGAAATTGATCCGATAAGTCGAAGTAAATATTCTAGTAAGAAAATCATTTGGATCTATCATGAAGATATCAAGCAGCGTAGCAGATTCTGATGGGACACGTGGAAAGGCACGTGTCTCATCAGAAAGATCTAGACTGAAAGGCATTTATGAAATTTGATATTTGTTCGAAACTTTCATGTTATAAAACTTCATAATTGAAGTCATTGCAGATTATTATGTCATCGCATAAAGACTTGTTAAATTACGACATACACCTTTTCTCGTTTTATAACCACACGTCAAAACAATATAGCAACAGTTTGCACAATCATACAACAGCGAATAAAAACTAATAACAGCGGCTCAAATATAACAACATCCAGTACAAATCTAGTGACGATGCTGCAAAATTGATAACAGATGCAAAATGTAGTGACAGAGACAAATAAATGTAACGTTGCTTCAAATTGTATAACACTCTCAGAATGTTGCAACAGACGATCATTTCCTTTAACAAATAGTCAAATCTTGTAACAATGCTTCAAATAGCCAGTATCACAGGTTCAAAGTAATGTAACAGATGCAAAAAATAGTAACGAAGAGTCATAAAATGTAACAACATCTTTTAAACCCTATTGACGAGAGAAATCTTTTTTATTTTAATTCCTTGTTAAAAAAATTGAAAATAATGGGTACACCTTGAAATCCCGAATGTCAAAATTACAGAAATCAAAATCTCGAATATCTAATTCCCGACCATATTTGGCAGTGAAATACATACTGTACACCTTTTCTCGTTTTATAACCACATTCTTTCAAAATGTACCGACGAACTGCAAGTTTAACAACGACGAACCATTGAATATAACAGGGAATAGAAATATAAAAACAGTGCCGCCAAAAATAGCAACAACGACAAATTATAGCGACACCAGGCAAAATGAATGACAGTGAAACTATATATCAAAACAAAGAAACAATGTGTAATGACAGAGTCGGTTTATTGTAACAACGTTCAAAAAGGATAACAATTACACAAAAAATAGTAACGTACGTGTATATTATTGTAACAAATTAACAATTTCTGACAGAATTTTTTATAAGTAAAATAAACAGTAAAGTAGCATATAACGTAGTACACGATGCATATTCAGACTATGCATACAAAATTATTGATAATTACAATAAAGAATAAACATCATATGTATGTATCACACGAGAACCGGCCACGTCAGAGTTGTTCTGTAAAATTCCAGTACTTCCTGGTCGGATACATATTACATCATCCAATGACCGGAAAGCAATGGAATGTACATATGTAGTCCCATATGTTTTATTGTCGGGTGGCATTGATGCTCCCGAAAGTGAAAATATCGAATGTCGAAATCCCGAATATCCAAATCCCAAAAATCAAAATCCCGAATGTTGTTATCAGGGTTGCCAACTGGCCTGTACAGTATGTATTTCACTGCCAAATATGGTCGGGAATTAGATATTCGAGATTTTGATTTCTGGAATTTTGACATTCGGGATTTCAAGGTGTACCCATTATTTTCAATTTTTTTACAAGGAATAAAAAAAAAATTCTCTCGTCAATAGGGTTTAAAAGATGTTGTTACATTTTATGACTCTTCGTTACTATTTTTTACATCTGTGACATTATTTTGAACCTGTGATACTGGCTATTTGAAGCATTGTTACAAGATTTGACTATTTGTTAAAGAAAATGATCGTTTGTTGCAACATTCTGAGAGTGTTTTACAATTTGAAGCAACGTTACATTTATTTGTCACTGTCACTACATTTTGCATCTGTTATCAATTTTGCAGCATCGTCACTAGATTTGTACTGGATGTTGTTATATTTGAGCAGCTGTTATTAGTTTTTATTCGCTGTTGTATGATTGTGCAAACTGTTGCTATATTGTTTTGACGTGTGGTTATAAAACGAGAAAAGGTGTACAGGCCAGTTGGTAACCCTGATTACAACATTCGGGATTTTGATTTTTGGGATTTGGATATTCGGGATTTCGACATTCGATATTTTCACTTTCGGGAGCATCAATGCCAACCGACAATAAAACATATGGGACTACATATGTACATTCCATTACTTTCCGGTCATTGGATGATGTAATATTCGACCGGGAAGTACTGGAATTTTCCAGAACAACTCTGACGTGGCCGGTTCTCGTGGGATACATACATACGATGTTTATTCTTTATTGTAATTATCAATAATTTTGTATGCATAGTCTCAATATGCATCGTGTACTACGCTATATGCTACTTTACTGTTTATTTTACTTATAAAAAACTCTGTCAGAAATTGTTAATTTGTTACAATAATATGCACGTACGTTACTATTTTTTGTGTAATTGTTATCCATTTTGAACGTTGTTACAATAAACCGACTCTGTCACTACCCATTGTTTCTTTGTTTTGATATATAGTTTCACTGTCATTCATTTTGCCTGGTGTCGCTATAATTTGTCGTTGTTGTTATTTTTTGCGACACTGTCTCTATATTTCTATTCCCTGTTATACTCAATGTTTCGTCGTTGTTAAACTTGCAGTTCGTCGGTACATTTTGAAGGAACGTGGTTATAAAACGAGAAAAGGTGTAATGCGATGAAGTTCATTCAGGAAAGATACCGGACAGGTTGTTGGAGGCCCATGCACCGTTCCATACATAATCCGCTTCCATTTTTCGTCAGTTATATGAAAGCGTCTCAATGTTGTCTTGATTCACAGTTGCGCTTGAGTTTAAATTTTTACAAAGAGCAAAAATGAAATATTACCACTGTTTTGACCCTAAATTTCTAAAAACTAACACACTCATCATCGATGAGCGTTGATTTTATAATACCCTCTTTAGATATTTGTGTCGTTTATCTGTTCTTCGAAATGAAGTCCTTTTCGCTGGCTTTTAAAAATCAAATGAATGAACATGAATGTTTCAACATGCTTGAATAAAGTCATGCTTCATATTGAGCACTTTCTTCATTTTAGTACCGCTATTGCAGTTGGTGCATTCGAAATCTATTTCAATAGGATGCTGTTTTACTCAATAGGAAACTGCTCACTATGGGGCAGAACTACAGCACACCGATCAAGACTGAGATACATGCATTCTGAATGAGCAGGTGCTCTCAAATTATACTGATTGGAAGCCGTGTTCCCCTGCAATAATTTAAATTGGATCTCATTCACAAAACGATCATCAAATATTGATGCAACAGCGCTTCTTTCCCTCCGGTCTCTGATTGATCACTCAGATTGGATTAATGAGCAAGCCACCCCTTGTACGGACCACGTGCCCATTTTTGAGAGGGCGTAGTTGCATCAGTCATAACAGCCAGAAAGGCCAGCAACACACACTGAGCATTCCTGATTACGTTGTTGGTTAGGCAGTGGCTAAATCATTATTCACTCTAATACAGATCTTTTTCATCCCCTTGAAGTGCATTCACATTCATGAGGCGAGGTTACATTACGACCTGTAATAATTGGGAAGAAGATAATGAGAAACATTCTTGGCAAAGAGGAAGGTGCATGTCGACGTAAAGTGCTTAAATTTTTCAGAAATGCTGCGAGATTCAAAGTTTTGATAGTGTGCTCTATTAGCTTTTACAAAAATTGAGTGCATTGTACTGTCAAGATTCCCATAAACGTCATCTAAAGACAATATCAGAAGCAATAACTCCAGCCAACGTGCGTGCTAGGAGGCAAGCACTCGCTGGTCTGTGATTTTAATGGAATAAAATATAATATTCGGAATAAAATATAATATTCTAAAGATGTGTAGATCGTTAAGTATCTTAATGAGAATGGTGAAAATTCTCAAACTTGACCTTTTTTAAAATGAACTCCAAAATAAATTTGCAAAGTTTCATTTCGAAATGGCAAATTAGAGAATTTTTTAATTTATCGATTCATTCTGGTAGAACCTCTGCTCATCCCATTGGTGCAATTCTTCAGTACTTTTCTAGTGCATTTGACGTGCATGCGCTTTGGAGAAAGATGCAGGAATATCTTTCCAAAATTACATTTCAAAATGCCCATTCATGTTTTTCTTATATTCAATATTCATGCTTTATGCTTTTGAAGAGAACGTCGAAAGTTTATTTATTACTGTAAGCAGTTCTTTGACGGATGAGAGGCTGTATAGGAGAAAACCTACAACTCACTTTTATTCCTTAATACTTTCAGAGTTGAAAAATATGATTCCTGTAGACGAAACTTTAAAATGTGCTACCGGTGCAGAATTTTCTTCAAGATTTTATGATTTAAGTCGTCATGCTTTTTGTGCTACTGTGGTACTTCGAAGCAACACACCTTATGCGCATTTCAGCACGAACTTAGCAATTTTTCTTTATGAGATCCTTGCAAACAAGAGGCTTATGCGAGATAAACAATTTTAGAGTTTGATTGAATAAGAAATGATACGTATCTCGCTCAATTTCTTAGTTTAGCTGAAAATTTTTGCTACTCTCAAGAGGAAAAACTATCATTTCACATATTATAATGTTAAAATATACTTTCGTATTACATAAATGAGGTACAGATTATGCACAGGAACAATTCACGGCACAGATCAGACATGTGCTGCATTTTGAGTAAAACTTGCAACCAGTGTTCTTAAATAAGGATTCAACAAAATTTTGGAAGATTCAAAAATGACTTTGTTGCAAGACGGCATAACTACTGCGCTTAACTCCACACACCGACATTTCAGAGTGGTAGCACGGGGGACATCAAGGAGCAGCAGAGTTACAAACCAGAGCCCATCATTCACACCTGTTGTGAATAGAAGTAGAGTTAAGTTCTCTTTCCGATCGTACGGAAAAATACTCCTTCGCGCTTTGGATTGGGGAAAATTACCTTACAGGACAAGAGTAAATATTTTACCTCGGTCATCATACTTTTTCGCCACATTAATTCGTCAGAGAAAATGAGACCGCATTTGTATAATACTGATAACAATTACGTTCTTCTTTGCGAGTTTAGCGCCTTTTCAAAAATTTCGCTTCACCAAACTTTGACCACAAGACAAGATCGTGACTTGTGGAGCACTGCGAAAAAATAAGCGGGGGAGCTCATTCATAATGCAAACATCATCTGAAATGAATGGACTCTTGAGAAAAAACATGGAAGGCCGGCTCACCGTCTACTAAAAATTGAGGGAAAATGACTCCAATGTTGATTTAAGTACATCAATGGAGAACTTTGATTTATCTTTAGAATAAGACATTCTATTGAAGTTCACAAAATAGGCTCGTAAAAATGTTTTGTGCTAAATTAGTTTATCAAATACTAATATACCCCAATAGATTTCTTGTCGTTGCAATGGCTGAGAGAAGGTTCCACCTATTCTTAGTAACTGTTGTTTTTCTTCTAAATCAGCCTGCTGACTGAATTAATCTATAGAAGTAATGATCAATCGCAGGGGCGAATCTCATTCTCAAAAATTAATTCTTGGAAATGAGTACCTGTGGATTAAATTTATTGGTGAAATGTAAATAATAATGTTCGGAGAGATTAAAAGTTATTAGGTAAACATTATCGAGAGCTTGTGGGCCATGAGCAAATGAGGGCTGGAAAGAGCTACTGAAAATATTTGAGCATCTAGGCAATTTGCTACTGAAAGTCTGGGATGATTGAGGAGTCTTGATTTCTTGGTGTTTTGTTCTTAAGGAATTTATTATAACTTTCTGCTAGAGCGTAAACAGGAATAGAAATTGAATAACATTTTTCTGTATTTTTAGAAATAAAAATGATTTGAATGTCATCAAAAATTGATCAGGTTTGTTGAGGTGGCTGTTCTTAGTCTTTTTTTTTCATCATCAGGCATTGAATACATTTTTTCTGACTTCATTATTTGTTCATCTGGAGCTTTGCATTTCTGCGAATTTTAAATATTTATTACTCCCATAATCAGTATAGTATGAGAGTTCCGATTATCTTCTTCCTCTTGGATACTTATTCTCCTAACATTTTGTAGGCACCAAATATTATTTATTGATAAACTCATGGTGGTATGTTTCAGTAGTACCTCTCTTTTGAATGTTATCGTTAGAATAAGACCCATTATATTTAACATCAATCATGACTACGAACATCAAATCCCTATAATCCTCTAGATATGAGGATTTATTCCAAGGTGACGTATATTTTGCAAGATCAATTCCCAATAACTTTAAAGACACTTGCCCTTCTATTTTCAAGTAAGGAAAGGAAACAGCTTCAACCACGTTATATTTTAATACTACTTGAAAACGCCTCACAGGGAAGCCTCCCGTCGCAAAGAGCGCTGGGCAATTACAAGTAGGAGTGTGTTTGTGAGAACACATATAAATGGAAACACTTCAAATAGATGGAATCGGTAGTGGGTAATCCAGGCTCGATAATTTACAGCACATAAAAGTAATCGAAGAATGAAGATATATCTCAAAAGTGATACCATATACTTTCGAATAATGCCCATAAATAAATAATTTATCCCTTGCATAATATTTGTTATCGTAATCAATATATATTTCAGATAGTAAATTTAAATTCATCGATAACTTGTTGGTATGATGTCAATGCAATATCTCACTGCCATGCTGGATTTGGCGGGCAGGGGAAAAGAAGCGGCATGTCAGTAAGTACGAATTTCAGCATCGGAGCTCCAGTGATATCAAGTTATGATCCTTCGAGACGGGGCGCTACAGCAGTTACCGTTCTGAAATCAGCTTTTCTTTTATAAAAACATCATTTCCAAACTTAGGTTCTATACTTAGAAACACAATAATACTAGTTAAATGATCTGATAATGGTATTGATTTTCTCTTATACTTATAATATGACAGAAAGGAGTGAGGAAAGTGAAATTTTCTTACCATACATAACAAAAATTGTCGAAAGCTGAGCTTCTTTAAATCGACTTCATTGCATGCCATTTTAAGGAGAGCATAGTGAGGTAGACGCATAAAAAATGTGTTGAATATTATTTATTCGCGTCCTAAAAATTGAAGCAATAAATCGGGGTGAAAAAGTGGGTAAGATTCACTTCAAAATCAAGCATGCTGCAGGTGCAGGCCAGTTTAAATTTTGTAACCTGCAGCCTGAGAATAATAATAATTTATAGCAAATTTATGTTCCCTGAGGAATTAAGTAAAAGTTGTAATTACTTTAAAAAAAACTTGAGTAGCGAACTTAATTCAAGTTGCATCAGTGCTGGTACAACGTATAATATATCTGAAAATTTCTCCATAAATTGGAAGTCCACGTACTTGGAGAACAAGCATGAGCAGCATAATTTATGCACACGCAAGCGCAGCATACATTCTGCTCACGTTGGTCAGTCAAGTGAGCAGCTGCCAATAGAGCGTTTGGCGGGCCGTGACAGGCACCTCTCCAGAACAATGCTCGTTGCAGCAATTTCTTGCCAATAGCTGGGCAGTGGGACACTTCAAGTGTAAAACGCTTAAATTTTACAGATAAATGTCTCAGAAGGACAGAGTTTAATGCAGAAATGAGCTATAGTATTTTTAAGTGCATGTTTATTCATAACAATCATCAAAAGTGCTACGTTCACACAACGTCCGACTACATGGATTTACCTCAATAAGTTGCTCTCGGTTATTGCATCTTTGAGGAAGACTGTATGAATTGCTGAACGATGTTTATCTTTCCAGCCTTTCTCATCAACTGCCGCTCTTGTGCACAGACGGGAGAGCTGCCTCACTTAGATTTCCAAATCGTTGTTGTCCCTGCTACCTCTTGTCTATGCATGCATGAGTTATTCTTGAGAAGAGGTAAAATGCTGGTCTTCAATTACACTCAGTATTCCCACTAAAAAACTTAAACATTAAACTCTCCTCAGTAAATAACAACTAATGTATTTATACCGTATGAACCATAAATAGCAAACCCAAATTTAAATGTTAATAACTTTACAATGAATGAAGATAATTTAATTTTTTTGTATTAGGTAGAGAAAATTGTTTTCCATAAAAATGCTGAGTCACATTAAAATTGGTTCTATTAGTTATGATGTGAATACTAGTTGTAAGAATGAGAGGTCCACACGTATACCAGAAAAAAGTGAACCCAACTTTAAATGCTAACAACTTTGGATTAAGATATTTCAGTTTCATACGTTGCATTACACGCAGAGATATGTATCCTGACTACAAAGCTTGAGGTCTAAGTATAAATAAAGTCTAAGTCGTCAGAAAATATACCTTTAAATGTAAATTTTCAAATGACTGAACTCATCGTTATGCAACTAACAAAGAAGCAACGCATTTGCACCAACAACGTCTACGCGGGAACAAAGAGCTTGGTGGAAGTTTAAAATAAATTCGAACAAAGAGTTCTTGAAAGAAGCTCTCGGTATGACCTCGTTTTTTAGAATAATATTACAATGACCCTTTAACCTTTGTATCAATTATGACCTCAATAAAATGTCATCTGCAACTCACATTTTTACAACTGTTATTTATCTCATTACTGATACAACCAATTTTAATGTGACTTAACATTTTCAGGAATTTTTTTTCCACGTAATACACAAACAAAATTAGATTATCTTAATTCACTTCAAAGTTATTAACATTTAAAGTCGGGCTTACGTTTTTAATAGTCCAAACGGTAGCTGACGATGCGAGCACACTAAAATATCTGTCATCGGGGTTAGAGTGCAAGAGTTCCCCAATTTACACTGGTTTCTAATTTTCTTTAAGCACTTTCAAATACCCGGGCTGTTGAAAAGTTTTGTTTCAAAAATATTTCAAGCGCCCTCGTGCTCCGTTCCCTTGTCTTGATGATTATTTGACACTGCTTGCTTGCTTCCGTTTTTTTGTCACTTCTTACTTTTTTCGACAACTATAGAAAGTATTGGAAGGATATACAAGTTTATTTAATTTTACAGAGAGGCTTTGCTAATTATTTAACTGAAGTTATTCGTTTTATTTCGTGAATGATGAGCAAAAAAATTGCAAAAGTTGAAAGTAGATCAGACGTTTTACTCATGAAAAGAAAAACATTTAGAAAATATAACTTTATCGGCATAGCTAGTCTGAAAGCTTTTTTAAAACTTAGCGCTGTGCAAAATAACTCTGAGATACAACTAAATTTATAAATATACTGCCGCAACATAAATATATACGCCAGTCCCACTCTCGAGAAATCTCGAAAAATAAACAAAAATCAACAGGAAAAAATAAATGCATTAATTACACTCCCATACTCCCGCTAAATAGCTGAAAGAAATATTTCAAACGCACTGGCGACGCACCAGCAGTAATGCTCTCTTTAGATGAGTGTCATCAAAGATACCACAAGTCACACAAAATTAATTATAATCTTGAGAACTTAAAACTGATGTAGTTCAAATAGAAGTAAAGGATAGAATCTGGGAATAAATTACCAAAGCTCTTACGCCGTTTGTACGTAATCAGTTCCGAATGTGTGTAGCTTTATACACGTCTTTGTTCAGCAGTTAGTATCAACTTAAAGAATCATAATTTCTGGAGAAGAGTGATGCTAAGAAATAGGAGTCAACAAATCAGGAAACGAATCATCACTTGAAAAATGTGTAACCAAATGTGATTTTTGTGAATAAATGAGAGCAGTTGACCAATTATGCGCCTGTGTTCACTAATACAAAAGCAACGAAAAGATTTCTTTGATATGTAACTTGTCAGGTCCTTATTGAAGGTATATGAAGATAGTATAAGTCCACAGCAATTGTTAACGATATCTGTGCTCTTTTACAATAAATTGATTAAGATTATACTTTAGGATGGGAAACTACAAGCAGTCAATGCTAGACATTGGTAGCAAACACTCTTACGTTACGGTAAACGATCTGCCTATCCATCGCATCATTGATGAGAAAATTGGGGTTTAGAAAAAATGATAGTGGAAGATGTAATGTGATGCGCCTACGGACGTCTGAAATACTGGACCACCGACGACCGCAGGCCCTTGAATCACTCGAGATATTCGGCTGTGTCAGGCCAGGATTGACATCGAGATGATCGAGTATCTACCCATGAATATAGCGTTAATACATTACTCGTGTGCTGAGTTCTTGATATCCAGGTGATTAGTACAACATTGTGCGTCAGATCAACCAGAGCTTTCATGAGGGACTATTCAAAGCCCCTTGCTGAGAGCCGGATGTTACGTACTTGGTAATGAGTGTTAGAGTGTGTCTTCTAGCGAGGGCGGTTCATTCGTTCATGTTCATTCATGTGGGCGTGATTTATCATATGAAGAGCTGAATTTCGTTATGCTACAAGCTAATTTAAGTAGTACGTGCTCAGAATTTTTATGATTGCGCTATCGACAATGTTTATTGAAAACTGGTTACAAATTTTTGTGCAAAAATGCAAAAATAAAACGTACGTAACATTTTACTTTGGCAAATTAATGAGTTTGTCAAGTGACGGGTTAGCCGAGAAAACTATTCGGATCTATAAAAAAATAAAATAAAAATAATTTCACTTCTAATTATGTTTATCGATTAAATTTATGAGTATAAACTATTTGTTTTTTTTCATGAGCACAATTTGAGTTTAATATTAGTGGCTGGGAAAGATCTTTAGGAACTCCAGCTTTGGGGATGCAAAACTTAGCCTCCCATCTGACCGGGATCCTCAGGTAATGAGATACTGCTCAACATTAATTTATTAACAGAAAAAACTTCTCTAAAATTAATTAGGTGGCTAAGGATGCGAATCTTGCAGAGGCAAGCCAAATAAATGCAGGAGAACGGCGACTGAAAGGGGCAAGCGAGACAAGAAGCTCTGCGATTGACAAGGGGGCGATGTGGAAATACGAAGCATAAACAGCCCATGCGTGGCTCCACAGGAACTAGAAAAGCGTCCAGCTCGCGTGTACACCATCAATGAAACATTGCTAGCGAGATGCTTTCACAATGTAGGAAGAAAGAGGCTGTACTGTATATAAATAGCCAAGTTACAAGAAAAATTAAATCAATTTAATTTTTGAATAAACTAAATTTTGAGCTGTTATAAACTATTCATTATTCCAGCGAGGAAGAAGCCTCGATGGGGCTCCATCCCTGCTCACAGCCAGTGATGGAGCCCCATCGAGGCTCATTCCTCGCTGGAATAATGAAGGAAGGAAGGAAGGAAGGAAGGAAGGAAGGAGCCTCGATGGGGCTCCATCCCTGCTCACAGCCAGTGGAATCTACAGTTCGAAAAACATCGTTCTGTGACTCACATGCGCCTGGTTTAGGGGGACACTCACCAAAAAATGGCTGCCATTTTTTCAATGGATTTCTCTGAAATTTTCTCCATTGGTGTAAAATGGTATAATAATGGTTTTGGAATCCTGTGTTTTTTCGTAATTTTATTAAGACGCTAATTTAAAAAAAAACGAAAAAAAATTGCATTACGGAAAATAGATCTCCGCCTTCAATTTTGAAGTTAAAAAACTGGCATTATGTTTTCTAAGTAGCTAAATGTATTATCAAGAAAAATACGCGAATATATTTTCGATAATTTGATTTCTTGAATTAAAGGAAGTTTGTCCAAAAAATTCGAATTCTTCATTTTTTTGCTTATTTTGTTTTGAATAATTTATTACTTGAATCAAATTTTGAAAATCGTTTTCCGTATTTCTCTAGATCTTTTCAAGCCCTTCCAAATAAAATGTTTGCTATTCATGCATCTTTAAAACTGGTGGAGGAGATACATTTCAAACGTACACAATTTCATGTTTTCAAGAAAGCCTGACAAACTCGTCACCTCGGCATATAATGATGTAAGTGATTAGCTTTTCGTAAGCTGTAGCAGACGAACGATCACACTCACAAGGAAGTGAAACATATCGTTAGACTCCGAAAAAATTTCTCGACAACATGAGTTAAAAACAGAGAATTGAAAATATTTAGGATTTTAACCTGAAAGACCTTCAGAAGACTGAATGCCTGAGAAATATTGCTGCCCCGACAGTAGGCACTGAGAATAATGTAAGCTTGAATCTATTGAATACTGGAATAAAGCACAAGATCTTAATCAAATACGTAGCAGTGAGTGTGTGACAGAGGTGGCTTTTCCATACAAGACTCAAGATGAAAGCTTCGAATTCTAAGCAGCGTTGACACTTTCAAGATCTACTGGGTTTTACAGCGAGGAAACTCGACTTACCTACTTACCAACACTGGATAGTTGGTGATTTATAACTTCACAAAAGTCTTACTTCAGGATCCGCGTTGAAAAAAACATCGTGCTATCCGGGAAATGAATAATTTTCATAGTTATATGCTAAGTTTCACTCAGATATCAGTAAATCCCAAATCAGTGGAGGTAAAAGTATTGAGCCCTGAAAAACCTCACAATACACGGATACCTGTGTGACTCAATGAACATTCACAGTGAAAACTTTCTCAATCACTCAAACGTATCCACAATCTTTGGTGAATTGCGTAAAATTGATAAATACTTTTGACCGTTGTTGTTAAAGCTCTCGAATCGTCTAAAAACAAGAAAATTAAGTGATCTTTATTACAAAGAGGTGAATATTACAGAGTGCGGAACCACATATGGAACAAAAGTTTCGGATGTCAAACTGATCACAGAGTGTATATATGAGAGGTGGATAAAATTTGAAAGTTCTGGAGTGAATTTCACGCTCAAAGCTTTTGCACAAAATACAAACGAGTGATAACTCTCATTAATCATCAATTAACTCTTTAGGATCTGTATTCCGAAGTGAAATATCTTTAGATTTTTTAACTCATTGATAATTGAATGCTAGCTGTTTTCTAAGTTGACCCCCCCCCTCTACTTTCCCATTTAAATATATATATTGACACAACGATTTATTGCTGGATTTTTAACAGCATTTAATTTGAGTTACTTAGTAACTCAAAGCCCCCTATCCTACTCGGGACCCTTGTAAAAGGTAATTACTTACAATTGGAAATACTGATGGAGCAAAACGTGATATAATATTCTAGGATATTTCATTTTTCTTTAGTTTAATAACATCAAGTGACAGAGTATTTTAGTGACAACAGCCATGACAAATATGCGCTTATCCCACAAAGGCACTCACTGCAGTAGTGCTGCAAAAGAAAGTCGTGCGGAACTACAACAAGATCGTCGTTCTGCACGATTATAAAATTCGTCATGTGGAGCAAAGAGAGGCTCTCTCTTCTTTTCACAGTCCTTGAGTCCAGGAAGCTAGGCAGAAGTTATGAACTCAGAAGCAACGGATACTGCAAAAGAGGTCGTTACTTTACGTTTTCTGAATTATTTCTTAAATGCATAAGACTGATGCTTGACTTTACTTTTTAACTGAGTCATAATTCATGGTCTCAAACTGATGAATGACGTCTTGGGGTTTCCTATTTCTTATTTCTCTTGGTGATTTTAATAAAAAATAATTTGCTCAAGGAATCCAGATGGTTATGAATTGAAACTACAAATATTAGCTGAAAATCAAAGGCTATAGAGCATATTGGTATTAATGTATATGCATTAGTGCTTATATGAGATGTAAAACTGCACGAGGACTGAGAATCGATGCAGAATATTATGGCTAATGTTGTTACTGCTGATTAAGTAGATCATACAGTATACATTACCTGCCAAAAACTATAGCTTTTATACGGTTACAGTGATCATGAATTCATTTCAAGCTAATCAAGAAAGGGAATTCGCAAAATTTTTTGCTCGTCCGCTAATGATCATAGACTATTAAAGAACTCGAACGAAAACCTTGGATATTTACATAAGGGATATGAACGCGCCGTTTCTGAACGCTTGTCCGTGTGTGAAAGTGTAATATGGTAAGTGTGTTGGTAATTCTTGATGCGAAGAATAATACCAATAAAATGATTCCTAATAAAGTTACTGAGTCCGTTTATTTATCCTTTGAACATTTCATTTTTAATTGGAAATGCTCAAGCACTGTGAGTTGAGACAAAATAACCTAAGCTTTTAATTTTCTTATTATTTTTAAAGCTTTGTTATTTGTATAGAAATCATCGCAGTTGTACGCATTTTACCTTGGTAGAACAACAGGTAAGTAGAAAATTTAGTTCACTCTGAAGTTATTACTTTTAGTCCTCATATATAACATGTTATTTCCGTCAAGGAGGGTATAGGAAAGAAAGCTAATCAATTTGTGGGCACTACGTTTTGCCCTTTCACGCACCTGATTACATCGCAATGTACAGAATTGGGCCGAAACGAGATCTTTTCTAACTCATCATTAGCCGCAGCTCCTGCGATCGGAGGTTCCTACCCACCAACTTTCCGGTCTATTACGAAAATAAAAGTGGAGTCCAATTGTACGTGGTGAATTAGAAAGTACATAACTCGTGAGAGCCAGGAAAAGAACTGTTTTTTTTTGTTCGGAATTCGGCGTTGAGGACGAAATTGATTTTCTCAGGTGCGGAGATCTTGTTTTCTTAGGGTAAAGACTGTACCTATATGACCGAGTTACAAGGAATGTAACAAGGCTTAAAAAACTATCAAAGAAGCTAAACGTTCTGTTTGAAAGTATAAGTAATGGTTGAAGGTTGAGCAGGATGCAGATTAACTTTATCTGAGCAAATCAGGGAGTGTGCTTCCAATGAGTTATTTCCGTCTAAGTCCATTGAAAATAGCATCAGTCATTGGGAAATTTTTTTCGAAGAGGCAGCCGCTAAGAAGCACCTCCTAGCCAACTGCAAAATTACATTGCAAAGTTCGTGTGATTATTAAAACAAACTCAGTTGCAAGGGATCTCGTCAGATGTGGTATCGGCTTTAGTTAAGCCCTAATTCTGAATAGTAAGTTGTCTTGGATATCAATGAAAGTATATTTGGGGCAAGGAAGGTTCTAAGCTAAAAAATGAATAATTCAAGAAAAGAAAAATTTAACCTAAGCGTGAAATTAATCAGCTCACGACAAATTTTCCTAAGCAGTGATGAGACAATTATCAAAATGAGTTTCCAATGAATAAAGCAATGACAACGGAGAAATAAATTGTCTAAGTGTAGGAACCTTTACGGAATTGTTTTCTATATTTATCAGCTACAAATTCTCTCATTTTACGATTTATTCTTTTACTAAGGTCAGAATATACTCGTAAAAAGTACGTCGTCATTTCTCAATGTACCTTTCTCACACTTTCCATTGAGGAAGAGTTCACTCTTCCTCATTGAGGAACAGAAAAATAAATACTTTCTCTTTACATTTCTTGAGAGGTTTAGATACGAGTATCGCAACCGGAAAGAATCGAAACCGAGGAGTTTGACGTTCAACGGTAGTATGTAATGTGATACTTACAACCAACACTCATAATAGACTGCTTAAACTGCATTATGTTAATGGAATAGATATTTGTTTTAATTTAACTTCAATTTTTTTATTATAACGTCAATTGTTTTAAATATAATTTCAATTATTTTAAATTAAACTTCAATTATTTTAAATTGAACTTCAATTGTTTTAAATTAAAGGGGAAAAGGTCTAGCTTCTGAAAATAAATTTTTCTAAAAAAATGAGCAGATAAATACTCCAATACTAATAAGTGCACTTTCTAATATTTATTGATTGTACTTCAATTTGTCCCTGGCAAAAAATTTCTCCCATGAATCTCAATTTCGGGGCCTTGATACGAAGGCGCGACAATTTGAGACCTCATCACGGTAGAGGAAACAAGTTAGGGTCATTTCTACGGGAGAAAATATACCTCCTCTGGTTCGGCTAGTCAAAAGAAAAGCGGTATTTTTAACAAACTTTACGAGGTCACCAAAAGGCAATGTCGTTATGCCAATAGTGGAGCCAGATTTGGAGGTAGCAGTGCTACCAGATGCAATATGAGCGCTGCTATTGGTTCGTTACCGTGACGTCAGCAAAACCATACCTTCAACGAAAAAAAGACTGGTTTGAACCTACCTTGTTTCCTCTGTCGTGGTCCTCGTCGGACGAGTGGCAGATGCCGGAGGATGGACCGGAGGATGTGTACTTGTATGTAGCCGCATTTATCGCACTGCGCCTTCATATTCCGCTGCTCGAAAGCGTAAGTACAAAAGGGTTTTCAATGAGCTTTTTTAAAAATTTCAAATTTTCGCTCTCTATGCAGTAAGATTAATTTAACTAATTCTACAAATCCAAAGAATTTCTCAATCAAACTTGACTTGAAGACAACCCGGGTCGCCAGCCATTCCTCTGTCTATATGATGAGGTAGCCATGATCACTGTAATAGGTGATCACAAAGAAAATGTCATTTGGATGTAAAAGATCATGCATCTGTTTGAAATGAATCGAAATTATGATAGAAATTATTTAATTGAAAAATAACCTTGAAGTTCGGGTCGAAACTCGTTTCTAAGATCACGTAAAACCATGTTGACGGAAGCCATATCATGCAATAATCGTTATATTTTACTAATGGGGAACTGCAGAGTTTTATGAATATGATGTAATTCTGATTAGATCAGATATGCAGTGCAACATTATATTCCGTGGCACAATTTGTCCCAGGACCCTGAGATCACTTTAATTACTACTGTTTCTTGTCTATTTTCCCCATGTTAATTTCCTGTTCCCAGAAATCCTCAGAAATACACACTGCTGTGTATACGTCTAGTTAATATTATCCTCATAAACTCTCGGGCAAAATGTTTTCAACTTGTTTGTTGTAAATGAAATTTGATTATATTTCACCACATACTCGCACATCGAATTTAAGACATATAAAAACGTTGCGAAAGCGTCTCTGACTGCGTAAAATAAGCAGCATGACTGGATAAATAAATACGTGGCCTAAGGCAATCACTCCAGACGCGATATTCGGTGGCTCCGCAACGACGAAAAGACGCTGAGTTTTAACCCGCGTATTTTTTTCACCGACAACTGTTTAACAAACTTTAATTTTTTCTTACCGGCGTTGTTTGATAATATCTGCTAGTTTATCCCTCATTAAATTGAATATGCTAAATAACAGTAAATTATTTGAATGAAAACCGTTTTTTTAAACATATTGAATGTCAGTTTCTGACTGAATTTGAGCATTTTTAACCTCATTTAAGTCTTGTCTAGTGGGTATTAGCGCAAGAAGTTTGTCAGTTTCTTGAATAATAAATACATTTGAGTGCTTTCTCTAATATGAAAAATTCATAAATTTTTCGATCGACTTTTAATAAGTTGGGTTATGTTGTGCAGCTTGTAATAAATTTTTCAGCAACTACTGGCAATTGTATTATTCTTCATGACCTTTTAATTAACGTGAAGCAATTGTACGTTTTTACGATCGTAAAACCAGTTTATTTTACGATAATAAGATGATCTCATTCACTATTACAGGATAGAAAACGTAGATTTGTTTATTCTCATTTACGTAGTTTTAAAATAACACTATCGTGTCGAATATGTTTTCATTTCACTAAAGTACGAATTATCGCAAAGAACACCAGATCAAACATAAAAATGACACTGGAACTAAACAGTACATGTATAAAATGCTCCTACGACAATATCTCTACAACTGAAGTCACTATGATATATGACGAGATCATTTGTTCCTGAAGTCTAGATCCTGTGCTTGTCGCACTAAAACCAGTTTCAGCGCTAAACTTGAAGAGGCGTTAGCGAAAATAGAAGACTTGCTCTTTTTATGAACGCTAATTTGAACATGTGGATGCGCACGTCGTCACTCAGGTTATGCAGACTCATTTTCATCATCAGAACATGAGTCTGCCCAACAACTGCTTTCCGATCAACGGTCGTGATCGGTGGAGAATAATTTTGGTGCAAAATTGCTGCCGAGATCGGGGCTGGCCGGAAACAATCAGCACATCTCTGAGCTGACTGGGGCTGGGCCACGGCTGAGCGAAAATGTCCACTTTACCTCAGTAATAGCATACGTTTCAAATATTCTGCGGCAGCTGCCCAGTTTTGCTCAGGCGTGGTGATCATCTATTTCGCTGCGGCCACCTGCTCTCGTGCAAGTGGTAATTACTGCTATGAACTGAGCTGCGCGGGCATTATTGTGTGATCTGAACAGATACCAACGAGAGTTTTTGACAAGGATTTTACATTTTTGTGAACCTTTCTGAAGCTGCAATGTACTACACTTTGTACATTCTACAAATCCAAAGGTATTGAGTTTAATTAAGGTGTGGAATAGTTAAGGTATTGAGATGTGGAATAGTTTAAGAAAAGATTGTCGTTGCACCGGATCGCAAAATAATAAATTGGTAGCGGTTTAGTGACACCTACGGGCCGCTAAGTTTACTAAATAATCAGCATAAGGCAGGATTTCATTTAATTTACTAAACAACGAAGATTTTATCGTGTAGTGTCTCCCTCAGGGCATGTCGGCTTGGAGCACCGCATCGTTTTTGTGGTTCTTATTGATAACATTTGGCCATCGGGCGATGCAACGGAACTTTATAGCACTCATATCATATTTGCTGTACATGAAATACTGCGCGTAAAATTCTCTACTCTTTATCTGCAGCCTTTTGAGCTTCACTATTCGCTCGCATCCAGTTGACGATGACGTTCCAGTTGACGATGACGTATGCTAATTAACAAACTTATCGTGGAGACTAAAGTTCTAAATATTCATGAAGCTTATCAAGCTGGGCTTTTATTGTCTGTAATTGACTGTATAAGAGATACAGTACAGATAGGAATAAAGGTGTATATCGATGGGCTGTATAATGAAAATTGTCGCAAGGAAATATTTAATTTAATCAGCCTGTGGAATACTTTGTAAAATTTTAAAAGTTCAGCAATAAATTTTCTCGAATTAATACATTTTATCTGTATTAACGATATATGAATATTCTAATGACACGATTTCTAAAGCACTAATTTTTTATTTTACGCACCTGCGATGGGAGTACATCAGAATAAGTTGTTTCTATAGTGGAAAAAAGAGTATTTGAGAAGATAGAAGAAGAATGGACGAACAACCAATTGAAAACAAATAATAGCATTAATATTCGTTGATTTTATTGATGTAATAGGGTTATGTTTTATTTCCTGTTGCGGTAGGAACTGCAAATAAATTTCTGTATAATTGAGATTATAAGATTTTTTTTGCACTGCTAAAATGAACTTGAGCTAATTGATGAGAGTATGCTGTGAATAAAATTAAAAAAAACGCTCTGATCACTCATTTCGACTGAAGCAACCATTATTATTAATCAAGCTAGAGTTTACCAGACAGTATTGAATTGAAACTTCTAGCTTATTTTGTGCTTTTAGTTTCTCAACCCTTGAGGATATAATCAGGATGCAGTATTCTTGGCACGAAATTCGTTACTATTCTTATTGCTTCATAAAGTGAAAATAAATTTTATCAATTTTTTGTAATTCTTGGGGGAGAAAATTGCTACCTTTGATAAGCTATTTACAAGTAGTGATCGAAAGGAAACTCGAGGGATTTTGCAGTATACAGTATAAAGGCGTTTTTGGAATTCAAGTAGGCCTACATGTTTGGAATATATTTGGCAAACAAGCCTTGTAAGAAATAATCGATTACTTTCACGCCAGACTTCTGATTACTTTAATAGAAAAATTCTGGGGGGGGGGGGACAAATCTCAAAAACTGCAGTTTGAATCAACTTAGAGACAATTGTTGTAGTGCTAAACTCTGCAGCGCGTAACTCGGTCGCCTGTCAATCGAAGCCGTTTGCCATATCAATGCAGTGAAAATTTTCCAAATATCCATTGAGTGAACTCATTAGCGAGGAAGCCACTCTTAGAATGCTTGGAACGTTTGAGAGTATTCAAAGGTAATATCAGAGAGGTAAGAGAATGGGTGCATTGTTAAATGGATAAGATAATACATGCAATTTAATTGTGCAAACCACGTATATTTCAGCGAATACAATGAGAAATGTTCTGGCTTGCAGGTTCAAAAAGAACACATTTATTATGATGCACGTAGAAGACGAACGAGTGAAGCCAGTACGAAAGTAAGAGTTGTGATTGTGGTTATCTAATTCAACTTTGTGAGTTATCACCAAAAAAAGATCTGAAACAAAGGAAGCGAAAATATTATACAAAAATTCAGTTTGTACAAAAGGTTAGAAGAGAATAAGAATTCGAAACGTTTTCACGAGTAAGCAAACTGTGTGTAATTCGAATGAGGTTTTACGCTGTAGAATATAGTGAGACTCCATATTAAGGAGGATTTTAGAAGACGACGATAAAATATTGAAATCGTCTTATCATATTTCTAGTTAACACGTTTTGGCTTGGAGAGCGGATTTCTGGCTGAGAAGGACTTGGAAGAGGAAGACCAGCGCGAAAGCTCCTACTGACATGTTCTGTAGCGCGAATCCGTAGCGCTCCTGTAGTAGAGCCTATGTATTTTGGCGCAAACTGCGGACAACTGTGTTAAATTGTCCCTGAAGAGGAACTATCCAGACGACTTAATTTTTTATTTTACTTCCGTTACCGTGCTCTCCGTGATACAGTGGTTAAGGGATCGGGCTCGTATGTTGGAGTCGCGGGTTCGTATCCCGGCGCTGGCCCGGAGATTTTCCCCGTTGGGTATAAGGGAAAGCTCAAGCACAATACCCCACTCAACCCAGGTATCGGAAATGGGTACCGGTTTTACGGGGAACCGTCATGGTGTCCTATATATAGGGTTAGTTATAAGACATTTGAAAAACCAATGCTAAGATCATATGTATCAGGCTTGATTGGAAATAAAGCATCCCAAAGATGCCGATGTTAACCTTAACCTAACCTTACCGTACCCATCTCTCTTTGAGTCTTTGTTTAATGTCTATCGCCAAGGTTTAGTTCAGATTTTAATTTACTTGCGTACCGAGAATTTAGCAAATATGTTTTATGCTTCGAAAAATGTCCTCTTAGTGTAGCTCTTTCAGCCCTGTCAGTTTACAAAGATTCGAAGCCATTCGAAAACTCTTACCGGAAGGCTGCTTTACAATTTAAGCAATTCAAACTTCTGTTTATCATTTTTTCCACGTTTACATATTGCTAAGGTGCTGATTGTATTGCTGATGTAAAGATTTATAATACCCCATAAAGCTAAATATAATAGCAGCATGAACGAAATATTTTCTCACGGTTCAAAATCTAGTAAAATTATTGAAGTATACTACACGTCTAAAATATCCTCTAAGTATGTAAAATTACTCGTGCTCTTTAAATAAATTTTTATTGCTGGAGTTAGCCCTGGTGTTCTATCATATACGGGTTACCTCAAGTCCATTGACCGAATTCGAGGCGCACGCCGGTATACCTGCTAGGCTGCTACACCAATGCTTTTCGACTAATCTCCTCGGCTTATCGCATTTCTAGCTCTGATTTAACAGATATTTTTACAATTTTAAAGGCTTCCACGTGCAATAATTTTAAGGCAAATTATTCTCAGTCATTTGTTACTCTATGTAGTTACATCGATAACAAATTGGGATAATTTTTCTACAGTCTCGTTTCACATAAATGATATCCCACCTATACCGTATGGACTATAAAATGTAAACCCAACTTTAAATACTAATAAATTAACAGTGAATGAAAATAATTTGATTTTGTTTTTTTGTATTAGCTGGAGAAAAATGTTTTAAAATGATAGTTTTTAAAATTTGAGGTGCACATTACATTTTAATGACGTCATAAATGATTCAAAAGTTAAAGAGTCACCGTGATATTATACTAAAAAACGAGTCATACCGAGAGCTTCTTTCATGAAATCTCTGTTCTAATTTATTTCAAACTTCCATTGAACTCTTTGTTCCCGAGTAGAGGTTGTTGGTGCAAAAGCGTTGCTCCTTTGTTAGTTGCATAGCGATGGGCTTAGTAACTTGAAAATTGAAATTTGAAGATAAATTTTCTGACGACTTAGACCTTATTTATACTCAGGCCTAAAGCTTTGTAGTTGGATACAAATCTCTGTGTGTAATGCATCAAATGAAACTGAAATATCTTAATCCAAAGTTATTAACATTTAAACTTGGGCTTACTTTTTCATGGTCCATACGGTATATACATCTAAATAGAACTATTCAGATTTTGTTGAATTATTAGTTTGGGAACGTTAATTGTGTAATGGATTTAATCCGGATTTCATTCAACTTGCTACTTCAGCTCTCAGTTCATTTTTTTATTTTTGACAGTTTTTTACACCAGTTAGACGGCTTGGGTAAGAGGTTACCTTAATGACCTAATTTTAGCGATTGTCCTCCAGAATTTAAACTGGTTTCGTAGAAAGGATACATGGCCGATACTTTTTGCACTTTCATAATCTGTCTTTTATATATTACTAGTACACCCCTGTTTCTTAAAAGGGGGAAGGAGGAGATGTTACGCTGCTGGCCCTGCGAGAAGGTCGAGGTGTAGGGTTTTTTTGGTGTACGCGATCAGTCATTAATTACTGGAATCGATAATTTCCTAAAAAATATACTTCAGATGTGGATCAAAAACAAGTATATCCAACCCAACAGAACCCGCGATTAAAATACTCTTAATCTTGTGCACTGGTGAAACTTCTATCAAAAGTAGTCATTAAGCTTCCTGTCACAGCGTGATAAAGTGGCAGACCAACTGAGCTTCAACATGGCTTTCCCACGATTTTCTATGCTATTTTATACCCTATACTTTCCTCAGTCTAAACTGCTGATATTCTATACAACCTAATCTAACCTACCAATACACGTGCTATTCATTCCGACTCCCAATCTGCTGGGCACCGATAATTGTGGAGTTAATGAAGCTTGTATCACATATGCGCTCATCTCCCACTTTCGGCTGGTGGGTGTGACACACAGACGGACGGACGCAGCTCCTTTTATAATAGTGGTTTGAGTTTTAATCATCCATATCTCACAATTTTAAAATCCAAACATATGTAAATAGTTTGTGGATTCTCTTTTCACAAAACAGGAAAGCCTTTTTTGTAGCTCAGTTTTTGGCAGAAAATAATTTCACATGCATCGAATAAAATTTGTTTAGTTTCTAATTTTTCCGGTTAAAACTAACTGTATAAAGACTTTTGTCCAGGGATTTTGCAGTATTGTCTAATTCCACATATCAGCTTTAAGAATTTCCTTGCCTAAAAAAGTTTTTTCCCAAATGCGTTTCTGTTCCTACTTTTCGAACGATCTTTAGAGAATTTTTAAACAGAAAATGTCGCTTAACTCGGCCAAGATATGCCGTTGGTGAAAATAGCTTATTGTGCCTTTTTTTATTTCGGCCACCAATCGAGGAAAATGGAGAAATATCTTCGACCTTGTCCTTTTAATAAGAAATTTCATCAATCGTGATTTTGATTTTATTCTCGGTAATAATAATCGAATCTACTCCACTGTCAATCACAAAGATCAAGTTCCAAAAAAGATGCTTTCTTCAGTGATTCGTCAACACAATAGCGCACAGTGTGCTTGTGAATATATTGGCTCTACCACAAGAGCGCAACATGTCCGCGTTGCTGAGCTATGTTATGAGTGCTTTCACGTTAATTTTCTTACTGCAAGTCTTCCCCAGTTTCCAATCCGCTTCCACGCCGAAAAATATTATCTCTCTTTAAAATTAAATTATTTCGATATTTTGTCCTCTGCTTCCAACATTCTCGGTCTTCGCTTGCACCTGAAATCTCTTTATTCTACAACGCTAACCTCATTTAAATGACACACAGCAAGTTTCTTTTTCATTACCGATTGTTTAGTGTTTTGATTTACTCTTTATCATACTTGCAAATCGATTTTAAGTGCAGTACTGCACATCTTTTGTTGTTTCAGATTTTTTCACGCTCATGGCTCGCTGAGTCGAATCGTTTAATTTTGATGATAAACCTTTTTCAAGGTAAAATGTTGTCATTCAAAGCCTTGTTACACATTTTCCATTCATTTTTAAACTTAGTAGAGAAAACATTGCAATGTTTTTCCCTATCGTAAAGTGCGCGCAAAGCGCAGTCTAGTACAAGATCATTGCCACAGGAAAATACAATAACTGCGAACGCAATCGTACAAGCTATAGAGCTCACAGCGTTGGTACGCATTGCGTCAGGTGTGTGTCACTACACATTGGTGTTCAAAAATTTTTGAGCATGTAAGTTTATGATTTAAATTATTCATGAAGAGAACCCCTTCTATTATTTATTTAGCATTGTTATATCGTATCTGAGCACTCAAACTGTTCAGTCTTCAGCCTTATTTTAGACAGAATTTTGAAAACGGCTTTGAACTATTTTGAGTTTATACAAACAATCGTCGCAGTTATTTAAGGTATTTGAACTATGAGTTAGATAAGTCGAATCAGTAGTTTTTGGGGTATAGATTTTAAAAATTCTATTTATTTTGCTATTTGCTCACTTAATCAACTGATGTTCATTCCTAAAAATTTGAGGTTTCAGTCGCTTATAGAATTATCTACTCATTTCAGTATACTACGTTTTTGTTAATGAAATAATATTATACTTTATTATTTCTGTCATTACCAGTTGTGAAGCACAAGCTTTATAGTAGTTCATACAGGGAATAAAACTTATTTCCCTCCTGTCGGAAAAGGTTCTTCAGTTCTTTCTTTCTCGACTATTCACTGACAGCTGGAGAGCTGGACCAGAACGTTTATCAAGACTCTACTGTCACTTTGGTGAAGAATTCTCCAAACTGATAAGCGATTTCAAACCATGGTGTGAGTCTCGCTGCCGTTAGCATACAAGTTCGTTCGATTACTCTACGCTCCTAAATCACGATCTCACACTTTCCACTGCGCCTTTCATTGTTGAAGAAAAGAGGCGGAGTCCCTGCCTTGCCTCTGCTAATGGAAGGAGATCGAGACTAGAATCCTGATAGGCTATTTTTGGGGATCTGATAAGCTACTTCTGAGGATAAGTGCAAACCGAGAAAACGTGTACAAGAGCGGCTAGAGAATGAACGCTTCTGCTCATTCAACTCGGATTTAATTCGCCCACTCGTCCTCTTAGCTCAAGATGCTGACTGAACAAAATATGAGGGAGCGAAAATATTATTTTGCTGCAAGAACATACGAAAGAGTGATTGAGAGCTGTGTTCTCACCTAAAATTTAATTTAATTTATTTAGCATGCTCTGGGGGTGTAACAAATCGAGAACAAACTTTTTACTGTAGTATGTGACGCCATTTTATGAACTTGCAACTTTCTCGCATAACATCTTCCAGTTAACTGAAAGGACAGCGAATTGCAGAAGCAATCTTTTCGTTTTTACGAATTTCTTTTACGCGTGACACAATTTCCTGAACATACGTTTAACAGCAATCGCACCCTGAAAATTTCCTGATGTATCTTTTGTGGCAAAAAATGAAAAAAATTAAAAGTTTCCACGAATGTGACATGATCTCCTTAGCTTAAAATATTTAATTAAAAACCTGGCCTACTAATTTTCTCAACCCCGAGTATTTGAGAATAAATTACAGCTCTAACGCTCCTTTTCTGAAAATCTCCACATTGCGTAAGCCAGAGCATCAATTACGCCTGCACGAGCAGGAGTTATCTGACTTTGTCTTTGACTTCCGTTTAACTGAATCTGGGATATCGAGCGCTATCCTTCATTTCCTTCTATGTGCCATCCTCCACGAGTGCTCTCAGCTATGGATAAACCGGCATGAGCCTCAACGTTATCTGGCTACGGGACTCCGGGTACTGGAAATCGATTTGAGATACGAGAGGAATCGTGATTACGCCCATTAGTCAAACGAAAATTATCAGTACCCTGCTTCTCAGCGCGACACAATTAACCTTCACGATGATCGTAAACTGGCTGAGGGCATGGAGTGGAAATGAGCCTCTGCAGCACCCTGACGGCCTCCAAAGTGAGTTTAAAGTAAGTTCCTGAACTTTGTTGTGGCCGATGTCAGTGGAAGCATTTTGGCGGCCAAGAGTTAAGGAGACGGTCTCTTAATATTTACTTTGAACATGAACGAAATTTGTACCTGCGAATTCTGTATTTTTAAAGATTTCACCTGTTTTTTCAAAGCTCAGAATTTAGGTGCTTGAAGCCTTTTGTTGTTCTCATTTGACACCTTAAAATCGCCCAATGCTTAAGTGTCTTCAATTTGAAGATTCACCAAACTAGTGACATATTTTTAAATAAAAATCGTAACCCAGTTACTTTCTCTCGGTCAAGTTGAAATGACACATCAATTTCTGTTTATTTAACAGTATTTTTATAAAATCATTCAAGTCCCTTGCGTGGTAACAAATTTTTACCGTGTGTCAGCACCTCAAACATTTTTATCATCATTGCTACATTCCTTCAGCGACCACTGATCAATACAGTGAGTGTCACGTGGGAGCGTCGGCATCGTCGATGCATCACATGACGTCGTTCTAACGTACGCTGATGCTCAATATGCACAATCATGTTGATCTACAAGGGGAAAACCCTTGATTTCGGTTTCGAGCTATAGCAACGAAAAAAAGAGATTTTCAATTTGCTCACCTGTGTAACTCGTAAATTTACTACAAAGGACTACCGTAAAAGTACTGGATAAGCGTGTTTTTCTGGAGGTAGTAACTTTTGTATAATTATCCTCTATTTCTGACAATAATGATATGTTCATTTATGGTATCATGACGTAGACTCTGGATTTTACCTCTCCTGCTATACCGTTAAGTTTGCGAATTGCTCATCGCTGAATTCACTGACACCGTTTACTCTTACTCTAAATCAGAAGCTTGTACAGAGGTGATGGGTGCAAAGCGAATGGAGCAATCTTCGAACCAGGCACTTCTTGCATGGTTCACCTTGTCAATCTATCATTTATGTATGTTTGAGCAAACTATTCGAGTGATATTAGATGATGACCTGAAACATTGTGGACTGAAAAAAAAGGAGGAGTAACGAATTGCAGCCACATAATTTAAACTCTAGCGTATGGTGTTTTTTGTCAGCAGTTATCCTGATTTTCAGAACGATGACGGTCAGTGAGATCAGAATTTGTTACCTTAGAGCAGAGTTCGCCTGAAGATCAATAAGTTTCTACCTTTGTTTCGTTGTAAAAAAGGACAAGAACTGGAATGAAATTTGTAAAACTTTGAGTTATATAAGGACATGCAAGATTTCATTGTAAAGGGGTTAAGAAGAGCTGTCTTCTGGCAATAGAGAATACCCCTTGCTTTGACAAACCTGAATCTTGATAAAACTGTGCAAGAAATGTTGCGATGAGAATCCGTTAAAAAGGAAAAAAAACAGTTGAATGACTTGAAATTATATCGGAAATAATTCCTCAAAGTTGTACGGCTTGTGTGCCTCTGTCGTGAGCGCTGTCCTTTGAGTCTGAGGTTCTGGCTGTTCCGGTTGGGTCGAAGCTGAGGTGGGTCGTTGTGGCAGGAGATTTTGGCAGAATGCTTTTGAACTCCTTAGAATGAGTTTGAACTCTCTAAAATACTATACTAGTATATTTTGAACTCTTAACATCCTTACCGTGAAAGGTGGTCTACCTTAGTTTTTTTGAATGCAGCTAGTGTAAGGTTCAGTGTATTGGTTTGGCGAAGGCGTGTTCGGGGCCTTCGTTGAATGGAGTCCTGTGGAGCGGCGGGCTGCGTCGTGGCATACGCTGCGTTCTCCACCTCTTGAGACGGGACCGTGATGGAGGAGGCTGTACTTGGCTAGAACTTGGGCAATTCATTTTTCTTCAATTCTTCCTGTGTCTGTTATCTCTTTAATTATTTTTGTTTGTGTGAATGATTTCTTTCTTTAATTTAAGTTGCTTACTTTTTGCTTAAATTTTCGAAATGTCCTTGGCAATTAACTTGGCCAGTTGGCCTTTAACTACAGTAACTTCGGTAACCGTAAATATTAACTTAAAGGAGTGCGGTTCATCTAGTTTCTAGGTTGCGCAAGCGACCTGGTATCGACCAGTACTCATTTCCCTTATTTCTAAAGCATATGAATCTCTTACTATACCTACTATCTTTCACGCCATGGACACGTTCCTCCTACTGATTTCTACTTAAAAATCTCAATAATTAATTTTTTGCCTAAAAGTTCCTACACTGAGTGCCATTTATAAGCTCAGGTGTGTATTGCTGTTTATTTATTATTATATCAGTCTTGTTCATCGTATTCCGTCAAATTCTTTAAACTGGTCGATTTGTTTTTTCAGCTTTTGGTATTGGTCGTTTCGTTAGTCCTTGTTCTAATACTAAGTAAATTGTAGTGGTTCCCTATTTTAGATCACATCGTTGCCATCCTATTTCCTTGAGGCAGTTCTTTTCTGGTATTTATCATCGTCATTTTCCTGTTGCTTTCATTTCTTTCGGTTGGAGGTCGTGACTGAAGGTCACCATTCTTTTATTTAAGTTAATAAAGATCAAAATAGACTGAGACTTTTCAATGTCTTCTTTTACAATTAACGAGAATATTGGTCGCAAATCAATTATAAAGGTAAATGATGAGAATATTACAACGTAATTTAATAATAAAATGATGACGTCTTTCAATTAGTAATGGATGACACAATCAGTCAGATAAGTAGTAAGATGACACACGATATATAGTATATTTCAGTAATCTATAAATGACAATAATGCTATCAAATCTCGGTAATTACGTTAACTCCAATCCATCAGATATAATCATAATGACGCATTTACAGGAATTCGCCTAATGACTTTATAATGATCTGACATCAAGGTGAAGCCTTGTTACTGGATCAGTAGATGAACTTAGATTATAAATACATTGATAATTCTGACACGCACATCTTATATGAGGTGAGGCCTCGACGCTGGATTAATTAGAGAAAAAAAGGTCTTCTAGTACATAAGTGAAACTTCCGCATACATAAAATATCCTACACGTGAAGCTACACACTGACATGGATGTGGACATGGATTACATTTTGGTAAGATGGCAGGAGATCCTGCCATCTCCTGCTGGGTTACTTCAGAATGGTGTTTGATAAGCCAAACACAACTTATACAAACAGCCTCCCCACGCTTTGCCCGCAAAGGCAAGCGTGGGTATTACACGTCTTACTCTAGTGACAGCGCCCTGCCGCCCCTGCGTAATGCCGCTTGTCCTCACCCGCCAGGAGCAGCTTGCGTGTCTCTGTCATGGGTGCGAACTAACCTGTTCTCTATGACGAAGCTTAACGTTACATATATCATAGGAAATAGCAAGTTCTGCGAGATAATTAGAATGGATTAGACTTTATAGGTGATAAATAAGTAATTTATGCAGAATGAATAAGATCCTAAGTGTCTAAGGAAGGAGTTGAAATATACGAATAGAAATGGAAGTATTTGGCAGTAATGCCTGTATACGTGGCAAGCGCAGAGCGAGGGTACGTAGGTAGATGTGGCGTTCGTAGAGGGTATGAGGGGGCGATGGTTGCTTTCAAATGATGCTTCGATGCTTAACGGCTGGCGATGCCTGGGTGTAGATCGTAGAGATCGGCAATGCTGCGCCTATCGACGAGAATATATTTTCCGAAGACGGATCTTTTCGAGATAATGGTTGTTAGGCCAGACAACCCATCTATGTAGCGTTTACTTGAACAAGGCGTAGGGCAGTTATAGTAAAACGATAACAAATTATTTCCTGCAGTACTTCTTGTCATCGCAGCTCTGGTTCTTCCCCTTGATTGTCATCTGTCAGCTCCATTGAGGGATTGAACTTAGGTAATTAAAATTGAAACATTTGTTATTAGGCCATTATTGAAATTTGTACCTTATCTCATTCGTTTGGTTCGCTTAGTTTGTTTTTGGAGTTTTTTCGTTCATTTCTTTCTGAATTGTTCTCCAGCTGGTGCTGAGTGTTGGCGGCCCTTTCGTTCCGCTCTCGGGTGTTGAGATTACTCAAGAGGATTTCTTGAAGTCGCGGCAGTGTACCATCTGCGGCCTAGCTCCCTGCGTGACGGTGTCCTGCCACTTTGACGCCACTACTGTCTCGTCACCTAATCCTTCAACTCAAGCTCCAACCCTACCTTTCCGAGCTGGCTTTCCATTCGACCTTGCCTGAGTGGTCGAGCGGAATTTGTCTACTCTGACTGTTAATTTTAATTGGGTGATTTCGCCCATTTTAACGTAATAAACGTGTATCCTTAAAATTTTAAATGTAAATCTCTAATAAAATTAAACAGCATACTCTGAGACATTATTAGGTCTCGCTGTGAAGGCGATGACCGCAATTGGTTTGCCTGTTACTCTGCCGTTGCAGTTTATTTAAAGTTCTTATTAAATCTTGGAGAAACTTCCTTAAACTCGATTGTGTGAGGGCTTAAAGGCCATAATTCCTCACAATTATATGCTTCACCTTAATCAGTCATTATTTATAAACACATTTAAGGTTTTACACATACGAGGTTTTGAGTCCAATGGTAGTATTTCTTTGTGAGCATAAAAAACATAGAATGACGAACACGAGTGAAGACGTAAGGGGATTTTTCAGGCAAAAGCTAGCAGCCATTAAAATACCACGTTTGTTCTCTGCTGAGATGTTTCACCACGTCTGAAGTAACAAGGTTGTAATTGAAAATATAAGGGCAGAGAAAGTAGAAAAACGATCTGAGCGCTACAATATTAACACACAATAGTGGTTGTGAGTGGCAGGACGCTTTACAGCACACAGACATCACATCCTCTGATCTTCTCGAAGACGTGCTCAGAACAACTCAGAGAGTTTGTTTGTCTTTGCTTTTCCCTCAATCAGAAGTTGCGATCATTAATTCGCGGTTCAGAAACCATGACGTCACACTTTCATGAGATGGAGCCATTCTTCTTATCGCCCACATTTAATGGTCATGGTAGCAAAATTGTAGTACAATCATGTTTTATGAGATTTAACGGCTTCTTAGGTCCCCGATATCAATAATACTGACCCGAGAAATTGATCAACTTTCAGGCAGATGTGCTCTCGTTCTCATCAAACTCTGAGAATCTGACTTGTGCCGAATTTTCGAATAAAAAAAATTTATTTCAGGTGCGAGACAACTCATCCGCTGACTTGGGAACATCTTCTTAGCCTAAATATTTATTTTCAACAATTAGAGCTGTAAAATATCTTGCGCTGTTGAACAAGAATGGTTTTAATTGAATAGGACTTCATTTCAGATTCTGGTTCCAGATTCTTTTTTGAGGATAACATTGCACTTTCGACAGTGGAAAATTACCCTCGACGATGTGGAAAAATGATAGCACACAAGAAATCCGAAACGGTTTTTCTCTCACTTCGTAGTTGTGCGTCTAAACGTCTTGGATCCTACTTAGTAGCGTCCTTCTGCGATAAATCTGGAAAAGAGCCTCCATTTGCGATGAGTTCAATTTAAATGACTGTATTCTACACAACCGAAATGGCGTTTGGAAATTTAGGTGAATTAAACAAATCAGCTACGAAGAAGAAGGTAACAACTTTAGCTCACGGGCATACATTGATGTTCGTCTATGACACTCAACAGCGACGAAATAATTTTAGAATTAGAGGCAAACGCTGCTATCTAAGGATAAATACAAATTCTTGCAGATGCATCCTAAGTTTGCCTAGCTAGAAGTAAAAAATAGCAGCCCTTCTTCAATCCCTTCAGTATGGACGTTGCAGTGTATTCTTAGCAGCGATATACCTAAAAAATGGAGATATGCTGGGACCTGCCGACCTAAAGATTAGGGTTTGATTAAGTACCAGAGTATACGTCAATACTGTTTCATTCAGAAAGTTAGACGCCAATTTAGAAAACATGTAAGCC
This sequence comes from Morinoia aosen, assembly GCA_030386875.1. Classification (NCBI taxonomy): domain Eukaryota; kingdom Metazoa; phylum Arthropoda; class Malacostraca; order Amphipoda; family Talitridae; genus Morinoia; species Morinoia aosen. The sequence goes on from CM059559.1 coordinate 22,303,809, forward strand.
TCTCATTGTTTGTTCTAGTCAAGCTAGAGTAACAAATGGTATAAAAAGAAAAACGGCGTTACTGCACTTTTCAAATGGACAAATGCTCAGAATCAACGCACCGTTCTGGAAACGTTTCGTACTCAACGCTAGTGTAGTGTTGATTAGTGAATGTTAGATGAATTGAATTCATAAATTAAATATTAAGTAAATGAATACGGAGCGTTACAAGAAAAAGTCCTCATTACCTGTTATACGAAATAAAAATATACCTCCATTTAAAACTTGTAGCGAATGCCTTAGAAAAGCCTTTCTCTAGAATCTATGTACGTAGCACTCAAATTTACCTGAGAAAATTTCTCCTGAGGAAGTTTTCCGTATCACAGTGCCCGTAGTCCGTTTTTTGCATGCATCTGTACTTTGGGCAATATTTTATTTTCAAATGATTTGGAATCAACCATTTCAAATACTAGTGAACGATTTCTTCTAATTTCAAATAGTGCACGAAGTCTGTACGCACTTTTAGCCAATTTTTTACCCTTCAAATTGTAGTGCCCTACCTCAGTTACCCCTAAAATCTAATTTCTAGTCATGCAACTGTTCAGTATTCTTAATATGTCCCAATGTAAATTTATTCAACAAAAGTTCCAACTCCTCCACCGCGTATCACCGATACCAACCGCAGGAGGAGAATATAAGTAAGGCCGCTGCTTTACTTGCCTCAAACGGAACTCAATGGCCGAAGCAGCAACAACATCATGGCCTTACAAAATCTTGGTCTATTCACCTTATTCATCGCATAACCTGTACTAATTTAAAATACTTCCTGCGAAATTTTTATACTCGACATCGTGAAATTTGATAATCACGTACAATAGCACGTAGTGCGTTACCAGCAGAAGTCCCTATAATTCTCCGTATCCGGTGGCTCGGCCAATTTATGGGTTTAGTGTGCCTACTTTGCAGGGTCATTATTTGTTGCTTCAAGCAAAGCAAACGTGCATGGGTTTGGTATTAGTGCAAAAATGAGTGAATTGCCTGCGCACTCTTGACTCACTAAGTACCTGCACGTCAATGGTGCGGTGATGGCGCTGTGCAGGAGGGTTCACGAAAACCGAACTGTCTTTTCAAAGGCATAAAGCTTCCTGCATTTTTGGTGTGTAATTCATTACATTTCGAGTATATCACTCCCTGCATATAATTCTGCATTCCAAATTAGATATCTATGATATGCTTAAGGTGCTTAGCTGCTTAGTGATGCAAATATCTATAAAAATACAACAGAACCGTCTCTTTTAAGAAGACTGTTCGTCTATGAGTAAAGCTTGTGTTAACTCGTTCCCAATATTTTGCCAAGGTTAGCCGATACCTGCCGTGGCAGCCTTTGTTCTTTAGACGTGACAGGACAGTGCAGCGTGGCTACGCGGCGGCCTCATCAGTAAGTCCTCGAATCTCATTCTCAAACCTTTGGCGTGATTGTAGTCATGAAGCCTGCTAATAAGTAAGTTCTTCTCTCGACTTGCTTAGATAACGATCTATTTTTCCTCGTCAAATTTTAAATTAGAGTATCGGGCAAAATGTTGAACATGAGGATTTTTGCCAGATTCAAGTGTGAAATCGACAGATAAACTTCGCTGCTGTTTAGCGCTGCAACGACTTAAATTTTTCCAAAAATCTGCTCCAGTATACTCACACGACCGCCGCTCGCACCAGCTAAACTATAGATTGGTCTCACGACGGCCTTGTGAGCGGCTAAAATTCCTCGTAAATACTCGTGCTGAGCTTGACAAGATTTTAAGTTTCAATACCACCAAAAGCGAAACGTACCGCTCCATTTTTTTCATTTCGGAGTTTTATAAGGGTAATTATCTAGGCCAAGAATGTTTCTCTAATATTTTTAATATTGTTCTGTGAGTGCATGGGATTTAGTTATCAAGGTTAACGATGAAATATAAGAAAAAATTACGACACTGAATCATTATAATCAAACGATGGCTGAAGTCATTATCATGCCGCAGCTGATATCATGCCGGAGTCAATATCATGGTGAAGTTTGTATCATAGTGAAGCATACATCATGATAAAGCCAATATCTGATCATGATATCTGAAGACTACAGTTTAGTTCACATTATGGTAAAGCGTTTTGAGCCCTAACTCATTACAAGTCAAAACCTACTCTTGTCGGTTCAAGCCGTTTCCAGCCCTCGCAGCACCAAGTTTGCCCAGCATTGTTTCACTGGAGGCAGTAGCGTGAGCTTTGTCTCAGCCTTCTAAAAAATGATTACCCCTACACGTCTTTTGCGAACGAGCAGTGTACAGTGTACAGTGTACAGTGTACGTAGACTGAACATGCCTAATGAGGTTCGTGTGCTGGAAAGGGAATGAATTTTTATCCCTCTATTGCAGTCTTGGAGATCCGAAATATTGCAGACTTGTTTCTAATGTTTAAAAAATAAAGAAACCTTCGTTCGCGGATTTTATCGTGAAAAGTTTAGTTTAGGCATTCGCTGAGAGGATGCCATACAACAATATAGCTACTTTTAGGGTCTTCTTTTTCGGATACTAATGACCCTGCTAATGACTAAGTTTCATGTAGCGAGACTTGGCGTGGAAGCGCTCTCCTATTTGAATATTCTCATAAGTCAAAGCTTTATGGAGTCTACTGAACGAGATGTTGCATTGCGGAGCTCATTGCTTGTTAATGTGATGTATTATTTGAAATAATTTCGTTGGCTACTGCACGAAAATATCGTCCAAACGAAACACGGTGAATGAGCGAAGCGTCTCATTACTCATTACTTCTGCTCTCAAAAAAATCTCAACCCCTAATGTCTACTATATACAAGCTGCTTACCTGCTCATGAACATAACCATGACTATTGACACTTTTCAGGAAAGTGAGCTCGTTGAAATTCATCGTGTAATGTGAATGCGAAGTGAATTGCATTTACTTCCGCTGCATATTTGTGTAAACTTCTGGTAATCCTGCAGTGTAACTGTTTATCGTTCCAATTTCGAATTCCTAAATTATGTGCAGCGAAAGCTTTAGAAATACATGGTATTTTGCCCAACAGTCCGGTGTCACTTGACATTCGGTGAGGTTTCAAGACATATCTTCCTGCCCCAATTACAATAATGGATCTGACTCGACATCGTTTGAACTCCAGACATACATGTCTTCCTTGCTAAGCTACGATTGTTGCATCTTCACAGTCTTCACAGGATTATCTGTCACTTCTTCATCAACGATAAATCAATAACTAGCTTTCGATAAGGCTGTGAGCCTTTCCTATTAGGTACTGTACTCAGTTTAGTCACCTTCTTCCTCGTAAAAAGCAGCAACTCTGCCTAACAGACAGCCTGCCGAAAAAGTTTTATTACCTGATTGTGTACTTTTTACTATACGTTAGTCTTTTGTGGACTGACGAGCTTATCAATTTCAGGCAGCAAAGAGCTACTTTTCATTTGCATAATTTAATTTACCTCATTTCAAGGATGAGTTAGTGCGAAGTCTTCTTCCGAAAAAAATGGCTTGAAAGCGAGTATTATCGAGCGCTTGAATTTTCTCGACATCAATTTATTTAGCCCAATCTATAAGTGAATCAGCGTCGAAAAGTTTCATTTCTTTAGTCTTGAAGTAGAGAGACTTGTGCGCTGGCACAATTTGCATGTTTGGCGTGAATGTTCCTCAACAATTGCCTTGCTATCTGAGGGAAAGTTTTGGATAAGCTTTATAGAGTCCCCCGAACCCGCGTATGAGTTGGGTACTGCGTTTGAGGTTACTTCATTAAACAAGGCCAGGGTTGTCAAAATGAAAAAGTAGTTAAATATAATATTGGTTCTTTCACATCAATGCGGTGTGGCTTCACTATACATACGGGACTGTTGTATGTGACTGTTACACATGGTACATACTTGACTGTTGCATGTGACTGTTACACATGATACATACATGACTGTTGCATGTGACTGTTACACATAGTACATACTTGACTGTTGCATGTGACTGTTACACATGATACATACATGACTGTTGCATGCGACTGTTACACATGGTACATACTTGACTGTTGTATGTGACTGTTACACATGATACATACATGACTGTTGTATGTGACTGTTACACATGGTACATACTTGACTGTTGCATGTGACTGTTACACATGGTACATACTTGACTGTTGCATGTGACTGTTACACATGATACATACATGACTGTTGCATGCGACTGTTACACATAGTACATACTTGACTGTTGCATGTGACTGTTACACATGATACATACATGACTGTTGCATGCGACTGTTACACATAGTACATACTTGACTGTTGCATGTGACTGTTACACATGATACATACATGACTGTTGCATGCGACTGTTACACATAGTACATACTTGACTGTTGCATGTGACTGTTACACATGATACATACATGACTGTTGTATGTGACTGTTACACATGGTACATACTTGACTGTTGTATGTGACTGTTACACATGATACATACATGACTGTTGTATGTGACTGTTACACATGGTACATACTTGACTGTTGCATGTGACTGTTACACATGGTACATACTTGACTGTTGCATGTGACTGTTACACATGATACATACATGACTGTTGCATGCGACTGTTACACATAGTACATACTTGACTGTTGCATGTGACTGTTACACATGGTACATACTTGACTGTTGCATGTGACTGTTACACATGGTACATACTTGACTGTTGCATGTGACTGTTACACATGATACATACATGACTGTTGCATGTGACTGTTACACATAGTACATACTTGACTGTTGCATGTGACTGTTACACATGATACATACATGACTGTTGCATGCGACTGTTACACATGGTACATACTTGACTGTTGTATGTGACTGTTACACATGATACATACATGACTGTTGTATGTGACTGTTACACATGGTACATACTTGACTGTTGCATGTGACTGTTACACATGGTACATACTTGACTGTTGCATGTGACTGTTACACATGATACATACATGACTGTTGCATGCGACTGTTACACATAGTACATACTTGACTGTTGCATGTGACTGTTACACATGATACATACATGACTGTTGCATGCGACTGTTACACATAGTACATACTTGACTGTTGCATGTGACTGTTACACATGATACATACATGACTGTTGCATGCGACTGTTACACATAGTACATACTTGACTGTTGCATGTGACTGTTACACATGATACATACATGACTGTTGTATGTGACTGTTACACATGGTACATACTTGACTGTTGCATGTGACTGTTACACATGGTACATACTTGACTGTTGCATGTGACTGTTACACATGATACATACATGACTGTTGCATGCGACTGTTACACATAGTACATACTTGACTGTTGCATGTGACTGTTACACATGATACATACATGACTGTTGCATGCGACTGTTACACATAGTACATACTTGACTGTTGCATGTGACTGTTACACATGATACATACATGACTGTTGCATGCGACTGTTACACATAGTACATACTTGACTGTTGTATGTGACTGTTACACATGGTACATACTTGACTGTTGCATGTGACTGTTACACATGGTACATACTTGACTGTTGCATGTGACTGTTACACATGATGCATACATGACTGTTGCATGTGACTGTGACACATGGTGCATACATGACTGTTGCATGTGACTGTTACACATGGTGCATACATGACTGTTCCATGTGACTGTTACACATGGTGCATACATGGTTTTTGCATGTGACTGTGACACATGGTGCATACATAACTGTTGCAAGGGACTGTGACACATGGTGCATACATGACTGTTGCATGTGACTGTGACCCATGGAGCATACATGACTGTTGCATGTGACTGTGACACATGGTGCATACATGACTGTTGCATGTGACTGTGACACATGGTGCATACATGACTGTTGCATGAGACTGTGACACATGGTGCATACGTGAATGTTGCATGTAATTGTGACACATGGTGCATACTCGACTGTTGCATGTGACTGTTACACATGGTGCATACATGACTGTTGCATGTGACTGTGACACATGGTGCATACATGACTGTTGCATGTGACTGTGACACATGGTGCATACATGACTGTTGCATGTGACTGTTACACATGGTGCATACATGACTGTCGCATGTGACTGTGACACATGGTGCATACATGACTGTTGCATGTGACTGTGACACATGGTGCATACATGACTGTTGCATGTCACTGTGACACATGGTGCATACATGACTGTTGCATGTGACTGTGACACATGGTGCATACATGACTGTTGCATGTGACTGTGACACATGGTGCATACATGACTGTTGCATGTGACTGTGACACATGGTGCATACATGACTGTTGCATGTGACTTTTACACATGGTGCATACGTGACTGTTGCATGTGACTGTGACACATGGTGCATACATGACTGTTGCATGTGACTGTGACACATGGTGCATACATGACTGTTGCATGTGACTGTGACACATGGTGCATACATGACTGTTGCATTAAGTGAGAACAGCTGCGCTCATGAAACGGCTTGAAACTTTAAAATTTGTGCTTTCACAGAAGTCTAAGTTCAGCTTTTCTCCCTCATGAATTGAGCTTGTTTCTCTCTAATCTATATATTAGCGCCTGATCTCTAATGAGTTATGTTAAGTCGAACATGTCTTGTGTCGGCAAAAAATGAATAAAGGATTATGTTTTACTGCGCCTCATCCATTTACAAGCAGTTTACTAGAATTAATTTATATCAAACTAGAGTCCACTTGAAATTCAGAAACGATGGAAATAGGTAACATTGTGATGCAATTTTAATTCTTTCAAATTTTGTTTGCTATTGTTTGCTTCTACATTTTACGAGCTCCATGGCTGATCATTCGCACACACGCAACATAGACGTGGGCTCCCGGAGCTGATCAAGAATGTGTCTCATTTTCAAGTGCTCTTTATTGCTCATGTGCGAGCTTTAATTGATCTTGAAATGATGCGATTCCATTGATACAATGCTCATTTGAAGTTGTTGTACTGGGATTTCAATAGTGCGTATAAAACGCAGGCTTCACAGTAAACTTGGACTCAATTAGTTTCTACTATTAGGTAAACAATCTTCTACGTGCTGATGGACACTCTTAAAACCCCAAATGCAGGAATATGTGAAAGATTTTTCTCTTGCTGCATTAAGAATGTCTTACAAAAACTCAATAAAGGACCTTTATTTGAGAGTTTTCGATGAGTTAATTTTCATTTTCTTGTTGTAGGCCGGCCATTTTTTGTGCGGTATGCAATCAGTGCACTTAATTATGAACATGCCACTGCAGAGAATTTGAATTAGGTGGACGCGACTTTCAGGGCGCGATTTACAACACTGGTGCAAAACATATCAAGTACAGAGATTCTGCAGTTATTTATGTTCATGCGCACGATAAACCAATATTTTTCAACCAGTTCTGTTGTAAAATCTTTTATATTTTCGAAAAACACTCAACTTGTCTCGAATTTGAAGTTGACAGCGAGGACGGACATCAGTCAGAGCCTTGGTTACGGCCTACAATTCCCTCTAATGCGCACACATGCTTGAATTTCTTGCCTCTGAACGAGACTTGTCAGAGGGAATTGCTCAGGAGGCACGGCATGGCGTGCGGATGAAGCGATACGCGGTGCCGGAAGGCCGCTACGCGGGCGCATCCGCAGCGACGCGACGGCTCGATAGCCTGACCTTCGATCCGCGAAATCGGAGGCATCAGCTCGCCATCGTGGCCTTTGACCTTTGTTCGACGATCACAGAAGCTCGAGAATTACGGTACTTCTACTATTGCATGGTTGTGATCAATCATTCTGTTGTTTAATTAACGAGTCTCAATGTTTTATCAAACCGAAAATCAATGCTGCGTTTGTTGAGAAAGCTAAATATGGCCCATAACTCTAATTCGTGCTTATATCTACGTTGTAACTTAACTACGCGCGCTTCCGTTGCTTAATTTTCCAGAAATTTGACCCAGAACCTCGATTTACTTTTATTTTGGCTCAGGGCAACCAATTTTGGCCGATCAAATTTTCTAAAGAGGTCAACTTTATTATTTCCGCCACCATTGTAGCTTCTCAGTAACACCCTCGCACCCCTTCCAACGGTGGACCAATCAACGCACTGCATCTGCCCGAGTAGAGCGACATCATTGGCTCACAACTGTCCAGAAATTTCTTAAACTTTACAGAATGTTTGGCACTCGGGCCCAGGCACCGCTGAGTGCCCTGATGCCACCGCGCTTCCAATGTTCGACAGTTTGACATCCTTGCCATCAATGTGGATCATGCAAATACGGGCCTTTGTTTTGAGGCGAGAAGTAAACTTCTATGCGGAGGTGTCCGCAATTCTGCAGTGGCAACGCCTCTCCGATTCTGTAGACATTTGGGTGTCAGCAACTGTGTGAATATACCAATGCCATCTTATTTCATAAATTAATATCATGTTCATAGTAGCGATGCCGCAGAGAGTAAGTTTTTCAATTTATTTATTAAACATTTCTTTTTATTTACAGCTCATGCAACTTCAGCATGCTCTCAGCATCGTTCGCAACTACGCTAACTGCTCTCACTTGAGACATACGGACTTTCCTCGTAAACCTTCGCTAGGCTGGATAAGGATAGGAAGACATCGGCAGCCATTAGGAGGCAGCTGTAATGCCAAATGGTAGTTGACAAAGTTCGCAGCTGCAGCGATTTCTTCTTCAGAAGTTCGTTCTGCGGTCTTTGGTGCAAGTTATTTCATCAGTCGAACACCTCACCATACATGGGACATCCTGCAATATGTATTGGCATGCATCGTGAGTAACTTCGCATCTAATTTAGGCTATAGCCAATGTTGTCCAGTAATTATGGGAATTCATATTTATGTAATTCTAATTGAACCACTTTCTTGAAAGTTAAAAAGTTCAAATTCATTTTTAAGAAAATTGAGAACAAAAACTTGGGATGAGGAATAATTTTGAGATGCTTAAAAAACGCGTTAAAATAGTTCAAATGCGTCGTTAGTACCGTCAACAAAGTCATGTAATGGACTGGTTAATGAATAGTATCCGTCTGAGATTTTCACTTTCATGAAGCGTCTACAGGAGAAAACTTTACAAGTGTGAACTGTGCTTCACCATTTGCGCTAAATAAATGAATAAATATTATACCCTCACCTCTAGAAGCAATTTTTAACATCACTTAAAATGCCAATAAAGACATTTAATGCCAGGGCAGTTGGTTACGAGCTCCTACCGTGAATGCAACAGATGTAAGAAGCTTCCAAGACACCCTCACAATTTCAGAGTCAACGCAAATTTTAGCTTGACCTATTTGGCAACACTGCCCTCAGTTGCGTTCGCGCGGTTGTGGTGAGTGGGAGTGCATGAGTGCCATACTTGCGACGTCGAAGCGGCAATTTCTTGATCGCACGCGATTAGAGGCTTTGTAGAGGAAATTTCTACGGAAAATTTTCAAAAAGTGAAGATAGTTTCGAGTGAAGTTATAAATGACTATTTTTCCCGTGTGCAAACAAAGTGATTAGATTTGTGCTATGAAACGATGAACAGTATAAAAATGAACATGAATCATTAAATTGACTGACGTTTAGATGTCAATAGAGGATTATCAGCACTTATCATGTAAGTTATTCAGGTATTTTGTGTGCAATTGTTGGTCTTGCATGTCTCACTCGATAACATCTTCTAGAATAATAATAAATGTTGATAAAGTACTGTCTATTGTTTATTATTTTGTGGACTTTCGCAGCATTGTTTCAGTGTTGACTCTGTGATGTGAAGTTCTGAAGTCAAGTTCGAGTTTCTTGCATTTGGGCTCGACGTGGTGAGAAGTTATGCTATTTTGACTTGAGGGTTGACTTGAGGGAAGATTGTTTGAGGGTTAATTTGAAGGTTGAATTAAGGGTTAACTTGAGGGTTGACCTGAGGGTTGACTTGAGGGTTGATTTGAGAATTGATTTGTGGGTTGGCCTGAGGGTCAACTTGAGGGATGAATTGAGGGTTGACTTGAGGGTTGACTTGAGGGTTGACTTAAGGATTGAACTGAGGAACAAATTAAGGGTTGATGTGAGTGGGCTTACTTACGAAGGCTTATTGTTGACTGGAGAGGTATTACTTGAAAAGAATTATTGCTGACTTGAGAGGGCTGAATTAAAAACGTTGGCACGAGAGCTGACTTGACTGCCAGGGGTTCTTAAACTTTTTTCAACCAAGGACTACTTTTATTACAGAAAATAAGCTGAGGCCCCATCACATGTGTTTCCCTCATGAAAGACATACATATGTATTATGTATCCACTGTTAAATTCGTTGAATTTTTTCGTACCCCTGTCAAAGTGGCACGGATCCCTGAAGGTCCGCGAACCCCACTTTGAGAACCCCTGGTCTACGCGCAATGAGGCCCAGAAGGCACGGCTGCGCCGGACGCAAGCACCGTGGCGTGCAGCGCTCCCTGGTGAAATTATCCCTGGTCAATAAATGCTTGTACGCTCGTGCAGCTCGCAGGCATGACCTTTGCTGGGCATTGTAATTTGCATACTCTCTCAAATGTGACGAGAAAATTCTACTATCTCGAATTTCACAGGCGAGCTAACGCGAGTGGGCCAAAAATCTTCGATGTTCTTACGCGCTCGATCATTTACTTATGAAATCTAACTGAAATAAAAAGCTTCCACCGAAAGAATGGCATTCGCTGCATAAATTTTGAGTCTCGCACTAAAAATGAAGGTTGATGGCATACACTGTAGCGGAAGGGACTTTAAATTGGGTAATACAGATTCATTTGGTGCTGTAGATCGTAAAATTTTTGCATTTTAGTTATTCTTACTAAGTCGATACCAGATACCAGATCACCCGTGGCCAGTTAGGCCAGGTTGTTTATTTAATTAATTCATGGGAAATATTTTTGTAAGTTGTGAATACATAGTAAAGTGCGCTGAGATTTTTTACTTTTGCCCAATGTTATTGCTAGAAGCAATGGCTGAACTTTGTTTCGCGCCATTTATAAAGTAGAGCGAGAACGGTGACAACTCATCAAGCAAGCAAACTAGATAAGTAATCAGATTTTAATTATTAAATAGATAAACAAGCAACTTGTGTATGGCTTGTTCTGACTTACGCGCACACAGGAATAAAAAGTTGCTGTGAATGAAATCTAACATTGAAGTCAAATGATGAAATGGAGAGTGATATTGATGCTGATTCCGATCTGTGCGTGTGTGCGTGCTGCATTGATTAATTCAATCTAGTAGCCCAGTTTTATAGCGCAGGTGCAGAACGCAACGAACTTTGTACGCACGCTATGTGTGTGTGTGTGATGTTCGTAATCTAATTTATTCTCATTCGCAAATGACATCATAAGTTGTAGTAAAGAGACACATTACGTGAGACGAAAATGCTGCATTTTCAAATTTGCATATGGTGTGTTTTAACGGCTCGTTTATAATATAATAGAATATTTAGACTGACGATTCACATCAGTTCAGGTGGCTTAATTCACAGCAGAATTAATTTTATGCTTAATAATAAATTATTCACGGAAAACTTTTTGTATTCAGACTTTTTAGTTTTTGCCATTTGAATGATATCACGAGAAAAATCCTTTTGAAGGTTGACTCATGGTAGCAAGGTTCAAAATCGCCGAGTAGATAAGTATGTTCCAGTATTTCTGGAGGTTTAGCTTCGGCGAGCGTTATCCCTGACGACTGGGAAAAAACGTTGAGTGCAAACGAGAATACTAATGTTTGTTGAGTTTACGGCAACAAAAAAAACGTACATCAGCTCATTCGAATTAAATGTAAAAATTCAGGAATTTATTGCTAGCACCGACTGTCTGCCGTGAAATTCCTGAAATTCCGACTGTCTCGTTTGCAGCGAGACCAGCAACGCTTTCGCTACTCTCGCGATTATCAAACGTAATCGTTATTCCTGGTCGTGAACTACAAGCCCAGCCTGCACGACCTGAATGGAAGTTTTTCACGTGCTAGAATATCGGAGTAAAATATTTACGAGTGGCGTTCAGAGGTCCGGCTGCTTCAGTAGTAGCGTCATGGGACTGAGATGGACCTCTTCCAATATGCCTGAAGTTCCAACGTCCTGAGTAAGTCTGCACTTGCGTCGCTAGAGAGTGCGCTCTTGCTCTGGTAGGTGCTTGTTGTGGCTCGAAAAGTGTTCTTTGTTGATGTCTTCCAGTGAGTGCATTCGGCGACGAGCTCATGGTTACGCATTAAATTCTCGTAAGAAAATTTACGAGCGTTACGAGGTTCAGTAGCACGAAATGCAGATGTGAGTTGGAGAATGCCGGTATGGCAACTGGAGCGCTGCGATTTGTGGTCTCCTGCATTTTTTTTCGCCCCAGCCAGTCACGGCTGTCGGAACGTAAAACTTCTATGTTGAAATTCAGGGACTGCGAATTTGATGGAACTGAATTAAGTATTTATATTGATATTCGTGAAGCACTTAACATACTACGTAAAATTATTGTGCATTAATATGAGGATATATGATAACGCGAGACTTTTAGGTTATAATTGCGGATTTCAAACTCTGAAAGCTGCAAAGGTCATGAAGGCTGCAGATTTATTGGACCTTGTGTTGCTCAACGTAACAAAATCGAACGATTCTAGGAGCTTCGATCAAATTTTATTTACCACCCAGCGCTGTAGCCCAGTAAAAATTAACTGCACCGTTCCCCGTGATCTGGCTGACTAGGAAAATTTTAATTGCTTTTTGTAGACTTCCTCGGGTTAGATTTTCAGACAATGTACGGCGTCGGTAGAGTAGGCAGCATGGAATGAAAGTGGAATTTGCTACACCACGTGCAATGAGGCCTATTTTTAAATGAAACTTATCGCAAAAATTATTCAGCATCTAGCCGCCCTGCAGGGTGGCCAGGAAAACGCTCCGAAATTACAACTTGGAGCTATGAATCCATTCAAGAGTGAGCAGCGTGCGTGGAATCTGATTCGCCCACAGTTCCGTGATGCAGACAGGACATATTATTTGTAAATAATTCCCTCCTCTGTTAAAATAGCCTCCCTCCCGAGGGTTTAAATGCTAAAATAACAAGTGCATTTTTTTCACCTCGCGTATAGTATCAATTGCTTTTTTTTAAGAGGCAAAAAACCTTTTTTTGAAATACATTCCTAATTGACCAAGCCAGCCCCAATCACACAATCGCTCTCAATTTTAATCAGAGATCGCCGGCAGGAGCTGCGTAACGCTTAATTACGCAGCACAGATGTGCGTCCCGCAGAATTTGGCAGCACAGCACCAGGTGCTGATCTAGACATTTCCAGCTGGAGAGATGAGTCCGTGTAAAAATAAACAACGAGCGCACGCAATCTGATTCGCACTCGATTCCCCTGAGGGAGAGAATTGCACTTGCAGTCACAGTTTGTGGGTGCACGGGACCCATTGTTAGCGCGAGAGTGTTTGACAAAAAAAAAAAAACGATCCTTTCGTTGAACTGAGAGGTAAGTAAATTAATTACAAGTTTTGGATCCTTTTGGTCAAGGAAAACCTGCGAAGATGACTCATTCCTGCTCGCTAAATTTAAGCCTATTGCTGTTTTGGGGGACGGTCAAATTGGCGAAGGTAGACTTGGACACAGCTTATGAGAGTTTATGTCCAATTAAATAAATTAGGAAGAGGTGGATGGCATGCAGAAAAATCACTGAGCATCGAAATCAGCATATAAAAAAACAAGTCATGCAAAATTGCACAGCGAATATAGCCTGAGTTACTTTACACGAGTGGAGAAATTGATATCTTATAACCTAGCGCAATCAAATCAGAGTAGGAATTTCGTTCTTGCAATTGATTTTAGTGAAGGGTAAGTATAGAAAAATTTCACGACTAGTAAGATTTCCTCGTTTAATGATGAATTTGGTCTTGAAAGGGAGTTTTTTATCACTTATAATAATTTTAAGAGCACTCAAGTCTCAACACAACCGAAATGGATTTTCGTGGTGATATATATTGCAGTACTGAATAACTTCCAGAGCTCTATAAGTTCTGTCATTCACAAAAATCTGCAGATTGAGCGATGCATCTTAGATGAGCCCTTGCAGAGGGCCTGAGCACGAGGACCTGTCCTGGTCCCAGCGCATGTTTCCCAATTAAGGAAGCCTCTTTAGCTGCTCGGGTATGGCTCGTCAGGCCCCGGCATGGCTGGAGCCTCAGGGCGATTGCTGGGTTAGCTTTAGTCGAATGCTCGAATTTTTTGCACGACGCATGTTAAAGTTTCGCTTCGTCATATGCAGTGAGTGCTCTCGTGAAAGTAGAGGCAGAGGACAAAGTGGACATTTTGTATCAAGTGAAATGAATATTATAGATGCTAATCACGTGAGTTTGCCAAGGTCTCACGGTCAGTCTTGAAAATGTTTGTCCAAGCAAATTAATACGTTGTTTATGAAGAAGCTTTAAAACTTATTCTGTTCAAGCGTGCATATTAAGTTTAATACTACAAAGTTTTTGCGTCAGTGCTGTTAGTTTAAAATGTCGACTCAGAAAATTCCAAACAAAATTTAAGGAGAGGGAAAGAACTTTAATTGTTTCAGTATTATTTTTTCTCGTTGTTTTGGATACCATTTTATACGTGTGATATGCAACAGAAGGCAGTTCAACGCGCGTTAAATGCAGCCCACATTTTTTCTAGCCTTTACTGCAGCGCCGAAACCAGGGCAGGCTATGAAGTGGATGCTTGCGTGGTTTCTCTTCAATATCCATGTGGAGATCTTGAAAAAATGCACTTCCACCTCAAGAATTGCTATTTTAGAGATGTCATTTTTGAAGTGGCGCTGATTCAAGCATCATGTTGCATTCAAATATTAATGTATCGTACTCATTCATATTCTCCGTAAAATTATATATTGCGATACTACTTTTATGAGTGCTCGACTGGTTTGCACGTTACAAGGAATTTAACAATTTTTACACGACAGATTTTGGAACTGATTCCCAAAAAATAAGATTGTAAGCTGGTAATCACAAATAAGACGCTTTTAAAGCAACAGAGGTTAATTTAATATATATTTTACCTCCTAGAGTTCCTGTAAATGTTGTGTGTAAGAATTTGTTATCATTTAATATGCACGTCATTTTGATATGCTTGCTATATTAAAGTGTATATTTATTACATGTTAGCTGCAGCTACACGTGACGGCTTCCGACCAATTCGAGTCTACAGTCTGAATTTGTTGGAAAACGTTGCAAAACTCGTAAATATGTATATTTCATGTTTTAGGTGAGCTAAGCCGAACTGTCGCCCAGGTGCTGGTAAACTATCGCAAATGAAGGCATATCAAATAGTGTGTGAAGTGGGCCTAGAGAAGAATGAAATTAAAGCGTGACGACATATACGAGTCGAGATAGATGCTCGTTCTCGTGCTGTGCCGTGTTGTCAGACGCCAGCCCAACCTCATGTGTCCAACTCATCACACATTTGCTGGCCGTAGTACACCACACATGGAAGCTTGGTGCTGAGTGCGAGCGTCCTCCGCTGGCTGAATGCGTTAGGAAGGTTGTGCTTCTGTGAGTGTGTCAAGCTCTTTGAATTTGTTGAAAGAATTGTGAATGTGCAGAATAGTTACTGCTATTGTAAAGGTTTTGCTTACGTTTCAGTAACGAACGCTAAATGTACTGTCGGGGACACACAGCCTTTACTTTTCATGCAGTGGCTCAGGTATTTAACCAGGAATTTTTTAAAAGCATAGTGTGCAACTAGAAGCTCACAAACCCCTAATTAACGCAGTTTGTCACTGTCAGCACCCACTCCTAATTAACGCAGTTTGTCACTGTCAGCACCCACTCCTAATTAACGCGGTTTGTCACTGTCAGCACCCACTCCTAATTAACGCAGTTTGTCACTGTCAGCACCCACTCTTAATTAAAACGCAGTTTGTCACTGTCAGCACCCACTCCTAATTAACGCAGTTTGTCACTGTCAGCCCCCACTCCTAATTAACGCAGTTTGTCACTGTCAGCACCCACTCCTAATTAACGCAGTTTGTCACTGTCAGCACCCACTCTTAATTAAAACGCAGTTTGTCACTGTCAGCACCCACTCCTAATTAACGCAATTTGTCACTGTCAGCACCCACTCCTAATTAACGCAGTTTGTCACTGTCAGCACCCACTCTTAATTAAAACGCAGTTTGTCACTGTCAGCACCCACTCCTAATTAACGCAGTTTGTCACTGTCAGCCCCCACTCCTAATTAACGCAGTTTGTCACTGTCAGCACCCACTCCTAATTAACGCAGTTTGTCACTGTCAGCACCCACTCCTAATTAACGCAGTTTGTCACTGTCAGCACCCACTCCTAATTAACGCAGTTTGTCACTGTCAGCACCCACTCCTAATTAACACAGTTTGTCACTGTGAGCACCCACTCCTAATTAACGCAGTTTGTCACTGTCAGCCCCCACTCCTAATTAACGCAGTTTGTCACTGTCAGGCCCCACTCCTAATTAACGCAGTTTTTCACTGTCAGCAATCACTCCTAATCAACGCAGTTTTTCACTGTCAGCACCCACTCATAATCAAAACGCAGTTTGTCACTGTCAGCACCCACTCTTAATTAAAACGCAGTTTTTCACTGTCAGCACCGACTCCTAATTAACGCAGTTTTTCACTGTCAGCACCGACTCCTAATTAACGCAGTTTGTCACTGTCAGCACCCACTCTTAATTAAAACGCAGTTTGTCACTGTCAGCACACCCTCCTAATTAACGCAGTTTTTCACTGTCAGCACCCACTCCTAATTAACGCAGTTTTTCACTGTCAGCACCCACTCCTAATTAACGCAGTTTTTCACTGTCAGCACCCACTCTTAATTAAAACGCAGTTTGTCACTGTCAGCACCCACTCTTAATTAAAACGCAGTTTGTCACTGTCAGCACCCACTCATAATTAAAACGCAGTTTGTCACTGTCAGCACCCACTCTTAATTAAAACGCAGTTTTTCACTGTCAGCACCGACTCCTAATTAACGCAGTTTTTCACTGTCAGCACCCACTCCTAATTAACGCAGTTTGTCACTGTCAGCACCCACTCATAATTAAAACGCAGTTTGTCACTGTCAGCACCCACTCTTAATTAAAACGCAGTTTTTCACTGTCAGCACCGACTCCTAATTAACGCAGTTTTTCACTGTCAGCACCCACTCCTAATTAACGCAGTTTGTCACTGTCAGCACCCACTCATAATTAAAACGCAGTTTGTCACTGTCAGCACACCCTCCTAATTAACGCAGTTTTTCACTGTCAGCACCCACTCCTAATTAACGCAGTTTTTCACTGTCAGCACCCACTCCTAATTAACGCAGTTTTTCACTGTCAGCACCCACTCTTAATTAAAACGCAGTTTGTCACAGGCAGCACCCACTCTTAATTAAAACGCAGTTTGTCACTGTCAGCACCCACTCTTAATTAAAACGCAGTTTGTCACTGTCAGCGTACGAAGTCGCTTTAACACTTCGCCGCTGTTGGCAAGGAACACATTATTGTCGTTCAACTTATGAAGTATTTTGCGAGCAATTGGGAAACTTCTGCCTGGGGGGAGCAGTCAAATGACGAATGTGATCCAAATACTTGCAACTGAAAGTCGAGGAGAGTCCGTGTCAAGTAAAATAAAATCAGGTCTCTTAGGTGTCCACATGTTCCCTTACAGAAAGAAAATAAGGCATGAACGATTGCCCAGCGAGTGTAGTTTGTTCTTAAACTTTTGCTTCAAATACGGAAATCGATTTAGGTAGCTTAATACAAGCCACCGAGATAAGAATATCTTCGTCCAGCCCTTTTATTATTCTGATAAAACCAAACATACCTCTTACCGCGATTCACCTTTGAATCACCTCATAGGTTAGCTATTTGGATTAAGCTATTATAATACTAACATAATCTGTCAATTTAGAACGATCAAAACTGAATGCTAGCATCCAGTGAACGTAATATGTGTCCACCGTGTTAAGAGCTATAGTGCCGCGTTCACCGGCTCAGTTGAGCGTCATAATTTATCAACGAGCAGAAACGCATGTGCATTGTGCATGGATCGATTTACTATCTAAACATAGGAAGGAACATTGTGAGAATTGGCTCCAGCCACTTGCCATGCGTTAGGGCCATTCAGTAGCTCAGTTGTGGAGTAGATTTGATCCACGGTTTCGCTTGGACCGCTGCATGGTGTCGCCTTAGTCTATGCTTCCCAAGAGATAGCTTAGCTTTAGCTTCAAGTCGTATGATCATAAATCAAAATATGCGCTGTCAAACTCTTTTAAAACCAGGTTGATAACATTTGAACAGAGGCGTCTCAGTTCTTACTCCAAACATTGCGACCTGGTGCATTTACCATGCTATGTTACACTTTTTTCAGTAGTAACATAGAGGTAACCTGTATGGAAAATTCATTGGGCTGATCGGAGCCCTCCAATGTCGCTGTAAAGTTAACGTCAGGGGACCCGACGTCGTCTCTATACAACCTAGGGCCTCAGCATCTTCTGCGCATCGAGGTGTTTTGTCCTGTGTTGTGTTTTGTCCTCCTCGAATCATTAAATCCTAATTTTTTTTCCAGATAACTAATGTACGAGAACATTAGTTACCTGAAAAACAATTAGGATTTAATGAGGTGTTAAGATCTAGTGTATCACACATCAGATCAATTCTTGAAGCCCGAGTCTGCGTCTGAAGTTCAAAGGGTGCGAGAATATTGTGGTCCTCAACACAGGACAAAACACCTCGATGCGCAGAAGATGCTGAGGCCCTAGGTTGTATAGAGACGTCGTCGGGTCCCCTGACGTTAACTTTACAGCGACATTGGAGGGCTCCGATCAGCCCAATGAATTTCCCCATACAGGTTACCTCTATGTTACTACTGAAAAAAAGCGTGGCCGGGAGCTAGCAAAAAACACAACCAGCAAGCGAAAAAATATTAAACTTCCTTAAGTATTAGAGTCCATTCGTGACCTGTTGCGCTCAGTTTTTTCCGTACTTGAATTTTGCCTTGTGTTTTGGCTAAAGCATGTAGCTTAATTTTACTTTTTGTTATCTCAGAAATTGGCTTATGGATGGCGACGGGGAAGTTCTCCCACAATAATACGCTTTATTCGTTACTATACTATAGAGTGTTCCTGTATCGTTATGAATGACGATATTTGATATTAGCAGCAATTTTTAACTACTTGAAGGATATGTTTATGAGTATTGTTAAGATTAAAGGCCCGTGTATTTTACAGTATGTTTCATAAAAACCCAAACCGAGTATTTATTTTCCCGGATCAGTAATACCATCATAGGGTACCATAAGCATTTAATTTCAAGCAAAATTATGATGGTATTACTGATACCGGTATTTTTTTTGATGGTATTACTGACACGAAAAAATAAATACTCGATTCGGGTTTTTGTGGGACATACTGTATGTTGAACCGATGGAAGTCATTCTGGCCATTTTGCTCCCCCTTGGAGTCCGCTGTAGGGTTGTCCGTGGAGACATTGCGCTACTCGTGGATGTATGTACGATTCCTGCTACAGATATGAGGTGCACTGATAGTTTCTATCCTCATCAGTGTACGTTTTAAAATTAGAGCTCGTCAATGTTTATTCAAGCTATCTAATGCAGAATCAACAGCACTTGTAGCAGGAGTGTGCTGTGGGCTTAGATTTGTAGTTAGGTAGGTAGGCCTCAGCTTGCGTTCTTTACTTCTATTTCTCTCCCATGGGAAACGTTAGCGTACCTAGCAGCTGACCGACATGAGTGTCTTCATCTTCACATCATTCTCATTTTCTTCTTCTCATTGAGAAGCTCGTGCATTAAATATTCTTTTTGACAGCGTAGCAAGCTGCGCTAGAGAAATGCTGAAATGCGCCGCCCTTGTTGTGCACTCTAGTGTGAGACGAAGATTAATTTATAAATTCCTAGTGTATTACTGAAACGTCATTGTATCGCTGTAGCGTCTTTGACACAAGACCCGTGGAAAATACACTGCAATGCTATTCATAATGTCTAAAACCTCATGTAAAACCCATACTAGAACCTCATGTAATGATCCGAAATGTTGCTTGCATTTAACATGCTGTACCTTTACTTTATAGCCGTAAACAAACTCCATTTACATTTTTTCCTGAGAAGCAATTAATTCGAGTATTGAAATAAAAAAGCCAAACTGATAACGAGTAAGAGCATAGGAATGATTTAAAACCATTTATGTGTCTTAAGGATTGTTTTAAGAACATGATTTTAAATATTAGTTAGCTACACCTTGCTCGTACCAGTACCTCAACCAGAGCCTGAACATTAGTAGCATCACCCGCGCGTTGCTGAGATTCTCCGCCGTCGCTTTATTTTCTCCTCACGAGCGATCCTGGTCGAGATTCGATTCCTATTTGTGTAGGGATGACATCCGTATGGATTTCAATATATTGTACATAAATTGCAATTTAAAAACAAAAGTTTGCCAGAATTTTTTTAGGTCTCGGGTATCCTGTACACAGAGTGGGAGTAGGGACAGATCGAGGAAGCAATCAGGAAACTGTGTATTGTTGCACAGGAGGGTAGATTTGTCCGTTCCCAGATGTTTTCACTATTGCGGTTAAATAAATTAAGCACTTAAAATTCAAGTCTTCATTAATTACCCATTTCATTTAAAATTCATTTCTATTTCTCAGTAGATTGAATGTGGAACATTGTTATTTAATTCGAATGAATGGGGAACATTGCAGAAATTGGTAGTTATTTATTTTTAGCTGAGCTGAGGTTTAGCGCCCATCTCTTAAAACCCTCGCAGAATACAAAACAATAAGCTGTACATAGTGAGGCAGAACTGATTTGTGTGTTTTGGTACAATGTTGTCGGCAGTTTTTGCCGGACCAAGGATCCAGTCCTGAACTATTTTATTTGCACTCAGTGTTTGTTTGCTTGCGCTTGAAGCTGGTGAGCTTCTTGTTTTGATGGATTGAACCTGAAGCCCGTCGGTGGTATTCATTATGCTCCTGTCTTATGTGTTTGGCGAGCGTCAACGCTTGATGGAACGAAAGTAACGCATCAAGCCGCATAAAAATACAGCAAGCGAACTTTGATGTAAATGAACGAAAAATACTGCAACTGAACCTTGGCAGTAAAAATTCAACGTGTTATCAATTAGGCACGTTCCGCAGTTATTTCTTTCGTACGCGAAATTACAGTGGATCCAAAGCTCAATTATGCACCCAAACTTCGCTTTTTTGAATGGAAAATGAAGTCCACGGATGCGCTTTAGAGCCGCAGAAAGGTTTAATGAGTGAGTCACGAGCTCACCAAAATTCTTCAGATTTCGGCATTCGCTACTGGAAAGTAACAAAGTTGGAGATTGAATCACTGTAGAAGCCCGATGCGTTGCTGCCTGCTGGCTAAATTCACAAGTTTTGTACTTTTAATTCGTGAGCCTAGCACTGCTCACAAACACGCATAACATTGCTACCCAAAATATAAAAGGCTTCTCGTATATGAATTGCTTAGAGTTTAGGGTTTAATTACTGAGAATGAAATTGTGACGTGCGGCTGGAGAGATGTGTTGGCGCGTCACGTCGCGTTATGCTTTCATCACGACATCCAAGCCTCCTCCACTTAATTATTGTTGTGTGGCTGCAACACTGCTCTTCGGAACGTTGCTGTAATGCTGCCCACAAATATTAATCTCTGTGCGCACAGCTGTGACAGTGGTCACTGATACACAGCTATAATAATGCTGGTACGTGCTTCAATGTACGCATTGTGTTATGTGTAATGTTTTATCAGTCAGATTGTCAATGCTACGTGGAATTTGAGTAAATGTAATTCATTTTCAACTCGGCCTGTAACTTCGCGTTAACGTGTCGGATTCAAACCGTTGGTTTTGAAGAAACGCAAAACAAAAGAGCATGTACAATCTCACCAAACTTGGAAAAGCACATTCTCACCATACTTGACTATTATTATAATCCTACCTATTTTATGTCTTTTTTTATCGTTACGCATCGCTGTATATAACTGTTCTTATTTCTCCACTGATGCGGAATCGTAGTGAAATCATCATCATGATAGTTTTTCCGAATGATTCATACTCTAATGCTGCGCTGTATTCGTGCTTTTATTTTTTTTACCGAACCAAACATCACATAAGAATAATAATAATATAGGGATCCATTTATGTTTTTCCCATGTGAGTAACTTTCACTTTAGAGCATCATACACCAATCTCTAGATAGCATAGGTCAAAAATATCAGAAAATAAAAATTAATTTAGTGAAGTATCTTCAACTCAATGTCAATTTCCGTCATCCAGGCTATGATCATTCCATGAATGTGAGAATTTGTTCTGAAACACAAGGTATTAATGTTATAAGGTAGTGTAAATTGTTATCAGCTCGACTTTCAAGAACTTCATTGACGCTTGCAAATCTATTGTTAACTGGGAAGTGGAAGAACTTGAACCAAGTTATAAATTTACTGCAGAGATTAAGAAACCTCGATGAAGGGAATCGTACACGTGTATCCGAAGTATTTGTAGAAAACACAACACGAATTCATGGAAGTGTTACTCATCTCGCTCATAGGTCACCGAAGGTTGAATTGGCGTCGAGCGCTCAGACTCATTTAAATTTTTCCACAACACAGAAAAGGAGCAAGCAAGAGTCAATCGGGAGATGACAATGAAAAGTTGAAAGATGCTCGATGGATGATTTAGTGACTGCATTTGAAGGCTGAAGGTATTACTTCATAGTATGACGGTAAAGATGACTGATACCAGGAATTTTTCGGAATCGTGCCCAGTGTATGAGGTGAAACATCAAAACGTTATCGTCGTTGTTCAGTCTAGGATTCGAATGACGTCGCGTTCTAAGCCTCACGAGGAATGCGCTTTCTTTGCCCCTGGTTGGCTGTTTCTAGATAGTTGTGACTGAATATTAAGTGAGCCATATTATCTAATGATCATGAATTTAGCTCCCATTCTGATCAGTGTCACGAGACGTAAGCGAGCCACATCATCTAATTATCAAAAATTTAGATCCCATTCTCATCAGTGTCACGAGACGTTTTATCCAATGTTAGTTTACATTAACAAGAAAGGTTTATCATTCCAATCAAGCCAGATATATATCATCTTGTACATTGATTTTTCAAATCTCTTACAACTAACACCAGGACGTAATCACGGTTACCCCTGGTTAAGCCGTTACCCATTTCCGAAACGTACCGCGTTGGAGTAGGAAATTGTGGCTTTCTCTCTTTTCCCAACTGGGAGAATCCCCGGGCGGCATTGGCAGGATTTGAACTGCCCACCTTTCCTGTGTAACAAGAGTATCCAAGATTAGGGGAATAGCCCACCTCCATACACATATGTAAATTATGATGTGATTTGCACAAGTATAACATAAACAGCATTAACATAACAATACACAGCAATGAGCTTGCTAATTCTATGAACAATAGACTTGTAACTCCATGTCCATATTTTACACAGGTTTTCTGCGTTCATGAGGCCAGATCTGTTCGCTCAACATGATTAGGACATAATGCGGTTTGATATTTCACGAAATTGTACCCACAAAAATGATGTCCTATTGCACGATCGCTGTGCAGAGAACCTGCAATTACAATTTGGTATTCATCCAAAATGACACTTCGGTAACCCCGATATTGGCTGACCAATTTACTTCTCCCGATTATAAGTGTTTGTGATCGAAATATACTACTGAAGGATCGCAGACTTTGAAAACATTGATCACACCATGCGTTAACACGAAAGACAAAAAAAACATCTTGAAAGCCAGGCGCACAATGGTTGCGTTCTATTCACAATGTTTTTAACCTTACAATGCCACGCTTGGATGCTCATTCTGTTCATTTTTATTACCCCGACATCAGTTTTCGAATTTGACCCCGGGAAGACAAATCTCTTCCGAGCGATATTTCTTTCGCAACGACGGCAGTAGAAGCAGAGGCAAGTAAAGGAGATACATCACGGCATGACCTCTGCAAGCAAGAGTGGATTCTATTTTCTATCCCTGATTTTTTTTAATTGCAGATTTATATGAATTTTTATTTCATCTTGCTTTTATGGAATATTTCAGACTGCATGTCTTCATCACGCAAAAACTTTTCAAGCTATTTAACATAATATCATCATCCAACTCACCCGACCCATGTCAGCATTGTATATTTTTTGCCATTAATTCAGATGATTTGCTATTTTAGCATGCCATGACGTATCTGTTGAGAAAATGTTCATTTTAGTTTGCTTCCTATATTTTATTAATCTATAATCAACATGCATTCTCGTATTTCAATGATATTGACAATTTGTTTATCTCTATAACTACATCTTTTATTTGAGCGATTTTCATTGATGAAATTTTTGTTTCAACAACAGCATTAACAAATGAACGTTGAATGATGCTTCTACTTACGACGTATCTGCTCACTGGGTAATATATTGTTTTACGATTTTTTATGATTTTATTCTCTTATACACTTTCGCACGCAGAAATTTCACTTCGTGTTCACGTCCATTTACGAACCTCCTTATCAAGAGGTTTCGCTTAAACGACGTTCACATCTTGGAAGTTTGTCATGTAAAAGTTTAGCTACTCCTGATTAAGAAAAAGTCCAACTGGTCCGCATTTCATAAGTGTAATCTCCTCCTATTTGTTTAAATTTTCTCCGCATTTTTGCACATGTGTGGCTGGCTGGAGATATCTCTTTCCAGTTTGTTGTTCTTCTTCAATGCAACATTTTGAAGCCCTAAGCCGGTGACCAAAGTGTGGACACATGGCCAAAGCGATGACGCTTGCGCTCCAAGTGACGCCAACTCTAGTGAAATAAGCCTTTTCACATAGCCCTCCTCGCCGCGATTTCTACAGTTTTTCTACAAAAAGCATTTCGATTGCTTATACTGGTGTTCTTCATTTAATGATATACTTACATAATCCTAAAATCAAACTGACAGTAAAGGTAGCTAACTTAAAAATCATTTTAACGCGTGAACGTTTCGGCTTTAGGCTCAAGCCATTATCAACACCTGTAAAAGTGAATTGAAATACAGGAAATACGACATGGCTAAAAGACAAGAATACAACTCAAAATTAATAATACAAAAAAGGATAGGAGAGATTATACTGTAATTATTTTTTGAACTTGAGGCTATTTCTTGCGGGAATGATGACAATATTGAATTTAGAGCTGGTTTCAATTGCTCAATGTAAAGAGATTCTAGTATATGAAGATCGTTTTTATTTGTACAAAAACTTAAAATCGAAAAATCAGATTTGCTTACTATCACATTACTCTGCATTGCTTGATCCCTGATTGCTGAAAACGATGGCTTAGCTAAAACTCTTCCCGTTCTGGAGCTCCTACGAACGTGCTCGAAAAATCTTGTTCTAAAACTACGCTGGGTGCCACCAACATAGTTAGACCCGCACAGCGGGCATCAATACTCATAGATTATTCGAGAGCATAGATCAGTAGGCAGACGGTCTTTAAGTCTAAAAAATGATCCTATAGTACACTTGTTTGTCAATATTGAATTAAAATCTAAGCAATTGGTAAAATTATTTATACCAGCACCATAAATTTCTTCACCACCACCATAAAACAGCAAATTACAGAAAATTTTTTTTTTCTTCACAGTTGTCTCAGAGTAGGTCGGTATATATTTTTTGTCTAAAAATTGCCTTACAATTTTAGAAATTAGGTTTTTTGAAAAACCATTGTTACTGAAAAAAGAAATTCTACAGGAACTTACTGTTTTATGGTGCACAGTCTGAGAAGCTAACCAGTGACATTTCGAAGCTGGTGGAGAAATTTTACAATTGCTTAGATTTTATTCCAATATTGACAAACCAGTGTACTATAGGATCGGTTTTTAGATTTAAAGACCCTCTGCCGACTGATCTATGCTCTCGAATAATCAATGAGTATTGCTGCCCGCTGTGCGGGTCTAACTATGTTGGTTGCACCCAGCGTAGTTTTTGAACAAGATTTTTCGAGCACGTTCGTAGGAGCTCCAGAACGGGAAGAGTTTTAGCTAAGCCATCGTTTTCAGCCATTAGGGATCACGCAATGCAGAGTAATGTGATAGTAAGCAAATCTGATTTTTCGATTTTAAGTTTTTGTACAAATAAAAACGATCATCATATACTAGAATCTCTTTACATTAAGCAATTGAAACCAGCTCTAAATTCAATGTTGTCATCATTCCAATTAGAAATTGCCTGATGTTCAAAAAATAATTGCAGTATCATATCTCCTTTCCTTTTTTGTATTATTAATATTGAGTTATATTCTTGTCTTTTAGCCATGTCGTATTTTCTGTATTTCAATTCACTTTTACAGCTGTTGATAATGGCTTGAGCCTAAAGCCGAAACGTTCACGCGTTAAAATGATTTTTAAATCAGCTCTCTTTACTATCATTTTTATTTTAAAACTGGCAAGTGTGCTCCAACCTCATTTGATCACGCATAATCCTATCTCTGCACATTATTCGTTACACCAGAAATGTTGTTGATAATAACATCCTACGCAATATTCATAGAAATAGAATAAAAAGTATCGACAAGGATACGACACTGAAAAGGAGAATTTCTCTCGTTTCCAACTTCCGGCATCTTCAAGAATTAAAGCTTCGTTCGAATGTGGCTTGGAGTTGATGATAGAATGGGATGTCAATGTAGCGTGAAAGAATGTTGATGGGATAGATTAGAGACGATTAGAACCTTTTCTGTTGTCTCACTCAAACCTCATTCTGTATTGAATAGAATGGCGTCGATATTTTACGTTTAGCGTAATGATATAACTCATAGCATAATGCACAATCTCACTATACTTGGGTATGACCAAAAAATAGATCCCCCACAGATCCTTTTCGAGGTAACGCTGATTTTGAGATGATGTATTGCAGCTTTCATTCTACTCCAATGATTTATATGGACACTAGACCCATTATTCTATGTTAAAATCCTCCACCATTTTTCACGACGCCTTTCAGAGAGATTCTCTGTCTTTGTGAATAATTTACAACGCGGCCTGTCAGTCTGTGTGATTCGGCAAAACGAGCTCTTGGCTTTTTTCTGATTTTCACAACTCGCCCCTGCAGTTACTACAGGCCTCGTCATCGACTCAAGAGCAGCCTGCCGCCTGCGCTGCAGCGGCTCACCTGCGGGCAGCCAGTACTTCCTCTGCCTCAGTAATGTGGTGGGCGGTGGCACATTTTGTGGTTAAGATGTTCGACTCATGTTCATTTTGATTCAATTTTCCGATCTCGGATCAACATTTTGCGGTGAGTAATGCTTGACTTATGCTCATTTTGCTTCAATTTTCCGATCTCGAATCAACATTTTGCGGTGAGGCATGCTTTACTTATGCTCATTTTGATTCAATTTTCCGATCTCGAATCAACATTTTGTGGTGAGGAATGCTTGACTTATGCTCATTTTGATTCAATTTTCCGATCTCGAATCAACATTTTGCGGTGAGGAATGCTTGACTTATGCTCATTTTGGTTCAATTTTCCGATCTCGAATCAATGGTTTGAAGTTTGGTATGAATGATGCCTGTCAGTTGTAAGCGTCTCGGGTGAAACATTTTCTTCGTTGAATTGCATTTTTACATTTTGAAGAGATCTGCGAGCATTCTGTACTGCCATGTAATGCTGGCAATCTCTGTTTTCCTGCAAAAGTAAGCCAAATCACACGTTGAAGACGAGGTCAGCATAACGAGAGCATGAACTGAAATTCATGCTTATATAGAATATTAGGAACACAATACTCTGTTTCACAATCTCATAGTGAAAAAAAGCATAGGTGAAAAATATCGCAGTTAATATCTAACATGCTGTTTTGCCGGATATACCAACATATGGTCCGAATATCACGAAGTGCTCTAGCGGTATCACTTCTCCATTTGAAAGTCACTCTCACGGCTCCAATTCCTGCGGAGACTGGAGCCCGTTCGGGTCCCAGCGCTCACTACGCAACCGCGAATTCAATATAAAATTCAAATCCGGTCTTGTCTCTCTTCTCTTCCCCGCAGCCAGAATTGTGGTTGCAAATTGGTGTTAATTTAATAGCCCAATATGGATGTAAATGATGTTCACCGAAAATATCCGTTAGCTCAAAATACCTTAAAAATAATTCCGTAAAAATTTAGTTATAGTGTATTATTGTTCACCACTGACCAGCATGGGGCTTTACTCCGTTGCTGTACTTCGATGGTGATTCTCTTGCTTGTGGGGTCTGTCCTATTCTGCCTTAATTTTGATTTTTGCGTTATAAATTGACTGAATGACAAGTAAAGTGTTCAAAAATAATGCTGAGGTGTGAATTCAACTGTTTTTGATCAGTGTCCTCCGCAGTCGTATTCTCTCATGTCCCCTAATTGAAACGAACTAACTCCGTATCTTTTGTTCTTAGATGCTTTAAAAGTAAGAAGGGTGTATTTAATTTTTTACTCCCCTCGTGTACAATGCAGGCTTTCCGATATATTGGACTGAGCCTTAGTATCGAGTCAACTCGATCATTATTGAGACAATTTCGGGCGAACAAGTGAAGCTTTATGCGTCATGAACGTAGAAGATTGTATACAATAGTAGTCTGAAAATTTCGATGAAATAATTGTCTGTGGTTCAGTGTTTTTCTGAAAAAAGATCGAATGAAAAAATGCCATGAATTTTAGATAAGCTCAAAAAAGTAACGCACTTAAAAGTAGTTAAATGTATCTGAATAATTTATGCTTTCGTAGCGACTGATAAAGTGTCAAAATGACGACGCATTCCTGAGTAGGAATTCATCAGATCATCCTTACCACCAGTAACGCCAAGTATTTATTTGTTAACGTCAGCGCATTAAATTCAAACTACTGGGCTAACACTGCATGACGGTTGGTTGGGCCATGTAAGTCAGTTGTACCGTCCACAGATTATACAAGGCGTTTTTTTAACAGGAAGGCGTTTTTTAAACATGATCTAAAACAAATTCGTGTTTAATTTTTTGTGGCTTTTGTGGGACGTTGAGGTAAAAAGAGGACTGTGATGTGGCACAACATGAAGATGTCTTCTAAAAGTATGTAATATTTTCAAAAATTTACCAGATTTGATTCGGTGTCAAATCTAGATATTGCTTTATGAAATAAAAACCAAGAACTTGAGAGCCCAATCAGAAGCCGTGCACTACCACTGCGTGAGGTGCCGGTGCACCTTCAGTAGCGTGACACGACAGTGGCCTACATCAGCGACAAAAAATGTCCACTTCAACAAAAGTTTTCTTGACCCGTAATTCCATTTGTGAGCTGCCCTGAGCGGCAGTGAACTGCGGGGAGTGTTTGAGGCCACTATTGACCAATAATGGCTTCTGACAGTATTTACTGCACGAGATCACGCGTAGTTTTATGCATTGATCTACCAATGGCCGTGATGAATTCCTTGCTGTCAGAGCTATTAATGTAAAGCATTGTTTTGAAGTGACTCTAAACTTCTGCTCTGAACAGCAGCAGTAATTGGACGGACTATACCAATTTTTTAACCTGGAAAAAACCTTGTGTCCCTAACAAGAAGTGCCGAGGCTCCTATGGAGTTGCTCTGATGGAAGTATTTTCTTAACATTGCCCCGTGTCAATGATTTGTATTTTGAACAACAATGCGTGTGGAAAATGTAACTATGGATATGAGCCAACTCAGGCAAATTGTGCTGTAATAATCGAATCATTCAATCTTCTTAAAAATGTTTAACTCATGTTCTAGGATATTTCCATGCTGGAGAACAGTGAAATAGTAGAAACGTGCAAATCAAAAACTTTTCTTAAGTGCCAAAGCGTAATATCTATACAAGTGATCATTCTGCATAGTAAACTACCTAACCTTAACGCTGTACCTTGTTCTCGAAACAGCTTCTCAGAACTGCGGTTATGAATTATCTCCATATTTTATTACAATCAGTCGTTGAAACTCGTCGGTGACCGCTGCCTCATATTTTACACTCACTCATACGTATTTATTTTTTCATCTTTACTCAAAGTTTTTTGTGTCATGTTTCAGTTTTTCTTTATGGAGTATATTCGGCGGGAGTAGTATGATACAGTATTTTTTTAAATGTTTTGCAATAAACCTTATAATGTTTTTGAGTTAGAAATTTTTAATTATCCTCATCCTGAAATATTTTAGACATGAATACCCTGAACCACATAAAGTTTTGATAATTTAACTTCAATGTTCAGTGTTTTGATGTCATGATTATCAAAATGTTTAACTTTTTTAAACAGTTTCAGTGCATTTCGTGGAGACTACTTTAATTAGATTATTTTTGCAATCTAAATATTAAATTTGTCCGTGGAGTTACTGCGCTTTTCTACATTTTCATTAATGAGTTTACGCATTTGAGTGCTAGTAGATATGACTATGTCATTGCCCATCAATCCTTTTAATACTTAATAATATTCGATTCAAAATTAGGCTAAAGATAATAAACCCTAACTCATTATCTACATTTTACCGTGATATCATCAAACCAAATGTAAATGTGTAAGCTAAGGAATTCCATCGTAACAATCAACCCAAATTTACTACATCTGATATAATTTTCTTTCGCATTTCTTTCAGAGAAAGGCATCAGTTGTTTAGCGCTTCATTCACCGAATCAAAGTTCGGTCCATAAAGCAGATGTTGTATCATTTTCCGGCGCTGATTTTGCGCATCCCAAATATTGCATCAGGAGCGCGGTGTGGGTTTAAAAGAACTGCGAGCAATTATTAGTGAACATAAGCACTTCCCCCCAGTATTTACGCGTACATGAATCAACGAATTTCCCATTGAAAAGGATTGGTAATGCGGAAGGCCAGTCAATCGTGATTTTTAATTCGATTAACACGTACCGTACTGATACTTATATTCATGCCTGTTGTGCCCCCGTGGGACGTTTCTCTCTCGATCGTATTATTTATGCGGTATTTTTTCTTAATCATGTGAAACATCTCTTTTCATCATTAAAAATCTCTACGACCAGTACTTTTACCGCATTTTCCATCGATTCATCGTTATTTTTCCAATAAGTTCCAGACAATTACATCGGATTGCATATTCATAACTTATAATAAATTGGATCAAAAGTCAGGTAACTTTTATTTTAACATTTCGATATCAGTAATCAATTGAATAATATTTTTAATGCAATCGTTGAATTTTCAGCTCAACATAGCTCATGTGGCATTACGTTATTTCAATGGGATTTTAAAATTTCAATCAGTATTTCTTCAGAGTCTAAGAATGGAATACACGTAGAATGTATGCCATCCGCTAATTAGTAATATTGCAGAAGACCCACTTTGATGAAATAAGGCAAATAAAGGCACGCAATCGGGAGATAAAAGGGCGAGTACAATTATACTCAACTTGCAAAGAAAGTCATTCGATAACGATAAATACCGCTGGGTCTCGATTTTACGCTAATCCTCGAGCGTCGAAAGAAACTGTAATTTTCATATATACAAAGTGCTTCGTCTATCGGGAGAATTATAAGCCAGGATGCCGACTGAGTTAAAGTATTTTAAATCAAATATTGGGATCTCAAGAATCAAGCAAAGGCACTGCACAGAAGAAGACTTGTCTTGGAATGAATATCACCTACCTCTACTCAGCCTTTAAATGGCGAATTCGAGGGGAAATAACGTCGTTTGTGACTGATGCTGTAAGAAAAACAATGATAAAAAAGGGGAAGATCCTATTCATGTCGTCATTCTGATCAATCAACATCATGATAAGTTCCGTATTCGATCTGTATTTATACAGATATTTATTTACTAGGTCATCATTGTCTTACGTTCTATTTAAGCATAGTTTTGTACAACTAACAGTGCATTACATGTGCTAGTATCGTTCACTTTTGACCGAACGCGCCTTTCTCGCTGGGACATTTTTCCTTCTCAGAGGTCCTGAGCGCGCGCAGTTTATTTTTCAAGCGCAGGTCCAGGCAGCTTGTAGTAGGACAAATTTTGCCCGGGTGTCGGTTCAACGGTATTTTGACTTCATTATATGATTCATAGTGCACCAGTCATGTGGTTTTCGTCGACAGTCCATTTCCACACTCGGTTACGCTTTTCGCTGACAGCGTTAAACATGAATTCGCGACTTATATGTGAGACCCATGTAACATCCTTATCTTTGTAACATCAGCAACTTATCTTTTGCTGCCAAAAAACAACAATAGCGAGCATCAGCGTCAACAATTACCGTTGATCATGAGAAAATTTACTACAGCATTGGTAAACAAGGTCATTTTTTCTTTGTTGAAGAAATAGGAAAGAAAACAGTCGAATGAGGAAAATGACTAATGACTATGCTAGTATGGTATGCAAGAAAATTAAACGAGTTGCTTCTTGTATTTGCCCCCAATAACAACTTGTTTTTTAGGCTCTATTTCTGTAGGTTATTTGCTGGGTAGACACGAGTGCGCGGCACATGTTGTGGAAAATAGCGGCTCTCCTATGACGCGGTACCCAGTCGGAAATTATGGTTGTGCTTATAGCAGAATATAGTAGAGTATGAGAAGTTAAGGTCGATTATGGTTATGAAAACATTATGGTCGAGATGCCGACCAATACTCAACGTTGCTTTTGGCATATTTTGGTCGATTTCGGTGGAGGAAATATTGGTTGTTTATGGTTTGTGAGAACAGCGATGATTTTGGTAAATTTAGGTCGCTATAAGAGAAGGAAATATTGGTTGTTTATGGTTGGTGGGAACAACGTTGATTTTGGCATGTTTAGGTCGATATTGGTGGAGAGAAATTCGGTAGTCCAAGATTTGTCAGGAAGCCAATTTGAGAGTACATGGATATTTCAAGAATATATGTATAGTATGCATGTGTTAACATACGCATGCAGCATGTAAGTTATGAAGATCAAACAAATTAGTTTTTCGTTGTAAACTTCAAATTTGATAAATTTTTAACATGCAGGACGTTTTCTTCCTGCATTACGAAGGTATGTAAACTGGCATTTTTTTCTTTAATTGAGCAATGTACTTCTATTTACCGCGTTTTTACATGTATTGCTAATTCAAGTTCCATCCGTATGTAGTACCAGTTAAAGATTGCGTGAGATGTTGTAAAATGATATATATATATTCTCAAGGGGGCCCGACGAGGACTCGAACTTTCTGAATCACTCGAATGAGAAACACGAATTTACGATAGTGGCTATGCAACGTGGGCAAGATCCCAGTTAAAATTAGCGCAGTTGCGCGGGAGAATTTTGGCAGTTTTTCGCAGTCATCGTAGTTTTAATACGAATTACAGCAGTTCACCGCAGACAAAATGCATGGGAGTCAATTCGAATAGCGTTTTTTGACAGACCTCAGCAGTAATTGTCTACAGTCGAATTGAAGCAGATTGTTCTCTGATGGCCTTCATCGTTCGCAGCAGTAAATGCCTCGGTCGAAAACAGGCAGTAACAGAAGTGCTTCCGCCCATGGCGCGTCATACATTTATTTCAGTTAGCCCTCAAGTATTATTTGTATTATATTTCAACATCCTAACATTAGTCTGATTACCTAGCGAAATAGCACGAATATTTTACACGTTGTTTTACGTGTTTTGTTGTGTTATGCAATTGTTTATGATTATACGCTTTATTTTTGCAAAAATGAATAAATTACTGTATTTTTGAACTGTATTTGTCTATTTGAGGCGGGCGGTTAAGGTATTTCGCGCGGTATATGTTCAGAGGCTGATTAAAAGTATCCATGACCTCCATATGTTAGCGGCTGAGTTCGATTGGACTCCCTCGAATGAAGTTCTTGGGGGACCTTAGATGGGAAAACTTTTGTTACGAAGTTTTCTTGAAGAAAGATATGTCGTAGATTGGCGAATCAGGAATATTCGTGAAACTTAATTTGTTGTTTGCAATTTTCTATTGTTTTGACAGTTGATTTTTTAATGGTACAAGGATTTCAAAATTAAGTAAGCCGCATAAAAACGTAGAGCAGTTCTAAGCAGACGTTCTCGCGAGTGCCGCCGAAATAGTAGATTTAGGTATATATAGGTAGTACTATGGTCGATCATGGCTGTGCGGACGAAATGTATATAGTCGGTAATGGTCGGTAATGGTGAAAATATGGTATTGTATTATGGTTGTTTATGGAAAAAATTAGGGACATTCCGGCCATACTCGACCCCATATTTGGTTGAACATGGTAGGTACGTAGATAATAAACAACCAATATTGTAGGCCATATTCGACCATAATCATCGACGATGCACACCATAATTTCCGACTGGGTAGCGCAATCGCAATTCATTTCCTCCCCATTAACTGCGCTCACAATAATTGAACTTGTCTCGGCATTAACTTCGCTTACAATAACTGCGCTCGAATTAATTTGGCTGGCTCTCATTATCTGTGCTCGCATTAACTGGGCTCGCAATAACTGCGTTCGCATTAACTTCAATTGCGTTAATTTAAGATGCGTTAATTTCACTCGCAAAATTAATTTCACAAGCAGAAAATTGCTGTATTTGGTCCCATTTTGAGGTTTAGTTTTGATTGAAATAAAAATGTAATCAAATTAATTTCATACTACGAAAGTTACTTTATCTGTAGCCTATTGATTGCCTGTATATCCAAGCTGAACGTTTTTTCGATGCCTATTTCAATTCGATGAAGTCTTGTGTTCGGTAGAAAATTTTGGAGCACGTCGAGTATACCAATTCATCACCAAAGCGCGAGTAAAAAAAACGTGGTACACTCAAAAGGGGCTAAAAAATTTGACATGATGGGCAAAAAGGAACAGCGAGAACAATTCCTAGACTCGCATCTCTCTATAAATATTTTAGGCAGCTGGAATCAATTTAGTTGAAAATACTTCCTTTCGACTGTGAGGTTTTTCATTCACTCAATATTCACCCATGTTCGAGTCGGTACAATTTATATTTGCATGAAATACATCTCTTCTTTATTCTTATTGAATTCAGTGTCGCACCTCTGAAATTTCCTCGTTAGTTTTGATGTTTATTAAGCCAAAGAACTAAAATTTAACTTCCTGTTAGGCCTGTCTTTCTCTTTTCCAAATAAATTCGGCCTCTATCTAGCGACTGAAATGTATTGGTAGCTCTCTATAAGTATATAACTGACATCAAAATTCAACGTTTAGAACAAAGACTGCTTCAGTTTGACCACAATAGAGTGAAACTGTCGAATATAAGTGTTTTCGCTTCATTTTTATTAATATTTAAAAGAAAAACTTGACTCAAAACATGGTGCCATCCAAAAAACTTCGCCGGAAAATAATTTCGCATCATAGCGGGACGATCGCTGTTGTTGAGCACTTTGTAATTTTCGAATACGAACTCGATCACGCAATCGCTAAATTAATTACTCATTAACTGATCATTTCCGCTGTCTCGAGGCTCAGCGAAACTCGTTTCGCTCTGTGAAGCTCAATTCAGTCAAAACTGAAGCCCTGCTCTGATTTAGTATTTAAGAGGAAGTCGATTCTGCAAAGAGATTTGAGCGGGAGCCGCGCTCACCAAAGCTTAAATAAAGAAATTCAAGGGTTCCACTTTAACACCACTTGCTTAATTGTTGGCAAACGGAATCATAAATCACAGCCTTTCTTAAGGAACCTTTCGAGCAGAAAGATATGGAAATGGATTAGAAGGCTAGTAAAATAATGTTAGTGATCGAAACAAAAAAAGACCCCGACCAGATAGATGCCCGAGTACATCCAAAGCGTTATATAAAAGTGTTATAAAAGCGCCGGTGAACAAATAGGACGCTCTCAGAAGGGACTAAAAGATAGACAGGACCAGCGGAAGCGACAGCTGGAACAATTCTCAGACCATCTCGAGGAGGCCAGGAGATGTGACTTCGATCGTGCACATCCGCGGGGAAGGTGTGGGTGCTGACAACCAATAGTCTTTGTATACCCATTTCTCTGGGTGAATTAACTTTTCTGCTTTCTTTCTATAGTTTTAGCTTATATACAATGTTTAAAATACGCTTTGATTCAAAAGAATATGCTCTATGAAATTTATGATAGTGTTTAAAGCATCTATAATAAGTGTTTGGTCTTATCAGGTAATTTTCATCTCGGATTTCTGCTCTCCTGATCGTCACAAAGCATCACTAACGTATTGTAGCTGCACCTACTAATTCGCTCACCGTCTCCTGCATCGGTATTTGTAACTATTCTCTTCTCACTGTTTTCAACCTAACATTTTGAAGGTGTGCTACAAATGAATTTGAGACTCTTGAAGTACGCTAAATTTTCCGCTTCTATTATTTCTCATCGCGTCGTACTTTCTTTGATGTTCCTTTCTTTGATATCTGACTTCAAAAGGAGCGTGTTTTCCGAGTTTCAATTTCAACTTCGTTTTCTCTGCGCGTGAAAGAGGTTGCTGAACTCGGTGTCCGTATCGCTGTTTGTCCAATTCAAAGTACATATACCTTTATTTTCGTGGGAACTTTGATTCAATCCTGATTGGGGAACATGTCTTCACTGCTAGGCCGAAATAAAAATTCATTACTACACCATTACGTTCAGTTGTATTCGTTTCATCATTTTTCCTCGTAACGTAAAGCTGCAGTATTTTCTTAAGCGGGTCAGAGGCACATTTTGTAGTCCAAATCTTTGTGCTCGGATTTTGGGTGTCCGAATGCGAAACCCTGTTTTGTAGAGAGCTGTGTTGGTAAATGAGTGCCAGGATGTACATTCTCATTTTGTATTTTTAAACCGAGAGTTTACGCGTGGCCGGTGCCGTTGTACCACAGCGTTGGACTGCAGTGAGTTATGGGAAGCCGGGCCGCGGGACATGAATGATGGCATCACGAATGGAGCCGCTCCGACTTGTGTTCGAGCCTCCGCTACTGCAGATTTATTGTTGTTCTGCGGTGCACCGTGCGGTGCCAGCTCCACACGGTGAACATTGCGGCGCTTGTCTTCTGTTGCTTTCATGCAAATGCCCCCGGCTGAATTGGAATCAGAATCATTTCTGTGCTTTGAATTAAATTGATGAACATAATTATATTCCGCTCAGCAAATTGGTTATGAGCGCGCTGTGTTGCTCCATGTATTCAATTACGCGTTAGGTCGCCATGCTCAAAATTTATTCTCAGTTGATGGCTGACACTTGAAAGCGGTTCATTTAATCAGTTAGTGGAAGTTTATGAAGCAATTTTCAAGCGCCATTTTTTCATGCAAATATTTTCTGATTTTAGTCTTCTGCGATCGTAGCCCTTTAGGAAATCATTAAAATAAACAAGGTCGAGAAGTCATTCAGCTTTCGATGAAATTATGTAGTGCTTCACCGATGCCTTGGAATACCAAAACGGAGCACAATACGGGTTTCACTTAAATTAAGACATAATTGAAAAAGCTCCATTAATTTTGTTCAGCCGATTAAGCGTTGAATCTAAGAGCAGATGGCAAAAATGGCTTGCTCTACAAATTAATTAAATGAATTCTGTGGCCGATTTTCAACGACACTGAAAACTTTCAATCAAACTTTAAAAAATTCAGTTCATCATCGGTTAACAACTGGGAGCCATTGCAACTGTGAAATGAATTATTTTTCTATCTATCTGAATAAGAGCTAGAAAGCCGATTTACCTCAGTGCAGCACATATTAAATTACAGAATTTTGAGGAACATTAATGCGTGATATTGGTTAGAGTAACAAGAAATGTAAAACATTCAGGAAACAGACCAGTGGTTGGATGCAAATATGACATAACCTTGCTGGCTGTTAGCGTGCATGACGGTCATTCAAGAATTGCCGTCGTTATTCCTTTCCGATCAATTGAATAAATTTCATACAAATTTCTTCTTTCAAGAGATTTTCAACACGCGATTCAAATAAAAAATGAGCTGCAGTCATTCATTGAACAACTGGAAGTTTTGTTTTACCCTGGCTCGTCTTGACGCTTCGCCTATTGCCTCTCAGCAGTGCGTTGCTGAGGGGGGCTAAAACACCAAGAAGTCTTCATTTTTTAAAATAATGTTTTTGTCACATAGTTGCCTTTCACTGTGAGATTGTGCATCGTCTTGCCATTATTGAGAAGTGTATTTCTTCCACTGAGCGTTATAGATTTTAACATTTCGGAAGCAGTGATAAATTTTTAAAGAGGGAAAAGTCGCCAACGTATTTGACTATTTAATTTCAAATAGAACTGAATAATTAGTTAAAATCACAGTAACTCCTGAGTTATTGGGAGGAAAGTTTTGAAGCCACTTGACTGAATTTTTCGTGTGGCAGATAAATTCATGGTCGTATACCAAAATGATTTTCTACATACTTCTCTTCTATGAGAACAAAGAGCTGGTGGAAATTACATAAAACAATCGAATCGAGGCACACAATCCGTATTCAAAGAAGAAACTTGAAAAAATAAGATAACAAGAATGGGTTTATAAGTCAGAAAACTTATAGCTTATTAAACTTATATCCCAAAATAATTCGTCGACCAAAGTTTTAAATTTACTTTGCACGACTTCTGCCTCTATTTTGTTGATACGGTGGTTGACGGATTTGAAACGACGCCTTTTATAGTGAAATATTGAAGCCATTTTAGACAAGGATTGTGTTCAAAATTCACATGTCAGTCGAATTTAGGAAATTTTTCTTAACGTAGAAAAAAATCATTGGGAAACATGGGATTTGTTTTAATTTATTTTCATCTCTCGTGATGGAAGGGGTGATGGTACTCTTCTCTATCCTCCAGTGTCATACTGGGATCTCAAGCATGAGTTCTATCACTTAACCCAAGCGACGCAAAAACTTGAAGTGTTTTTATTTAATGGAACTAATCTTTATGGAATTAAATCAGTGAGATTTTTTCGATCACCAATATTATAACCTAACCCATATAAACGTGTTTTTTTTTCTGGTTTTCACAAATTCAGGTTTTCCTTCCATGATCTAGTTTGTTTATACACGTCAGCATATTTTCATCTTCACCTTGCTTGTTCTTATTTATGGTCAAGATTTGAGAGGCAGTTCATCAGCCGAGAACGCAATTTTATTGCACTAGGCTTCATTGAATAGCAGCTTAACTTCTTATGACGTTAAAAATGCAAAATGTTCAGTCCTGAGTTCATAAAGCTGGGAAAGCACCTGCTTAGAAGATGGCCATCTGCGCAGCAAAAGTTGTGAGTGAGCTGAATCCATGGCAGAAGAAATTTTAATTTGATGGCCTACTCACAAAGTAGTTAACTTTTTAGAGCGTTTCATCTAATACTCCCTAGAGCACAGGTGTGAATTTCTTCACATGAATTCTTGAGTTTCTGGGCGAGAAACAGTGAGTGATAACATTGTTCTGTTTGGTTTCTGCAATGAAGCTCCACAAAGTTCTGTACATATAGAAAACACTGTTTATTTAGATGCGTATGTTTAATTTTTACGTAAAATTTTGAAGAATCGAATTAGCTACCAAAAACCCATGAAATATTCTTCTTTTTAATTCCTGAAAGTAATTTGTGAACAAAGAACAGCCTAATCATATTTTTCTTGCAAACAAACTTGAATGAGCGAAGGCATATGCAGTATACCGTGGTTGAATGACAAAACATTTTTCTTTATCAATGCTAGCGCTTGACACCAATCGTATTGTGTAGCATTAGGCTTCCAATGATTTAAGGCTTTATTCGACAGGAGATTTAAAACATTACAATATAATGCTACATTTCCTTTCTCAGTAGCATTACTTGTTCAACTACTGTGATTTCAGATTTTTGACAACGATTTCCAAAACAACATAGCTGGCTCCTTGTGCGGGCTGAATAGTTGTTATTTTGGCAAGATTCTCCCACCATTCCCAGTGTTTCTATGAAGGCAACAGTTCAATTTTTTAGTTATGTCTATATCATAGCTTGTCATCTTCCATTATAAACCACGCGCTAGGTTTTGTCTTTTTCCAAGTGTAATGATTCCGTAGGACTTAACTCGTCTTTATGGAGGCATAAACTAATTTATGGAGGCATAAATAGTATAAACACCAATGCTATGTGTCTTACTGTCAGAACTTTTTAGTACTAGTCTCACTTCCTTCATAATGATCATTTTTTCCGTTGCGTTCCTTGACAACAAATCTATTTAGTGTCACTTAGGCGTGGAGTAAATCCAAATTAAAAATTTAGACAGAGTTTAGGAATTTTTTGGCTTTCAAAAGTGAGTTTTTTACAATAAAATACGAGTCTGCGAAACATTTTCTACAACATTACTTGTTTCAACCCCTGGCAATGCCTCCATGAAGCTCAACCCCTGGCAATGCCTCCATGTTGCTCTTCAGCTGCTGCAACACACTCACTGATCCTTGGACCGGTACACCATTTGTGAACCCTTGGCATCAGCTTGAAATTGAATGGTTTATTGCAGGGCAATGAATTTATGTCTCACTCTATTTTGGATACTCATAATTTGGACCGACCTGATCATTTAATTAGCTTTGCAATTGCTCTCGCTACTGATGCCCCTGATTAGCTTTCAAAGCACAGCTTCTAGTAGACTGTTGCTCGGACTCCAAATATGTGAATGACTTTCATGGAAAGTTTTCCTTAATAAAAGTCTGAGGCAAGGCAGCGGCCGAAACTATGTGTTGCTAGCTATATAGCTGCATTCTGTCGTAATGTTATTTCTAGTAAATGGATCACCACTTCGTTTCTCTTTGATTCAGTTGTCTGTAGGTGTGGTGGCAGACCAACACGAAATCTATGGAGGGTTTAAGATTATCGCGAACCATAGGTATGGTACAGTACCTCAATACATCCATAATTGCTGTGAAATGAACATGCATGAGTCATGTGCGAGTCTAAATACACTTCGAACTACTCCGCTTCCAAAACAGGGAATATGAGTGTCAGACTGGCAACAAATATATTATTATTGTTACCAAATATTAAAAGGGCTATTCCCCTGAAAAAATTTAGCGAGCAGTAGATAAGTAATTTTGAATCAATTTTTTATTGTACGCTCATGAAATGAATTTTCCACTCCACAGCATTGTTTGCAGCGCGTTGTGTTATTATGATGCTCTGTGTTAAGAATAAAATAACGAGTGCTTCACACCACACCACGGTCAGAGAAGTCACCCTTGGTGCTGCGGCGCCACTCCAGCTATCGCTCAACACAATGCCATATTACCGCGCCAGAAGCTACCCTTATTTAGCTAATCATAAGCGCCATGATCAATGTGCTTGACTGGTCGAGGCTTTCATGGCCAATAGTGTCGAGACAGATTGGTTTCTGCGTCTGATGTGACGAGTTAGGCTAGTTCGGCAGCTAGATCAATGTACAGTACATAAGGCTATTCGAAGCGCTCACTTAGGTTTGAAATGGCGCACTTTGAACGTGAAGAGGTTTAAAACGGATAGTATGAACGGCTTGAGGAACAGAATGGTTGAGATTGTTCAGTGAAAAGTTGAAAATATTTTTGCTTGAAAAGACGGGGATTTAAAATGGTCTAGTTGAACTGCTACAGGTAGAAAATGGTATAGCTTGAGCGGCTCAAGGAGAAATCGTGCAGTTCGAAAGACCGCCCAGTTTGAACGATTATAGGTCGGCAATGGTGAAGCTCGATTTGCCAGAGAAACATTTTCTATACTTTTTAAGTTGAATTCAGAGATAGTTTCACCATAATCACAATTGAAAGCTGTATTTCCAAGGCTTCTTGATTTTCTTAAAGTGGGCTCACAAGAACTTTTACTAATAATTATCAACGAAAGCTTGAATTAGAGCTCGAAGCAAAATGACGCACCGTATGGGCGAGAAAAAACTGGGTTTTAATCATTCTCTAGTCTACAGCATCGTGATAAATAGAACTCAGTTCAAAATCAATTCCAAGGGGCGTCGCCAACATTGTTAATAGTTAGGTACCTGTTCAAATGAGCATTATGAATTGAAGAGATTAAGATGGAATAAAATGAAAGTAATTATTTTTGGACACGCTTCGAAATAAACGCTGCTGTCACGGTTATCTGTTAACCTGTTCTATA
This sequence comes from Morinoia aosen, assembly GCA_030386875.1. Lineage (NCBI taxonomy): Eukaryota > Metazoa > Arthropoda > Malacostraca > Amphipoda > Talitridae > Morinoia > Morinoia aosen. The sequence goes on from CM059559.1 coordinate 22,345,850, forward strand.
GTTGTGTAGTTGTTTCTAACGCGTATAGTTGAGTGATTTTCATTTGGTGTGCTGGTGTAATATTGATTAGTGTCTCATTGTTAGATTCTGTGAAGCAAAGTGAAATTTTTCCTTTTCATGGAATGTGTTGGAGCGCGTCATCAGTTTATTGTCAGAGCTGCACATGCTCTTAAAAAAAACCTAGTGGCGCGAGAGGAGTGAAATGATAGCCGTTCTTGAACGGTGGAATACTAGCGGTGCTACTGCTAGCGCTGGAATTCAAAATATTGCACCTCTAGCGCTATGTATATTTTGCATGAAATATACGAGAGAATAATCGCGTTGCATTACATCTATAGTCGGAAAATATAAATAACTGAGTTAGGCATAATTGATGAACTACTTTACAATTGAAGATCTTCAAAAAAGGTTCATTCAAATTTCATCTTTGCAAATCGTAACACACAATACAAAAAAATTTCAAATGAAGCCTGGAATCAGATATGTACGAGTATATCATTCACATAATTTACACATAGAAGAAAAAGTGTTAGCATATAGTAAAATTCTGTGATGAAATCTTAGGATCATTAAATGATCAAAGTTTTCGTCAAAGAGTCCGGAATCAGTAGAATGTTCTTTTAACATCAGCGTGTGAGGGTACAGGAGTATCCTATCCAGTTCGATGAGAACTTTTTTGAAAGTCTCTTGAGGAAAAGATTATTGAAGAGGACTTCCCCACGAGTGCTGATGCAAGGCCGTGAACTTAAAAAAAACTGACAATTCATCGCAAGCAATTTCATTTGACACAGATTTTTAACTCTCATTCGGATGAAAAGATTTGTAGTCACTGTCATCCTCGTCTTCTTCGGCGCAGGAAGCAGTTCCTGTAGTGGTGCGATCGACTTCCAGCGCATGAATTAGCTTATGTGTCATAAGTTTTTTCATGCTCTTCAGGATCGCTTGTCCAAGCATTTTTAGGAACTGGATATAAATTTTACGAGAGGATATAGTCATTATTTTTTAATACTTTCTAAAATCTTGCTTGGATCCCATTAATGAGCGCATCAGCAAAATGTTGCAATCGATTTCTTTTAATTTTTAGAGCTCATTAATTAATGCTTACAGTGAGAGTTGGAGGAAAAAAAATATGTAGGCATTTTTCTCACCCTGCAAAGTATCTAAAGACTGTGCTAGAGGCTTCATGATAGCAACGTAATAATTGATGAATGAAAACTCAGTGTAGAATTTTTATGATGTATAGTTCATTCCATGTTTTATTCATAACGCCCTCTAGCGAATTGAATAAAATTTCAGTCTGACATGGAATCGTGAAAGAATTCCAGTCAGTTTTGCATGGCACTACAACACGCCTGCATGTATGCTGATTTCAGCATGAAGTCGGCAGCAAGAGTGCTCTTGCTCTGCATGTTTCAAAGACACTGTGCTTTCATAAAAGTTGACTGCATAACTATTTGAATATTGAACGACCAGACTAGGCTTTATCGAAGTCACAACACGCAACTAAATTGAGGGTGTACATCTCCCGTGTTCAGAGCAAGTGTACATTTCAGCAGTTTCGATTTCGTCTTCAAATACGTCAGGAACGGAGTGAAAGACGATCGTTTCATGTCCCTCAGTTCAAGTCGAAGTCTGATGATCTGTAACTTCACCTCTTGTCTCTCCCTCATCAGGTTGACAAACAACTTGAAAAAAAAAAAATCCTGCAGAAATATTGTTTTTTCAATATAATGAAATAATATTAATATAAACAACACAACATTTCCTATTCGCATACACTTCCTCACACGCACACATGTATAAATATGATTCATTTTTGTATACTTTGAATTGACCAAAACTTCTTTCGCAATGTGTCACAATGAATATGCAAATTTATGGTTTGAAATTGAAAAAAAAAAAAAAAAAAAATGTTGAAATAAATATTACATTACTTGATATCTTTCACAAAGTTCAAAACATAGACAATTTTCATGGTCGTGATTTAATTCTGAATACAGTACGTATGGTATATCGTTGGAAGCTCACTAGCAATCAGATCACAGGCCGCTGAGTCGGCGACGAGCTAGAACTCTATTCCTCGTGAGGCGAGTGGATTAATGCTATGCACAGTCGATCCATACACAATCAATCCCCTAAGTAGGATCTATAATACCAGGAAATAACACGGCCACTTTTTGATTGTTAAGCAGCTTCTAGTTAAAGTTGAACTCAATGTGTATTTGTTTATTTTACTTGTGCACTTCTAATAGTAAACTTATCAATAAATATATTTGGGAAGTAATATCCAACGAACGAAACTGAGCTCAACGCTGAAGTATCATAGATGCTGCAACATAGATGCTAGAAGTTTAATTAATTACCGTGCGCAGAAAGAGCGTCAGTCCAGGGTTGAACTCATTTTAAGATCGTACTTCAACTGCTGAATAGCAATGTTATTATATTTTGTTATTTTCATTTAAGAGAATGTGTAGAAAAAGTAAGGGAAATAGTACTATAATTTAAAATAATTAATCGAGGGAACTTAAATTTACTAGGTACGAGTTTTTGAAAATTTGCGCGTGGCGGTTAACGTAAGATAAATAAAACCGGTAACAATAGCTAGGAAATTGCACGGTAGTTGATGGTTAGCTAACGCAATTCTCCTGCTACTTTCTGCAGCTCCAACAATGCGCTGAATTTGTTATCGATTCTGTCCACACCAATTCAGCGTTGAGGTTACTCTGCATTTCTTGATATTGGTCATTGAAACTGAAGGCAAATGTTTTCCTTCCTTTCTCAGATTTGTTCGGTGCAAGTGCGATAATAACATTCTCAAAGGTTTCACTTTGAACTATATGAACAATAGGCATTTGATTTAACTCAAAATCAGCGTTAAGAGTGTTGAGCATTACTTGACTAACTGGTTAGGGCACCGGCAGAAGCCACCAAAATCACTTACGTTGGGTTGCTTTCGTTCCTTGCTTGATATTTCCTCTCTTTCTATACTTTCAACGATACGCTTTTAGGGATTTTAGCGTCCGTTATTTACAGCAGTATTCCAAGTATTTCAATTCATATAAATATTTTGTTATCATTTGCAACTACATGTTGTACGCGAACTTTTTATTTGTCCTGATAGTTTTCACTTCTTGCAAGCGCAATTACCACTTCAACGTTGTTTTTTTTTCAACAAGACTGACTCTTCATTTCTTGGTTGCAGAATATTTTAAAAAAGTCGCCTATGAACAGCTGAAGATTACTATTTAAATATGCTCTATTAATATGCATTAATTCAGATGAAATTAATTTTCCTTCCTGCGAAGGTATTTCAAACGCTATAACTGTCAATGAGTACGATACGAAAAAAGAGTATCATTTGTCTCAACCTTTCTGAATACGGTAGGCTTAGTGGCAGCCTTCGCGAAGACTTCAAGAAAGGGCTATTCAACATATACAGTTTTTTTTCATGCTTGCTTCTGGGCTTTTTCTCCTAAATTATCGTATCTAGAAGCTTAGAGCTGTCATAGAACCAGCCAAAATTCGTAAGAGCGAGTTGGGGGAACATTGTTTTACTGTCAGAATGCACACCATCTCAAATTGTTTACCTTTTCAACTAAAGAAAAAAAACAAAATATCCTGGACGTCTATGGCGTCCTCATTTTTATCCTTGAATTTTCACTGATTACTCTGCGTGACAAGATGCATCAATTATACAAATAACATGCGTGTAATTTGTTGTGTTTTGTTCGTCGACGAGCTGGAGCGCCATGTAGCTGATAACCGAGTGGAGCCATATCAGCCTGAAGTGACCTCTCGCCTTACTATATATGTATTTTTATTTTTCGCAGCTCGCACGCATGCTTCTCAACTTCTAATTGCATCAAGTCCTGGAATGTGGCCAAGTAATAAATTCTGTCCGTTTCACTTCCTCGAAAACAGCGTGGGAGACAAATGGCAGTCTGTCAACTATACGAAAAAAAGCTGATGGGATTTAATTTCCCCTTGTAACTTTTCCTCCCTGATCGGTGCTGCTGCATAATTGGTTCCGTGCTAACGTGCGGCTTCCATTATCTGAGCACCGTAGTTATAAGAGTGTGTTTTGGGGTGAACGAGGGGTGCAGTTCTACGTCATACCAGGTTGTTAGACTTGATTCGAGGCCGCAAAAACAAAGCCGCGCAGTACTGTGTATTGAGTTTTTGTTGAGAAACTTGTTCTAAACTCAAATAAACCTGATGTCAACGTTCCTTGTGATATTGGTTAGTGAGCAAATTGGGCTGAACGTTTAGTGTATCAGTTTTAAAAAACGACGTCCCTAAACACCGAGGGTTGTCGAGTGATCCACTTATAGCCCTATGCATGGCTTAAATTCGCACAGATCAAGCACGGTCGGAAGCGATATAAAATTTGCTATGCTGTTCCTCAAGAAAATGGATGGGCTATCATCACCCAAGAGTTTTCGATCAATATGTCCGTACGCGACTGCGCAGCCGCCGGCGACCAGTTAATAGAAATCGTGTCGCTCGCGACGATCCCCTGAGGCGGAGTGTCCTGAATTTGAAATTTTCTGCAAATTTTATTTATTAGATAATCCTTCAGCATTTTAAGTCACGCGATTTCTTGCAAGGGAGCAAGAAATCGTGGCACGGCACATCGCCTTCGCGACTTCCTACTATGCCCTCTTCAGTATTAGTAGTGCGCAGACCTAAACGCACAATACACTATTTTATTTACTGAATATGCGCTGCAATGTTGCCAGGTGTATCAGCAAGCACTGCCCGATGAGGTGCTGCGCTAGCCAAGTGAGTTGGGGACAGATTTTATGAGAGCCTAAACATCCTTAACAGTTATTGGATGCCTCAACATTCTCTCAGTTGTGAGATCAACAAACTGTTCCCATAACTCATCGACAGCCTCCGTCGTATATACAATTACACTCACGCTGAATAAACGGAAACTACAATTGTAAGACTGATATACTTTTCATTTTGTTGCGCAACAGTTTTTTTTGGGGCGTTTTGCTCTGCATTTGTTTTTGTCATGAAAACTACTTTCCATCCCATGACTGCCTCTCGTTTCCTCGCTTACACACATCATTCTTAATTCTCACGGGGTAAAGCGCGCTGTCTCCATATTTTGTCCTTATGGGCCTCTAGATAAAATGTTCTCTTTCAAAGATATTTAAGTGTTTCATGATGTTTATGTTCCAAATTTAGTTAGTTTGCTGATTTCTCTTTGTTTCTTGGAAACAATTCCAAGATATTTTAGCCAATTTTTTTTCCTGTGACAAGGCCAAGTTTGAAAATTTTGTCCAGCCAAAATGTCAATCTGAAGACCTCTCTGAAGAAGTTTTAATCATATCCGCCACTGAATGGTGTGAAATGTCATGAAACGACTCGTTAAATCTAACTGATAGGGCATTCCAATGTTAAAATTACCACGTAATTCAAGTTTTTTCCTGAAATATTCCTTCTTCACTTCTGCTGCTTTTTCACTGTTTTTAAGAAAATGTAGATCACATCTTTTGAAGAATGAATGAAATTTATGCTTAAAAAGAGAAAATCTCAAAAGCATGTGCTAAGTTGCAGATGCATTCCAACTTCACCGTATCTTACTGCGTTAAAAACATTAACTCTAATGCCTAATTGTGCTTATGAACAGCAGAATACTAAGTACTTCAATTGAACTTATGTGTCTGTTCTGAGTATTGCACCTTGAAGTGTTCGGTTACGTTTGAAGCTTGGGTTTTGGCGTTGTTGAACACGTCGGCTTTGATTCGTGTAAAGTGGTGCTTCGCCTTCATCCTCTTGCTTGCAGTATCGACTCGCGCAACTCATCGTGTCGCTCTCGTACTTTTAGGAGGCGTGTAATCTCATTATTCGATATTATGTTGAAGTAGAAAAGCACAAGTTGTCAGAGAGTCCGTAAAATGTAAATTTTCATAGGGCGTTAATCAACTCAATGATTGTTTTTCGCTGAATTATTCAGGAGTAAAACTATAGGAAAAGCGCGGGTAAAAAAATGCGTTGCTTTGAATGAAGATAATACTACGCTGAGAAAGGGGAGAAAGGAATGTCACCTCATAACATAACAAAGGGAGGTGTTTGTTGGAGGTAGCTATGAGGAGTGAAGAATGTGAAAATTTCTTTACGCAGACTTAGTTGGTATAATTGGACTTTGAAATTAGAGTGACATAAATTCAATTCTAAAATTTAGGGGCGTGCAACACTTCAACACTAGGAGATTAGAGTGATAGATATTCTTATAAAATCTAGAGGTTGACGGGAAGGAATATAGAGGGACGGTTTATTGAGAAAAATTCAAAACAAAAGTGGCGTTGGGGTATATAAGCTGGCGCTCAGCAACTGAGGGGTCTTATTCGATTAACTAAAGTCTGAGAGTGTTGCGCACAGTTGTGAAACGAATCGACGCCTTGAAAATTTGAAGATTGGTGAAACGGGAGATGCGTAATTAGTTAAAACTATCGACTATTTTGTTTATTGAGTGTATAATGTAGTAAGTACAATTAACCATAGAGGGCGCTGTGAGTCATACGTAGCTGTAAGTGGCGGGCGTTCGAACGCGATCTCTCTCTCTGTTGACACGTAGCTCCCATGGTACTAGGCCGTAACACCGTCCTCTTGTTGGTACTACGTAAACGTGTGCCTGGTCATGTTCCTGGACCTAGTCAGTGTGCGGAGGAAACTACGTGGAGTGAGCGGTTAGCTGTAATCGTATACCACAGTATTCTATAGTGACAACTTCTGTGTTCCTGTTTAATGGTCGAATTTTAACCTGTGTTTTGTAAAAAGAAAAATAAAGTTCTTGTTCCTTCTGTATAAATAAAGACGTTATTGTTCGTAAAGCGTTTGAAGTACCACCTGGATCAAGAAACCAAGTCAAATCATTACAGAATGAACTGAACAAAATAAATATTTGCGTATTCTCTATGAATGAATTTTCATTGTTACGTTGTACCCAACCGGTGAGGGTGGCGAATCATTCCAAAGGCAGGGATTTCATTCAAGCTTTCAGTTAATTCAGTTCTATTTCTCATTATTTGTATCAATGCGAGAATGACTTCATCTTCGGTCGTAAATTGGTGTATTTTTGAAGATGCCATAAGGAACTGAAGGTAAATTTAAAATTAAATTCTGTAATAAATGAGAATGGAATTTTGTTGCAAATCAAAGTCGTAGATTAGTAAAAAAATATTACATACTTGACAATGAAGCGAAATTATTATCAGTTTAACAATTCCAGGGGAGTGAATTAAACGTGGAGAAGCGGTAAGGGTGGGTTGCAGCAAGAAATGCCGCAAGAAAATCCGCGAAAAACACTAAGGCGTTGCTCAAAAAGCGATATACGAAAACGCCACAATAACCTTGGTCGTGTCGCAAACATCACACAGCGGAACATCACGCAGCGCATGAACTAGAAAGATACAGTAACTCAATAAAAATTTGGGGGCAATTGCCAATGGCACATTTGAAAGGAGTGGTCATTGTGAACATCGCCTTTCCGTCGTTGATGATGAGGATGAAACTACCCACCCGTTTAAAATACGTGAATTAGGACATCGTGCGAAGAGGGGGCCGTGATAATACCAGGGTGTGCCAACTAGCCACCGTAAAATTTTTCAAAAGTGATGATAGACTGGAATTAATGGTCTTATTTTGCATGATTAGCGTACAGATCTATTCAATCGTAGTATGCAGAGCTCAGCATTTTAGCTGCGAGGCTACGCAAGAAAAATGCGGCCATCATGTGCTCAATTATAGTGTGTGAAAATTTTAATTGTTTAGTTGTGTACGTTTGCGCACTCATTCATATTGTTTTGGGTTAACTCGCGTGTTTACTTTAGATGGAATAATTGAATCTTTCAGCTAGTCGTTATTATACCATGTTGATCAAACAAATGCAGTGCAGGAGTATCTCTCGATCTCTCATTTCTCTCCTTCTGTGTATCTTCCCTCTCTAATTTTCCCACTGCTATCTCCTTCCTTTGTCGCGGATTTAAATCCCCTCTTCAACACTTGACGTTCTCTCTACACTCAGTAACGAGGGACGTCAAAGCCCAGTGACAATTCACAAAACATTTAATTAAAATAAAATTGATCGTGATTTTATTATTTTCTAATTCGTTATGATTGTTCATAACTACCGACGATCTAACATCCAAGCAATAATGCTAGGAACCTAGAGGTACGACTTTCCAGCGCATCATTCTATTCTTAAGCTCCAAAAGAACCGAGCTGAAAGTGCAAGGAAAGTTATCGTCAGTGAGGACCTTGAAACATCTGTGATGCTCTCAAAACTTCAGCTCGTTATACAACGATGTCACGGAACGGTATTGAGACGCATGTCAGAAAATACCACGAAGCTCAATCTACAACAACGTCATGTTTTTCCTAATTTTGATAAGGTATATAGGTTATGGGAAATATCTTTTTATAAAATTCTTTCATGAATTATTTGCTTAACTTAGGAAATAGCCCCTGTTAGTACGTATTTCTCCCATGTTAGTTTCATAATTAGTCGTTGGTATTGTATCCTACGCTTGAACACAGGCGGTAGGCCCCTTCCTTGTAGAGGGACGCGAGTTGGCCCAGTACCCGCCCAAGCATAGGGCACGTGCTCACGTCTCTGGCCCTTTCGGCCTTTATTCCTGAATTAACCCGGGCTCACACCTCATAAATAGTTCTTATCCATTTCGAAAATGAATAAGCCCTTATCAATGATGGTGACGGATTGTGCTCTGTTAATTACTCACGACGGTCATGACTGACGACCGTCATCATAAATCCCCGATGAGAAGGCGTCATCATTAGCGGGTCACACCACACCTCCGCAAAGCTGAGCGTTCTCAATGATCATTTCACTGACTAATTCGTCCCGTATTCCAACCCCTCTAGGAGTATTTGGTTCTCATATAGCGGAATGTAAGATGAATTGTGTTTCATTATCCATTTGTTATCAGAAAAGAAGGCAGAAAATGGAGAGATAAAAGAAAGATAATTACTTCAATAAATAAAGTTACCTACGCTATTTCACACCGACCAATATCAGTAAATTTAGATGCACGTGAATGATTTTAAATTACATTATTAGGCCACTCTTACCAAACCCCTACCGCACATTTACCATGTGCTTACGATGTCGTGCGCTTAGTGTTTTCTTGCTGTTTGCCTCGTCTTAGCTAAGGGTTAGCGTCCACATGACTTGTTCACCGAGTTCATAATAGTGATTATTATTATCGTAAAAATATTCCCTTTCGGGTGGTGACGGACGTTTTAATTGGTCCCCGCAACAAGAAGGAATATTATTTAAACGAGAAGATATAATATAAGAACAGCGTATTTGTGGTTATAATACAATGCAGAAGATCGAGCCTAGATGACGCAATGATTTAAAAGATTGGCCAAAAAACAAAGAAATCTACTTGGTCACAAAGTGAGTGATTGATTGCCAAAGAAAAGACGGTCGTATTTTATCGAGATAAATACTGAGACTTAGCAACCACGACACAATTTGTTTTTAGCATTCAAGTACAAGTTGTGACCAGTGAATTATTATTTTTAATGGAACTGTTATTCAATAAAATATTCTTTGCGAAAAATAAAAGTGCTCTTCAGCCAATTATGTCTTCATAATTGGAAAAATAGCATGCCTTTCCTTTGTTCGATTAAAATTTCACCCTAACGTCGTTTTCAAAACTAAATCTCAAACAACTACCAAGTATTTTCAGTTTCCCGGAAATTCTTTTGATAGAGTAACGTTCATGGCAACGTTAGAACAACGATGGCGTGCCTTTTGAAGCCGTCGCAGCGAGGCGGCAGCGGAGCGCGACCGGCCCGCTAGAGCTAGTAACCTGAGCGACTCTTTGTTCCTTTTCGCTTTTGCTCAAATTGAGCGGAGAAAATATTGACGTTAGTTGATGCCAGGCCAAGTTCTAGAATATTCGAATGCATTTGCTAAAAACTATCAAAGCTATTACTATACATACGTATGAGTTTACTGTACGCATAACTTCGTACTGGTGCATTTACATGCTACTAGTTCTATAGGCTTACGCACGAATATTGGCATACTGTTTTAAATCTGAATGTAAGACGCTTAAAATTCGTTTAGGGTCGAGATGAATTTGAATGAAACAGCTATTTCGCTGGAAGTAATCATCGTAGTTGAAGTTCAGCGAGATCTTCCCGTAATTTTGCCGTGCGGCCTCCATCTCACCTAATGCGCTGCTCAATGTTCAATTCTGAATCAGATTTGACTGCGACATCAAACGTGTGATTATAAGTACTTTACGAGTGAATGTTGAAATTCCTGTCAGAATTTTATTGACTACAATTTAAACATTCACTTTTCATGTTTCCACTTCAGCAAATGACAATTCTCAAGTAGAGTAGAACTCCATACACATTATCTAGGTGTAGGACTGTTTTCAAATAAATATATTGTCGTGACCCTATTATTTTATCCCACCGATGTGACAGCATTGTCGTGACTGTTTCTTCTGTCACGCTCCGATCATTTTCTCTGCCGACATTCTTTGTTGCGATGCATGATATTTTTCCATGTGATGTTATTTTGTCGTGACATTAAGATTATTCGTCACAATTCATATATTTTCTACTTGGTAATATCAAGGTAGCTGCCACCAATACAGGGTTTATCTGTATAAATATTTAATTCAATCTTCGGTAAGCGTTATGAGCGGCTTAAGGCCATAAATTAATCGTGCATTTTAGCCGTGTTTCCGGGCTTCAAACATTCTCTTTTCTTTCTAAATCATCCGTTCATTCTCTTCCTATCTATCTGAAGGACATAGAGAAACACCGAAACATTAAAGAAATTCGCTATTGAATAAAAGAAGATATTGAGACATTAATCATCAAAATACGCAGACTAATTGAACATATGTGATTTACGCATTTGCAACCTAATATACTTAGAAGCTTGAGTGGGGACTCGGATCGACATAATTTCAGAGGAAAACTTATCTGAGATTTGGAGATCGGGGCTCGCAGTCTGAGCGTCGTCTAACCGGCACTCTGGGACGGCAACCGCCATGTTTGAGGGTTGGCGGGCGAAGTTTGATGGCTGTGATTATGTCGCCACGGAATTTAATTTCAATATATTCACAGATGAATGTCACAGAGATACTCGGGTCGTTTTAGTATCTTTCAAATGATCCGTATCGTTATATGAGGCAAACCCCGGCCCAACTGGACCAAGGTAGAGGAACAAACTCGTATGCGGCTGCTTGTGATGGTGTTCTCGCCCCAACTGCCCTCGCTCCCTGAAGCAACCGCGTCTGGCGTCACCTTGAGGTGCCAACTTTGAATAACAACCTAACAAGGTTACCAACAAGAACGTGATATATCCCTACTATCGAATAGAAAACATACATCATTAACCTTACCCTCATTACTATATAAAAATCCCCACAAAACAATGTTAGACATATGAATTAAAGCAAATGAAGACATCCGTTGAGGTTCTTAGCATCTTCCGTTAGCGTCTTCGCTTGTTACGCGTATCGGCTGCGTCTGGACGTTGTTCCTGACGAGTCGACTGTTCTTGAATTTAACGTTGCAATGCTTTCTCGCAGAAATCAGGCTTAATATTTGGTCTTTTAGAATCATTAAGGATTACGTTGTAGGCCAAGCAACGCTTCTCCAGATTCTTAGCGATGTTCCGTACTCAGTTATGCGGAGAAGCATAACATATTACCATTTCTGCACATGAATAGGGTGAGTAATTATCTAGTTAATCAGTGCTCGTATGTTCACTAATCAGATCTATTAAATTTGCTCTCAAATCTCACTGATTGGTGGCACTGGTTGTAAGATCAGCTCAATTATTTTTCATAGCAACAATTTCTCGAATATGATACGTAAAGATTTTGAATCGAGCCTCGAGATATGCATCATTTTCTGCAAACCTAAACACAAACGGACAACAATTAGCCCCAGGTTTTCCCAGTTATTCACAACTTGAATCAAACTTTCTATTACCTGAAGAATTAAAACCAATTTATATCTATTCGAGTTGAAGTTCGCGTTGAATGATGTCGTTTAACTAGAGGAGCGGGTGTTGTTTAATTATGACGTAAATAAACTGGGGACGTAAAAGTAGGGAGAACTATTCTCCACAACTTGGAAAGGCATTCTAATCAAAGATTGTAAATTAATTATTTTGCTGATGGATTATTGAGACAACATTTATTCTAACAACAGTTTCATTCCTCAACATTTCAGGGATGATTGATTCGACAAAGGTTAAGGAGAACCTACCTGTGGAGCTAACCCAAAAAGAGATTTATGCACAGCTCGTCGCTAGATGCTCTTGATCGCGTTAAAACTGCTGCAGACTTAAAATTAAAATACGTATGAAGCGAGTCTCAAATGAAGTTGATTGATGAGCTTCGCATCCAGTGTACTGTATTTACAGGATGCATGCCACAGTTCCGCTCAGCATTGAAAGACGCTCCAAAATAGTCATCTGGTCAACGAAGCGATTGTTGTCGGCTTTGCCGTAAGGGCGAAAGGATGCAGGTCCATAATTCTTACTTTTTTCTAGGAAATGATCCAGTAAATCAAGACCGTCATGGTAATAAGAATTCATTGAGTTGGCGAAGGAAGAAATCCACTTCCGGTTTCAATTCTTACTGGGAGTCTCTTGCCCAGCTTTCAAAGATCTCTCTTCTATTTTCAACCATTAATGATGGAAGTCCACAACAATGCGAGCAGTTCATCAGGTGCACGGAAACGCGGCTCAAAGAGGGGTTGGAGAAGCTTGGAAGACAATTTGAGAGCAGCGAGAATTAATGTGCTGTGAGTGCGTATTGATGTGACAAAAGAAGAAAGTTTTAATACATGTATGGCCAATGAGTTCTGAAAATGAAGTTCAATAGAGGTTTGCGTGATTTTTGCGTCCTCATCATTACAATAAGTATGAAAATTGCATTTTCAAGCGAATCTTTTCTACAGATTGTAGAATCCAGAATTTTGTGGTAGAAATACACTGGCGAAGGAAAACTAAATGTGTCGCAGTCGTTGGTGAATTTTCAGCAGCAATCAAACGCAATTATAACCGTAATTTCAATCATTAACTGCATAAAACTCGTCAGAGAATTGCTTTCAGCCGAGAATGGGAAGGATTTTCAAGCGCTATTTCCAGTTGATGCAAAAACTTTGTACTAAAGAATATTGGGCAATTCAGTCCTCAAAAAAGCCACCTCAACCTTTGTTACCAGGGACGGCACACCATACGCCATCACATTGTGTGGGTATTTTTGTTTAAACTGTTTACTGCACCTCATTTTTTGACCTATTAATCAATTAGATGGCGAATGATCTAGGACTATCCTGAGGAATCTAAAACTGTGGTTCCGTCACCGAAACTTCATTTCCTGCCCCTTTTCAGATAAGGGAACCTTATGCCATTCTTCCTGCACAATAAAGGCAAGATCGAATAACAATGATGGAAGTGGTGACCTATCTCATACCTTTGTCTCCAAAGTAGACCATAAAGTCTCAATAATATTAAGATCTGGTGAAAAACTACCCTGATGTTCACAAAATCAGCCCTGCACGATCTGAGATTTATGAACAGGAGAGTTATCGCCTTGGAACATGGCATCACTATTGGAGAACAAACATAATACTCTGACAAAAATGATTACAAACTCCTTGCCAGTGATGCAACTTTGCAGAGTAATCATTGAACCCATGAAATACCATTATTTTCCGCCCCCAAATCATGACCGAACCCCTGCCATGTTTTATTCCTAGGAGCAAGCAGTCAGCATCGTGAGCTTGGAACGGTGTTCGACGGTCATTTACTCGGCCATAAGTTGGAAACAGGTAACAAGACTCCTCCGAACGCATGACAGTCTTCTTTTGCTTCACACTCCAGGTTTTATGGCTTCGGCATCCCGTATTCCTCCTTCAGGAATTTGCATCACTGATGAGGGATTTTGATATTGCATCTACCCCTGTAAAACCCTGCTCATGGAGCACCCTTTATTTGGTCTTGGTACTGATAGGGTTTGCAAGCCTGACGTTTAGTTCAGCAGTCACTTTAGCACTGACCCTCTTCGAATTTTTTTCTGTCAAAATCTTCCTCAATGACCGTCTGTCACGATCATCCAGCACTTTGTTTCGTCTGTTTTGTGACTTACTCGATGATGTTTTCCGCTTTGCCTGTAAATGGTATAAATCTTTGACACGATATTTTTTGAAGCATCAAGCACTTCGGCTACCTTGGTTACGCGCTGGCGTAACCACGCGAGCACCAACGTTCGAATTCACAACGTCTGCGTTCGAATTCACTTCACTCCGACAAAATGCGTTTAAAAATGTACTGAACGATGTTCTGACAACGGCTGACACTCGCAACGTATTGAGGACATTCTACACATGGAGATAGGATGCAAATACGGAAGCGCCGTGCTTAGCTAGAATCAACATTTTGTTTCGAGCACAATTTTCAAATTTAAATTGTTCGATGTTTTTACTTCGTATTTAAAATTAATTCAGACATTTGTTTACGATACTGGGATAAATAGCAGAAGTTAGAGTAGCCAGCATTATTCAAAAAACCTTATTATATATTGAGACAATGACTCGACTGGTATTTTCTTCAGTTTCTTACAATTTTAGCTCTCCTAATTTGTGACACGTTTTCAAATTTTATTCTCGTCACCTTCAGTTTATGTTTTCTTACCTTTATTGCATTCGCTTATCGAATAGTCAAAGAGAAAACCTAACTGATGCAAATTAATTATAGCACAAATCTTCTTGACATCAGGAGATATTTCTTTTTTCATCACACATCTCTAGATGGTGTAAAATTTTCTTAATTAGAAATTAAAAAGCATTTGAAACAGCAGAAAATGTCCTGTCGGGGCCATTTCGAATGTATTTCGGGGCAATGATAAAGTCAAGCCTCAAATTCTATTCCTACAGCAGCGTAATTCTCTCGGGGGAAGGTTCAACTCGTGTCTTTTTTGAATCAACGAAAATTTTCTGATGCTGTTGGCGGTGGGTCGAGGAGGTCGTGGTGCGAAGTCCTCTTCGATATATGTTGTTTAAAGTTCCATAAGAACGTCAGCCTCTGTTGAACGATTGCTGCAATGTAAAAACCTTTGAAGAATTTGGTTGGAAACGAGTGAAAACTGTTTCTTAAAAATGAGGATTTGGGAATCCTTAATGGCTTGTATGGTTGGAGAGATGAAGATCATTTGAATCATAAGCAGCAACACAATATTCTAAGCAGCAACTGAAGGTGTTCAACTACGCGGGCTTCTGAGAAAAACAAAAGTAGTAAGCTCTCTGATAGACGACAGAATGTACTTCCATTAAATTTCAAACGACTTTCAGGGGATTGAGTAGTACAAAACGAACGAGGAGTCCCAAGAATATTATCGACATAACATTTATGGACGATCGAACGAAGCGTTGATCTTTTTCTTCCTTAATTAATGTACCTTCGAGCTTTTACGAGCATTAAGAAGCAAAAATTTTATTTTTCTTGATGTTAGTTTTCTAAAGTCAGGAAATTTGAATCGGCGATATGGTAACGTTTCATCATCACCAATTCGTCATTTTACATGATGATGAGTTGGAAACGTATTTTTGTCAATACTTATTTGTTATTTGTTGCTAGTTGTCGTACTTACATATAAATATTGCCACTACTTTGATCATTGTTCTCATTTACGTTCCTTTTCTTACAGGGAGTCAAAAAAAGTATTCGTAATAAACCAAAAATTATATCTTCCCTCATTAAACACATTTCTGTTCAACTTTGGATTTCGAAACATCTACAGAAGGAAGATCGAAATCAAACAAAATTTAAAATATCTATGATTAAATATTCAGAGATCTCTTACAATTAGCGACAAAACTCGAAAAACAAAGTGGTTGCAACGTATTCTGAACAAAAAGTTTAAATATATCAATATTTGACCGCATAGCCCTCTTAGCTATACATCTGACCTCTGCCAGGTTTATAGGGAGAAATGAAGGTCGTGGGGTTTTATTTCATTTCTAGATGACAGAATTTTTCTAACTCTACCAAATTAGATACAAAAGGTTACTTTCACGAACTGCAATTTTTAGTAGCTTTCACACATTGTCATTTGAATTTTGGTAAAGAGACTGTAAACTTAGTCTAAAACCGTGATTTTTTTTGAGGTGAGATGCATCCTGTCTGAAGTGTTTTCGAAGTGTGCTTAATGTCTTTGTCTTGTTGAAACAATTCCAACTGAGGTTCTGAATCAAGGGTTGCAGCGTTCAGACTAAATTCTGCGATAATAATATTATTGTTCATAATTAATTCTTCTTTTATTGCATGGAGTTGTAATTGAGAAGCAGCCCTATGCCACTGGGCTCCCACCACCATGCATTATAGCTAGAAGGGTGGTTTTTGGCTGCAAGGATGTATCCGACTGTCGCCTGTCCTGTTGTAATTGTTGCTATAAAGGGCAACTGTGAACTTCAGCTGACAGAATAATATCATCAAAATAGCCATATCCTTTGTTGAGAAGAGCATTAGCGTATTCCAAGCAACCTATAGGATGTGTTTCCTACAGAAGTGAGGCTCTTCGATCAATGCACTTCTTCAGGTTTTCTTTACACAAAGCATTGGCGATTTTTTGTTTAATTATGCTCATTGCAACTGATGCTATATGATATACCAATTTTCGACGAGATAACTCATGATCATTCATTTCCACTATAAAAATCTTGGAGCGTATCGTACCAATAACTTTCGCGGAGCACCTGGTATCGCTCTACTTCCAACTGTTCCCTCAGGGTTCCATTTCATGACAATTACCTCCAAGCCAATAGGAATGCCGAATTTCTCGGATATTTTCCATTATCCACGGCCATTCTTGTGCTGTTCAATAATCGCATTACTTAATTGAATGCTGAGTTCTTTGGCTTTCGGCATCCTGAGAATCCCGGGCGATGCTGATTTGGCTGAAGCTCCTCATTCAATGTGAAGAACTGACAAAATGCATTATAGCGTATCCTCGGCGACGGAAAACTGATCTGGAATGAATTTACTCGTTCTACTGGAAGCTTGTTCAAGTCATGTTGACCAGCTGATGCTACTAAACCGTGATGTTTTTAGGACTTTTAGTGAGGTTAAGAATATTTTTTCCACTCCATTTTTTTATACTTCACAATTTATTTTGTGTTTCGTTATTAATTTCATGATCTGCCATCAGCGTTCGGTATGTGGGCATTTTCTATTTTTATTCTATTAGATCATGTTCTTTCTTCAGTAGTAATTTCATATATATAAGATGCACAAACATCTAAAATTAAGTAAAATGTAAGAACGAAAAATTCAAGTTTTTTGATATCCTAAAAATACTTCTTTGACCAACAGTGCGTGGATCAATTGAAATAAATTAATGTCTCACGGTGGAATCAAGGATGAATCAATTAGGTATCACTGCTTACCTTCGTCGTTCGTTTATCTTAAACCAAGAAGCTTTCAAAATTCGATCTGCGTACAAACATCAGTATTATTTCTAAATTTAATCCATTTCTGTTAATTGGGACCTGCCCAAAAATATACTCGAATCATCATTTTAATCCTCATTTTCATGCACATTTAAACCGGGAAATGACAATATTTTTCTGTGAAGATTCATTAATATACGGTATACAACAACAGTGTGCCTTCCATTTGTAAATTATCCCATACTAATGAAAGTTATTGCTATTACGTCGATTTGGTAGCTTACGAATTTAGCATTTTGCGCTGCTTTGCGTGATTTGTTTAGGGTCTTATCTGGTGCACGTTCAAGGAAAGGATTAAATGACTACAAAAATATATTACCACTCGTTCACGGAGACAACAGTTTCAGGTCATTGTCCGCCAAGCGTTTTTCAAGAGAGATTTAAAGAAACATCGTATGCTAAACTAGTACAGGAAGTATTAATAAAGTTGTACAATTTTCTTTGTTGGACAGGAGCACAAATTTACAGAAGTGCATATTGTTCCGTCAAGTTTCGTGCTCTCATGGATTTCACGGTCATTTGAAATGCAGGTAAAATACGCTGTCAGTATTGTTTTCTGGATGAAAAAAGCGTGATGCCAGAGCCATGAAATGGGCGGTTTACCGAGCCATAAATTGGACCATGGCAGAGCCACAAAGTGGGTGATGCCAGAATCATAAAATGGGCGGTATCAGGGGCATAAAATGGGTGACGTGAGAGCCATAAAATGGGTGATGCCAGAAACAGAAAAGTGGTAATGCAAGATTTATAAATGCAGCCTGATGATCAACAATACATAAAGATGCTGCGAGAAGAAGCAGCCTAAAATTAGGTAAAATTTCTCGTGTAAATTTTTACCCATGGAAGAAACGCGCTGATCGGCGGATTTTAAAGTCTGAAATGCTCCGTGGTCCCCGCAAAGTTAAGCGAAAATTCTTCGACAACTTTGTACAATCAAGAAAGAAAAATGTTTACCGACGTTAGGCTGCCACATATATCACGATCGCATTTACAGTTTGCATGCTAAAAACTGAAAATTTCTCCACCAATTATTAATGTCGTCATCAAAACATCAACAATTCGACTCACAACAGAAATTAGAGTCAAAATGTCAAAAACTACATCATGAATAGGCGCAAAAATACTTCAAATGGATATGCTGTCTCGTGCCGAAGCCAATCATTTCATTCTAAGTAAAAGCAGCCGACTATAGATCTGAACTTTAGCATGTTTAATTTCAGCACTTCCCAAAACAGTTTTCGGTGTGAACTATATTGGTCAGGACTTTTCAACACTGTTCTTGCCCTGAGCCATGTTAGTCAACACTTCCTGACATGGCTCAATCATAAGGAAAACTTGTGATGAAGCCTGCACTGAGGAATTTACGCAGTGAAATCACATTTTCCATCGGAATCTTTTAGTAAATTCAGCAGTAGGGAAATTATTCAACTATAAGCATGAAAGGCAGTGAGATGTTATTAATCACTCATACGTAGGAAAAGAGATCGTAGCCAGATGTACGTACGCTATAAATTTTCCCATGGGGTAATGCCATTGTAAGTTAATGCTTTAACACTTTGACCACGACGAGAGCCGCCGGTGGACACAAAGGGGATTTTCAAAGGGGCTGCTAATTGACCAGCAGTTACAAACTCAATCTTTGTAAATACTTAATCGAAACTAAATGAAGGTATGATCCAGTAAATGTTAGCTATTTTCAAAATTGCTCCGTAGAATCGACTTAAAATTTGAGATAAATGTTGAACTTCAGTTGATTGCTCGCAGACAAAGTGTTAAACCGCAGTTTTGAACATTTTTTGAATGTTCCTGAACGTTTTCAATGTCAACGAAGTATCCGAAAGCTGTCTTGAGAGGTAAAAAACATTCATTTACGGCTTAAGTCGCGTATTTTTATAACCAATAAGGTTGTTAAATTGACCTCCTATAAGTAATCATAGATCATTAGAAAAAGTTGAATGTAAATTGATGGTTAATATATTGAGAGTAGAGAGTAAAATAATGCACACATCTCATAGGCATAAATTTTAAGTAATTTTGCTTACCTGGGCTGAACCAAATCTAAATTATTTCAAATTTTTCCAATAGTCGGATGGCCTCTCTCTGAGATAGTGAAATTCATTTTGCACCATGATGTGTGAAATCATTTCCATATATTCATGCACATTTTGTTCAGCTGTTAAATACAAGGTAAAATTTTTCTTAAGAATTGACTTCAAAATCAAAATTTTAACTTTCTGAATGCAGGATCGTTACTTTTATACATTATTATTCGTACACAACTGCTTCATTTGAAGTGATTGTTTTCCGTTTTAATTTTATTCGATTGGTGAGAGATTAAAATGCACATATCACGTGCTATAAAAATGTTTACCTTTAGTTGTTCGACACACGTGAAGGCAAAGTCATTGTTGTTCTTTGATTAAAATTGCCTTTCTTTCTTGAGCTTGTATTAAGAACATGGACTGAAGTACGCCGAACTTGGTAGCTCATTTTACCGAAAAAATCCTTCCCAATTCTAAAAGTCTCGCGCAACCCGCAAACAAGGGGTGAACTGCGAGAGAGTTTTTTTTTATCTCTGTAGATAGCCTTTCGCCTGAACCATGATACGAAGATGCCTTTATATAAACATCAGAAGGCGGAAACGCTATAATTATTAAACAATATTTAAGGTACGAATGGATAAAAATTAATCGATTGCTTCAGCTGGTAAAGCGCTCCGGTTAGAGGGCTCTTCCAAAACGTCTCAAGCAACAGCATTGAATCTTTATTTGAAGAAGAATTAGGAAGAATGAAAATGAGTTTGTTGAAATCTTTTATGAAATAAAATTTAATAATATTTCACTAAGAAAATAATAATCTGGGAGAGTAGTCGTCGAAAATAAGGAAACCTGCTCAGCATCAATTACCAGGAACAAAATGTGACAACTGAAGTGAGGGACGATTTGGTTTCGTTTCGTGAGACACGAGGTTCCGTTTATTGAACACAATGTTTCGCTTCGGGAGACAGTACGTATCATTGCGTGGGGACAAGATTTTCCGTTATGTGAGACTCAATGTTCTGTATCGTGAGCTCCGATGCTCCGAATACACTTCGAATTTGTCGATCGGACCGGTTGCAAAAATCGGACAGAAAACAGAATGAATTTGTTTGTTCTACGCGGACATTGTCTACCTCAAAGCCCTGAACTCCGGGACCCGTACGCCGATTTAGCCGCGAGAAAACAGACGTGTTTTGCCCGAAGGAATCTTTCTTGGAGGCTAAAGTTCGGTTATCTACGAGCTCTGGAAGTCAGACCAGCGAATTAGGCTACGAATGACTTTTTAAAAGTTTCAAACGTTTATTTGATAGCTGATCTCCAAAACGAAAGGAGGAAAATGGGAATGAGAATACGCACGATTTCCGCTTCTGAAAATTTGCATTCATTTCGATCGCTTTGGACGTGAAACGTAGGTCTGTGTGGATGAGCTTGCTTTTATACAGATCCATGTCTTGAGATTTGAAATTATTCGTGAGAAACTTTACTATGGATATGGCATTCATGAAAATATTTTTAGTGTTGTAAAACTAACTGATTTTATGGTGAGAGCATTATAAATACGGCTGATTTTACTCGCAACGTGAGAAGTGAAAAAATATTGAACTATTGCTGCCTCAGATGCGTTATGTGCCAGATCTAGAGATGAGAAGATCTGCTGATCTGCCCGCACAAAAATGGCTTCTCAATTGTATTTTAATCGTCACCTGGCGTTAGAATGTAACTTACAGTTGGATTAGGCTTCCGCTTCCCCAGTTGTGGGAAATCTTTCTACATCCAATTTTTCATCGAAATGAATAATTAAAAATCTAATTTAACCTTTAGAGTAATTTTTCTTCAATGTGTTCACTTAAATTTTTAAAGGAGACTGTTACTCCTTTAGAATACCGAAATTCAGATAAGAGGTCTCTACTAAATAGATAGAATTAGGTTCTCTGGAACAGCTGAGCTCAGCAACAGGTTAACGAATGGTGAGCAGGCGGTTTTGCAGTTGAGGTCCTGCTTGCCAGCGTTCCGTCTTGAATTTGACGAAATCCGAACAAACTTTTCTGAGTTCGTAGATATTCTTTACATATGCTTGCTTTGATTAGAATTTTACTTCATGATGTTGTACTTCGATTGATGCAATAATTTCTTTCCTGAAGTCAACTTACGTTTTTAAACAACACAACAAATGCTATTTAGTAATTTTTATTTTTGTTATTGTTGCGCGTCAACGGACGAGGCGCACTTCGTGAACTGTGTGGGGTAGCTTCCCTGACCGCATCGTGGCCACGCGTGATCAAAGTCCTGCACCGCTGACCTGTCCTGCAGCTTCCCAACCTCCTTTGTAGTTTAATGCCTAAAGTCATACGGCAGCTTTGAGGTTTCTGTCATGATTTCCATAGTCAACCGTCCAGCGGAGGACAAAGCTTCGTGAGGCAAATCCTTCCTCAGGATTAGGCCTCGAGGGCAAATGCCTCCTGAGGACTAGGCCTCCAGGGGTAAATCCCTCTTTAGGACGAGGTCTTCTTTGGTAAATCCCTCCTGAGGACTAAGTCTCTAGAGGTAAATCCCTCCTTAGGACGAGGTCTCTGGAGTTAAATCTATCATTAGAACATGGCGGCTTCAGGTAAACTCCTCCTCAGGGCCTCTTGGAGATAAATCTCTCCCCAGAGTAACGCAAATATTTCTTTATGACAAGGCCTCCTATCACAAATTCCTCCTCTAGAGAAAGCTTCTCCGTGAGCAGAAACCACTTTGGATACCTCTATTCATTATCTTCATTTCTTATGAGTCTATAAACCGTTTTAGCAAGTGGCCCCTCAGGTTTATTTAATGGCTCCAGTCGTTTAAATGGGCTTGATTAAAATTCACCACAGTATGTGTGAGAAGAAGGACTGAATTACAATTTCATTTTATTACACAACAAAATTAGTTATAATAAATAGAAGTGCAAAAATATGCATAAAAAGTGATCACATAATCATCAACACTACACATATAATAAAACGCCCGGTGTCTTCTTAAATTTACGAATATTTTGATTTTTGTGTGTGTATTTTTTCCTATGTTATTCCAATGGGAATTTCATTGAACATACATATTAAATTGGTTGGTGTTGGTTGGTTGGTCTCTCTTTCACGCTCAAGGATGCTTAATTATAGTATGTGTGATACGAGTTTCCCCCAGTGCCAAGTACGAGAATATTTTAATCGCGAGTGCTATTTGGATGGATATATTTGTTTGTCATCCACATCTGCAAGATTTGTGAACATCTGGGTGGACATATGGGTGGCTAGTTTTTGTTATAAACGTCGAATCCCGTAATTTTTGACGGGTCGTGTACTCTAGTCCTATTAATAAGAGTCAAGGAGTAAAACTGGACGTTTTGACCTCTTAGGTCCATCTCAACTCCGAAATAAAACGAACAGAAAAATGTGTCAAATCTAACTCAGAATAAATCGAAAGGAAAAAATAATAATAATATAGTATAAATGCAACACTATTTGCAGAGGAAATGCTGATTGCACATTGTTCAAATTAGGCTTATCTTTTAAATGTACATCGATTCTGAAATGTGAAGGATTTTTAACTAGATCCAGAAGATATTACTTAAAAAATCTAACCGAACTGGAAGGTCATTCTACCCTGCATGAGAGCGGACTGCGGAATGAGAAGGTGCTGAAAGAAACTGGTTGGCGCTAAAACTCCTGCCGTCATGTTCAGCAACACGAATACAGAGGGCTCGAGTAGTCAAGCCTCCGTACTCTGGGACCTACTTTTTATGGTTTGGGGATGGACCTTCCATTGGGCCCTACTTTTGCAAGTATTTTCAAGTGCTGCCATGGACAATGTTACCTGAAATTTTAGTCCCTTAAAGTTTTCAGCCTGTTTTTACTAACGGTGTATTGACGATACTTTTTCTTGTTCCAGAGACGCTCTCATTACAATTTATTCTTAGCATATTTGAATCCACGACACCCCAATATCAAGTTTCAATTCAACTGAACAAAATAACTGTTTTTATTTTTAGAGACAGAAATCACTCGTAAAGATGATAGTTTCCAAAATTGCGTATTCCTTTTGTCTTCTTTTAAAAGGTAGTTTCAAAAATTTTGTCAAACGATAATCGGCTAAAAAACTTGCTTTTTCAGCTTTCGTACATCTACATTAAAAAACAGTGTCAAAACATTGGTATGAAGGGCTGTGTAAGTTCTAAATTTCATGCACTGTATAAGGAATTTCAAATTTTAAAAGTTTTTTTCGGAAGGGCTTCCCGTCGACACTAGTAGATTCATGTACTGAGGATTTTTAGAGCAAAAAGTTTTACCCCTATCTACCATTACATACCGATCTTAAAGTTTTTTTTCTTTTTCGCTTCCGTTCTTATGCAAACAATTGGAGAAAGAAAAACTTGACGAAGAACTTATCCTACTTTTGTCAAGAAATTTTAAGTAAATTGATTTTTTTAGGTTAATATGTACAGAATGAGATGCCATTTAAATTACTAAAATAATACACCTAAAGACATTCTCTCATCGATCATTTTTAAATCTAGTTGAACACAGTGTGCATCTGAGTACGCGGGCTTGACTACTCGAGCCCTTGGTATTCGTGTTGCTGAATTTCGTGTTGCTGGAGTTTTAGGATCAAAGAATTTCTTGCCGCCCGTTCACATTCTTCAGTCTCTCAAGCCGATAGGTGTGACTTCCCAGTTGGGTTGAATGATTTTGAAGTAAATTTCTTAACTTCTGGTCTAACAAACTTTCACATTTAAGAATCGTTATACATTTTACAAGACGAACATTCTGTAAACGACATGCAACCAGTTTTCCCTTTGCAACTAGAGTAGTTTTTATACTTTAAACTTAATTTTTTTCGTTCCTTTCGATACATTTTGATTAAGATCTGACTCATTGTTGAGAATGACCTAAGAGGTCGAAATGACCGTTTTTACTTGTTCACTTTTTTAATAAGACAATTTGAATACTCTAAATGCGTGTTTATTTGCTCTCTTATCTATTATTATGATTTGCAAAATTTTCACATGTATTAAAAGTTCATTGTATTTGAACGTAATGCTGTACACTTATAGTAAAAATTTTTTAGCACTGCTTCAAAATTAACACTTCAGAAATAAACTACTTGATCTAACTTAAAATTGAACATTTTCAGATTACTTCTTGTAGAATAAAGACAAGACCCGTATTCTAAATTTATTCATTATTTTAAATAATCAGATTGTGATTTAAAACTCAGATAGGAAAAAATTGTTTCGTTTTTTCATACCCAAAATATGTGCAGGTTTTTGAACACTTCTCACTTTATCTCTTCAGCGTAAGTTCTCGGCGATATTACTTGGCTGGGCAATACAACACTTAACATAACCAAGTCTACGTGTATGAATGTATACGGCGCTACGAGGATGTGAATTACTAGAAAATCTAGGGCCTTAATTATTTTTCAACAGCAACACCTTTATCTCCGATTTTCTTGTTGCCGTTATTATACTTGTTCAAAGGCCTCATCATTAAACGAAGTGAAGCTTTTACAGCACGAAAATGGTCCAAATGCACATACCGACTGCGCGTGACAAAACAGAGAACTTATGTTTGCATAAAAAAACACAGCGAGAGTAATTGCATCGTTAATGGGAGAATTTTGTCATTACACATTCTCACGCTCTGTTGTGTAGAAACTCGACACCGCGTTAGCGATGAATTCCAAATGTAGTCTAACGAGTTCCTCCTTGGGTGATATTCTCCCCTGATGTTATTCTAAGAAACCTGATATTGTGGGGACTCCTCTTGTGGTATTCATCTCTGCAACTGGAAGCCAGAAATGGCAAAAATGGGGACTTAAGAAACAGCGTGGAATGACATCCTCTGGTGATATTGCGATTTCTATCTTCTGCAGACATATTAGAGAGATTGAGCCATAAATATTATCTGCAATGTAATTCAGGATTATGCTTTTTCAATGAGTGTTAATTAGAATGGTGTTATGGAAAACGTTCCATTCGTATAGAATTTTGAATGCTATAAATTATTGTGATCTGAAAATCACACTGACAAAATCTGGAGTTTTATCCTTTTTAACATTTGAATCGTTAATAGAATAGCCTGAATTAGCGTGGGAGGAACCTCATTTTTGATTCGGAGATATTTTGAGAATTAGTTATTTATTCAAAAAGAGACCAATTTTACGAGCTTTCTTTCACGGTGGATTGTATGTTTGTTCTGTAAATGTGGCATCTTAAAAATGACTGACGATTAATGCTTCTTCCTCCAATCATGCTCTCTAATTCACAAAAAATAAATTATTTCCATGTACTTTTTCGAGATTTGAGGATGGTATATTGCAAATCTCTCGTAACAGTGTTAAGACTTTGAGTGTGTTGCTTGATGTGCTCCACTGTCTTTTGTTCCTTAGCTGCATGAGTTTTACGAGGAGCGCCCAGGAAGTAAGTTTCCTCCACGGCTAACAGACAGCAGACCATATATTTGGGAAAGCGAGAGCCCGGGTGTAAAAGAGTTACGGCCTGGCAATGGTATGCGCCAGGTAGCGCACAGCAGCCCGAGTGTAGCGGATGAAGACGGCAGCTCCAATAATTCTATCTCCTGCCGCTTGCGAGGTTCCAAGTGTGATGAAGTTTTTCAACGCACAGAACACGATACTGTTTGGAAACCATCGCCAACTCTGTTGAGTACATTCACCAGGTTTATTGAGCAAGAAAGTGTGTTTGACTGGTGCAGGGAATTCTCATACTCGTCACGGATAATTTTGAGGAGCCAATGCAAGAGCATTTTGTAGAGAATCATTCTTTCTCGATTACGGAACTTTAAAGCCATTTTCTCAGTAGCCGCACCCAGTAGGTCAGCATTACGAGTAAAATAATGACGGAGTAATAGGTGGCTTTCATATGCTGGTTCCTATCCAGGCGGCAGACGCATACAACATAGGTGTGTAAATTTCTATCCTACGGTGTGACTAGTACCTCAATTCTGGTGATGATGATGTAGAAGAATAGTGTTACATGTGCTGCATTGGCTGCAATAAAGTTTTTTCATGATGTGTTTTTTTTTGTTGACAACTTCGGGAGTCTAACTTTCTCGATGCTTCTTGAGTCTCATTTTTGGTAAAACTAAATTCGCAAATAAATGTGATTATCACAAGTTTGAAAAACAAGAATCATATTATATACATGACAAAGTCGACCTGCCTGTTTACACGTTTTCTCGCAGTTCGGAACTAGCTTTCAAAGTTGTAGCCAATTTGTTATCGAGTATTTTTTCACATGCTTAGACTAAAAAAAATTTATAGCGTAAAATATTGCGTAAAGGACTAGTAAAAATTACCTCAGTAACTATTCTAAGTTGAATTCATTTAATTACATTTGAAATACCTTTTTCATGTGAAGCTGCTGACGAACGAATTACAGTAGGACACATTTCTCACAAAGCTGCCAACTTTTCTACAAATGTGCAGGCCCTGTATATGCATATGAGAACTTATCCTATTAAACTCAAGGAATTTAATCTCCCAAACTTTAATCGAACTTTTCAGCTTTTATAACAGCCAAAATGATCACATAAATCCTGGAGTTGACGTACTAAATCGAAAATTCAATTGATTATATTAACACCAGCAATCACTGGAGAGGATCGAGGTGGCACAGTGAAAGGCTTCCTCATGCTTTTTCTATTCTTTATGCTTGTTTAGGAATATTTTACTTTCAAGGGGACACCTTTGGCTGTAGCGATTTATTCTATTCACGCTTAAAACAGTTGACAAGCTGAAATTTAGAAGTCGGTATAGATTTCGGTCTTCACCTGGACAATGGTGGCCTTCAGCAAAGCTGTGGTATTGCGAGGATGTCGATTAGTTTCCCTTCCAACGACGCTCCATACGTAATGGTCCACAGGAATAAAATCTGGCGAGTTTGAGGGCCACATATTGGGGGTCACATAAGCGTAATAATTCCCTGATAACCAGTCTTAGGTTACTATGACTCTGTGGGACGGTGCTAAGTCTTGCTAAAAGACGTGTGACCTTTTTTTTAATACTATACACATCCTGGAGTTAACAGCCCTTTTTAGAGCATCAATGTCTTCAGCAGCATTAACCCTAAGAGCAGTGTTGGACAGTTGTAGCCGCAATTGTGTTCGCAACTATTTCTGTTGCAGTTGAACCGCAACAATTTATGGAAAGTTGCGAATCTGTTGCAACAATTTTCGACGTGTCAGGCCGCAACTCGCAACCGCAATTTCTAAAATAACTTCAATCCAATTTGATACGCGATTCATACTCGCTTGAAACTAAACCGTACATGGTACAACCCGTCTGGCAATCGTTCATTATTAGCATTAGGCGATACAGTGAGACACATACACTTGGCTTTCGATATATGAGTATATTTAATGTAACTCATTAGATAACATATGTTATTAGGAATGATGTAAGTTGATTGGCTGAAACAGCCAGTAATCAACAAAAACTAGCCACCCAGATGTTCACAGAGCGATGTTTCCTTCAAGTGAATTTGTCGTTTCGTTCATCCAATTTAACACGCCTATACCATCGAGCGGTCGAACGACTGTGGGCAAAGAAATTGTGAGACCACGATGTGCTCGGCTTTCAGACAAACATTTTGAAATGTTAACATTTTTGAAAGGCAATGTTGATCGTCATTACAGTGCATTGACATAGTCACATTGACATCATGAACAAGTATTAAATCATAACAGAGGAACAACAAAATGCAGAGGAATATCATATATTGCAGGAGCATTTGCATGTTTTTTCATATGTCATTTCAAATGTTCTGCACTTTTCTGTTTTCTAATTTTTTAGCTATATATACGGAACTCCTATGAAAATATAGCTACTAGCTGGGTACTTTTTCAACATTATTGTTAGAAAATGGAATTCATTTTATTTTTCATTATATTTTTCTTGCTATATTTACAAATGCAACGTTTCTTTCAGTAACTTGATATTTCATTCAATTCTAGTCCACATATTTACTCGATCTATTAATGTTATTAGGAAAACAATGCACTATTTTGAATATCATAATATTATTATTATTGAAACAGATCCACAGCCAAGTTGTTAAGGCTGGTGTAGGGTTGTCTTCAGGTTGTTCCAGTCAGAAGTGGTGTAACGAGTGTTTTACGCTCCTCTTCCTTTCTTCCTTCCTTCGTAGCCTTCGGTCCCTTTAGGCGTGGCGTTCCGGGGTGCGTCCCGCACCCTGAGGATCACCGCCTTCTTCTCTTCTCCATATTCGAATCCAGTTCGTCTGAGTGGGTTCGGCTTCAGCTCAGTGTCCGGTATTATCCGAGCACCTTGCGAAGAATGTGGGCAGATCCCAGGAGAACTGACTTTTGCAGCAGTCCAGGGTGGATTTTATCACAGCCGATGCTACCCAGATGCCTTTCAAGATTGGTGGTTGAGGCCCCAAGTGTCCCAATCACGATGGGAACCACCTCGGCGCGGCAACCGTGGGTCTAGGCGAGCTCGACCCGGAGGTCTTGATACTTGAGGATTTTCTCAGCCTCCTTTTCGACGATTCTTGAGTCGTACGGAACTGCCACGTCGATGATCTTGATCTGTTTCTGGGTCTTGTTAATGACGACGATGTCCGGTCGTCTGGCTGTGATGGCCCTGTCCGTTTGGTGGAGGACGTCGTAGAGAAGTTTGATGTCGTCGTTTTCCATCACAGTCTTGGGCTCGTGCTGGTACCAGCGGTCAGCGCAGGGGAAGTTGTGAGTCTTGCACAGGTTCCAATGTAGAGTTTTTGCTACCTTGTCGTGCCTCCTCTTGTATTCCCTCTGCGCCAGCGCCGAGCACTCGCTGATCAGGTGGTTGACGGTTTCGTCTTTGGTTTTGCACATCCGGCATTTTGGGTCGTTGCTTGTGTGTGTGATTCTAGCTGCTCTGTTTTTGGTGTTGAGGGCTTGTTCTTGCGCGGCAAGGATCATGCCCTCAGTTTCTTTCTTGAGTTCACCTCGATTCAGCCAGTTCCAAGTGAGTTCGGGTTTTGCTTCTCGAGTTTGTCGGGGGTATTGGCCGGCGAGTGCCATTCCCTCCCACTTTTGGAGTCGCTCTCCCCTTCTCCTCTCCTTGAAATTGTCTGAGGTCTCTTCCTCTTTCAGGGTCTTCGATGTCCACACCAGTTTCATCCAAGGATCCTGGTGCTCTCTCGTGTACTGGCCGAGTGCTCTGATCTCACTTTGGATGCACTCTTCCACTTCAAGCAGACCTCTTCCTCCTTCCTTTCTCTTGATGTATAGCCTGTCAGTGCATGATCGGGGGTGGAGTGCCCTGAAGATGGTCATCAGCTTTCTGGTCTTCGTATCTAGCTGCTTTTGTTCGAGCTTCGTCCATTTAACTATTCCGGCGGTGTACCTGATGACCGGTACGGCCCATGTGTTAATGGCTTTGATGATGTTGCCGCCGTTGAGATTAGATTTCAAAATTAACCTTACTCTGCTGCAGTATTCTTTCCTGATCTTTTTCTTCATCTCGGTGTGCAGAACGTTGTCGTGTTCAAGCACTCCTAGGTATTTGTACCCTTCTTCTTCGATCTGTTCGATTGTTTCGTTCTCTAAGTGGATACCTTCAGTTGCTGAGACTTTGCCTCTCACGATGTTGATGAGGCCGCACTTGCTTATTCCGAATTCCATTCCGATGTCGTGGGAGAATTCGTGCACGACTTTCACAAGTCTTTCGATTTCTCTAGCGGATCTTGCGAACAGCTTGAGATCGTCCATGTAGAGTAGGTGGTTTAGGCTGTTATTGCGGTCGTACTTGAATCCCAAGCCCGTGTTGTTGAGGACCTGAGTCATTGGGACCAGTGCCAGTACGAACAAGAGTGGAGATAGGGAGTCGCCTTGAAAGATTCCTCGACGAATGTTCACCTCTCCCAGCTCAGCGTTTGCACACGTGAGCTGGACCTTCCAGTTAGGCATGGTAGTTGCGATCAGCCGCCGGACGTTTCCTGCGACTCCGTATGTCTCCAGACATTCGAGGATCCATGAGTGTGGGACCATGTCGAAGGCCTTTTTGTAATCAATCCACGCCATGCTAAGGTTCTTGTGTTTAGCTTTGGCGTGGGTCATGATCAGCTTATCGAGCAGAAGATGGTCTTTCGTCCCTCTCGTTCCCCGTCTACATCCCTTCTGCTCGTTAGGGAAGTAGTCGCGGCTCACTAGGTGCTGATACATGTTCTCGTAGATCATGCCGGTGAGGATCTTCCACATGACCGGGAGGCATGTGATGGGTCTGTAATTGCTCACCGCTGATCCTTTTTCCTTATCCTTCTGTATCAGCACCGTCCTTCCAGTTGTCATCCAATCTGGCACAGTGCCTGATGTTAAGCATCTGTCCAGGTTTTCTACCAGCCTGGGATGGAGGGATGTGAAGGTCTTGATCCAGTAGCCTTGGACTTTGTCTGGACCGGGGGCCTTCCAGCTCTGCGTTTTTCTTATTTGCTTTTGTAGTCGCGCCGCCGTTATCCGGAGGTCTTCGTCCGGGTTGACGTCTTTGGCGATGCCTTGGAGCCATTCAGCCTCGGCGTTATGCTGGACCTCTTGGCTCCAAATGCCGCTCCAGAAGCGCCGCGTACCTTCGGCTTCCGGAACGTCCATTTCGTCATTTCTGTGGCGCAATTGTTTGTAGAATCGTGACTGGTTGGTCGCGAACATTTTGTTCTGTTGGAAGCCAGCGATTCTGTTCTCATATCTAAGGATTTTGCTTCGTTTTGCCGATAGTCTTTGTTTGAGGGTTTCTTCTACCAGTTGTAGTCCTGCCTCCCTGCAGTGGTAGATACTCTCGAGTTCCGCCATTTTGTTTCTGCAGGTCAGTCTGCCACGTCTCCATTCCGAGATCCAGCTTAGATGTTTCCGGAGCTCATCTATGCTTTTTTGGATTCGGTGTTTCCACGGGGGGTCTTTCTTTCCTCTCGGCCGGCTGGTTGCCGGCGGAGGAGCAAGCTCTTTGGAGACTAGGAACGCTCCGGCCAGAATTAAGGTGTTAGTTTCTGTGATGTTCCTGGTCTTTATTCTGCCGATGAGATGATTAATCTTGGCAGTAGCTGCTAGGATCTTCCCCGATGGGACGTGTCTGAGGTTCGGTAGTTGCTCTTTTGGAGTTTCGTGCAGGAGCGTTAAGTACGTATTGTGGAGCTCGTTGAGCAGAGTCTCTTCATCGCCCGGAAGGTCTCGGCGGTCCACCACAGGTTCTTCCCCTCCGATGGGTTCCGCCTCGTCCGTTTCCGGTCCGGTGTCGCCGGCTTGGTGGTACCGGTTTGGCACTTCAGCTTGTTGCGGAGGTGCTGCTATTAAATCGCCGTTTGAAGCATCGTCAGGTTCTGAGTCACTGATCTGGTGGTACCTCAGCTGTTTTGGTACCTCAGCTCCAGCTCCTGACGTTTCTGCTTCATCGTCGGTGGTGTAATTGCTCGAGCAAAAGTCGTCTTCTGGTCTTTGGTCGGTGTCATTTCCGGTGGTCACGATTGGTGTCTCAGTTTCGGGTGGTATCGGAGACGCTCTTGCTTCGGCCTGGTGATTATTTTCGTCCACCCCTTCTTCCGTGTTTAGTTCACTGGCTATGAGCTCTTTTTCCTCGTTGGTAAGGAGGTTTTTGAGGTTGATCTCTCTTATTTGGCTCGCCAGCATTTGCTCGGAGTGGTTGGGAAGGCCTAGGTCGACCCAGATTTGCCTCATACGTTTGCGGAAGCCTCGGGTTTGGGGGTCGCTTCGTAGGTAGCACATCCAAAGGGTTTTCCAGGCTTCCTTCGTCCACTTTTTCCGGGGTTGACGTCTGTTAGTGGGAGGCGGCGAGGTAGGAGGGGTCACTGTCTCCAGTGACCGGTCTGCCGCTCTCCCTGGGTTGCTTGGAGTAGTCGCCGTCGAGTGAGCCGTGTCCCGCACGGCTTCACAAGCAACTGGAGCCTGCTCCTGTACTGCAGTTGGGTTCGTAGTGAGTTGACGACCGGGTTCGCCCGAACCATCCGGTCCACTAGTAGCGTGTGGTTCACTGCTAGTTCCCGGGGAGCTTACCCTGCCGGACGCGGCACCCGCAGTTGGAGACTGTCGGGTCCCGTTCACGTCGTTGGGGGGTTGTTTCTTTATGCGCGCTTCCATGCGGTTAGTGATTACCCTCAGCCAGCGGGGACAGTTTGGTCGGCGTCTGCTTATTCAGTATTCGCAGATAACCTATTTGCATAGGCCGTCCCCCCCATCCGCCAGCGGGGGGACGCCCCCCTGAGCGGATGTCAGCCGCTCGGGGATATTATTATTATTATTATTATTATTATTATTATGATTATTATACATAGCAATATATACTCAAAATAAATTGAACAATTTATAATTGAAATTATATTTAATAATTAAAAAGTTACGGTTGCGAGTTGCGGTTGCGATGGCTTGTTTTTTTCAAAGTTGCTGTTGCGGTTGTGTCGCAACTTTTTTTTTGGTGTTGCGGTTGCGGCGCAACATTTTAGAAGTTGCGTGCTCAACACTGCCGAAGAGGCTGAGGGAAAATGGAAGGTGGCATAGAGGGGGCCACTTCGGGCCAAATTTGGCCCCCGCGGTGTGCGGCATCTCCGCACATGTCTATCTGTAGTAAGCTTTGTCTGTATCTGGACGACACCTATAAAAAGCCGCTCTTGTCGAGGCCAGGTGCTCAATCAAACATTATCCTGCCTTCTGCCAACACCTGGCAAAATAAACCACCTGGGGCCATTTACATTTTTTGTCGAAAAAGGATCCTTAGGTGATGGGTTATTGTGCCCTGAAATTTTATGGCGCTACGGACGCTAGAACAGCCCTAGGGGGCTGTATGGGGATCAAAAATCCTGAATTTTCGATTTCATGGCAATGGAAAATTTTCTACCGTACTTTCGTTTGAAATGTTTCAAGGATTCTATAACTGTCTTTCTAAAACGCAATGAGTTATATTCTATTGAAACATCAATAGAAAACCAATATGTTTAATTTTTTTAAAAACTAAGGCCTGAATAGAAAAAATGAATGGAATAAATTGTGGTTCTTTTTAAAAATTACTTACAAAAATCAAATTTCATAAGAATCAGACTACAAAAAAGGTTCATAATTTTTGTAAGAAAATAATTTTTTTTTGTAAAATTACATATCACAGTGTGAATATGAAGTAAAGCATGGAGATTATCGAAATAAAAATGAAAACAGCATTCAATTACTTAAATTGTCCATTATATTACTGTTCAGATAAAAATTTGTTTAGCCCTTATTACTAACAAACCCTTATTTGTCAACATTCAAAAGAATAGAAGCCAGTGAGTTTTTATGCTAGAACAAAAAAAGAAGAAAGTTTTAGATCCTTGAAACATTTCTAACAAAAGTACGGTAGAAAATTTTCCAATTGTACAAATAATTTTTTTTTATCCATCTCAAAACCCGAAATTAGTGTATATTTTAAATAGTGATCAAATATCGCATATAAGATGACGAAAAGTTACAAATGTAAAAATTTTCTACTTTAATTTTGTTGGAAATGCTCCAAGAATTCTAAAACTGTCTTTGGTTTTGTTCTAGCATGAAATCTCAATAACTTCTATTCTTTTGAAAAATCCATAAAAAAGTTCCAAAACACTAATTTTTCGTATTTTTTGAAATAAATAAGGTCTAACTCGAAAAAGTTACACGAGTAAAAAAGTTTACTTTCAACAAATACTTATACAGGCTAAATTTCAAACGAATCGGATGAAAAAATTGAAACCTTGAAGTGACCCCTTGAAATGGCTTTCACTACTCACGACTCGTAAAACCATCAAAGTCGCTGGAAATTTGATGTGCACCACGCTGGGCACTTCGGAAGGATACTATAGCAGCCCCCTGCCATTCCGTCGGTTAGTTTTCTGATTTTTGTCGAAGTTTTCTCGTGAGAGAAATTCAAAGCATGCCAAATTTGTGGGGATTTTGATTTTGTTAAGTAATTGTTTTGAGTGCATGAGACGGGTTTCCTGTGTCTTTGCTGATACGAATTGGCCTTTCCTCATTACTTGTGCCTTGTATCGAATATTTTGATGTACCTCAGTTATGATCACAGTCCCTTCTCATACCTGAAATTCTTTGGTAAATATTCTCATCGATTTTCCGGGGTTCTCATCGATAAAGTTATGAACAATCCGTATTAATAGGACATTCGGATCAGATCAGAGCGTTGAGAATACTTCTTCTGTTTGCCACAGGGGAAATATTGCCATCACATCCCTATAACTTTAATTAAACCCTATGAACGAATGATCGGGTAACATGTAAAAAGTTAACGGTTTCTAAATCACCGTTCTGCTGTTACAGCAGGTATGACTGCATGTCTTTTCACATCTTGGGTAAACATCTCAATGTGAATGTATTGCCTGATAAAGTAAAATATCATAAATTATTTGAGTATCATCAAACATGTCAACAAACAGCCCTCGCACTTACCATGTATTTCAATGTATTTCAACTTGGCTGTTCCCATAAATGAATAGTCTACGCGCATGGTGGGGCAAATCAAATGCCCGAGTTTTGAAAGGCGCGCACCAAGGCCTGTGGTGGTGATGGTAAGATGCCGTCTCTAAAAAGTGAGCTCACAAACGGCATTGTATATTGATTCGAATAAAACAATAACTAATAGTGTTGGTATTCTTTTAATTCTCCTAATAGCCTTTCAAAACGCGGGCATTTGGCTTGCTCAACCCTGTAGTAGAAGATAACATAACCAGTTTAGGGTTTGTACTTCGATCCCTTGCCGAAGAAATTTAAAAAAACAGTACTTTCTACATTTCAGACCGCCATCGACAGTCGAGTGCCATTGAGGACTACTCCCACGAGTCTTGAAAAAAGGTAAGAATTGAACATTTTAGAAGTTTAAGATGAGTTGCGGTCATTAACCTAATATCCTGGGTAGGAAAAATAAATAAGTAATGTTAGAACCAAACGAGTTTCTTAGTAAATATAAAAAAATCAGGATATAAGCTATATTACTGATGATCGGGGAGGTAGACACGGACAGTAACCCCCTTAAGTTATTCCTGATATTTTCTTCATTGGAAGTACCTGAATATTTCCTGTCGTAATTTACCGAAATAGACCCACAAGATGATTATAAAAAACTGGAGAAAACTCTTGCCTGCAACACGTCAATTGATGAGCTCAGTTTTGAAATTTTCACGCAAAAACGCCGAACAAACCTCTCAATTTGAGTATCTATTTTGAGCCACCTCATTACAATTACGGATGAAGTTCCTCTCGTTCGTAATCTTCCACGTGTCTCCATGGCATTCCATTTTTAGCTCAATTCCGAAATTCCTAGTCAGCAGGCGGTTATTAAAGTGAAAAGTTTTTGCAGTCTCCTGTATGGATGTTTTGCGATACCTGATGAAAATAAAATCAGCTGTGATTTTATTTTGTGGCATCCGAGGACAAAATCTTCTTTGATCTTGTCGCAGGGGGCTTGAAACCTTCGAGTACCTCCGTGGTTACTCGCTCGAGGCTTGTTAGCGACGAACCAACGAGGAGGCGACGGGCTTAAGGGTCCAATTGTGGGACGACTGACTTATTGTCCGTGGCGCGTGTGGGGGGAACTGAGGTGCGTCTCGATGGTACGGGGGAACTGGGGCGCGTCTCGATGGTACGGGAGAACTGAGGCGCGTCTTGATGGTACGGGGGAACTGAGGTGCGTCTTGATGGTACGGGGGAACTGAGGCGCGTCTCGATGGTACGGGGGAACTGAGGCGCGTCTTGATGGTACGAGGGAACTGAGGTGCGTCTCGATGGTACGGGGGAACTGGGGCGCGTCTCGATGGTACGGGGGAACTGAGGCGCGTCTGTGGGGGAACTGAAGCGCGTCTGTGGGGGAACTGAGGCGCGTCTGTGGGGGAACTGAGGCGCGTCTGTGGGGAGAACTGAAGCGCGTCTGTGGGGGAACTGAGGTGCGTCTGTGGGGGAACTGAGGCGCGTCTGTGGGGAGAACTGAAGCGCGTCTGTGGGGGAACTGAGGCGCGTCTGTGGGGAGAACTGAAGCGCGTCTGTGGGGGGAACTGAGGCGCGTCTGTGGGGGAACTGAGGCGCGTCTGTGGGGGAACTGAGGCGCGTCTGTGGGGGAACTGAGGCGCGTCTGTGGGGGGAACTGAGGCGCGTCTGTGGGGGAACTGAGGCGCGTCTGTGGGGGAACTGAGGCGCGTCTGTGGGGGAACTGAGGCGCGTCTGTGGGGGGAACTATGGCGCGTCTGTGAGGGGAGCTGAGGCGCGTCTGTGGGGGAACTGAGGCGCGTCTGTGGGGGAACTGAGGCGCGTCTGTGGGGGAACTGAGGCGCGTCTGTGGGGGGAACTATGGCGCGTCTGTGAGGGGAGCTGAGGCGCGTCTGTGGGGAGAACTGAAGCGCGTCTGTGGGGGAACTGAGGCGCGTCTGTGGGGGAACTGAGGCGCGTCTGTGGGGGAACTGAGGCGCGTCTGTGGGGGAACTGAGGCGCGTCTGTGGGGGGAACTGAGGCGCGTCTGTGGGGGAACTGAGGCGCGTCTGTGGGGGGAACTAAGGCGCGTCTGTGGGGGAACTGAGGCGCGTCTGTGGGGGAACTGAGGCGCGTCTGTGGGGGAACTGAGGCGCGTCTGTGGGGGAACTGAGGCGCGTCTGTGGGGGGAACTAAGGCGCGTCTGTGGGGGAACTGAGGCGCGTCTGTGGGGGAACTGAGGCGCGTCTGTGGGGGAACTGAGGCGCGTCTGTGGGGGAACTGAGGTGCGTCTGTGGGGGGAACTAAGGCGCGTCTGTGGGGGAACTGAGGCGCGTCTGTGGGGGAACTGAGGCGCGTCTGTGGGGGAACTGAGGCGCGCCTGTGGGGGAACTGAGGCGCGTCTGTGGGGGAACTAAGGCGCGTCTGTGGGGGAACTGAGGCGCGTCTGTGGGGGAACTGAGGCACGTCTGTGGGGGAACTGAGGCGCGTCTGTGGGGGAACTGAGGCGCGTCTGTGGGGGGAACTAAGGCGCGTCTGTGGGGGAACTGAGGCGCGTCTGTGGGGGAACTGAGGCGCGTCTGTGGGGGAACTGAGGCGCGTCTGTGGGGGAACTGAGGCGCGTCTGTGGGGGGAACTATGGCGCGTCTGTGAGGGGAGCTGAGGCGCGTCTGTGGGGGGAACTAAGGCGCGTCTGTGGGGGAACTGAGGCGCGTCTGTGGGGGAACTGAGGCGCGTCTGTGGGGAGAACTGAGACGTATCTGTGGGGGAACTGAGGCGCGTCTGTGGGGGAACTGAGGCGCGTCTGTGGGGGAACTGAGGCGCGTCTGTGGGGGAACTGAGGCGCGTCTGTGGGGGAACTGAGGCGCGTCAGTGAGGGGAACTATGGCGCGTCTGTGAGGGGAGCTGAGGCGCGTGTGTGGGGGGAACTGAGGCGCATCTGTGGGGGAACTGAGGCGCGTGTGTGGGGGGAACTAAGGCGCGTCTGTGGGGGGAACTGAGGCGCGTCTGTGGGGGAAACTGAGGTGCGTCTGTGGGGGGAACTGAGGCGCGTCTGGGGGGGGAACTGAGGTGCGTCTGTGGGGGGAACTGAGGTGCGTCTGTGGGGGAACTGAGGCGCGTCTGTGGGGGGAACTGAGGCGCGTCTGTGAGGGGAACTGAGGCGCGTCTGTGGGGGGAACTGAGGTGCGTCTGTGGGGGGAACTGAGGTGCGTCTGTGGGGGGAACTGAGGTGCGTCTGTGGGGGGAACTGAGGTGCGTCTGTGGGGGGAACTGAGGTGCGTCTGTGGGGGGAACTGAGGTGCGTCTGTGGGGGGAACTGAGGTGCGTCTGTGGGGGGGAACTGAGGCGCGTCATAATGTTCGGTGATAATTAAAG
The DNA here is from genome assembly GCA_030386875.1 of Morinoia aosen. Classification (NCBI taxonomy): domain Eukaryota; kingdom Metazoa; phylum Arthropoda; class Malacostraca; order Amphipoda; family Talitridae; genus Morinoia; species Morinoia aosen. The sequence goes on from CM059559.1 coordinate 22,384,257, forward strand.
ATTTTTAGTTTCTGGAACTCATACTTCAATGTAAGCTGTGGGAGATGAACGTTCTGTGGTTATTGTTGAACTGTTTGAACAATTTTTTTTAAGAAGGGTAAGGACACGTTTCGGAGTTAATGAATCACTGACGTCTGGAACGAAAGTATTTAAGAAAAGCTTGAAATTCTGGTCCATTCTTATACTAAGCACGAAACTATTAATATCCTGAATTGTTCTCTACTTCATCTTGTCGATTTCAATGCCTTTGATGAGGAAGAACTGAAGCCATCTGATGAACGGAACTGTTCGGGTAACTGCATTCGTTTGAATACCTAACTAAAGTCTATCGTTGAAAGGAAAGAGTCTGTACTGCACATTATGTTGAGTAAATGATTATCAATTTATGTAAAAAATTAGTATAAATAAATAATTTATGCAACAATAACAGTAATACTGGAAAAACGTATTGGCAGAGTTCAGATTGGTTGAAAATATGCTGGAATCGCGGCAGAATGAACTTATCGCCTTAATTTTAGGGGGAAAAGGGACAATTAAAATGCACTGAATTTCTAGTCATCACTGTTATTATGCATCCATTTGCTTATTTAGTGATGCTTATTTTAATTAACATTTCAAAATTTATTTGCTTATCCCTACCTCTGACTTTCTGCTTCAACTTTTATCTTGATGCGTAAATTTACTTCTTAGCTGTCTCTAGGCGCAGGGATCTTGTGTGGAAACACACCATGTGCATAGATATCCCATTTCCTGAACTCTATACCAAATGGGACTTTCGTTTTTCCTCGCTTTGGAACACCTTTGTTGTGGTGAGAGGCTCAAACTAACTTATCCAATCGAGTCAAAATTACTTTTGTTGTCTCCAAGTCACTCAATTATTTTGTTATTGACTAAATAATTGACTCATTTTCAATTGATGGCTAAATTATTGACTCATTTTAATTCTTGAGTGAATTACAAGGCAGCTTGTTCGCGCGGGATTTTGAAAAATCAAATTTTTTAAGGACTGATGTTGTGCAGCAGTACACGCAGTATTGGTGCAGCAGTACACGCAGTATTGGTGCAGCAGTACATGCAGTATTGGTGTAGCAGTACACGCAGTATTGGTGCAGCAGTACACGCAATATTGGTGTAGCATTACACGCAGTATTGGTGCAGCAGTACACGCAGTATTGGTGTAGCAGTACACGCAGTATTGGTGTAGCAGTACACGCAGTATTGGTGTAGCAGTACACGCAGTATTGGTGTAGCAGTACACGCAGTATTGGTGTAGCAGTACACGCAGTATTGGTGTAGCAGTACACGCAGTATTGGTGTAGCAGTACACGCAGTATTGGTGTAGCAGTACACGCAGTATTGGTGTAGCAGTACACGCAGTATTGGTGTAGCAGTACATGCAGTATTGGTGCAGCAGTACACGCAGTATTGGTGTAGCAGTACACGCAGTATTGGTGCAGCAGTACACGAAGTATTGGTGCAGCAGTACACGCAGTATTGGTGTAGCAGTACACGCAGTATTGGTGCAGCAGTACACGAAGTATTGGTGCAGCAGTACACGCAGTATTGGTGTAGCAGTACACGCAGTATTGGTGTAGCAGTACATGCAGTATTGGTGTAGCAGTACAAGAAGTATTGGTGCAGCAGTACACGCAGTATTGGTGTAGCAGTACACGCAGTATTGGTGCAGCAGTACACGAAGTATTGGTGCAGCAGTGCACGCAGTATTGGTGCAGCAGTACACGCAGTATTGGTGTAGCAGTACACGAAGTATTGGTGCAGCAGTACACGCAGTATTGGTGCAGCAGTACACGCAGTATTGGTGTAGCAGTACACGCAGTATTGGTGCAGCAGTACACGCAGTATTGGTGTAGCAGTACACGCAGTATTGGTGTAGCAGTACATGCAGTATTGGTGTAGCAGTACACGAAGTATTGGTGCAGCAGTACACGCAGTATTGGTGTAGCATTACACGCAGTGAACTATACAGTAGTTCCATATAAACAAAATACAAACTGACGTCTGCGACGACCTGCCGTTTTTCTACGACAAAAAGCCCGAGCCAACCGTCGGACGCGATCAAAGCGCTTCACAAAAAGTGTCCAGTTCAGTAATTCTCGCACGCACCTAAATAAATAGAAATAAAATTTATCACAAAATAACTGTGTATCCAATATATATACATCAGTCTAAACAAGATAGCAGAGCAGCCCACGGGCCATGGAACATTCCACTGACCTACAATTTTCCGGCAGCAGACACAGCGGGGGTGCGACCTTGTGAGGGCGCGGCACGAGTACAGCTCGCACCCCAGCGAGGAGATGTCCGCTTACTCGAGCGCGTCATATACTTATGTAGCTTGAAGTCTTCACGGTTTTCTGAAGTCTTCACGGCTTGATGTCTTCACAGTTTGGCGTGCAAATTAAACCTCATATAATAACGGCGTGCGGATTTATCGACCGCTGCTTCGCCAGCCTATGCGCTGCAGGTCCCACGCTCCGTGTCTTAAGAGCTGTCTGTATTTTTCAAGTTTTGAACTCCATTAACTAGAGCACTTTAGAGGTTCGTTATGACTTTATGTTCATATATATTTGTAATTAAATCTTCGATTGATCAGACTGTCTGAAGATACAAATTAAGGACGTCGAGGTGATGTAGTATGTACAGTGGGGAAATGATGGACAGTGAACCTGGCAAATGGACGAATCAGCTGAGCGAATGAAGGTCGGTGAACTGTGTGAATGAGCGGCAACTTTTTTTGCTAGTCAAGTGATTACCAGCAACGGTCAATTTGTTTTTTTTTTTTGCGCGTTACTGAATCACAGACTGGAGCGGAGACTGCAGCGGAGTCTGGAGCGGTGACTGGAGCAGAGACTGGAGCAGAGAGTAAAGAGAGGACTGGAGTTGCATTTTGCCAGACAGAAATTTGGGTGGAAGCCTCCCATTATGTTGCTGGAATACAGCATAAGTTCTCGAAGGTTTTTTACCATGCGCTCACATCTGTTGAGTGTTGATCATTCGAGAGCTTTGGTAAATAAAATATGAGAATTGAAGTACTTGCCCATGTTTCTTTGATGTTGGCCTGTAGCGTTGAAGAACCGTGGTCGTTGAAGTATAAAATGAATTAGAGTTGGACACGTAGTATGTAGTATGAGCCGTCATAGCGGGTAACTGGATACAGTTTGAAGTGGTTGTGCTTAATTTAAAACTTATCATTGTCGCCCTTAGGTATTGTCTTTTTGAAAAAGGTTAGGAATGTGAAAGTGTAAAAATTTTTTAAAATTTTTTGTGCACTCTACATCACAATTTTTACGCAACAAACCTTGACTTGGTTCCACTAATGCCGTCAGGTCTGTTCAGTGTTGCTGCTTTGGATTGAGTGGGCGCCAGGAGGTCTGTTTAATTTTTACATTTTGCATTGCAGGTGACGATTACCCGACGTTCCCTTCACGATAATTTTGCTGGTCTGACTCTTGTTGTACTGCTGCGGCAGCCGCTAAGTCTCCGCTGGTATCCAAGCAAGCGTATAAAAAGGGAAGCTTTGTTCTCGTTGAGTTAAGAAAGTTGTTATATCATGCTTATTTGTTTTTCCAAATGCAGCATATCCTATGCCAGGACTCAATGACGCTCACACCTAGAGCCGGCAGTCAGTTTAAGGCACTCGCTCGGTGGGTAATTATAGCTGAGTTTCTCTTTCTTCAAAGTGTAGAAATACCGGGCTCGAATGTTCTACCTTCATTTTGCAAGGCGGGCACGCTAACCACTTAGCCTTGACAACGCTACCGCTTGTATTTTGTTGCGAACGCTCGGCGGAACAAGTGGAACTGTGAAGTCACGGTGAAAATGTGACTCAGAAATTACAGCGGAATCGTTAACAAAATGCGAGCAACTCGCATGGAGTTCAGCTTTTCATTCTTGCATTTTGATGTGCGGTTAGAAGTACCTGTTGTCCACCATTATTTTGTCGAGCGCATCTATAATAAAAACATATTATCGTCTTTGTTTCCTAATGCAGTGGCCAATTTTAGCACATTATTGCTGCACGTAACAAGTAAGTACATACATGGTGTCAGTGTAGGCCGCGACCCTGCTACTGCACCCGCCCTAAAATTAATTAATCATTACTGAAAATATGATTTCTCTTATACATGAAATGCTAAGAGAATTTCTTTATCAAGTATAACCAGATTGGCGTCATTTGTGTCCAGTATTTTTGTGGTTACAATCTGCCAGTAAAATAGGTACTTTTACAGAGTCGAGTTTTATTATATAAGTAATTAATTGAGAAGGTAACGGTGTAGGAACATTACAGGATGACACAAAAATACTCTAACTATAATTTTTATTTTTACTGTGCAAAATTAAAAAAAATGCCCAAAAGTTGCTCACCGTGTCTTCAAAGTTATGAAGATCACGTGTAAAACTCATTTGATAAAACAACTGTTCCGTGTCACAATATCACCAATCTTTAAAGTATTGAGTCTTCTGCAGCACGCAATGGTTGTGTCGGTAATTTTGCTCATTCTTGCTCTAAAGACCTCTTTAAGGCTTTCAGTGTTACATGAATTTTTCTAAACGCATTTCTTCCTGAAATAAACTAGACACAGATATTCATGGCTTTCAAATCAGGGCTTGGAGGAGGTCACTCATCGTAGGCTTTAAAATCTAGAACTCTGTTTTTGAGATACAACTGAGCCCGGAAGGAGGTTTGAGCTTCTTCTTACTGAAAGAGATATGAACTCTTTTGGAACATTGTACCACTAAATCGTTTGACCACAAGATATGCTCATCATGGTTTCTTTTCTGGCATTTATTTTCACTCCCTTGGGTAAGAAAACCCGAGACCACTTCTTTTTTGACAACTCTCCTCCCAAGACCATGGCAGAAGCAGGTTCTTGGGTGTGGCGAACACTTCTGATGTTTTCTGGCATTGACGATATATTTCACGAAAAAATACTGTCATTTTGATGGCTGAAAGCTTGTTCAAGCATGAAGATATTCCCATCTGTGAACAAAACAAGTCGAGCCTGTGAGCTGCGAGCTGGTGTGGCAAAGCGCGTCTTTTCGTGCATCTTTTTCCCCAGAAGAATCTGTGAGGCAATGGATTCTTTGAACTTCAGAGGAGAGAGTCCGAATTTTTTTCACAACTCTACGAACTGACTCTCGATATTTCAAGCTCTGAAATTATTTCCCACCTGGACTTCCGAGGATTTCTTGCAATCCTTGGTGGAGTTGCAATCTGCGTCGTTGCAGTTCTTGGGCGGCCACTTCTTGTACGATCTTTAACACTTCCAATACCCTTGTATCGATGCATTTCACGGTAGTTAAGATATTAGTAATTTTACTTTGCAACTGTGTTAGCAGATGAAGCTCTACGATTGCATTTCTTCGACTTTAGCGATTTAACGAAAATTATACAAGATTGCTCACTTTTACTTGAAACAAATGCTAGCATATAACAACGTAAATGGACTTCGAAAATGTAATGTTGTAGAGTTAATAACATCTGAAATCACTTGATAATGAAAAACTGTATCAGAATTTGATATATCAAGTTCCTAAAATTTGTAGTTCAAATAGATTTCATGCCGTTACAACTTACGCCTGTTTTTACCTTTTTTTTGCGAGGATATCTTTTATTTTTTACCGTAACATTTTGATAATACCTTCTTACTGCTTCGAGGTACGCTCGCGCACTTCTTTTCCGTCTTGTGAAGAAATCTGTGCAACCGAAACCTAACATATGAGGAAAAATTACAATAAACCTAAATAGCCTTTAAGTTTCTTCGTTATGATCTGCTCTTATCATCACGAAGCTCTGATCATCTGATAACTCTGAATTTGTGAACAAAATTATTTTATTTCATATCTCTTCTACGAATGGAACATAAAAACTCTGAATTCATAGCCATGAATTTCTCCAGCAGTACATTTGTGATACGTCTAAAATATTGCGTGGGAGGAACGATTTACATCCAATTCTGATTGACTCGAGTTGTAGAAAGCATATCTGATTGGACAGGAGTTGGAGCAATAAATTTCACTTTTCCTTCAACATAATTGCGTTGTTCGTTAGAGAACCTCCCAGTCGCAAAGTGAATGAATAGAATTCATATCCCCTGCAAACGTTGGAGATTCGCACCACTCAAACCAATGAACTTAGCATGAAAATGCATGGTCTTCATTGATCTCTGATTTCATGAGTTCATTTTTGATAGAATTAAGCGTCTCGCTAAAGTTGCTAACTGGAATAGAGTTTCTCTTAAAATATCCAGGAGCGGTAATTGATTTAGTGTTTTTCAATTCAATCGCTCAGCATCGAAAGAAAAGGAGCTGTAATAATTTTGATTTGTTCTTCCAGCGCGGACAGAAGCGCTGTGCTGAAAGTTTTCGAACGCAGAGAATCTGAAATTGCATTTAATATTCGGTGCGCGTAGATAGCTGGGCTCGAATTTTTCTGTGCTGGAGATATGGACGGGTTCAGAAACAAAGGGAATTCATTTCTTCAAATAGTAAAGGATTTAATCCTGCATCATCAGATATAATAAATATGGTAAATGCAGTAGGATAAAATGGTTGGACGGCGAAGCCACACTTAAATTATGAACTGCATTTCCTATCAAGCCTTTCTGGTTACTTTGTTGCTGGGTGAGAGGGCAACGTATAAACTGAGCATCTTTTATTTGAATTTATAATTGTTGTGAGTGTGTTTCGAATCAGCGATTTTGTCGGAAGCTCTTAGAAAGTTTTGAGGCAGACTCCGTCGAGTCAGAATCTGCTTTGAAACATTGTCAGACGATAGGGTTGTCGGAAAGTATGCAATACACTTCCATGGGATAAAATTAAACCCAATGATTGTACTATGTCCTTCATGTGCAGCGATTTACGACTTGCAACATTGGAAAAGAAACCTGTCATTGAGAGCAGAAATTCGTAGAACCAATCAGTGAAATTTTGTCGATCTGTGATTGTAGTTGCACCCAAAATCAAACAGGCCATTATAATTTTGTCGTGGTGGGAAGGCTCACAACGTGGGAGATTTCAAGTCAAATTCGGCTAGAGTTTCTCGCTATACTTGGCGAGGAGGAACATGGAGAACAAGTTTCTATGGCAGGTTTATCGATCGTGTGTTCCAACTCTAGTTTTCGACGACCTGCACGATGAAGTAATTCATGAGATGCTTGCGTTCACTCCTGACGTGCTGTGGTGACTAAGGTTGGCTGGTGCAAGGATGTTTGCGGCGGACCCGTGCCTTTACAAAGGCGCGGATCTGCAGGTTTAGGGTCAGGAATTTCAAACAATTTCCGTCTTCGGGCAGCCTGGCAGCTTGAGGTCTTCTAAGCGGACATGGCTACGTTACGTGCAATTTTCCAGGTCCAAATTCCTCACGTTTTAAATCTTCGAAAAAGATCTTACGAACTCAGTACTAGGAAATACTGCAAGATTTAGATATTAAGGACCTAAATTTGACAGATTGTGAACTATCATTAAGTGAAGAAATGCATTCCGTGTGCAGAATATTGGAATGCAGTCCGCCCTGTTGCCGAGAAAGAGCGTAGCAGATTGTGTACTGCGCAATTTTTCTACCCTTCGGAAGCTGCGTCAACTTCAGGTTTTCATGCTGCGTTGATTCATGAAATATGAGTAATTCAGCACGACATTGTTTGCCTAAATTGCAAGAGATGCCGTTTATGCGAAAGAGCATACTGGAGCACAAAAGGGGATGCTTGTTTGTTTTCTCCGGTATGCAGTATGTCTCTACCACACTGACTGTCAGCTGGGTAGACCGACAAATTTTGCTATTATCCACAAAATTTTTAGCTTGCAAAACACTGTTAAACTTTAGTTGAGGTCAACCCCTCGCAAAATACGCTACGATTAAAATATCACGACTTCGATTTATGTAAGATTTTTGCAGTAAGTTAAGATCACTGCAAAGTATCACGCGTCACACGGTTTCTTAAAATACCAGGCAAATGCTCAAAAATTCTCTTACACCATTACAGCATGCAAAACTTAATAAAGTATTTCATGAAGAATTAACGTTGGACATACTGAAACACTGAGTTTAGGTTTACTGTTGACTCGTCTGTATTTTTATTGTAACATCATTTTGTGGCATCCTTGAACTATGTCGAGAGCATTAGAACTTGAATGCTTTTTGAAGCCTACATTTGTTCACAGAGTCTCGCTAACAGTAAGAAAAATTCACGAATTTAATACATGCAATTGTACTAACGTGAGCACATACGTTGATCTAAATTTTTCATGCACTAGCTAGTGTTTAGAAGATCGTGGGCGACATGCTTTTAGTAGGAATTTGAAATATATCAAATAATTTTTATGTTTCAAAATTTAGCATAGAATACCAATATTTTCAATTAGCTTAAGAGTTTAGGGAAGGGTCTTGTAACGACGTTAATTTATGCAACGTTTGAGTTTTTTTACCAAGAATGAGAGCTCCATTAAGGTGCTCAGCGGCGCGAGATGATCCCATATTTAAAGCCGTGAGAGCGCGTCTGCTTTGGGAGCTATAGAGCGCTGGCACATGCGTGCAACACTCACTTTCCTGGATAGCGTGGGCAGCATTCGAGCAAAATGTTATTGATGGGAGAACTTGAGTGAGACTAATGCAGCGAACATTCCTTCTTTCCACTGTAAAGTGCCTGCCTGACATTTCTGAGCATTTTTCGAACGAGGTTGGGAAGTGGGGACGATTTTTTTTTGAATAACAAAGGAAGTGTTGGCTACAAAACTGAACGTACTTGCAAGTTTGTCGAATTTTTTGCGTATCACTGTTTTTCTATGTTTCATTTTCACTTAACTGTTCTAGTGAGCTCTGCAATTTTAAGCTCGTGAATTTACGTATTTTTAAGGAGCATATTTAAGGATCAATTTTAACTTTGATACGATGAGAAACAGAAATAATGATATATAAGAATATATGCATCGCTGAAACTCATTTTTGAAAATATTTTCTAAATCTTTCGTATGTGGCTTAGATTCGTAAAGTTGTGTTTTTAAATCATTTTTTTTTCGCACATTTCATAGTGTTTTCATGTGTGACGTATTTTACATCACTTCTTCAGCATATTTCTTTTGAACAATAGATAAACTTACGGTAGTAAATATTTCTCCATCGAACTATGAAAAAAAGTGCGGGAATATCTTCGAGGCATTTCACTATATAGGCGGACGACGTCTACCATTTCAGGTCGCCATCGCGTTCATAGACACAAGGAGGTATTGCCAACGTGATCAAGGCTGGCAGGCTACAAATCTCGATCATTTAATCGATCAAAAAATAATAAGCTAGTAATGACCGATTCTAAGGTTCACTGCTCTGGGCATAAAACATGAAATTGATGACCGACATGGCCAGAAACCGTTGGTATACACTCAGTTTGAAGAAGTCTTTGCGCGGCAAGATTGGTTTGAAGAAAACCTGAGACTGAATCATTGATCCCTGAAAAGAATCGACGCATCAGGCATATTTACTGAACGTCTGCAGAGAGGAGAAGGTTTGACGGGAGTGAGGAGTGGAAGTGTAGTATGTTTGATGAGGACAGAGTGAAGTCTGCGACATGTCTAGTTGGTGCTAGGTTTGAATCCATATTCTGATCATCCATGGTGCAGTGGTGTAGGCAGTATCTTCGTTTGAGAGGTTTTCAGCCCTGTACAGATGTATGTATCCTCGACGTAGTATGACACGGTGACTACGTTTAATTACCCTGGTACAGTTAGTTAAGTTAGAATGTAATCACCAGCGTTGGAAAACTGACTTTACTGCTCGAATACATTTATATCTTTTCTAAAGAAGTGTGAAAAATGTAATAGCATGATGAATTGTGCTAAATTTTTTTATTAAACCATGCAGGTGTTTAAAAAATGGAAATGGTTTTCATTTACACCGGTTCGGAAATGAGAAATTGGCCTAGTGGTACACGGATGGCCCAATACGTGGTCAATGAGTTAAGGTACAACGAAGTATGATGGTATACTTGCAGCGACGATGTGCCCTATGCTAAAGGAAGATTGGGCATTATAAAGACTCAATGGGATAAAGACCCAACACACATTACGTATGGTGCCGCTTTAATTCCGACGTCGTCGTATTAACGTTTTTGGCAAGCCAGCTCTACCAAGTGGCTTGAACATAACATTGAACCGAAAGGAGCAAAATTTGAGCAATGCCTGGGATTTGGCCGGCTGTGAATTCAAACTGAAAGTTTATGTAACTGGATGCAGTGTCAAAAAAAAATACCACAAAGGCCTGTACATACATTGGTGATCCCTCCATGCCAGGAGGTTAACGGCAGTAATGACGTGAAAGGTTTTAGCAATGATATACTGAGTGCAAGTAATTTAATGCTTATATTTTTTGGATTTACTTATAGGTATAGACCTATTTTGTACCTGAGCTCTGTCGATTTGATATTTCTTATGGACTTATGACCTAGAAAATTGTTCGTAACATTTTCTATCTTCATGCCGTTTTATTGTAACTGTTATAATCGTTTTACGTTTTTTTCCTCTAATTTCAACGTTTACGCAGTCTCATAATCCTATAATGTTTCACAAAAATATTCTGGTGTGCTTTGCAAAGTTAAGCTCACGAATTTCTATACTTTTCAGGAGCAGACGCCTACACACCAGAGCATGCCCTTGAATTATGTGTATGAATTATCATTTATAAATAAAACTCGTCTAAAACATGTAAGACCGATTTTAACTTAAATACGATTCGAAAAGCACGAATAAAAAAATCTGCACAAAGCTGAAATTCATTTTGAAAAACACTTCTAAAATCCTTCGCAGTTCTCTTAGATTTGTTAAAGTAGTGATTTAAAGACCAGGAGCTGAGAAATTAAGTTCTGCTCGCTATTGAGCGTAATTCACATGACCTGTGCTTGAAAAATTGAGGAATACACAAACGTACGCATGATATTTGAATTAGAATAGTGACATAAGTGCACATTCCCGTCCAGTTCATTGCAGGGCTTAGACTTTTCAATTAATGGCAAATCTCGACTGCTGGCAGTACAATAATTGCTGAGTAAATAGGTCACCGGAGCCCGCGTTCAGCGAACACTGTTGGCCCAAACTCCGGAGCGAGGGCGATGATAAATCAGGCGCTCGTAATTGTAAATGCAATGTAATGACAGTGGTTAACTTTGCTGCACAAAAGATTATTCACTTCCAAATGTCGCGTTCCTTTTCATTCGCCTTTTATTGCAGCCTAATCTCCAATTTCGGAGCTTTGATGGCTATCTGCTGCTGCGCAATTATTCCAAAACTCCAAGTGAGAAAGTTTATTCTCTTTGAAAATTTTTTCATTGTGCTCGTTTCATAATACTCGGGGAGACCATGATGTGAGAGTGATAACATTTTTTGTACCTGATGGAATACACTTATAAACACCACATTTAATAGACCAATTCATGCCAAAATGCTGCAGGAAAATACACATGGAAGTCGCTCTTTACATATGCTTTAAAAGCATTCACAAAAGTTTCATGTGATGCCTGATATTGCAGGAGCAACTAATGGGAACTGCAACAGCTGGTTTGTCGAGTTCTTTGTGTGATTATTGGTGTTGGCTGAGCTGATGTTGTAACTTTCGTCTATGTTTTCCTAAGCTTCAGGTAACGATGTTGTGGAGTTTCTGAACAGAAAAGAAGTTTCTCGTTTTAACTTTAAAAAAATTCGAGAGTTCTTACGGTATTCATTGATAATTATAATCAATTATAAGGCTTTTCCAGGCCATCAAGAAGTGCTGGCGCTCTCTGGGTGTGATAATAAAAATTCTTATGCCATCGAAACCCCGCATTTAATAATCGAATCTTTTAAACTTGGCAAAACTTATTATTATAGAAAGCACTCACTGCCATTTGATTTCACAATCGATTCAACCCTCACACTTCGCAAAAATGCGCCAAAAAATACGTGTGATAAATTGTCGCCAAAAAACACCGAGGCAGGTTGGATGAACCCCAAGACAATAATTTATTTGCGATTCTAACGACGTGAAATTTAATCCATTTTATAAAGATTAAATATAAAATTAAATTCCTTGGTGATTAATTAGAGTTGAGGATATTTCCACCGATTAATGTTCAACAACCGTCACGAAACGTACATTCCATCACGCGTAGAGGGCTTAGCTATGCCGGGAGTTCCTTCTAAGAGTCATCGCCGTTCTCGTGGTAACTCCAATTTAAAAAATTTAAACAATTTATATAATTTATTTACCACATATACCATATTCTTTTCGAAGGGAAATAATTTCGGTGAAACTGAACATGTGTGGCTCAAACAACACAGTGTTGTGTGACTCTTCATAAATGATTAGAGGAGGAGAAGACTCGCCTCCTCTAAGAACTAAAATTACAATTAACTGTACGAGCAGCCTTGATATCACAGAACTAAGAATACAATTAACAGTACGAACAGCTATCACTGACGCCAGAATGGAGTTGCAAGATAAGTCCTCACAAACTGTTTTGTCTAATAAAGCTTCTCCCTCGGCAACTTTGTGATTTATAGTTTGTCAACATCGAGCACTGTAGTAAAAATTTATTCATATCCTTAAATCGTTCCTTGGAAGACGGGCAGAAAGAGAAAAAGAACGAGGAAAGAAGAAGATGAAGCGATATCCATAAAATGATACTGAGGATACTGAACATGCACAGGTTACTGATTGCCTCGAAAATATGGCTGTATTGATGTACTAGGCATGCCTTCCAAAAAGAATCACTTGAACACGTATGCCGAAATGTATCATTCAATCATACTAATTACTAAATAAATTATATAGTTAAATTTATCGGCATAATTTTTTCCATTTGAGACTGGTGACTGTGAATATCAAGTAACTCATTTAAATGATTTAAAAAACTACTTCAGGTCATGTAAAAAGAAACAACGAAAACTGATACAATAATGATGCAATATAAATAATCACAAACGTGAACCTTAACAATATTAACAGATTTAGATTGATATTTCAAGATTATAGTTTAAGCCTTTCTAGCCAGGATATAGGTGCTAAAAAGATAGAAAGGAATAAAGTACAATTTAGTATGAAGTCAAGGGAATATAGAATTTATATATAAGGCGTGTTATCATTCAAGATCTCTTACGCATAAAAACGGTGAAAAGAAATTGATGAAACGCGACAAACGTTGACGGAGAAAATAAAGGGTGCTGGGAAACAGGACAGAAGTGAATCGAATAGAAATGGTCCTTAATCAAACAAAAGTTTATTATATTTCAGTAAATAGAAAACTAACCTAACTCTCAGCTCGGGACCTAACATTTTCCTCCTGGGAGCGCTGATTCCCGTAGATACATTCGCACCTTGAGGGGACTCATGTTGATCTTGTTGAAGGGAGACTCCTATTTAAGCTGTTAAATGGCTAAAAACACGTTTTGCGCAGCAGATTCCTGACCGCAGGTGTGGGAAGTAGCGTGCGAGCGGTCATCGTATCGTCGAGGTTCGCTCTGCTTGCAGCGGGCGAGCCAGGCTCAGACACGCGATGTCGCGTGGCACTCATCAGCTACTCATGCGCTCGCTTCTCTGACTTGCTACGCTCTGGCTCTTGTGATGTTGAGTGTTCTATACGCTTTGATAGAGGGATCAATCGAAGACTTCTTACATGCAGTCAGTTGCTGCTCAGAGTTTTCTGTGATTTAGAATGCGCACCGGGCATGATTGAAGGGCGAACATAGGACTTGAAATGCAACTTCGCTTCAGCAGTTGTCAAAGACCGAAGGTATATGTATATATGCTTAGCTCGGCAAGAAAAATATAGAGAGTTATATTCTAAGAATGGTTCAATAACATTTTGCAATACTTCGATAATACAAATGAGAATAACGTTTCTATATGTCACGCTGTGATCTAAATCATATGTTGCTGTGGAGTCATTCTTATATAACAAGCGAATTTCGTTGAGCATCAAAGGGTTCACTACTTCTTCGACTTGCTGCGCACAAAGAGCTCTTATCTACTAAGTAGTAGATTTTTAACGTGCTGAGTAATAGTACTAGGCATGCGAGAAATTCATCGTATGCTCTGCGGTTTTGAAAATCATTTTATTTATCTGATCATGGATGGCATGGATGTTTTCTTGGTGTATTGACGCTTGTGTACCAGCTTGGAACGAGACACGCATCCCAGCCGTCATCTCCGTTTTTGTCTCACGGTGAGCCTTAAGTAAGACATATTAGATCATGGGCTGTTGTTCCCTGTTGCAGTATTCTAAGTTTTTACAATAATAATTTGTAACGTTCTCATTTTTTCATGTTTGATAGCCATCAGAATGTTTGGCACTGCTAGTATAATTTTATTGAAGTTAAAAAGAATATTTCAGATGAAAAATTGATTTGCAAGTAAATTAGCATATATGTATTAATAAACGGACGATTTAATTCGAAAAGGTGTTGTATAAATGCGTGCGAAACTTCGTAGCTACTTAGCAGAAGAAAAAAAGTTGCTTGGTCTGCCCTGTGCTGCGTGATTTCTTTCTTAAACGAATATTGTTTTATAGATGTAGCGCACACTTGCTCCACATGTGGGATGATGATGGTTTGAAAGGATTTTTAATTAGCTGTTTGTAAATGAAATTTACAGCTCTTGCATCACTTCGCCTATCGAACGGGCGCGCGAAGATTGTTCTTGAACAAGGTGCAAGTCTCAGGCGAAACGTCCCGTCAATGTGATTAAGGACAAAAAAATCACATTTTTCCATACACATACTCCCTTCGCGTAATTTTTTGGCACATGTTCTTGTACTTCTCAAATTCTGGCAGCATAAGTCAGTCGGCATTGTCTGAATTAAAAGTTTGAAGGTAATCGGACGAACGATTTTGCGCAATTAGCAACTCCACGAAATTTAGTTAATGTTGTTAATTTCTTTCATATTCTCAGCACTACTTCTTTGTTTCACTCTGTTCATTGTAGTAGAAAAAGAAGTTTTCGAGCTTACGAATTAAATGCGTGATAAGTGACCGAGCAAAAAATTTGAAGTTTCGAAAGAATAATTATTAGTGGAACATTTTTTTTTTCAGGGGATGAAATGTGGAGTTGTGACGAAATTTGTCCTTCAACGAACTTATGAAGAAAGTGCAAAAATGAATTCTCCTCCACGCTCCTCAAATCCTATCGTAAGCTTCTTTACTCGTCTTGTTCGCGATACCATCCATCACATAGCGACTGAGCATCAGTGTCAGTAAAATACCACAAAACAAACTATAGGAAATAAGGCGACGCTCGTATGCGTGCACGAGTACCTCGGATGCTGGCGATGTGGACGGAGCTGTGGAATAGAATGTTGATTTGCACTCGGGTCCCTCCTGAGAGCCAACTTTGAAGTTATTATTTTTTGCAGAAAGTCGGAGAACTTATCTAATGTCCATGCTGTTCCTGTGCGTCAATTTTAAGGTCCGTAAAGAAGAGTACATAACCGCTTCAATGGTGGCTAGATGATATGTTTCTTTACCATCGTAGAATATGAACTCGTTTTTTTTTTAAATGTTTAATTTTTCATAAACTCAATGGCAGAGTTTTCCAGTAGATATTTTAATAACATACACGCGATCACGCATAAAATGAAATGAAACATTTTACTTGAACTCCGTACATTGAATGTTCTTGCAGCTCATAACATTACTTGGGTTTTCAACGATCACATAGTTACTCCATCAGAAAGCTTCGTATGAAACTTTCTCAAGTTTTGACATCTCTAAGTTTCCAAGTGTACTTGAATTAAAAGACTGCCATAGTTTTAAAATGCAGCATCGTCGTTAATGCTAGCATTACGTACGCCATTTTCTATTCATGAGAAGTTCTTTTGCTGATTTCGTCGAGGCTGTTTGCCACGGACTTGACTTTTCGTCGCGGCGCGGGGAGCTTGATCGTCTTGGCTTGCTTGTGAGCGAGCAAACTTAGGCTACCCTAAAGTTTGCAGCCTTATTTTTAAACGCACTTCGCTAACTCGCTAAGTTTGAGCTTGAGTGTCACAACAGGAGGCTGGAACGCGCTTCCACAGCGCCGCTTTTCATTAAGCCCACAACGAGCAAAGAAACTCGATCAGTGTTTAGTCCTGCTCTTACTTCACCCATTGCATACTGCATCACATCTTGCTTTACTTATTGCACTAAGCGGAAAATTACTTTGATTGGCGGACTGGTGATTGTGCTATTGTCAATTTAGACGCTTGTGCGCGAATACGCATGACGCTGATGTAAATTTAATTGGCCGTTGTGGATCAGTACGCCATTTAATTGCATTTCATATAGTTTAGGTCCCCACCTAGCAATTTTTTCCTGTATTTCAACGATAGAGATAAACGGCGCTTGCAATACTTTCCAGCCGCTGTCGTATGCGTCATTGATTTAGAATTCGCCCCTGCGAGCTTCATGCACTAATCTATGAACCAATTGCTTTAATTGCATTTTTGACCGTCTAGTTTCACGTAGCTGGTAATAAGATGAGCGTTTAATGCTGATGGCTCGGTTACACCTTTAGCATTATATTCAATCGCTGATATCCGTTTGATGCCTATTTTATTTCGAAAGTCCGACAAGTTGAAACAGGCAGCCTAGATTTTTGCGATGTTGACTTGATTTAACGAGGAAAGTACGACGATCAAGGCAAAGTATAGTGAGTGATCTAGCAAATTTGAAAGTTAGTTTTGCCATTCGAAGATGTTCTAAGTGCGGAGCTCTCGTCGGTGCCGAGTCGCTGTGACGAGCGAAGTACCTCTATCAGAAGTTTCAAGCGCTGCTTCTGATCTCTGTAAAATGATAAAATTGATCACATGGAGGGCCTAAGTTTTTACTTCGGGAAATACTTCTTTTATTGAAATTTGTGCTAATACACCAACTGTTTATTATGCTATTTTTAAAGTAAATATACATAAAAATAGCATGGGCCGAGTAGATAATATGCGGGACCTAAAAGAAAATTCGTGTTATTCTTTCCAAGTCGCAACCAGAAGATAACTAACTACTTATGCATGTAGCATCACATTAAATGAAATTTAGCGATAAATGAGTTGTAATATACAGTTCATAGAAGTTCACCTGGCTGATCCTCATGGCGTTCTGAGCATAACATTTCCTACACCAGGTTGTGTTACGAGGCAAACATTTCCTTGATTGCTTGAAGAGTAAATTTTTACTATGGAAGAAAAATGTACGAATATGTAAAGGCAATATCAGATCATTCCTTCCAGAGGTGTATGCGTAATGAGAGGAATAAATACTAAGCATAATCCGATAATTAACTGACAACATATTCACGTTTCGCTAATTTGTCGAAGTTTTGGTACTTTTGGAGAACGTTTCTGAGTTTTCGGTACAATTCGTGCACAAGTTCGGGCTGAAGTTATACGTAGTGACTAGGCTGAGTAATTTTCGCATTTTCATGAGGCTCCTCTAAAATTGTACAAGTTCTGAGAAATATCTTCTGTTAAATGTATATTTCTTAATTTTTTATTCCTTTTAAACTTGAATGATGGTGGCGCTGACAAGGAGTAAGATTAAGAGCCATTACAAATACGGTACGAGAAACAGTTTGACTCAGTGCGAAGTTAATCTCCAACATTTTAAACGTTAAGCTTGTGTCTGGCTCAATGGCTTCACATCCTGAGACTAAGCCTTAACTGCGCTGAGTGGTCCAGAGGTTTACAAAAAAACAATTGCAAAATTATGACACCTATTGGATGAGACAAACAACAAAAGTACTATGGGTTTCTTGTTTTCGAAGAGCAGCTCTCGGCATTGCTTTAATCTGTTTCTTGACCTTCTAATCTTCGAAGGCTAAAGTGGCTACAATGGAGTAACAATTTAAATTTAACGTTATTCACTTTAAATTTAACGTTATTCAAAAGCACCATCAAATGCTATACGCAAAAAATTTATCCTAAAACTACTCTGCAGCGTTCGCGTCATGAGCCGTCAATTGTGTCGGATGCTCTGCTAAGTGTACGCAAGAGATCTTTGGTGTACGCGATCGTACTGTACACGGAGCCCCTTTTATATTCCAGAGTAGATCGCTTGCATTACGGTACTGTCAGTGGAATGAAAGAAAGATTCAATGATGTTACTCGAAATGAATTCTTAGTGCTCTGTAACTACATTAAATGATTACGCTTAGCACCTTATTTAAGTCATCAATAGCTCTTTCAGAAAACTTCTAGAGCTGATGACAAAATATGGAATTTTAAATTTTGTTGGGGTTAAAAGTGAGCTGAAAGTTTTTTAATGGAACGTACAACGATGGAAATACAGATTAGGAAGCAGAGAAGTAAATTCATTTCGCAAGCGTGGGTGCAATAAAGTTTTTGACGGGTGAATATCATACTAAGGTCTACAAGCAATAAAATAGTTCGGGAATAATTTCGTGTAGATGAAGGATAGTAACTACTGAAGCCAATGTTTCTTAGTTTATTTAAAATGTTATTCGATTAAAAGTTTCTCCATGAACTCTTTTCGTACGATTGCAGCAGCTGAGCTCAATGTTACTTCAGCTACTCGTCCTAAAGACTGCTGTTAAGCGTTTAATTTTCCGTGCAACACGTGATGTTCAGTTGCCTCTTCGGCGCATTGCAGCGCTCGATCTCCAACAAGGCTTTTATACAAACGTGACCAAACGCCTCAATCAATCGTACGTATACGCTGTACATTATTTGGGGCACTTATACTCATTACTGCCTGAGGTCGCATTGTTCCATTGCACCTCGTACCTAAATCATTGCCAGCGTAAAATGAAAAAACTTCAGGCGTGTTGTAGGTCCAAGACTAACGAGTTTTAGAATCCCTGTAAGACCAGTGGTTAGAGCCTTCTTTTAACGACATGCAGAGAGCTCAATATGTGAAAGTAAAATAAGTTTTTTTCTCTTCCAGTGGTTCAGAGAGAAACTATTCAATGACCAAAAACACTTGTGCTCATCAGTGTTCGAAGTGCAAAATGAGCAAATACACACAGCGCACAACAAAGTAACGTCTTTTATAATGGCTCTCATTTTTTTTGCAAAACTTTTCCCCTTGTTATCCCATGCAATTGATGAAAAGTTTAATGAATGCTATGAATCAAACTTAGATCAAGAGGATCTTCCGGTGAATGTTATTTATTTTTTCGGAATGAAATCTGTGACGACATTGCCTCTGTAAACTTTCTGCTGATACGGTGAAAAATGTACGGCGAAAAAATTTATTTCCCATTGTAACGACAACAAAGTAATCGAAAACTGAGCGTATTTCATTAATTTTGTGCTGTGAAATAAAATTTAGTACATGAAAATAGGAAAAGTAAATCAGTACTTTATTCAGAGCAAAATACTAAAAAAACATTTCAAAGAATATTCAATACTTATGAGAAAAGCATTTAATATTTGCTCCTGTGAATTTTCTTCGCTAGAATAGCGTCTAGCTGACAGTAGCCGTTTGAGGCATTTACTTTTAAAGTTCTTGCAAATATTGGTAGATATCTTGGCTTTTTCTTCTTGGCGTATACTTTGTAAATCTGATAGAGTTTTCAGATCTCTTTTCCAAATCCTTAGTTTCAATTTTCGTCACAGGTTCTCGATAGGATTCAGGTCAGGCGATTGACTTGGCCATCCCACAGCATTCATTTTCTTCTGCTGACACCACACTGCTGGGCTCTTTAGTGAAGGTTTTGGATTGGTCATGGCAACTTGAATTATTTTGGATTGTTCATTGCAACTTCAAAGCGTCCACAGACTATAGGAGATTGTCGCTGCAAATTCTGCATATTCAGCATTTATTTTCGCATAATTTAGTAGTTATAAATAAAGGGAAACCTTTGATAAAGGGGAACCTTTATCATCTATAGCTTCCCAAGGCCTACAAAGGAAAAGCAGCACCTTCATGCACTCCTTGGAACTTCATTGTTGGGTTTTCATTAAGAGGAATATGTGCTGAGTTTTTTCTTTTCAAACGTGACTAACACTTTTCCCCCTTATAAATCTTGGTCTCGTCAGACCATAGTAGGTTCAGCGTCCCCAAAATTTTTAGACGTCTTCGAGTGTTCCACGACAAAATTTAGACAATTTCTTATATGAATTGGCTTCAAAAAAACCGCCTTTCTTGGCGTGCGAGGATGGAATCCCTCCCTCGTAGGAACTGCTCTAATTGTGTTTTTGCATGCGTTTGCGCCAGCAGCTTCCAAATTGTTTTGAAGTTCAGATCGAGTCACTCGAAGATTTTTCTTTACTTCACCGACTCTACATTCCGCCGCACGGTTTGACATTTTTGGTGGATACCGTGAACGTGGTAGGCAGCAGTTCACTGGTTTGATCTGAACCGGAAATTGTGTCGCCAATGATTGAGATTGTTGTTTTTAGCATAGATGAATTTCATCTACAGCTTAAACCACTTTTATGTAAGTGAACAATTAATTTTCTGGTCTTCATTGACACTCATTTAGTCTCTGCCGTGTTAGGATTTTAAGCGATGACCTCCTCCTGATGCAGCTCTGAGGTAAATGCTTCTGTACGTGGACAAAGATGATTATAATCATCTTTGTCATCGTTTAAAATTTTAATTCTAATACGACAGAGACTAAATGAGTGTCCAGGAAGACCAGAAAAATAATTGTTCACTTGCATAAAAGTAGAAGTTTCTAGAAAAATAATCATTTTTCTAGAAAGTTCTACAGCATTTTTGTCACGTGAGCCGCTCTGGAATGTTTGAGGGTTATTTGTTACTTCTTAAAAACTATTTTCGTGGGAGTGTTGTGAGACTGTATCTACATTCTACACTCATGTCGATATCGTTTCAATGATTTAGTATTTGTATTTTTTACACCGAATTCGTATTTAAGATGCAAAGATACATAATTTGTTCAATTTAAGATTACGTTGCAGAAGTGCAACCATGGTACAAAATTTTATGGCCATGTATCCGATATTTACTGCACCCACTATATATTCAGGAGCTCAGGTAATACTACAGGTGGGGCCAATGATTTTAGAAAAGTGAGTTTTTCAATTTCTCTTTAAACTAAGGTGTAGTCTTGCGTAGTTTTTAATTGGTTGCTTCCGGAAAACATTATAAAGGAAAAATAAAAACATAAATTGCCCACAAACAATTTTTAATAACCTGCACAATTAAAAAGTGATTATACTCAATATTTTCAATGTTGACCATGCTTCTTCAGAACTGTTTTGTTGCGTTTTGGCATGCTGTTTACTAATTTTTCTAAAATATTTTGGTCAAAGGACCTCGACTCTTATTCAATTATGGCTCCAAGTGGCGCTAAATTAGTTGGCTTCTTTTTATTCACTCGACTCTTGATACTCGTCCTTATACTTGGGACAGTATTCAGATCAGCCGAATTTCCAGGCCAAGGACCCAAACTCTCCACTCCATTGTCATCAAGGAACTTGTCATGCATTATGACAGGGAGCGCCATCATGTTGGCAAATCACATATTTGTCGGGAAACTGACCAGCTATCGTTGGAAGGAGATAATCTTTCATGACTTTCAGGTACCAGGCCGATTCATTGCTGTGTTTTTGGGTACAAACGTCAGTGCTCTAGTTCTCTTACCTGAAAAGCAAACCCAGGCGTGAAGAGTGGCAGAATGCTTGACCGTTGGAACGAGACACTTCTTGTAAAATCTCTCCCCTTTTCTTCGTCGCACAAGGCTTTTCCCGAAGAGGTCAAAAAGGGGGGAACGGAGATTTATCGGAGAAAATGACTTTGCTCCATTATTCAGCAGTCCAATGCTAGTACTTCCTGCTAAAATTGAGCCGATCTTTGATGTTCTTTGCCGTTAAAAGAAGTTTCTTCGTTGCTCTCCTTGAAGCAAGTCCGTTGTTGAAGAGTCGACGTCGAACAGATCGCGCAGAGGCATGGCCGCCATCTCTCTCTCATTCTAGCGCAAGCTCTGAACTGCTGGAAGCCCTTTCCCGTAACGAGTAGCGCACTAAAGCCCTATTTTGACTAGCCGATGACAATCTTTTCTTCCCAGGGGCTGTCTTCGTCACTATGAATTTCGTCTCATTGTATTGTTTTATCAATCTGTAGACAGTTGACGATAATGCAAGTGGCTTGGCAACGATTTCCTTTTTTAATTAACCACTCTGATGGGGAAGAATGATGGTTTTCCTATTTTTTTCGGAAACCACCATGATTTTGAATGCGGTAAATAAATTCTTTTTTAAATCTAAAAAATACAAATTATGAAACAAAATATTTGAGAATAAACGTGCCACTCACCTTGCAAACGATTTTTTCACCAGTTCCAATGCCCGTATCAGCTTTAAAACCACCACAAATAGGTTTTCCGTATTTTAGGAAAACAAAATTTGTCATTTTTTTAGAAAACTTCGTTTCTGAGTAGTTTTGCTACATCACAAGACTGTTAACGATTAGGCATAAGTATGTTCTGATATAAAGCCCTGAATTAATAAAAAGTTTTTCTCAAAATCACTCACCACACATGTAGAAACAAAGGATTCTAGAAAACAGCGCTCGAAGTTGTGTGTAAATATGTTTATTGCATCAATTTCTTGAAAAGGAAATAGAGTATCAGTTCTAAAGAATACAGCTGTATCGCTGATCAACACGCCAGGAAGCTTTTTTATTCGGCGGCGAGTCACGGCATTAAAATACCATAGTGTGTTCGCCAGTAGGAGTCATTTTCTCCAACTGACATCATAGTATTCATTTATTCTTGGTTCTCCTTCAATTTATTAGATTTTGCTCACTTTATACACATACTAATGAAACCAACCAAAAAGAGCTTTCTCACGAATTTGCTGCTATGCTGTCACAACTGAACTGTAATTCGCTACGGTGTAATTTGTTTAGATAAAAGTTTATCTTCTCGGACATGTATCATTTCCCCTATTTGTTCCGCTAAAAATGTTTTTAGAACTTTTTTAAAATTAGTCTTTCGTTTTCAGTGCTTCCAGTTTTAAATTTTGTCTTTTACTTCTTACGCAAGGAAATGCCAGTAATAATTTCAAGATTTGTTTCGCTAAGAGAACATCCTCTAAGTAGAAATGAAGATTGAAAAATAAATTCAAGAATAAACTTAAGTCAGGTCCTATACATTAAGTAAATTACATATTCAATAGGTTTTTGTTCATGATCACTTAGAGAATACATTCTTGCGTGCAGAATTTATTTCAGTCAGCCCTCATTCAAATGATTCTCAGGAATTAGGATTTTTTGGTAATCTAGTTTGATAACGATGTGTGTGCATAGGCGTCATCGTCTTTCGAGCATCTTCCGCTGTTGCTTTCCGACGTTTAACTTGTTAACTTCGAGAATTGAATTAAGTTTTCTATGGTCACTAAGTCGGTTGTTTCGGGGCACTTAGCTTGATGAAGAAGCTCTGAGGTGTACTGGAACGCAGAATGCAAACTCGACGGAATGCTAAATCCGTGCACGGCTCCAGAGGACAAAGCCGGTCTTAGATGCAGGGACTCGGTCGAGTGGTCGTGACAAACCTCGCTGTCACCTCAGCGTCCACCGATTGTGAGATTCTCGAATTGAAAATAGCTTCTTCATTGCAACGAAGTTGGAGTCAATTTACCCTGACCTGACAAGGGTATTTGCGCAAGGGGGCTGGAAGTCCCATCGCTATTTCTGGCTCTAAGTCACTTACCAATTATGTCAGTAATTATATAATTTTGCTATTCGCCATAAAAAAGTTCCGTTTCATTAATTTGGGAAGAGATTCAATTTGCAGCGCACGATAATGGGACGCACTTGTCAATTATCACGGGCTCAGTTGCTCTGCAATTTCTGAAGAAGAGTGTCTTCTCACAATTTTTGGAAATGAGTGTCTCCTAACAATAACTGGAAATGAATGTCTCATTACAATTTACAATTTCCGGAAATGAGTTTCTCCTAACAATACCTGGAAATGAGTGTCTCCTAACAATATCTGGAAATGAGTATCCTATTATAATAACAAGGAATGCGCATCACCTTATATTTGTTAGAAGCGCTGCCTTTCAATTTTAGGAAATGAAATTCACGTAATATAATTCCTGAGGATGCAAGTCCCCTTATTGTCAAGTGGGAGATAGAGCTAATTTTCAGATCCTATAATTGGGTCACCTTATAATTGCCTGGGCGTGAGATCCACTTTGCAATTTATGGGAGTGAGCGCAAGGTTGCATTGCCCGGCACGGAAGGTCCACTTCACGGTTCGAGCCCCCAATTACTGGAGATGAGCGTCACCTCACATTCCTCGCGAGTGAAATAGATTAAATAATTGTGTGGACTTGAGAGTTAATGGATAATCCGCAAATTGGCTGGAATTGAAAATAAGTCTAGTTTAGGGGGAGCATTTACAATTAATTGAAAATGAGATTTAGATTCAAATGACATGAAAATTTCCCAATTATTAGGGAATAAAAGTCATTTTTAAGTCATCTCATAGAACTTCTAAAAATTTTTGATAGTTCTTTCAAAGAGAGTTTAGTACAGAAAGTATTTGAAAGTCAGTACTCTGTGAATAAGTTACTCTATATACCTAGGAAAATGGAAATTATTTTATACGGTCTCATAATGGGCCAATTTGTTTAGGTGTGTATATGTGCGAATTACTTACTGTACAGTAAGTATGAATGATAATTTCACATTATGTGGGAATGAAAGTCAGTTTCACATTGGGTAGAAATGGCAATATTTCAAGTTATAGGAATGACTCATTTCACATTAAGTGTAAATGATCGCTTACTACATGTTTCACGCAGTGTGGGATTGAAAGTCGGCTAGTAATTTTCCGAGTTTTTTGTAATTTTTCAATGACTCGGAAAAAGAAAAGCTTATCTTCATGACGATGTCTGTTTCTTTCCAGTACTTGACTTATTAAGGTGTCAAGAATCTGTTAAGAATGATCAATTTTTGCGAATTGAAAATGAAAATTTAGGAAAAAATTAATCATGTGTAATAAATCTTGTAATTGTGTGTAACGAATTTTGTGCACATTTATTTTTTTTTGCTTGAAATAAAATTGTGAGTTTATAAACTGTGTTCAGGCGCAATCTAACGGTACGAGTGGGTCGCTCTAATATGTGTGAAGGCCTGAATGTTTACATTCAACATAGATTTATGTATCATGTAAGCGAAGCGGGCACTCGAGCTGGGGCTAGTGTTGTGCTTGGTAAGCAGACCTCGAGAGCTCGAACAAGAAGGGCGGTGTTATGTTACCGCAAGGGCAAAAATTTATTGACCATAGGCCCAGGCAAGGATAGGGGTAGGGGTAAAGGCGTGGGAAGCCTGCTCGCCAACGGGTTTTGACTTCAAGATGGGACAGAGCCAATGGGACAGAGTAGGCGATTGTTTAGAAGTGCACGAGAGGTACCATTGGTCGTGATTGGAAAGAGGGTAGCCCCAAAAGAACACTTTGGCTAGCACGAGAAAACAAGAGTCAGTGTGTTTTGGCGAGCCTCTCGATAAGGTGCGTCGTGGCTAGGCATTAACTTAAAATGTTATACTCTGCGTCGTGAATAAGTGTCAACTTAAAAATGTTATACTCAGAAAAATAAGTGAGAAGCGAAACCTGTTAAGATATATTTTTCTTGAAGCAACAAATTAAAAGTTTACATTTTTGCTTTTGCAGAGGGAAGAAGATTCCGTACCGTGGAGGTCGTTTAAAAAAAGAAAATTTTTAGTAGCATCGTCAGGGCGGGTAAGACTCGTTCTTTTGTTACGATAGATACCGCTGGAAACGATAGGTTCGTATAACGTAAAAGAGAATTGGAACAGTTGAATTAAATGTGGAATATGTGCATATATATGTATGAGAAAATTGTAGAACCAAAGTAATCGACAAAATTTTGTTGCTCCACAGGAGGGCGGTTTTTGTTCCTATTGATTGCAAGTACGACCTCTTCATAAAAACGTCCAAAGACATTATATGCACTGTGTATGAAACAGGGATTGAACTGAAGCTGTTCGTGGGCGAAAGGAGTAGTGAGCCGAGGCCAAATAGCCATCCATTGTGCCGTTGGAATGCGCCAACCCGACAGTTAGGCATTATTTCATTATATGTGTTCGATGTGTAATTTACCTGAAGAAATTGACCGGTCAATTAGGCAGAGTGGTGTTTGTCAATATGTGTTGCTTACAGTTCCAGTAATTTACGGTTAATGCTTTGTACCAGGGTGTTCCATCATAAAGTTTCTTTAGCATTTAATGGCGTTTAAAAACCCCGTTAACGCTAGCATCACATCTCACCGAGGCAAAATAGCGCTCAGAAAATGCGCTGTGTAAGTCGTGTCTCTGCTTATCGGTGAGTACAGCTCTTATTTTAGTATACAATCATTGTTTTTTTTCTTCCCTTAGTGACTGTGTTCTTGATACATCCTCACATTTTTGTGTATTGTGTAATGTCATGGAGGTGTGCCATTCCCTCAATTCCGAGAACCTGATCTTCTTGTTAATGAAATGTTAACAAGGAGGCTGGACGATTTCTCGTGACAAAGGTATAGTACCAATGTGTGTCACTTTGTGCATACCTGGAAATAAGTTCTTTTTATTATTGCATGGAAACGTTCTCATTTACTGTGGATAAAATCCTTCAAATTATTTTGACAGACTGGAACACGTTTTAACCAAGCGTCATTTGAAGTTGTTTGATTATATTGGAATTAGAGGGGCATTTTTTGAACTATAGAGTTGAGGTTCTTTCAGTCCCCACAAACTCGGAACATCGTTGCCCACGAAATGGAAATCCCCATTACCCATAAACTGGAATCCCTTTCCATTACTCATAACCCTGAGCAACCCTTTGTGCCCATAAACTGGAATCAGCTTCCATTCACGAGAAATTTGAGCCGTTCCGGCGTTGCCTGCAAATAGGAGTTGGCTGCCCATTAGCTCGGGAGAGAACTTCTGCACGACTGGCAGACGCAGATTAGGAGAATGCGGCCGCTGTCGCAGCGCTTCAATTCAGTGGCGGCGGCGGGCTGCTTTGTTTGAGCGCAGGGTGCGCTGCCTGTGAGGGAGCCTTGTGTAGCGCGGAGTGCGGCTGACACAAGAGCATCTTCTCGTCGAGTGTTCGTCTTGCGACGCTTTAAGAGGGCGTTCAGCTCGGCGACAGGCGTATAACTACCTTGGCTCGTGTTGGGTTCAAGCGTTAACGCGTGGCTGATGGCCGCTGTGTGACGTTCATTGCACAAACATGTGCTTCAGAATTTTATCACTGAAACTTTCACTTTCACTTACCTAATACATTTCGTGAAATTATATCACGTTCGTCAATTCTTGTGCGCTCACTGATAAGTTTAAGCACACCAAGGTGAAAAAATTAGAACAAATTAAATACTACTCAGATGACGCTATTGCTGTTGAATGAATTACGAGGTAACTGTCGAAGGACCCTAATACTCACATATTTGTTTTATGAAAATTGGACGTATTCATACTCAACGAAAATGCTCAGCTGAAATCGTATAGTCGCATACGGGTCGCGTGCTGTTGCGGTGGAAGAAAAGAAAGAAAAAAAGAAAAAATGTTTATTTCCAAATTGTCACATGAGATACATGCCAACATATGGGCTTTTAAAAGTTTCTCAAATATAGGGCATCCTAAAACAAATGTTCCATACGAGGAGTACTAATTGACAAACCATCCGAGGTGTACAAGTAGATAAGCCATACGAGGCATAATAATAGACAAACTATACGAGGTGTACTAATAGACAAACTGTCAGAGGTGTACAAGTAGATAGACCATAAGACCATACGAGGCATATTAATTGATAAAATATACGAGGCTTACTAATAGACAAACCATTCGTGGTGTGCTAGTAGTCTAACAAAAGTTCTATACTAGGAGTACTAATTGACAAACCATCCGAGGTGTACAAATAGATAAGCCATACGAGGCATAATAATAATAGGCAAACTATACGAGGTGTACTAATAGACAAGCTACCAGAGGTGTACAAAATAGATAAACCATAGGAGGCATATTAATAGACAAAAATATACGAGGCGTACTGATAGACAAACCACACGTGGCTTGCCAATAGTCTATCTCTGTCAAGGGTAGTTGAATGAGAAATGAAAAATATGCCCTAAAAATATGCAAAGCCCTATCACCACCAAAAACATATTTC
Organism: Morinoia aosen; assembly: GCA_030386875.1. Taxonomy (NCBI): domain Eukaryota; kingdom Metazoa; phylum Arthropoda; class Malacostraca; order Amphipoda; family Talitridae; genus Morinoia; species Morinoia aosen. The sequence goes on from CM059559.1 coordinate 22,412,371, forward strand.
ATATCTTCTCGATATTCACCACATCATGCGGTTACCACTCATGATTGACAAATATCTACAAAATATTGGTAGAAATGGGTAAACAAACATATATTCAATATCAAAATTCATAGCTTGTACAACATACGGACAGAAAGATAATTTTACTACGATTCATATGCTCAAATCGCACTTTATTTCATTAATTATATATGACATTAATCCGATTCACAGAAACGCCCTCTGGGGAAGTGATAGATCTATTTTTTGAATCATTTCGCTATTGCAATAAAATTTATTAACCGAATGGTTTTTGCGTAAAGAAATGAAATAGAAACATGTATATCTATTTATGTAGATACATATATATGACTACACACGTACACACACATATTAATATATATACTTATTGAAAATGAAATATTAGAAAAAAATACATATATAAGATAAAAGATAGAAGCAACCTACCATCTACTACACAGAAAATGACAGCTGAGCTCACTGTAATCCTAAGAAATTTTTCGCCCAAAAAAATAACTAAAAGGAAGAGAAGACTTCGAAAAACATAAAAATGAGCTAGTTTTTAATTTCTTCACAGAAATTTTTAAGAAAAATCAGGTCATAGTCAAGAAGCAACACAACTCTTCAGCATTATACGGACATGTGTACGTGGGATAAAATGGAGTAACATTGTGGCCGGATATCACATCTGAGTGGAGAATATTCACAAAATTGGCACATATAGGAAGATTAGGCCTTGATCCAAAATGATAATTTTAATTACCTGATTTAATTACCTCGTATTGCCTGATGCTCGAAGAAAGGATATTATATTCTAATCACGTCCATTTGCGTCAGATAATATCTTGTATAGGTTTTAAGACGAAAATAATTAATGCTTGGTTGCAATGACGGTCAGCATAGATCGACCGGGTACCCATATCATACACCTCTGTTGTTGAGGGTATATGAAATGCTGATCATACGCCATTTCACGAGGAATGCGAGTACGCTAATCACGATGAGTGGCCATGAGAGCAGCATTTTATGATCTTATTTTATTTTGATCAGCTAAATTTGTTTATTTTTATGATGAGTCCCAGCTTCAGGAGGACACCAAATTCAGGAAGACACTTGGCGGCAGTTTTTATGCCGTCAAAAACTATTTCTCATAAAAATATTTGCCAAATTTACTGTAATTATTCAATGGGAGCTGTATTGCATATTCAGACTTTCTTTAGCTGTTATATACATATGTTGTACTTAGTTGCCTGATGCTCGTGTCGTAACAGTGGCAAGTAAACTGCATCGCGGCTTCGTAGGCTGTTAATGTAGACACCAATTCTAATTATTTTTACTTTTTTTTACGCGACCCAGGTATTTAGAGTCGAACGGCACCAATTATGATGCATCCATTCAAAATTCGAGATACAGAATCTACTTATTTGCTCTATGCATTGATAGTACTTTTTTCAAACTATTGCTTACGCTTGGCGAATGCGATTCTCAGCTTTTGCTGTTCTATATTAGTACGGGATAAATGCTGCGGTACTCGGGTGGCTCTGCCCTTAATTTCTCAGTTTATTCTGGCAACCTGACGTCGCTTTTGGGTGCCCATTGAGGAATATTTCCACTGAGTTTGTTTTAGTTCGCTTGTCTTAGTGACTTGATCCTGCTAATGAGCACGCCTGAGAACTTACCGAAGCAGCAGCGATTTTCGAGGCATTTAAAGTGCCTCTCTCCAGCAACGTACTGCACGATGTTGTGACGTGTGTCGCTTGTGTGCTGCGAGGTGTTTGCTGCAGCACTTGGTGAGGGTCTGTCTGTCTATAAACTGGCGTGCTCATCTTTCACGTTCGTGAAGCTGAATGTTTCTTTACACTTTTTTTGAAAATTCTCTCATGATGCCTTGAATGCAGAATAACCAGCATTCTTTTCTTAAGGAAAGTTATCATGTTTCGCGTTATGAATACAGGAAATATGTTAAAGTATTTAATTTGACTCCGAAAAGGGAACATAAACCGCATTAGCGGAATGTTCGTTTACTCACTCAAGCCGACTTTTTCTAAATTAATTTCGTGTTTCAGCAACCATTGTTGTAACTCGTTCAAGTTTTTATTACAGAAATACTTCCTTTCTCTGGGAGGGTATTTTGTACGCAAGTTGCAATGAAAAGAACGTTATTCGAATCTACGAAGCGCAAATTGTTTAACGATGATCTTACTGTTCGTAGACTGGATTGATTCCCACAAATATGATGTTTTTACTCATTTTTAACACTCGAAAATGAGAATATTGAAGTTCTACGTCAAAAAGAAGTTTCCAAAATTATATATAAAAACAGTTAAGTGCATACATCATTGCTTTTGCTGATTTGCAATGTTGTAGTTTTTGGTAATCAAAAGTTGATACAGTAACTGTGTTACGCTTTTCTATGACTCATGGGGACGAAAACATTCACGAATTGTCTTGAAGATGGATAACACTATCTTCATGACCATATTACAATTACATATGTACTAGAAATTACCAAGGTAAAAAAAGAAATCTCAAACCGTATTAACGTTTTTGTTGATTTTTGTTTATTTACTTTTCTTCTACATAACATCTTCACCCTCTTCTTCTTACCCTGTCATCACTATCAAGGTGATAACCTTGAAGATATCGTCGGTGCAACGATACCTTGCTTTTTAGGTAACCACTACTAACATTGACATGCGTTAACTGATACTTGGACGAGCTGAAAAGGCCATATCTTCTGTTCAGCTGATGGATTGATTCTCTTGCCACCGTCAGAAGCACCTAACGTTGCCCTGCGAAGTCGTCAATTTGGTGGCTGGCTGCGAGCCAACGCGCGATCTGGAGATGTGCGCCCAGCCAGGCCGATGCTCCGTCCAGTTCTGCGCCCATAACTTTCTGTGCTTCACTCTCTGAGTGGTCGGAGGAACCGAAAAATATCTGGATTTAGACGTTTTGCTCGCTACTGTGGGACGGGGAACTATTTAGCTGATGTTTACCGTTCTTAGGTTATGAGACCAAGGGATGTTTGGCTGTATTCAACTATTGGCTTAGGATTGGCATGGCGCAGTGTTGTAAAGGTTTCGTTCTTCAAACTAAACGGTTTCTCGATTGTGGTTGTGGATGCAATCATATTGTCTTTAGTGAGGTGCTCCTGATGTGGCTGAATTTTTAACTATCATAATTCAGAGCTCCGATACTTGATTCATGTAATGAATCAATGTAATGATAAACAACTCAAAAATTCTATTGTAGGATCACGTGCATTTGCCTCTGTTGCTGAGAAGAATTCTCCATATGTTCCTATAAAGTGGAAAATTCAAGAGTTTTTGACTTTCTCTAAACGCATAAATGATTAAAGCTGACCCATATTGAGGCAGTTGTTTGAAATCAAAGCTTAATCGAATAATTATAGCCTGTTCGTTCACATGAGACAATTTTTTCCATTCGGAAAATGATTGCATGCTTTGACTTATACGTTTGCTAAACAGTGCATCAACATTGCAGGTTATAATTCGTAACATATCCTCGACTGAGGTTGTAATTACCAAATACACGTTAGGTGGCAATGTTCAGTTTGCTTTATGTTCACTGTTTCAAACACCTGTCATCGTTCCGATTATTCTTTAAAAATCGGTACTCGTTCGCGCCCCTAAACGCTCTCCCAAGAATTCGAATGGAGATCGCTGTAGTTAATACAGCTGCTAAATGATTTTGTATGGAATTTCGCTCGGTACTGGCCTTCATATTAGTCATTGGTTAGGAAAGGAAAATGACAATTTTGTAAGAGGTGTATATTTTCAGTAAGATTAATGATCGCAGCGGAATACGTAATTCACGTCATGGCCTAAAAAATCCCCACACCAACAATCTTCTTTTTTACTGTGGGGCATACGTACCGATCAGCAAGATTTTTTCCGGCATTGAAGAAGATACAAGATATTACGAAAGAACAAGATGTTTCAATTATGACCTTTTATAGGCTCTAAATACAACAATTTTAGCAAATTTTTCTGATATGGGGAGTGCCTAATGATACGTAATTTTTTTTAAAACCTTGCAATTTATACAAGGCCGGCCCGATATCCTTATGTTGAAGCTATAAATATTTAGCCTCTCGAGCCTTGCGTGTGCTGCTGATTTAAGACAATGAGGATATCAACTTACCTCGCGAAAAAAATGGCCCCAAATTTTGATCGCTGCAAAAAAATTGCGCATTATGCTCCTCTGATGACATTCATAATGCCGACAATCCCACTTCCATATATTTTAACGACTAACAAATTTACCCTTATTGAAAGTGGGAAGAAATAAAAAGGCAGAGCACAATTGCTTTACTTAACAATGGAAATCAACTGAAGAACAGCGAGAGTTTCCATACAATTTTTTTGTTTTTAGGGACTCAACATGTAGCGACGATTAGCCACTGACGTCCGACCTGCGTTCTCTGCAAGAATTATTGTACTTTTCCACTGTTAAACGATAGCACTGAGACATCGAACAAAGGGCTTGACAGTTCACTATGCCTACTTACCAAACTGAGGGTTGGACCTGAGTTGGCTCATCCGGAGGATTCTTGTACCAACGAACTGAGCTGTCCGCAACTCTTTCTTTTTACGAGTTATGTCCCTCGCCTCTTCAGAACCCTAACGGAAACTTCTGGTATTTTCTTGTCCCTTGCTAACAGCCGCAACGCTTCACAAACTGTTCATAATCTTAGAAATGTTGCCGAGCTGTAAAGATGTCGGATTTTCAAACAATTAACAATATCTTTGCGGTACAGCTAGCAGCGCAAATTTTTCAAAGAACTCACTATACCAGCCTCACCGATACAATGCTCGTGAACCAGCTTTTGATACCCTCTTTTTTAAATGTGAAAGTTTGGCGTGAACGAAATTGTACGCAAGTTATAAATGTCATAGGAATAAATAGGTGAAGCGCAAATTGAAGTGAACATGACCTCAAGACGCGGGCATGCAAAACCCGGCCCCTCCACTGCACCCGCCACGCTGTCGCAAATAACCGCATTTGGAAGTCGGCTCATATTGGGATTTCATCTTCGGGCAGCTTTGCAGAGACTTCAGTTAGTTTTCGCGGACGTACTAATGCTAAAGTTTTGGCAATGCTGTGTAAGAATTTCACACAGATGCATGAAACTGTTTGCTTTAGTCATATATGTCTGATACCTCCGTGAATCGCCAAAATGTAATCAAGATCTAACAATACAGTGCTTCGATGAAAAACTTTGACCATAAAATATCATTCCGTTAGCATATAAAGTAGGATTGATTGTTAATTGTAACAATTTATAGTTATTTAATACATTTGGCTGAATTTGGAGTGGTCATAGGTTTCGTGAAAATGACGTTTGTAAGATTGATAACAAGAAATTGAACAAGTGGAAGGACGACGAATTATGTTGATGTCTTGATGTTCGTTTCACAACCGTCAAATAACGCGATCCAAATAGTTGAAAAAGCTGAAAGTGTAGGCCGTTGAAATATTAGTGGTTAGGAACATTCTCGCTCGTTCGCACGTGCCGCAGGCTGTGGATGACAGCTCGTGTGAACCGGAGCTTGGTGGCCGGTTGAGTAGGGTAATTACTGCAAACTATAATCTTAGTCTCAGGTACAGTGGCGAGCGGTCTAACCCTGAACACATGTACTAATTATCCTAGTGCTGGATTACTTTAAGTTATGCAGGGGAGGGAGGTCTGGAAAGCTAGAGAGCTTTTTTGAGAGAGTGTTAAATCTATTTTACTTGGCCGAACATTGTGGGAGCAGGCGTTAAGGGAAGCCCTTCTACAAAGAAAGTAAATTTCACATAAATAACAGAAATGAAAGCTACATCTTGGAATAAGGTGCAAAAATTAATTAGAACAACAACAATTAGAGCAACAACACAAGGTGTGAATCTATTCATCTAAATTCATCTATTCATCTATTAGAACAACAACAAAATTATCCTTGATCTTGACGTTCTTTCGAATAACAAGACTAATTACTGCATCTGTTTCCGTATATTGGACACTCATCGTGCATCAACTCGCTGCACATCGTAAAATGAAAACCACATCCACTTGTGGATTAGTCTGCTAAATTGTCCCTTCCTTATTTTGCAGTGTCTCTACACTTTTGCTGATGCAAATTTTACTCGAAAAAAACGAGTATGTTACTTGTTGGAGAAACAGGTTCTGAGAAAAAAATTTCAATATTTGTTGCATGTGTCCTGAACGAACAGAGCATTAATCGAATGGTATCATGTGACGACAAAGAAACAGCAGTGGAAATCCAGATTGTCTCCAGATGCGTTATCTCTTTAAACAGATTCTTGCTACGACGATCTTCGCTAAGCATTGCATGAAATGCAGTACCTCCTCTGATTGTGAGCTCGATCGAGCAAAGTGCTCCAATTTAACCTACCTAAACCAGCTGTTTCATTTTCTTTCCATTTTTATTTGTTTACATATTGTGTGTCTCTCGTGTCAAGGATGAAATTTCAGGAGCAACTGATCCTTACACACTCACATTCAAGCCAGTGCTGCTATGTTGACCGATCCTAATAATTCGAACGACCCTTTTCACTTTGATCCCACGTGTTTTAAAAATACCAGTGTAACAGTTAGAGCGTTAGGAAAGTACATGGAAATGAATTACGCATCCGCACAAATGAGAGACGCATGAGAGGAAGAGGTAGGAGTTCCGTACTAAACGGGGGCTGCGCTGCCGTCTTTGTAAAGGAGGGGACCAGAGCACAATTTCCTCGAAGTTACCGCCCTAATGTAAATCGATCGATTGAGTTTCACTAATTTGTACGATGCGCAACGTAGGAGGGCGTGCATAATGCGTTGATGGGTCGAGTTGTGTTCGACACTACACAATTTGTCGACACTTTCCTTTTATGCCATGATGTATCTGGTAGAATTTTGCATTCAAATGTTAAGGTTGGCGTAGCTAACTTTAAATGCGCATGCATGCTGCTGAGAGATTGAAGTTTTGACGAATTTGTTTGAATTGTTTTGAGGGAAGGCGGAGCAAACATTGCTAGGGAATGTTGAAAATGCATCTGCATAATTGAAAAAAACTCAAAAATGTGCAAACTGAAAATCGCAAACTTAAATCCACGGGTTAGCATTATTAAGTCTAATTTGAATTTTATTTTCCTTTTGGGTGCCAAAAATTCCTAATTTGCATTTTGCCGAAATATTTGTGCGCGGCAGATTTACCCGTGACGAAAAGCCCTCTGATTGCACGGAGATATAATGTACAATTCTCCTCACATTCCCGATACTTTCTTGCCTAGATTTTCAAGGGTATTTTGGCCGCCAGCCTCTCCAGTGCTACAATGGCATTCTCTGCATAGGCAGCATGTCTGACTCGAGGCTCTTTCTTTCCTTTGATTCTGTTCGATATTAAAAGCGCTGAATTTTAGCTGCGTTCTTTTTATGATGATAGAATAAAGGCAATTTATGCATGCAACGCAGGGTCCTCTCTTATGGAAACAGGGTACGGTACCTACTGGGCGCACCTTAAAAGTGAGGTTGACCTTAAAACGCTAACATCTAGTCATTGAATATTAATTTATTTTGAGGTGTGCAATATTATTGATAATATGATTGGCTTTTTTTATGTATTTCATATAAACAAATTTATATCACATTTTATCTTACAAGGCTGGTTCTACATTGAGAAGAGTATAACTCAGAATCTACGTTTCATTTACTTTTTGAAGGTCGCAGAATTTCAGATGAAACTGGAAAAGATTGCTTGGAAACAATTTAGCATTCTAAAAGTTCTGAGTTTCGTTCCGATAAATGGGCATTTTTTGCTTCAAAATGTTTTTTAGATGAGTTAAATACCAGCCTTCGAAAGGCTTTGAAAATTCAGTTACCATTGGAATGAGATAGCCTTTCAGCCAGCTACACACTCACACCCTCCCTTCTGCGTTAGTGAAATAACCCAATCAAATCTGAAATGAATAACTCTATGCAAACAATTTCACTCAATTGATTCGAAAGGAATGCTCACGTCATAAATATGAATGGTTTGATATTTCATAACGATTTGTTTCGTGATAAATGCTTCTGAAAAGTGCGTTTGATGCTCTGACGTGTCTGAGGACACGTGTTCCGTTAAAGGCTGCTCAGAGCTGCCGTTGTCGCGCTTGTAAAATGTGCCTGTTCCTTCTCTTGCGAGCCTTGCGTGTGTTGCTTTCAGGCCTGTTCCTTCCCTTGCGAGCCTTGTGTGGTGTTGCTTTCAGGCGTGATCCTTCTCTAGCGAGCCTTCGTGTGTTGCTTTCAGGCGTGTTCCTTCTCTTGTGAGCCTTGCGTGTGTTGCTTTCAGTCGTGTTCCTTCTCTTGTGCGCCTTGCGTGTGTTGCTTTCAGGCGTGATCCTTCTCTTGTGAGCCTTGCGAGCCAGGCGTGATCCTTCTCTTGTGAGCCTTGCGAGCCAGGCGTGATCCTTCTCTTGCGAGCCTTCGTGTGTTGCTTTCAGGCGTGTTCCTTCCCTTGAGAGCCTTGCGAGCCAGGCGTGATCCTTCTCTTGTGAGCCTTGCGTGTGTTGCTTTCAGGCGTGATCCTTCTCTTGCGAGCCTTCGTGTGTTGCTTTCAGGCGTGTTCCTCCCCTTGCGAGCCTTGCGAGCCAGGCGTGATCCTTCTCTTGTGAGCCTTGCGTGTGTTGCTTTCAGGCGTGATCCTTCCCTTAAATTGCGAGCCTTGTGAGCCAGGCGTGATCCTTCTCTTGTGAGCCTTGCGTGTGTTGCTTTCAGGCATGATCCTTCCCTTAAATTGCGAGCCTTGTGAGCCAGGCGTGATCCTTCTCTTGTGAGCCTTGCGTGTGTTGCTTTCAGGCGTGATCCTTCCCTTAAATTGCGAGCCTTGTGAGCCAGGCGTGATCCTTCTCTTGTGAGCCTTGCGTGTGTTGCTTTCAGGTGGGATCCTTCTCTTGCGAGCCTTGTGTGTTGCTTTCAGGCGTGTTCCTTCCCTTGCGAGCCTTGCGAGCCAGGCGTGATCCTTCTCTTGTGAGCCTTGCGTGTGTTGCTTTCAGGCGTGATCCTTCCCTTAAATTGCGAGCCTTGTGAGCCAGGCGTGATCCTTCTCTTGTGAGCCTTGCGTGTGTTGCTTTCAGGCGTGATCCTTCCCTTAAATTGCGAGCCTTGTGAGCCAGGCGTGATCCTTCTCTTGTGAGCCTTGCGTGTGTTGCTTTCAGGTGGGATCCTTCTCTTGCGAGCCTTCGTGTGTTGCTTTCAGGCGTGTTCCTTCCCTTGCGAGCCTTGCGAGCCAGGCGTGATCCTTCTCTTGTGAGCCTTGCGTGTGTTGCTTTCAGGCGTGATCCTTCTCTTGCGAGCCTTGCGTTTGTGTTTACTGTGAACACACAAAAAACTGTTCAGGGTCTATGCCGAAACGGTGGTTGGACTCTGAACAAACTAATATCTGGTTGACACCAATAACAGCTCTGCAACTAAAACACACAAAAAAAAATTATTAAAACCTACCACAAAAAAAACTTTAATGACTGGTTAGTGAAAGCACTACATCAGTACTACAATTTTATATTTTTACGACTTAGTGATTTGGAAGCAAATCAAGTTAAGGGAATTTCTCATTCAACTTATTTTACGAAGAAACTATTATACTTGTTCCGAAATAATATTATTTTCCAATAATTTATTACACCTTCAAGTGTACTTATCCCCGGCTGTCTGAAGCATTGTTATCAGTGACTAATATTTATTAGTGTTTATGAGTGATTAATATCTTCAGTCTTCATTTAGTTTAGCCGCTGAAAGGTGGTTCTACACTGTTTGAAATTCTTACGATGTGTTTTAGGGTTAAAGCGTGCCCACCCCCATTCATTGTGCACTGAATACAGACAGATATGAACTCAATTGTGTAAGAGTATCACATAACATGACATCTCATCAAACAAAGGATTGTAAGTATTGCTTATTGCCCAGCTTTTAGTCAATGTTGACGAACAGATATGGATACACTGTACGTAAATAACAGACCCATGAAAATAGTACAGCTGCAGCGAGTCAAATTTCCGGGCTCGTTGTTATGAAACATCATACTTCTCATTGGCTATGGTGCTCATCAGTATTGAGGATTGTATTTCAGTTTAGATCTACAGTGAGAAGATTCGTGAGGCTGTCAGCGTTAGTGGCGTTGGCAAGTAGGATACTTGTGCGGAATCAGTTGCGGGGTTTTGTATCGACTTGAACTTCGAGATCACTAACGGCACTCCATTGACAGCCGTGATTCTCGACTTGTTTAGTGAGCGACATGGTGAAAAAAGTACCTTTACAAGTACCTTTACATGGTGAAAAGTACCTACAGAACCACTACGGTGGCTTGACTTGTGTTCGCTTCTGAAATTTCCTTCAACTTTGTAGATATAATTCACCGGGTTTATGATACCACGCCTCTGATAACTCTTTCTCTTCATTATATTGCTTGTGGGAAATCAAATTTAACTCGTCGGCAAGCATCCACATGTCGTTTCCTCTCATCTAATGCTCAATTCTGACATTTTCAAAATAGAAATTTGTGTCATTCTAAATTCGCTAATATACAATTTGTGAATTCTTGAAATATAAATGGTTCTCGTATCCTTTGGGATACTATTCTACGTTTCTTAATGTGCACTTGTATTCTTAATTCCCAGTGAAACGTTTTAACTAACCCTGGCATTTGACTTATAATTGCTCAGAGTGGAGTCTGCGTTGCTACAAATGATCGTGTAGATTAGGCTCCTGTGAGATTACTTAAGCTCTCAGATGCTGCTTATGTTTCCAGCTGCCTCCCACAGGGATAGTGCTAAAGTAGTAATTGCAGTTGATGTTCTGACGAGAAATTCACTGGATGGCTATGATATACTGTAAATAGTGGGATATCAAACAAACGAATATGTCACTACCTAGTTTAATTTATGCAAATTCGCCGCTTTTGAGTGGCATGAGCTCTTTTCCCAATAGGTTACATGAGGATTAATTGTCTGTCCCCTGATGGTGGAAGAACGTTCATCGAATTGTGATGACTCCCTAGTTATCCTTGATGTTCTCCACGCACTTTGACATATACTGTACATGCGTACAGCTGCCCTGTGCGCACGTACCATCCCCTCTAGACCCTCACCTCGCATGGTCGATAACACGTCGAGCTCAATGTAAATATTGTGGTAGCTAGAAATGACTCACTAATCCTTTTTTTGTAGAAACAGATTCATAGAAATGGATAAATTTCAGTTCAGCAAATTTTTCATTAAAACTTTATCCATAAGTCACCTATTGAAATACCGCCAACTCATCTCTCTCCGTCCACACGGACACGTCCCCTGACGTTGGCACTCACAACCTGCAGCAAACTCAAAACACCAGTGGTCCGACTGTCGTGGATTTGCTTGTTTTATGCACTAGTGGCCTAAAATGATTCGAAAATAATTTATGTCACATTGCCATTAAATCGGCTATGATTCTAATCCAGAACTAATTATAATGGTAACAATAAAGAGTTGTTCCAAAGGCTCATATTACCCCATTTAAATTCATTTCTGCTGGAATGCTACACTAATGAATGTGACAAAGAGGATGAGCCGCACTTACTAATGCTGATTCTCTTCTACGAAGGACTGTCGAATTCCAATGACAAATTGGTGCTGTGAGGACTTCTGTCAAACAATGAGCATGAAATGGAAAAGATGAAGAAAATTTTAATACACGAGGAACTTCACTGAACAACGTTGACTGAAGTTAGCAATGAAGTGAGGCAATAAAGCGCACGTTCTGCTCCCCAATATCGTGCGCAGCGCACACAGCCAAAGTCTTCCCTGACGAACTCCTACAGCGTCGGTAGCTTTTGCTTTGTCTTTGCAAACTTGGAGCGATCTGGCTCTCAACTTTCGTAATGCGATCCGTCGAAACCGCACAAGTCCGATGGTCTCTATTGGAGAAACTTTTTCGTCTCGGAAAATAATCCCGAGCAATCCATTCAAATATTTGCGGCTCAAACCCTTAGAGTGCTTTCTTCGTGCCAATCAAATTTTGGTAATTATGTTTGAATCTCTGACATTTCACTCTTCGAACGAGTGAAAATCCGATCTATTTCTACGACTAAAACACTCCGTTATTTAGTAACCTTCAATCTATTCTTAACTTTTAATTCCTTCAGAAATGCTAAAAAATGTTGCTACAAGCGAGAATTTTAAGTAATAAAACTTAATATAGCTTAATTTTTTCCGAACGTAATTATTTTCTCCCATTGGTCCTGTACAAGAGTAAAACAGAAATGAGTAGTTCATCGAGCCGAACAAAATTTTTAAAAGAATAAAAGTAAGTTTAACAAACTTGAGTATTTTTATCACCTGAGCTTCACAGCTTCTTGAGCCCCAGCGAGGTGGCCTCGTGCTCTGTTCTTAAAACCGCTCCTCCACACCCTTCGTATTTTTTTACAGCCAACTCGAAATAAAGCCTGAGCTCGCGAGCATGTCTTCTGATGAGCTCGATCAAGCTGCTTTCTCATCACAGTTTGCAGCTGCAGAAGTTTCAAAATATGACTTTTTAAAATTCCCGGTAACATCGATTACATTCAGTTCAAAAAGAAGAACTAATGAAGGGCTGAATAAATTTTTCTGGTCATTAGCCGAAACACATGCAATTTCCTGAGACACGCGTGATGTTGTCACCATTACGTCATATTTCATTATCATCGTTGAGGCCTGAAATACAATCTTAGATATATTTCTGAGATGTCTACAAATTTCAGCCTCGGCACTTTCTTTTATTGCAAATATGATAATTCTGTACTTCAGAAAGCTTTTAATTTAGGCCGTCTTTACCCTCAGATGTATAAAAGAAACCGTGTTGAACCTATTTTCAAATCAAGGAAATTCAAGCTGCGCAAAATTACGAACGTATCTTAAACATGTGGATGTTTATCAGAATTTTTGAGCATTCATAGAATCACTAAGTTACTCGTTTTTTCAATGAGAATAAAATTTAAAGTTTTAGTGTGAAATATTTTATTCAAATTACATAATTAGATTGCTTACCGAATTTACCCTATGCTGCCATTTTCCGGGGTCCTACAAAATGATTTCAAATAAAAGAGCTGGAGAACATTAATAAAATTTCAGAAATAATTCCTAGTAAAAAGTTTGAGAATCATTAACCTTCATCACACACGACAGTGATCCAAGCGTAGAAAAATATATTTTTATTATTCACTCATAGAGGTATTTCAGTTAAATTTTATGTTTGAGTCTCATCCGGAAAACTCTTTTCTGAAAAAACATCTGAGAAGTAATTGTATTACGCTGATTAAATTTTTCCTTTTTTTAATCGATGATGTCGTGGAAAATTGGAAAAAAAGTTCTTTCTTTTTCAGAGCGTTAACCATTCTAACTCTTTCATAAGTTTTTTTGAGCAACCGATGAAATAAAGTTCAGTTCGGAAACTTCATAACAAAACGCATTGGAAGAAGTGATGTGCCAGAAGTAATTATTATTTGCTCTCCAATACAAGTTTGCGATGCTTGTTGTGATCTTGAATCATATTTCCACTCGACTTCTATTTTGCTAAAGTGCTGTAGTTTGGAAGTCAAGGGTCTTGCTGCCTTAATTTAGCAGCTCATTGATATTTTGTGAAGTATTTCCTCAATTAACGCGAAATGCAAAAATGTTATAGCGAATAATTGGATTGCTCGAAGCTTTCCCTAGTCTTCATTTTTGATTGTGCGGGTGCTTTTGAGTTTTATGAAGCAGTTGCGCGTAAAATTTAATGGAACGTTGTCTCCCAGCAGTTAATTTTTCTTTCATATGCTGATAATTTTCTAAGATTATTAAAGAACTCAATATTGGCAGTTCGAGTTTCTGTTTATCTTTTTTCCTGGTTTGCAAGAGAACGTGATGGTTGATAGAGAATGCTTTTCAAAAATTTTCTAATTATTTAAATTGTTTTATTTCACATCCGTATCTAGTCAAATAACTATTTCGTATTTTCGTCTTTTACTGTAATGTCGTTTCGTCACGTTGGTATTTTTCTGGACACTTGTCTTGGCATTTATAACTTTATTTTGAAGGACCATGGAAAAATCAGTGGTTAATCGGGAAACAATATAGGAAATTCACTTAAGCTTTATAAGATACTAGTATTAATACTATTACAACTACTGTTCCAAGTGCAATTGATTCTCTAAATTTTTGGGCCTTTTGCTACACAATGTCTCACTAAACAACAAAGACTGCAGTAAACGGGTGCTTTTCATACACGGCGATGCTCTCCTCCATGCAGAGAAATAGGGTGGTGTGATTTGGCTCATGCCTTTATGTCCGTGGTGAGGTGGGCGGTGCTGCTAACAAAGAGGCTAGTAATAAACCCTTCTTTTGAGTGGCACTCCTGGCTTTCGTACGTTCCTGCACGTTGTGGCATCTGTGCGAGCGCCGCTGGATGTTACCGAACTCCGTAAATTTGAACTCACGCATTCGTTTATTTAGGAATATTTACCCTTGTATACACTTTTGCGTGCTGCTTTTCTTAAATAGGTATGTAGTGTTTCAATTACTTTGTTAATAATATTTGTGAGACTGAGATTTGGGTTGGCTTTGTTTTCTTACCCCGTTTTCGTTGAAAAGGTCTTTTGATGCTTAAAGTGCATGGTGCTTTTTTCTGTATACGTTAATTAACACCTGAATAATTTCATTGTTAACTATCTTTCGAATGCTTTACATCGGTGAGGAATGTCGATGCTCACAATTGCATGGGTCTCCAGCTTATAAGCATGCACGCTTGGGATCATCTCTCATGCAAGGCTGGTCAAAACACAGTGGTAATATCAGCGAAGCAAAGAATACTCTCACGAAGCTTCTTGACGTTTGTTGACGGGCTCGCCTTTGTCAATGTCATGTATTGCTGACCGAAGAAATATTACCCGTCAGCCTCCAATGCGATGCAGGGCGAGCGTGAGTAAAGTTGGCGTTGATGGCACTGAGAGTGCCGCCGCGTGCCCTCGCTGCTCCAGAGAATCCTCAGTTTTTAGCCATCGTTCAACATAAAATTTGCGATCTGATGCCACGGTTCCTTTATAGAGAAGAGTTTTACACCTCAACTCACTTCTGCGTGGGAAGGGCGTTTAAAGAGTGTAGAAGACTTGGCAATGTTTCTTTTTCACGATGATAGACAGGAAAAAATGAGAATTGAGGCAATGTTCTACTATGTATCGCCAAACGTCTATCCGTGTAATATGCATTGACTTGAAATGCCTTGATTGGTGTAATATGCATGTTTACATGCATTGATATACATATTTTTCTCACTTCATGCTATATTATTTCCCGAGGTTCTGCAGGGCATGTGGTGAGTCGAATGCCACAATGCTTCTGGAATAAAAAGATCTCGATACATCAAGAACAAAATATTGTGTATGGTTGTGTTGTTCAGTACATAATTTGCGAATCCCTACTAATTTTGAAAAAGTGTTGCAATAGTGTAATAGCATATAATTTTTGGAACAGACTTCTTGTTTCCCGATAAGTAGGGGGCGTGTTGAATAATCGATTTTAGAGTACGAGAATGTTTTTTTCGTTATGTGTGCAGCTTCAGACAACCTCGCTATCTATGTAAGGGTTTAATTATTTCAGAAAAAAACATTTATTTTTAATAGTTTGTAACCGCCGTAACTCACTTTATAATTGTCGGCAGCTTCCTGCACTTATAGTTCCACGCTCAGTTGGTGTCAGTTGAACAAGTATTCAATACTTTTTCAACTGCGTATGTTTTTTTCAGTCTAGAAGTGTCTCTTTTTGAGCTCCGATTAGATTTGAAATTGATTTCTCGCATAAAGGTAAAAGTTTTTTTTGAGTTTAGGTCTGTGGACTGACATTGTTACCAGGTAGTCATTTTTTTAAACTGTTGATTGTTCTCTTTCTTCTCAAGTCCTACCGTCCCACTTCTGCAAATGGCAAAGTATGT
Organism: Morinoia aosen; assembly: GCA_030386875.1. Classification (NCBI taxonomy): domain Eukaryota; kingdom Metazoa; phylum Arthropoda; class Malacostraca; order Amphipoda; family Talitridae; genus Morinoia; species Morinoia aosen. The sequence continues at coordinate 22,428,332 of CM059559.1, forward strand.
TATCACCCGCTACTATACTGTAAAATACAATCAACAGTAACTGAAGCTCCCAAAGCCGAATTTTCAATTCACGTCATCGTAGCGGTGCAGCTGGTAGCGTAAGTTCTACCAAGTATGATACGTTCGTAATGTACATAGGATAGCGAAATTGTCTACTCGCACAAATTTACGCTGTGAGCTGTGCTGCGACGATGACGTAGCGTGTTCGATAATCTGGGTCCAGGACCCTACAGTGCAGTGCTGTGCAAGTCACAATACCCTCGGCAGATAATAAGGGCTGAGGACGCGGCACTTGCAGTCCAGAGCGCCGTAATAACCGCCGAAGATGAGGTAATTAGGCGTGTTGGTGCGGCGGCCAACAAGCCCTCCAGGGTCTTCTAATCTCATTTGCTTCAGCAGACTCCGACGTTGCGACAACGCCCGCTGGTTCGTCTTGAAAGCCTTTAAGACTCACAATTAAGTCACTTTACGAAACTTAGGACTTGAAAGAAATGCCGTAATTACCACATTTCTTTCCTGGTCCCTGGCAGTCTCAGGTTGACCGAAAAAGTAAGATTCTGGCGTAACTTGAAGATCCTCCGTAATCCAGTCAACCCATCGACGTCTGGTCTCGTCTTGATTCCTTCTAAATCTCGCGGCAGGGTCACAGGCTCCTCCTGCGATCTCTGATTTTCTTTTTGTTTTTGAGCGCAATTCCCGGCCCAAATTGACTGAACTTAGCTTGACTCAATGGCGTATAGAGCTGATGAATCCTTTTTTTCAATGATAATGAATGACATGAGTGTAATTTGATTTCAATTGTATTTTATGTGCTTTTCTAATGCAATTTTCTGTCGAAATTTGCAGAACACACTCACATTATCTCAATTTTTTAGTCAACGTTAACTTTGTTACATAAAAAACTCATAATCAGACATAATCATAATCAGATTTAAAATTTGACCTTAATAATACTCTTATGTTATCACTGCTGAACACTTATTCAGTAACTCTCACTCATATTTGAGGATTCTGTGCTCGATTTATTTTATCAATTGCTGCAAACATGATTATAAATTCAACAAGAATAAATTTACGACGAAAAGAGTATTAGTTAGTTAGAGTTATAGTATTAGGCATTTGAAAACCAATTTACGAGATGATATGAACCCGGTTTGATTGGAATAAAGCATCCTTTCATGGCTTTGTTCAACTGTTTGTTCGTATGTAATTGATCAAGAGTGATTTACATTTTCAATGCGGAGTCGGACGTTTGCTTAGCTAATATTTTCCCGTCGAGATTCCCTTTGCTCTATCAGAATATAAGAGTCATCACCAAGCGAAAATTTGCCGAGAATTGAAATGTTCATTCCATAGGAGCGTCGTAAAGTTTAAATGGCACATTCTTAATGTAGATCTTTTCAGTCCATTCGATCGCAATAATTTCTAAGCGATTAAAGCATCTTCTGTCATGAGATAATTTCTGCTTGGTGCATCCAGTGTAGCGAAGTACGATTCATGAATATTGATTTTAATAGCAATTGATGAATTCGAAGAAGCTAAAAATTATTACTTCCGTCTACAATTGGAGTTCTGAACATCGCTATATTGAAAGAACACGAGCCACCTGTGCCTACCTGTGAAGAGTTCTTATTGTTTTTATGATCTTCTGATGGGCTTATCAACGTTCTAAAATAAAAATTTTGACTCTGATAACCTCTGCTTTATCTCAATCCCGATGAACTGTCTCTGGGAAAAAATTATCCTAAATTTTGAAAACTCTGTAAAAATTTCTCGCTTTTTTTTACAGGTGAAACCTTATCTTGTTTTACTGCATCCCATTTAATGACAGAAGGCAAACATGCTGAAGCATAATGTTTGTACACTTGCATAACTTTTCTTGTATTCTGAGCCACTATTTTCCTTTCTCACCGACAACGAAGTAAAATTGCATTGAAATGAAGTGTGTTCGATGATGGCGGAATCTGATGAGCCTCAACTGACTTCACGAGAAATATTCGATAATGCCAGCTGAGCTTTCGCCTGGGACATTCCATGAGGTCATGACTGTATTTAAAAAATTTTCATTTCACATGGAATGGTGTCGCGTCTTTTTTCACAATAGCATTTAATTATTTTAGCCTAATTTGGTTATCACGTATACTAAAGCTTAAGTCGGACCGAGAAAACTGAAGCTCATGTGTGACGCTGTTTCCTGTGACACTTGTGTAATGCTACTACATGTTTGTGCGTTCGTTTATCTCTACGTCATTTGTAATGTTCGCAGTTTTTTGTGTTCTGTACTTATGTTTATTTCCTGTTCTCGTCCTCAAATCTTTTATGAAGTATTTTTTCTTATTTATTATTCTTTTTTCTCCTTTCTTCATATTGGAACATGTTAATCGTTTAAGTTAATTAAAAGGGTTGCTGTCGTCACCACATATTGGAGGTCTTTGAATTGTTTCTTCAAATAATAATGAGCTCATCGAGCAATGGCGTTTATTGGCCGTTAGAAAGGTAAGCGTTGTCTTAACATACTAGGTAAATGGGTGGTTATTTATCTCAAAAGAAACTTTGTTAATTAAATTCTAAAATCATGCCATCATCGTTTTTTCAAAGCGAATTCGTATAAAAACACTTGTGGCCTATTTTTGAGATTTATTACTAAAATGCTACTAATCGCACACAATGGCAGCAAGCAATTATATATACGCTCCACATACTGATTTAGTAACTCACTTCACAGTTGATTCAGTTCCTATCGACGACATGAGAAGGTGTAATTAACGGCAAGATAGCGAATTAAATGAATCAAGAACTCGTCGTTAATTTGAAGAGAAATTACGGGCTGAAGGTAGTAGAAACGCCACTACTGAAGTCAGACAGCAAACCCGAGGCTGACTCGAGACTTGATGATTTCCATGTTGACGTTTAGGGAACTTGTGATGAGAGCCGAATGGAACGCGGCACTTCACAAGATTGTCTTTCAGGAGAGTTTAAACGTTACTTCAAGATGTGACTGAGAGCTCAGGGGGTGATGCTTTGCATTAATTAGTTGAGCTAGTGGAGTCAAGGTCTACCCCTCTGCCCTGACAGGTTGGGAAGGGAGAAAATGTGCACCACAAGTCGTTAAAAAGCTCTCCGAGAGTGGTGACAGGGAAAGCCAGATAGAGGGGAACTGACTAGGCTTTCACGTACTCGTTTTATGGGCGTAACGGAAGGTATTAAAACCATCTTAAGGTACATGAGATTATGCTTAATTGTCTCAATAATCTATAAATCAATTCATATAATGAATTCCTCAACATACTAATTTCGAATTGAGCTAGATACAAAAAGAAACTCTGAGAGATATCGTGAATGGTAATCGTTCTGATCCGACGGTTTGGTATAGCATAAAGTATAGGACAGAAATTTTTTTTTCATTAACAGATAATGCATATTCAATACACAGCCCTGAAATGACTTAGTCGTCTGAGTTTTGTTCTCCGAGGAAATTTTCGGAAGGAATGGCGCATTTCCTTTAAGAGTATTGACGTAACCACGTAAGAAACAAATAATTACTTGTTCCATAGCGCAGATAAAAGCACGGGGTCATGAGGAGTTCACGACACTTGCAGGGTACTAGCGATGACTCAGAACTGTTGTGGTACAGGCCTATGGAGGGTGTCGCTGTGCCAGGGTGCTGAAGAACATTTTTTCCACGAATCAGCAGCCATCTTCTTAATCACGGCAGACGATGGAGCCTGAACATACATACACTCTTTCTACTGTGTGGGGTGCACACAGCTGATTCAACCAAAACTAGATAAGAATGCATCATTATCAACACATGTGAACTGATGGCTTTGCTAAGCTCTTACGATAGAGCATAACTCTGTGTTTGATCAATCGTGATTCCGGACACGCAAAAGTAAGTTTCATTCACTAGTGCTGACCATTTTAGGTAGAAAACAATGTGAGGTTTGACCAAAAACTCAAGGGAACCATGAAGAGAAAAAACAATTAAAATGAGCATGAATTCATAATTTACTACTCGCATGTTGAATTCGCTGGATCTATGCCTCATTTGACTGCACCTTTCACCGAAAGTATGCTAAGCCGAAACCACATACAGGCGAAAAGCGAATGACGATTCTAATGTTACTTAGAATAGAAAAATTGGCAAATCGTAGGATTCTATGTCTTAGGCTTAAGTATTAGCCCTTAATTAAATTCTTCCTGGGCATATGACTTTCGAGTAATCGATTCTTTGAGGACAAATAAATAATGTAGCAGAAGGCTCACCTAGTTTAGGCAGAAATATGAACTATATTATGCGAAATTTAATTATCGTGAAAAATTGAGTTGATTCACATTGAAAAAACTGGTCGTATGAAAACTCATCCCTAATTCTAAAAGTTCCATAATTACACGGATCAGAGCTATGCCTAACTGACAAGTATTGCTGCAAGCAAAAGAAATCTGTACAGATCTGTAAGTGAATTTTTTTTTCCAGATTCTAAACTGGAAATAGGTATAGCATTCCAACGTACTACGAGATCAACTAAAACGGTCACAAAATAAGTTCCTACCCATGGGATTCCGATGACGGGCGCTAATCACGGGGCAGAAAGACTGTGCAGTGAAAATTGTCAGCAATTTTTTGCACTCAAAACTTACGAAAAAGAAAATAGTCATAAGGGCAGACGTCAGGGTCTGTACCGACAATATGCCTGTAAAGCGTCTGCTTTCTTGCGTTAAAATGAATAAACTGCAATGGTGTTTACGCTTGATGAAAACTGTTGAGCGTGACTGCTGCTCTTTTTCAGGTACCATTTTCCTTCTCCACTGCACAGATGCGGCGAGAAGTAGTGGTAGAAATAGTTTCACTGGACACTGGTGACAGTAACAGTAGTTATTTGTCTATCTGACCTCTACTAAATTACTCTTAATCTGATGTCTGATAGCATGCGTCTTGAGTGCAAGTGGAAAATAGGTCACATGTTTCGTTCAGTTCGTTATATTCAATGCTACTTCTTTTATTTTCAGGGAAACGAATACATAAGAATTTTGCGTTCACGAGTAGTATAGTGGGGACAGTTGCTAAATCACTTTGTCCGGTCTACCAATTTTACAAATCATTCGAACCTTCAACTAAGTTTTAATTTCGCAGTATCACTAAGTATAACACTTTAACTAGGTATAAAATTTGTAGCCGAAATAATTTATAAAGGATAGGATTACGTTAAGAGGATAACGTAAGGGCATGGAGGTTGTTTTGACCGTTTATACTTTAACTCTACATTCAGTCATCCACGTTAGGGAATGTAAGTGGGAAAATTCTCATTCAGTGAAAGAGTGAATAGTGTAAATACCAATATTAATTGCACTTTTTTCCTAGCTAAAACCAGTTTTGGACAATCATGATCAGAAAATGTGAGATGAAGTAAAAAAGTGGCTACTTCTGATACAAGCAATAATTCCTTGTCTGTCACTCTCAAGATCTCAGCAAATTCTCATCTTGCAAGGAAGTATTGCCTGCCAGACACAAGGTGCACAACGGGAGAGACAAGTCAGAGCTCAGCAGATGCCATGACAGGACTAACGAGGCACACGTGTGGCCGGTCACCTCTGTTGGGTCGAGGCTTACCTGCGCCGCTCCGGCACGTGCCTTGTGAGCAGTTGACAGCTCCACGAACACTCCGACGTGCTGTTTTAAAAATAAATACAGATAAGTTAAGATGCGCTTATTATAGGGTAGTATTTTTCCTCGGGAGACTTGTACTGCCTTCAGTTGCTTTCGAGTTTTTTCAGGCAATGAGTATACAGCGCAGCTTATTTCAAAATCGATTTATGTATTCGAGTATATCGTTTGTAATTTTTTGCTGGCATATATATAATTTTGTTTGGAAAAGATTCACAATGCGTCTCAGCTTGAAAATATCGAAAGTCGGTACGTAAATTAGTATTCAGATCTGCAAATGAAGTCGTACTCATAAAGTACGCATAACCTTTCTGCTGCGTTGTGAAAGATTCTCTTATTTAAAATTGTGAAATGGAATCTTTAAGAGAGTTACGACAACCAAAAATTTTGCTCTACCAAATTAGCCGTGTTATTGCCGTGAATTGTTTATGACATTGCTCATAAAATTCTCATTAGGGCATTTAAGATTCTGCCGACTGAATGATTCAAGTCACATATTTCCTATCTATTTTTGCATATTTTCCATCAGTTCTTGTTCAGGGTTTTTCATATCTATTTTCCTTGAACGTAACTCAAGGTCTCGCAGTACTCACGTCTCGCACGAATTTGTTCGTGCATGTTGCCATGGAAATGAAGCCTGCAGCTTCCTTCACTATTCCAGATTTGTTCAGGCTTTAAAATTTTGAGAGGGAAATCGTTGTGTTTTACATTTTTTTTTCAGAAAAACCGCAGTCCTTATCCTTTTCTGGCTACAGAATTACAAATAACATTTAAACAGAAAAAAAAATTCTAAATTTTATATTTTTTAAACTTCTGACGTCACATGAATGTGCTCTCCTCAAAACTTGAAAGGGGGGGTTGGGTATTAAGAAAAATTCAAGAGTTCATTCCCTCTATAGTATCTATTTCGTTAATGAAAATATTAAATACTCGTTTACTACTCGCCCGATAATTAAATTCTAAACCAGTAAATATGAGGTCATTTGAAGCACTGAATATCATGTGGAAATAATTTTTTATCCTTAGTGTTTTGTGACTCCGTAATTCGGTGCTTTCAAATTTATTTTTTATATTTTATGAGAAAGAGAATACTTTTTCTAAGAAACACTGTTTTAGAATTTACTCTTTATTTGATTGAGCATTTATTTCTATTGTTCATGGGCGGATGAAATTAAATAACTGGGAAAAATTTAAAAGTATTTCTGTTTTCTTTTTAGTTTTTACATTTGATTTCTTTTATCTAGTGTAGTTTTCCTGTTAAAATATTTGTTAATCGGTATCTTATTTTGCTTGCAACTTTTTCGTTGTTCAAATAGTGTGGCTGACTCCGAATAACTCGCACTATACGTAGCTCGCTGAAAGTTTGTGCTGAGTTATTATAGTCCTAATTGCGTGTTCCAATCGTAGTTGCTACCAGGTTTGTGCGGAAGCGTTATGCAACTGGATTTAGGGTCTATGTTATTGGAAAAAGAACCTTGGAATGAGATAAATATCCAGTCTTTATAATACTTAAACGATCCACTCTGAAATGGGATTTCTGCTCCTAGTTGCTGAGCTGCTTTGTCGACCTACCCATGTACGTGCTGTTGCAATGAACCTTCTGGTATAGGGACTCCAGTAAAGAAACAAATCATCCATTAAAATGCACATCACAGACCAAAGTCCTATGACAGTATGCACCTCTTGCGGTTAGGAAGCGGTGTGAATACCTGATATTACGAAATAGTTAAATATGATCAATCCTTTCACAATCTAAGAGAAGATGGTAGTAGAATCCAAGATCGTAGTATTATTGCTCATAACAGCATTCTTAAACGATGACATACAAAGAAACACAACTTCAGAATTTAAACTCAACATTCGAACCACCTCGATGCATATTCTGTTTTTATCAGCTGTATTTTTAGGTTGAAGTGTGAGAGCACAGGCCCATGCATGCGTAACTGAAAAGCTAGTGTCTAGTGGGAAAGTGCACCTGGTGCTTATGTGAATGTTTTTCCCGCTCGAAGAACTGCGAACATTTGTTCTGCTATCAGTACACGGTCACTGATTTAACTGAACGATTAATTGACGTCATTTTACAGTGACATCCAATGCGACTTCGAGCAGTGCATCGTGCTGCCACTTGATCATGCGTGATTGTTGGACCACTTGCACCAACACTGACTCTGCTGAATGGAGAGTTGTAACTTCTCACTTCTGTGAGGGAAAATTTGATAGTATATACGCGTTGAACATTTATTTACTTATGTTTTTGAACAATTTAATGGGCGTAAACATGTGCTTCATTTGTTCTTCTGTGTGTGTGTTTTTTTTTAAATTTGTTTCCAGAAAGATTTAAGTTATTGCTTTGAGTTACGTACATATTCACTTTATTAGTTATTGATCAGCTCCAACGTATTCAGTACTTTTACATTTTTTTATTCATTTATGAGTACAATTTACTGAGATCCGTGCGTTTGTGCTTCAAGAGTATTAGGGTTAGTATATCATGTGGCATTTTATAATGCCACTCTTCTCTAAACGTTGCCCACGACTCGGAGTAACGGCGTGAGAGTGCCTCTATTCACTTAGACATTATGTGATGATTTTGGTTGCACCGCCACCCTCATTTACGGTAAATTTGGTCATTTTATTTCAATATTACAAGGGATACACTCTAAACGCAGCTGCGATTAATGACATTTCAAGTCAGAAATAATATCATTTATTATTAACAAGTGACAATTGTAATCGTACAAAATAATACACTTTGTTGGTTCAGTTATATATATATATATGTTCGGTGTTCACTTCTTCCATCTTTAACTCATGCTCATATGGATACTTAATGGCAGTATCTGTGATACGAGTTTCACTAGTGCACAAGTACGAGAATATTTTAATCGTTGGTTCTATTAGGATGAGTATACTTGTTTGTCATCCACATCTGGAAAATTTAATCAAGGAAAGTATTGAATCCTGTCATTTTTGACCCATAAGATAGTCAATGAATAATAGTCAATGATAAAATATCATTACAAAATTACCGAGTCCTGCGGCTGAGGTGAGGCGTAGAGTTGCCCGAGTGCTGAGGTGAGGCATGGAGTTGCCCGAGAGCTGAGGCCCACTCATGCGAGCGCAGCTCCACTGGGAACGGCACCCGAGCGGCCACACATGCGAGCGCTGCTCCACTGGCCACGGCACCCGAGCGGCCACACATGCGAGTGCAGCTCCACTGGCCACGGCACCCGAGCGGCCACACATGCGAGTGCAGCTCCACTGGCCACGGCACCCGAGCGGCCACACATGCGAGTGCAGCTCCACTGGCCACGGCACCCGAGCGGCCACACATGCGAGCGCAGCTCCACTGGGCACGGCACCCGAGCGGCCACACATGCGAGCTCAGCTCCACTGGGCACGGCACCCGAGCGGCCACACATGCGAGCGCAGCTCCACTGGGCACGGCACCCGAGCGGCCACACATGCGAGCTCAGCTCCACTGGGCACGGCACCCGAGCGGCCACACATGCGAGCGCAGCTCCACTGGGCACGGCACCCGAGCGGCCACACATGCGAGCTCAGCTCCACTGGGCACGGCACCCGAGCGGCCACACATGCGAGCTCAGCTCCACTGGGCACGGCACCCGAGCGGCCACACATGCGAGTGCAGCTCCACTGGGCACGGCACCCGAGCGACCACACATGCGAGCTCAGCTCCACTGGGCACGGCACCCGAGCGGCCACACATGCGAGCTCAGCTCCACTGGGCACGGCACCCGAGCGGCCACCGGCGCACCAGCGGGACGGAGACAGCCACGCACCCTGGGCGCTGGTGCGGTGCTGTGGTCGTTTGCCGTTAGCTGTGACGGCGAGAAGGTCTGTACGTTGTTTACAAAAATGAGTAAAACTAGCATCTACTTTTCCCTTAATTATTTTATGTTTTTAATGCACCGAAGTGCTGCAGTTAAGATCAACACAAACACCGTTAAGCACAGTTAATGATCATACTGAACATCTTCACACTAAAGAAATATTTGACTTATATAATTTTTTTTATGGTCAGGGTACACCAGAACAACAAGAAGAACTGGGAAATGGCACACCGATTGCTCACGTAATATTCATTTAGTTCTCAACCAAAAGAAAGCACAATAACGCGTGCAGAAGCTCGCTGGTTCACAGGTTCACAAACCTCGCTGAAAAGAATATCAATAAGCAATCTTGAAGAGCGGAAGATGTTGACTGAAAATGCAAATTTTACGAAAGAAACTAGTAGCATCTTTTTTAAACAATGTAAGAAACGATAATTTCTTAATAAGAGACATTTTCTTTCATATTTGTTTAAAGGCTAAGGGTACTTAAAATTATTTTACTCATGCTTATTACTCAAAATATATCCACCAACACACGCAACGAATTCAAAGTACGCGGTGGAAGCAAATAGCAAACTTAAATAGTATCCAGTAGTAAAATCTAACTTAGGATTGTGGGTACCGTTACTTGTTTGCTCAAATCGGCGTGTTAGATTCGATGTTGATATCTGAGAAAAAATTCAAGCGAGGGTAAAATATGGTTGCAAGGGAGATGTGTTCGCTATAATGTTTATTTACGATGAAAATATTTTCACGTTCCTTTAGTTGACGATCCTAGATCGGACCTATCATTATCAGTACTTGAGACAATGTAGTTTAACACCGTCTGTTGTTACTGCAGAGATGGCAGGTTACTGCAATTCTGGGTACGGCATCGTTGCAATACTAACGTGGATCCAATTCAACCCAAGTTTAGATGACATGATGCAAAACCTATTTTATTGAAATTCATCTGTAAATGATGACATATAGAACATCTACAAATTACATTCTGTACAAAATTTTTCACGTTAACCTCAATTCCAAACGACAATATCATTATTGTAATAATGAAAGATTTTTAGCAATATATGTTAGAGCTAATATCAATTTGAAGCCCTGTCGAAAAGCGGATCAGAGAGAGAAAAGTGAGAGAGAGAGGGAGAGAGAGAGAAGAAAACAGCGGATGCAGGATCATATCGGACTCCTTGAGTTCCTTTGGTGCATGGGGTGCGGAATTTAAAATTAGGGAGACGCGGCGTGGCGTTCCAGGGAATCTCAATTCGGCGTTTTTTGCCATAGCGTAGGATCATTGCGTATACATGGATATACTGAGCCTTAAGAAAGCACATTACTTCTTCTTACATATTTTTATCAACTTATCTACATTTAAATGATGTCGAAAATATTCACAAGATCTAAAAAACAGTTGATCCAGGTGATAGCTATACCGAGGACGGGTGATGATTACTGAGCCATAAGAAAGCACATTACTTCTTTCAAGTTATGCGAAAGAAGTCTTTTGTCCGTACTTTACCAGTGCTCAAATGAGTGTATGTAGATATTCCTAAAATCATGTTTTTTACGCCGATAAATTTCGATTTTCAGGTTTGAGACGATGAAATGACATTTGGACCGACGGGGCTAACTACGGGAGCACTTGCTGTAACTACTATTCTTACCAATTGATTCTTCAAAAAACTACAAATAATATCTTAAAAATTGTTTAGCAGTCCGAGCTTAGTTTTTCAGAGTGGTTCTGAAATGCATGCATGAATTAATTCTTACAGTAAGTACAGTCTGTTTAATTTCACTTCAAATCATGCAGATGAATATCTTTTGTCCTTTGGTTCATTGTGTCCGAAATGGAGTAGTCTCATGATCTAACGCAGTTTCGGATTCTTGATAGGGAAGCGCAGCATTTACCTCACAAACTCCACGTCTAATTTCAGCTTATCAGATGAAGGAGCGGTGATAGCAGTACAACAGCACTGGCTTTCAATTGCAGACGTATCTCAACTGTTGGTCTACGGGACTACAATGGAACTGACTTCCGTCACCAGGTTTTTGACAAGCGTGTGATTGCTGTGTACAGAGAAAACAGGTCGTGAGGACATGTTCGCTCTGTGACTCAGACGGTCGAGTCGTCTACAAACACATCCTCTGTTAGAAGATCTCTGGGTTCTGAGTGGTTCTGTTGAGTCGAGAAGACGGTTTCTGCTCTGCGCTACTCATCACTCTCTTTAAAGTGTGTGCTGTGAGAAACATTTTGCAGTATTATATAGGGTCTATGTTCAAGATTAAATAAGACAAAAAAATCGCTTGGATCATCTTTAGCTTCGTTATGTATAATACACACAAATGCATGAATGATGAAGTAGGTTTTTTGTCACGTATTTAACCACAGTAAACAATTATTTCGCAAATAGGTATGTTCGAACGAAAAATGGGCATGATAAACTTTCACCAGTACTTTCGACGAGAAATATTGATATCGAAATGTACTTTTACGCGCTTAAATAGATATTTGCTTGGTTGGTATACCTTCTAACCTCTATTGTTATTCCGGAAATTAGCGGCTCAAAGTAAAAATTACAGCACAAACCACCATTTGAGGATTGAAATTTTGGCAGTTTCTCCGAGGTAAGACATTTCAGATATATATCTGTTCTACACGCGACACAGATCGCGGTAATTTTTTTTCTGTATGACTCAATTTGACAAATAAGTCCCGAGGTCTGCTCAATTTAAATTTCCCAACCCTAAATAGGTGATGAACTAGCCTTGCTGCACCTCATAGTATGTTATTGATGCCCCTACAGTCCCTGAAAAAGCAAAAACGATTTCTTATTCGAGCAGCATGGGAAAGACCTGACTTCACCTGAGATCTCCCGAACAGCAGAACAGTTTAATATCAATAAACTTTTTGTCTGAAGAGTAACCAAATGATACGAGGAAATTTTTTGACAGAGTGCAGGCATCTACCTATAGTTTTTTTTCATATTCCAGGACACCAAAGGTTGTTCAATATGAAAGATAATTCGGTGTGAGAGCAATAATCATTGATACTAATGCCAAACAATGTCGAAAATCAAATGAGCAATATGAGGACATGTTCAAGAAATTTAATGCTCAAGCTTTACAAGTGATAGATCAGTTTTGCCGCTACTGCCAAAAGGCACATGCAAATCGGATTAACGAGATCCATGAATAAAAATGCATCTGCTTATATAAGGAACTGTTCTCTCTTCAGTAAACTTTCCGTCATCAAAACGGTTGAGTTCTTTAATAAGTCTTAGGTTAATCCCTTCCTCACTAGGAAAATCTTCAGAACTCTAAGCAGAGAATTTAAAAGTGAGGGTTTGAGAGGCCTCTTCAGAAAGGGGGAACTTCATTCGTGCTTTTTCGCCTCAAGAATCGTAAATCGGCGAAGAACTCTTCATAAAGAATATTTTGGAAAGCGCCCTAAAGCCATGGCGCGGTGCAACTTTTGGTGATTTTAAGTCGACTCTTCGATAAAGCCGAGCGTGAGCCTTTCCGCATTTATGAGGAACGTGCAGTGGTTGCGCACAGGGCACGACCAGTTAGTGTGAGAGCGGTCTCAATGCTGTATTAGCCATCAAAATCTTCTCCCACTCACCCTAAGTCAAGATGAGAAACATGGTACTCAGCATCATTCTGAAATTATGGTTCGATAATGTTCTAAATGAAGCTTCGTGCAGAATTTGACGCCAAGATTGTTACGCTAAAAATAAATCATTAAATGATCTAATTGTTTAGGCATACTAATAATAATTACCACAATGATGAGGGTTAAGTGTGAATAGATTTTATTCCTGCATACACTAGTGACTGGTGCGCTCATTCATTATCTTCTTTCACTCACAACTACGAATGTACAGTAAACCAGTCTTCTCTGAATACTTCAGCTCTATACGCGTTTTGAACCTGAATCTCTACAATTGTTTTCTTAAACCAACGAGTCTGTGGAGCGTCAGAAGCAAAAGCAGCGAATCTGTTCTCAACCAGAGGAGAAATATCACGGATGTACAGCGTGAGTTAGAGTAGACCGAAAGCATGCAGTGCCTTGCGGATTTGACAAATTTGTGCCTCGTTGAGAGGCACGTTTGTAGTCAGGCTCGCACTGGAGCGCAGATGTGGCTTGTTTGCTCGCTCACCTTAAAGCTGGCGAGTGTGCGCATGACAACCTTGGGACTTGCCTTGAATTTGTGAGTGCAGTAACGACTATGAAGTTTTAACGCGTCAAAAGCCGACAAAATATGTCAGTGGGGCTTCACCCTCCCGTTATTTTTTTTCGGTCCCCTCGCAGCTCATCCATACATTCTATTCGGCGAGGAAGTTTGCCAGTTTACTTTTATCCCGGCCACTCCTTTTTAAACATTTCCAGTCAATCTGAGTTTTCACCACTAGCCAAATATTTCAAGCTCACTTTTACATTTTATTTCTCTCAGTCATTAAAATTTCTTTTCTTTTGGAAATGAATTGGTAAATCAGTTTTGACGTTCACGGGCAACGTTGTTGAATTTTGCCTCGTCGTACCTCTGTTGGCTGAGTGGTTGCTAAATTCCACGTTTTACGATCTCCATCAGTCCCATATGCGAGGTCGCTCTGGTTTCAATATTAAGCCGTGCCATCGTGTTCCTCTTATATTTATCCCTAGGTTTATCTCGCAATGCAGGGATGAAAAGTCAGAGCGCTCGAGCAACTTTTTTTGCGCGTAAGTTGCAATTTTCTATCGCAATCTTCGCTGAACGCCGAAAGTTGGACGAGAACCTCCTGATGAGCGAGAGAGACGAAATAGCGATCTCTTCATTTGCCGTGGCAGCAATCGGCGCTGTAACAATACACACCGTCAGGCACTATCATGTATGATACATTGAACGTCTTGCAGAGTAACAGCGATTGGTATGAAAGAAAAGGCTGTAAAATTGTAACTCAGGAGCAAGCATGCAGAGAGGCGGGAAAATAAAATCCCCTATGGGAGGAAATTTTTTTCGGGTCACATAAAATTGTAAAACATTTTACGTTAGGAATTTCTTGACAGCGGTGATAAAACCCATGGTCCAACGGGAAAATTGGTTGGAAACCTAGACTGGCTGCCTCGTGAGCTGGTAACACGAGATTCTCAAGAGAGGGAATTCAATCACAGGATTCAATTCAATCGCTCGCTTCCACAGTAACCTACGTATTCTGTATATGGAGTGATTATTATAACAATTTTGTCTTTGTAGTCAACGCGTATTTCTATTAATTGTTAAATGCTGAAAAGTGCATGTCAGGTTTGCGCCTTCTGGACAGAACGAGAGCTAACGAAGATGCTCCCTTCATGCATGGCCGAGTTTCTTCCATAAGACAAGCATACCTCTCTGTTAAGTGAAACATTAACTCTGGCTATTTTTGTATTCTTTGAATGACTCGTTAAATAGTGGACAGAAAATCGTTACCGCTTGACTAAGGCGTTATTTTCGAAAGAAATCCTCCTCTAAGTTTTTACGCTCGTTCCTTCAATCTGGCTTCTCATGTATTGGCTGATGCTTTCGTGGAAACTAGCAGAAATGCGGAATGGTCGTTTTAATGGGAGCTAATGAAAGTGTTCCAGGTCGAGAGACGCAATTTTTTCTTCCCGCTTCTATGCGTCGAGCACGTTTTTAGCGTTAGATTTCACGTTGTAAAAATGGCATGCGTTGTGCCACTTATACAATCTTGTTTATACTATGATTCAGTCATTTGTTGACCAGCTCTGTTCATTGACCTATGTACAAATAGCAACACTAATCAACGAATTATACCGTTCCCTCAGAAAAGAACCTTCGGTGAAGAGGAACATATCTCGGTGACAGGCTTGCGTTCAGAGAAGATCTGCTGGTCATTGAAAGTCATCCCGCGCACGCTCCATGCTTGCTTGTACAGTGGGCTTATGAGATATATCCTGTTGAGAGATTCCACAAGTCTCTAGAGACGTCACTAACTGTGCGATGATACAATGTGTGAGCTCAAGAGCTGGCGTAATCTTCAAATTTTCTGTTTCGTTCCGTCGCACTAAATGAGTTCCTTCGCTTCATACGCATGTCTTCGGGAAGGATGAAGCGGATCGTTTAAAGGGTGGCATATTGTTAATGGTGCGTCAAGGCTGTATTATTAGGAAATAATATTTAAGCGTAAAAATCGCCCTTTTAATTCTAACATTTTGCGACAACGGCCACTGATTTTATTTAATCTAAAAATTTAGAATAAATACAATTTCGAACTCGTATTATTATTATTATTATTATTATTATTATTATTTCAAACTCGTATCGAACAAATTTTCGAATATCTCTTCTCTACTCTAGCCTACAACACACAGGTCAGAGTGCTCGTGTGAATAAATTAATAGGCGTTTATAACAGAACAATATTCAAATTTTACACTCGGCGAGCATGAATTTGGGAATTGAATTCGAACTCAATGACCTTCGCATTCACGGATCACCGTCAATCTTCGGTTGTAGCTTTTTGACCAAATCCAGAATGAGTAGCTATCTATTAAGTTAGCGTGAGTTTTCCTGACATTTTCTCCGTAATTTTTTTGTGGAGCTGCTTGAATAATCTGTTCATACATTTTGTAGCTTCCTGATGCTGAGGAGTGAAATAGCTTAGGCTCGATACGATTCTCATTTAACAGCTGCACTTTCATATCAGGGCTAGAATTTCACCAAATGAATCTGATATACGATTACCACTCATTTGCCTGGCGGTGAAGCAGATAAGGAGCATATAGCGCACGTAAAACCTCGCGATGCCACGCCTGTCTGCCGAGCACTCCGTCATCTGCTCGGCCCCTGCTCGTGTTGCAGGATTTCGGATAAACATTCTGAACCCTAATTTTAGGTTGCTAGTTTTGACTTAGACGGTAGTTGCGCATCGATTTTATAAATGATTTAAGTTCAGGCCATCGTAGATGTAATAGGGGGATTATCGCAATTATCTTTTTTCATGTCTACAAAAATTCGTAAAATAAAAAAAAAAACATCCTGGGAGTGATGCTCAACTGTTCTGAAATTCTAGTTTGTGTTATATGATAGATGCTCTTTGGATGGCTGTACATTCATTCATTCCATTGATCAGTTATTCATTTGAATTTTGAATAAACCATTTAAATGCTTCCATTTAGGAGTGTTGTGTGATACCACTGATGATTAATACCAAATAATAAAAAAATTATGTGATTGAAATCACAATATGATATGTGATTGAACACTAAGCATGATTGAAAAACAATGAATCGCTTAAATTTATTCCTCATCACCATTTTTTGATTAAAAATGAGCTAAAATTGCTACGATGTCCATATCATGCATTAGTAACGACGTGTGACGGTGCGCTCGGCAGTAGCTCACCTGCTGACGCGCCTGTTCAGTCTTAGGACTCAGTAGACCGGGTTATGCAGCAGCGACTCACTCGCAGGATTTCCCTCGAGGGAAGTATGAAAACATCGCCCATATTTTTATGCGGGCAAATTCACTTTGGCATCCCGTCGGGTGAGCTCCCTTTATTAGCTCACGATGAGGAGGCCCACCGCCACACATCCCTGCTCCAGTCGCCTGCCTCGAACTTTTGCCTCTAAAAAGATTAAGCTGACGGAATTCGCTAGTTGTTGGTTAGTTTCGTCTTTTATTGCAGTATAAGGAGAAATGTGTGTTGGTATTTACTTTTTAAATTTCATTTCAATCGGTAAAAAATTTGCATAAAGGGAGATGCGTGTTGATGGTTACTTTTTAATTTCATTTCACTGGGTAAAAATTATAGTTTGAGAAATTTTTGAATCGAATGAAAATTTTCCGTTTTATTAAGCTCGCGATGCTTCACACTCCTCAATTTTTATGTGCGACAAATTCTCATTATCTTAGAAGAAAAGTTTGCTCGTATTTGAAAATTCCTCATTTTAAAGGAGAGGCACCATAAATAATGTCATAGTTTTATGATGTTTAACGTTATATTTTAATCAGTATGAAATATTTTAGCCCTGATGTATGGACTCTTTGAGTTACTCATAGCTTACATATTGCTTATTCATATTACTGTTCACGTATATCATTAGTTATTCATATTATTGCTTATTTTATCATTGCTCATTCATAATATTGCTTATTCATGTTATAGCTCATTCATGTTATTGTTTATTCATGTTATTGCTTGTTTATATTATTACATCACAGAAACAAACCGCTTTTAAGAAAGAGACGCTTTAATTTTAATTAATTCATGATGCCGTTAACTTTACCGTGCGCCAGGATAGAATTTAATCCAGTTCATTTATTCCATCCAATGATCGGTCCTCTATTGACTTTTTACTTTAGCTTATTTCTAAGTGCACCTGTCCCGATAAAGAGAATTGGACACAAATGAATCTGCTTCTGGAATCGTTTGTTAAATTTTGTGTTGTATTTACTGTATTAAATCCGTTATTGTATACAGTATTGCACATCATATGGCCTCTTTTTATATTATTGCTACGATAAATTATGATGCAAATTTTTTATCAGAAAGCGAGGCATCAATAAACATTGGCAAACGAGTAATAACGTTTAAATTTAATTTCCCCGTGTACGTACAGTTCCAGTACCCCAACGATATTTAATGTGGGCGAAAGTTGTTCTCTTGTTTGTTTTTAATCTTTTAAACGCTTTTCCTCTAATTAGAATCTCATTTCAAGAACTACACATATTAAGTTTTCCTGCGTTTGAAGGACAATGATTAGCGTACTAATAACGTTATGCACTCAGTATAACTATATTTGGGGCTATTGGGATATTTTTTCATCCCGTAGACGTTGATTCTGAATCACCACCGAGAAATTATATTATGTGTGCCGAACATACAATAGCAGAAACAACGTCACGCATCATTTGCTTTTGAAGTTCTGGGCCTACATGTACTGCTTTATAAATGCAAATTCAAGCATAAGTGTATTCGTCTGCAACTAAGTTAACATGGGATTTTCTGGTAGAAAACGTACATCATATTTGTTGATTCGTCCAGGCTGTGCCTGTTTTTCGTAGCTCGGCTGCGCAGGGTGTGAGTTGTTGCCCAACTTGGGAGCTCCAATACAGTACTTCGTCTAAAAATATCAAACGTTGTACGGTAAGTTCAAGGAAAAATATCAAACATTCCGCGAAAAAAACGCTATTTTGAGAAGTTACGAATAAATTTGGGATGTAATTGTGTACATCGAGCAAACGCACAACTTAATGCTAGTCATATGCTGAGGTAGAGACGTCTTTTCCTGATGTAGAGAGTGAGGGGCGTAAATGCCCTTGGGATGCAAGCGTATTTTGAAAATTTGAGCCCTGGTTTTGAGTCCTGCGAGGAAATCATTTGGCAACCTGCAAGGACCGTAAATAACAGGATTGAAAGGAAAACTTTTCTTTACTTTTGTGAAATGAAATATTCGTATAAAACGTGAATTGCTGTTTAAAGTAAATTTATTTTACAAATAAAAACCCTATTTGACAGTAAATGCATATGTACCACTAGTTAGTACCAAGTCGAAAAATGCAAATTAAAAAAAATTGGGAACTTGAGAAGTAGATTTTTTCATTTTTACGTGATAATAAATGCAAAGAAATTAGAAAACGCAATGCACATCGAATATTGAATATTGTAAAGCAAAGTTCTACTTGGCATTTTTCGTTCGTACCAGTCGTGGCATCAAGTACCAGGATTACGTTCACAGCTCAAGTTATGAGGAAGAGAGACAATAAACCATGATGACCTAAGGTTACATCCGAAGAATAACTTCAGTGTCAAGTTCCATTTCAAATGCCATGAAGATGCAACAATATAATGCTATTCTTACACAGCATAAGGAAATTAATCTTCTAACTAGAACTTATTTCTTACAGAAAACAGTTGCGTATTCTTGCGTTGATGTAAAAACCTGACAAAAATGACGAAATTAACGCCGCCTGTTTTGAACAATTTCAACAATTTAAAAAATTTATTTACCACAAGAGACACAGTATTAGATTGTTTCCTAAGTCATTACAATTGACAGATTTGAGTATAGCTACTTGTGGGCCCGAATAAGTTCAGCGACTTCTAGGGCATCCTATCATCAACGTTATTCTGAAGGGTACAATTATGTTAAACCTAATTCACTTAACCTAGTTCCGCACTAGACTGATCAATGAGTTGGTGCACTCAGGATTCGATGCTTAAATTTAAAATAATGGTTAATATAGGTTAGATCATATGTGAACAGTATATTCTAGAAGAGACTAGAGAACAGACGTGAGATGTCATTAATCATGGCAAATTACCCTATCAGAATGAAGCGTATAGCAGAACAGATTTGGCTTAATATCCATTTGTGATTAATATTTCGATATAAAGAGTTATTCAATATTAATTTTTAAAACTTTGTGAGAACTTTTTCACGGATCTCAGCAAAGAGTGAATTCAAAGTCGTAGTTCTAATGGAGAGGATACTGTGTGGTGACCGAGCTTTTGAATAATTAGGAAGTATGAAGTTACTTCTACTTCGGGTTGAATGGTCATGAAAGCCAGTTTATGCCGTTAATAATTATTTGAGGTCTCTGTTTCCATCATCAGTCAGTATTTTATGCATAAAACTACATATGGAGAGCTTGTAGAGATTTAAGAGTTTAATTTTTTTTAAATTTTAGAATGAATCATTAGTATGTGCATTGTATTCTCAATTTTTCACCACTCTAATGGCTTTTTTTTGCAGCTCGAAGAGCAAATTGTTTTCATTTTTATCAGTCCGGTGCCAAGCTTCTATTCCGGTATGTAAATATGGGAAAATGAGACTTCGGTAAACTATTGTCTACGTTTCATCAAGCAATAATTTTTTTCATTTTATTGGGGATTCCAACTGATTTCGACAATTTAGCACTGATATATGCGATAAGCATTTTGAATTTCATATGTTTATCTATTATAATGCCCAGAAACTTACAGGAGTTGGTTTTTCAATTTCACCTTCTCCCATTTTATTGCGTAGCAGAGATGTATTTTTTATGTATGAGAATATAATGTATTTGGTCCTGTCGATATTGAAGTTTATTTTATTTTGCTTCAAGCCCCATTGAAACCTTTGGCAACTCGTTATTTATGTTCTCCGTAATTAGAATAAGATTTTCATTAGGAAGGAGCGCAGAAAGCGTGCTGTCATCGCAAAAAGTATGAATTTGAAGAACGACGTAGATTTATTGATAGTGTTGATAAAAATTAAAAAAAGGAGGGGCCCAGAGACAGACCCTTGAGGAACTCCATGGCGAATTGTCTGTAGTTCCGATTGTTGATGTTGATACCTATCTAAAACTCACAGACTTTGAGTTTTGTGTTCAGGCGGTGGAACCTAGATGCCTAATTACCCTGACACAACTAAACCCTCAAGTATGTGAAGATCTTATGCCAGTTAGGCTAACATACTGTAACATAGGAAATAAATTTTATTTATAGTGCCTTTAATTCTATCATTTACCAAAAAATCAGAGAAGTTATCCCCAGAAATTTTATAAATAGCAGTTAATAGACTGTGAAATTCAAATATTCAGAACCGTAATTGTAATTAAAAACGTGAGATAGGGTAGGCAGTGAAATAATTGACGTAAGAAATGTATAAAAAGCACGAAATATACGTTTTTATACGGTCATTTATAGTGAAATATGAAAGTAGGTGTACTAGAAAATGAACATCGCGGTATTGAGTAAACATTCAAAGCGCACCTTAGGTATAAAAACTAAATACATATGAATATTTTGATACTTGCCTATCTTCGAAGTATACTGTCTATTCACTAAAGCCATGTACTCAATTTTTTCCATAAATTCTATTTGATTTCTAATTTTTCCAGAGTGATGCTCATTTTCAGGCTTCTGTACACGCCAAATTCACCGATCGTTATTCCTGAACTCAGGACTCAAATTCTTCAGCTGACGCTTTCTCGTAGCAAACAACCTATCGATGCTTGAGCGCATCCAAGAAACTCCCAATAAAAATATAAGCGATGGAGCTATTTTACTTCCTAAAGGCTACCGAAAAAACCGTTGTGCCTTGGAGCGATGTTCGAAAATCGATACCTGCCAATACTGCCTTTAAAAATACTTGCATTTTGGTGCAGGAGGTGCATTGGCCGTGGATTTTGTCAACTTTTTAAGAGCTCCGGCGGTGTATTGGCGGTATCTTGATGGCAGGGCATTGCAAGACAGCGATGATGCGCCCGCGCGGATTATTTTACTGTTGCCTACAATGGTCGTTCCTGCGACTGATCCGTTGGAGCATTTGCGTATTTGCCAAGAAATACGTATTTTTACTTTGGTCGATAATATGTGAAGCTATGATTACGGAAAACAACTTCGAATAGGATAATCGTCCTCATTTTGAGTTCCTTTGTTTTCAAGAACTGAAGGTCATTTTGACAAATTTATACATTGTATTTAAAAGGAAGCTTATGAATATTTTGCTCGTCGAAAAACAATGCTGTTCGCTGAAGCCTCTTTTGCATCAAAGTATTTCTGAGTTAGCTTTCTTTTTCTCAATTTCGAAAAGCAAAGCGAACAAATGATGTTTAGTCGTTATAAACAATTTTGTGCACGCTGTGAATGAAATAATAATGAACTGCATTTGGCTTAACAAACAAGAACTGAATGTTCATTTACTATTTCTTTAAATTGTGTATCTGAAATTTCACAGATGAAGCCATAATAATACATTTGATGCAACGTTGACTCAACCTAGCTTTCCATACGATGTACAAATATAAGTTATAAAACAAGAGCAACTGATAGTTTCATAATCTCGTAATCATAATCTTCAATAAGCGATCGAATAGAACTTGGGTCAGCTCCCTGGAAATTCCGGAACCGTCTTACTCAATATTGAATGACTCTGCGAACCTTGTTTACCGTACAAATAAAAATAGAAAACTTAAAAGCGAATCTTCTCTTCCCCGAAGAAAGCATAACAACCCTCAGAAAAACCCTAAGACAGGGACTTGAATAAAACGCCATCCAAATAAGGACTCGGCTACTGAAAACATCTAACAATTGGCGCCCGAACAGGGACTGCCTAACCAAATATCTAACAAAATAACTAGGAGGATTGTGAAACAAGTAATTGGCAAGTTTTGGTGCGACACACCAGATCTTTTTTCCAATTTGTCAGAGGTTCAAAAAGAGGAAAGTTGGGCTGGTTATATTTTCTATGCTCTTCGACATATAATAGTATCGTGTAGATATTCTTTGATCTCACCTGCAGTGATGCTGAAGTCTTTACACGAGTTGTTTGATTTTAATAATAAAGTTCTTGAGTTAAAACTATGCAATCGACATTCCCAGTTACGAAAACAAATTCAATTATTTAATTATGGCCGTATGTCGTCCTCATGTTTTATGTACAATATTGGGAGTTGTAATCAATAGTTGAGTTCATACCATCAACTGTGGCAAAGATTATGTTGAACGTCTGACGAAATAATTTCGATAAAATTGATTTTAGGATTTTTTCCGACAGGAAGCGGAAAAAAAGAAAGGAGGCAATGCAAAGAAAGAGCATGGAAGTGAAAATTTGCTTGTGCTCGATAGGCTGGGTTTTTAGAAGGAAGGTGGCTGAATATTTTGGTTACCTGAAAAGCTTTAATGAACGATATGCGTTATCAATGTCTTTCGAAGTCTATCGACTTTATTGGATAGGCACCAGGTTTAGGTTAGTCAAGGTTGGTTTACCCTCGGCTACGGGGACATGGCGCCTACGAGAGAGATACTGCTAGGTAACTTCAGCTATAGATTCATATTCGGGACTTCTTTTCCGAATTTCATGCCTTCTTCACTATCCATTCTGTGTTTTCGCTTCCTCTTCATTAAAAGCTTAATGTTTCAATGAGCGGGGCATCTTTTGTGAGAGAACATCTCTTGTGGTTAGATTCCACATTTCCCTTAGTTCGTACTAAATGATCCCTTCTCCTTCCTATGTGAAAACATCTCTGGAATAGAAATGAAGCCTTAAACTACTATCGATGTCTACACTGGACATTACTACTGATATCAGCAAGATGAATGTGTTAAGCAGATTAATAAACATGTTTCCGGCGAAGGGACCCACCGGTGGTCACTGAACGATCCAATAAATGCTAAATGAAAGAACGATCCAGTTAATGTTTGCTATTTCCAAAATTGCTTAATTCAATTGACTTTAAATTTGATTTGAACATTGAACTTCAGTCTATCACATCGCGGTAAACGTGTTAAAGATGGTCATGTGCGAGAAAGTGTCTTTTGGTGGTGTGGTGTATGGGACTTTGTCTCCTTATTTGCCTGCTGACAAGAATATGTGAGAAAATGCTTGACAGTGTTATGTTAAGGTATCTTGTCAGAAAATTTAATACGTATTTTGTTGCTAATTTGTTGAATGTTCATCGGTGTAAAATAGGACGTCTTTTATTCAATGATCTGGGCGAGCAAAATGAACAGGGTTAGTAGCATTCATGTGCTTGAGTTTACCCACGTACAATGAACAGTTTTAGTTGTTAATGAATACGATTGTAAAATATTTTAGATCCTTTCATAGAATTTTGAGTTTGTACATACTTGTGGAACACTAAAATGCCAGTTTCTCAAAGAGTTCTTAAGAAACACTTAGTGTGAGAAAAAAATCTTAAAAAACTATTTGGTGCACCTTGAATAAGGTGCATGAAATGAATAAACATTGCATAAGTCATATATGAATATATATCAAAGAGTATGTTAGACACATTTCATGCAAACTTAAAAATATGGAAACAAGGGTAATCAACTTTACATTATGAGTCATTAAATGCAACGTAATGAGGGCCTTTAAGAATGAATATCACAACGAATGAAAAATTAATGGAAGAAGGATAGCGTCTTGCGGTTTCAAAGGTTGCAAGTTATGGGTCACGGAAGTGAAGACGTTCAGACTTTGTGCAAGAAAAGTTATAATAAGAGAGCAGTTCTGTAAAACAAGGATTGAAGGTCTGCACGAAAATGAAAATTAGGTCAGAATAAATAATTCAGGCGCGAGGTTTTTGAGAAATTGAACTTTTATAACGATTCTTTTTGAAAAAAGAAGGAGGCACGAAGGGCATGTGTCGATCGGAAATTGAATAGAGTAGCAAGTGCTTCGGATGAGTCCAAAAATTTGGTGGGCCTTAACCCTTTCAAAAAGAGTAAGGAGGAAAGTACGGGGAAGGTGTGTTAGAGGAACAAACCCAGGTTTGAAGAAGTAGAATTAGAGAAGGGTTGGGAGACTTTCATCTCTACCTCGCAACAAATTTCTCTGGGGACAGAAATGAGTAGAAAACTAGTATATTTAATGACAAAAAGTACTGCATCTTTTCATTTTATTTGTGGAATATCTCCTTCTGGCTCCGTTTATACGAAATATATTAGTCAAAGAATTAGATTTGTTGTCGAAAAACTTGTACTCTGATAGTGTTTCTCAAGCGAGGAAATGCATAGCGAGCTTGTGTGGTTGTGCGAGTGTTGCTATTTTGAAGGAGATGAAATGTCAAATTGGAGCTGTTGATTAATTCTTCGTTCACCGAAAGCGTGGAATTTTAGTCGAGATCTTTTTATAGGGGAAGTGATATTTATCAGTGGCATTTAGTTATCAAGTGACGACTCCAAGCTAAAGATTACTAAAAACTAAAAGAGTCAGAAAGATTGCTAAAAAAATAATCTAAATTGAATGTTAAATTTACTTTATTTTAAAAGTCAAGGTTAGCGATCCTGAAATTCCTCTGCTGTACGCACTTAAGCGTCATTTTTTAGGTGAAGCTCAGGTGATTACGTTCCAGAAGATTGATTTTCAAGCAATTTACGTCGTTGTAGTTGAACAGTAGGCAGCTGAAGTTCTTCTGTCTACTAGGCTTTGCAACTTTCTCTTTTTTCAGCCTATACCTTAAGTTTAATTTTTTTAAACGAAATATTAACACTCAACATCTTGTGACTCAGCAGGGTTGCCCGATGTACGTCCATACAACTAACCCAACTTGACCGCTACAGCCGACCTAAATTGTTCACAAATGTGGATCAGGATGGTAGCACATGTGAGAATACCGAGCTGAAGTGGTGGTATCAGGGTAAGAATGTCACAGCAACCCTGCCATTGTACTGTGACGTGAAATTGAAGCCCCAATTTTATGACTCAGTTTAAGATCATTCATTGAGTGAACCCTACAAGCAATAATTTAATACAGGCTTCACGTGTCTTGTTTTTTTTTTTAATTCATGCCATTTCCAGCTCATTAACCATGATAGTGAGCCAAGTGTTTCGTAATGGAATCATTATAGAAAGAGGGTAACCAGTTAGTTCTTGTGTGAAAGATGATTTATGTTTACAATGTATATTTTTATCTTTTTCAGGTAACATACGGAGTTCGCAATTGCTTTGTGGAGACGACCGTAGGTATTGAAGATGGAAACTTTTTGTTAGAAATAACCGTCGACATGAATAAGGTTTGTTTGAATATTGATGAATTAGAAGCACCGTAGTAAAATTGTTCCCAAACTCAATTAAAATAAAAATCTATTCACTGTTCTGTAAAATCATGACGGAATTAGTTTGGCTAGGGATGTAGAAGTTGAACTAATCTAAATGAATAATGATCAAATTAGCCATCATCTAAATTGTCGAATTTCTTATACATTATTGATTGCAAGAAGCCCTTTATAGATGCGATCATTTCAATGATATGGATTTGTTATCGCTTCTTATAAAATAATTCCTGTTTATTGTAATAATCTGTCCTAAATATCCAAACGTTCTTGGCTCTTGAACAATTTTAATTGAGTAGTGCGTTATTAGTTAAATTTCTCCTAATGACAAACTACTGGATATTAAATAATTTTCATGTGAATAGAATGTGCAAAAAAGTTGAAAAATTTGCATTGTGTGCTCCATAACTGAACCGAGATGAAAGTACATTGCAGCGCGATTCAAATAGAGTGAAGCCATTAGGATGGACATTCATCCGCATAGCTCTGATGTTATTGCCTGGAAAATTGCTATTTTAGACAAATACATATCTCTATGAGCCGTAAGCTTTACAGACGTACCGTCTATTTCTCCGCTCATGTTGCGTCTGAGAAAGCTACAATATTCTGGCCTTTGAAGTCATTCAGTGAGACAACTCGAGAGAAAATCCCCAAAAGTGGTCGGCTTGCCACTTTGGCGAAAATATTTTCAAAATATGGAGTCATTTCTTTTAGAATATTTTTGAAAGACTGTTTTAAGGACAGGTGAACATTTTACTGCGACATATACATACATTCCCATCTAGAGTATTCATTTCAAGCTGAGGGTACGGAACTCATCTCATGCTTGTCTTACTTCTGTATCGAGTTGGGATTTTAAGGGGCAATTGGTTCGTTCTGATCAATGCTTTACTTCCTGCAGTGGTGCGAGTAAAAGTCAGGATCTAGAACCCGAAGGATCATGAGGCTGGGGTAATTTTTGTAATTTAAATTCGTTTATTTGGAGTTGCAGTTGTTTAAATTAT
Source organism: Morinoia aosen (assembly GCA_030386875.1). Taxonomy (NCBI): domain Eukaryota; kingdom Metazoa; phylum Arthropoda; class Malacostraca; order Amphipoda; family Talitridae; genus Morinoia; species Morinoia aosen. Next base: position 22,455,375 of record CM059559.1, read on the forward strand.
CTCTGTGAAGTCTGGCTTTTTAAAGGTAGCCGACTCATTGATCGGGATTTATGTGTGCACATGATGTGCCCTCACTCGTTGTACAGTTGACACGTTTACTGCGTATTGATACGTATGTATGTGTGGGTAAACTGTTCATTTACGCGCCAGTATCGATGAATAGCGTTTCAATTATTTTGCTACCTTCATTTAAATTAGACTCTGGCATACGTGTTATGAAATGCAATGGTGCAATGATATTTTTCCCGCTTCTTAGTAAGGATATAAACGCGATCAAGTAGTCGAGACGACTTTTAAATTCTGCTACTTCCAATCCAACCAAACCAACCGTAGTGACTGCACTCGAGCAGTTATCCAGTTAATGCATAAATATTACGACTTGCAAATAACTCACTAAAGGATCGTTGCCAAAAAAAACCGTCACATTCCCTGAGTGATTTCAGACATGAGAGCTGGATGCCTGGATGAATTTTTAATTTAAAATTTTGGTGCTGCTGGCTCAATAGTGTCAGTAAACATATGTAAAAGCCAAGACAACTCATAGCACTTTCTGCTCGCAGAGAAGTGGAGTTTGAAACGCCGTCGCGTTGCTGGGAAATACAATACCTGCAACAGTTCTCAATGATTCTCCATGTACTTTTGTTCCACAAACTATATACAACAGCACATTTTCAACAAGGAGAATATATTGATTCCAATTCCATTCTGGTTTTCTGGTTTCCAACTAGGTTTTTCTGCGCTTATATTTGGCCCGGTCAGCTCTGAATGTACCTGACGTCTCGGTCTCTCTATCTGCGGCCCTTCGCAGCTCGGACCTCTTGCACTCTCTGGTGCCGCCGCATCCTGTGCAGGTGGAGGCTTCAGCACACTAGTGCTGCTGGCAAATGTATTTCACTGTTTTTATTTTGGTCCATTTGGAAATTTAGGCATGAATGCTAAGAAAATTCAACTGCTAGTGCTTTGTATCCGCGCGTAATGCAACGCAGTAAAAGGAGGAAAGTGTCTCAGGTAAGAAATTTTGAAGCGACATCTTTGCATTGACTCTCACCTAGGGTTGAAGGGTGATGAATGACGTGAAATTTTCTGGACCGATTCTATTTAAAGGTTTAATTTTTAATTTTGAACAAGCGTAAGGCTATTGGGGGATTCCTTCGCTGTCATTGTCGTGGACCGGAAAATAAGAACCTACTTATTGAGGTTGCACTTAGCCTGCAGCAACCGCAGTAAAACAAGTAACGATATTTACCTCATAGCTTTAAATCAATTTAATTTATGAAGAAACTGTTAAGCCAATTGAGTAAGCAAGATATATTTACCGCGTTGTATGACAGGCAAAAACATGAGGCCACCAATGTGTTTTTTACAGTCAAAAAATATGCTTTTCATAAAAAGCAGCGTTGTTTTGCCTCTCTGGTTCGCCTGTGAAATTTTCTGAACGCACGAACGCATTTGCGCTCTACAGGAGCTTTGGGTTTAACGAGCAGCGAGGTCTGTAGAGTTCCTCAGATTTTTATGAATGGGTTGAAAAAATGAGGCCATCCTTTGAAAACCCATAGTTAAGAATGCCAAGTTCGGCTTAGGATTATTCATGGCTAATTTTTTAAAGTTATCATTGTCCATCATTCATTAAAATATTTCGATGAAGCAGATTTTGTGGAGTGTTCTTACTTTCGTTGTTTAATTGTTTTTGCTTTCTGGGAATAAGTGTTCTGGTCTATGCCTCGAAATGAATAGTTCACCTGGCTTCTGTGCAGGCTTGTATGGGATTCGAAAGAATTCGAACGTCAGTCGGTTTCAAAAGAGGAAATGTACCGTAACCTATAGTGCTCGCATCTTCCCAAGGCTGTAGCTATTGTAAATGATATGAAAGGATGTGTTGTGGTGTGAGATGGACGCTCGGTTGGGTGATGGCGCAATGGTTTTCAAACAGTGTGATTGCCTTTAATGCCAAAGATTTTTTCCATCGAAATACGGGTGACAGTTTTCAAACAGTTTGTCCATTCTTGATGATCCTTCTTACTGAAATACTAGAAACCTGTCCAACTTCTGAAACGAACAGTAAACTAATTTGATCTGGATCCAATTTCACTCAAGAATGCGTATTACTCTGTTTATAAGCTCTAATGATAAGTTTCAGTAGTAACGTTCAGTGACCCGCTTTTCCAGTCTTCAGAACTAGACCGATCGTAGTCTAAATAACAGTCATGACGAATTCTGTTACGTCTGAGGACATACGTCTCTCATCAGAGCCGTGCAGAGAAAATTTCGATTTTACCTACAACACTTTAATGACAACGACATTTTTGTAGTCACACGAGAAACTAGGATACGCTGAGCACTCCGCAATAATGTACTGCAAAGAAAGCGACGGGATATGGGAAATAAGAAAAGAATTAGTTTGACAGTTGACCTTTAAATCGTCTGTCAAAAAGCGGAAAGCATCGAAAACTGCTTCTTATGCATGATTATTTTAAAATGCGTTGCTTCTACGTCATAACCAATTAATAGACTTTTACTGCATGCGTTACCAGTTCCCGAATAACCACGAGCTCTAAGATTCCCATTTTCGTTCGATATTTTCTTCGAAGCAAACAACAAATGCGGTTAAGATTGCTTCATACACTACAAAAGATGCGAGTTTAACTGCCCTGTACCAGTTCATAAATACGAACAGGAGTATCTTATATAAGATTTTAATTTTTTCAGTCCGTCTGACCCGGGAGTGAGTTTGAGCCTTCGGAAGGAACCCCTTCTGCTTCAAGAGACAGTTGCTATATAACATTTTGCTGGTATTGGCACTGCAAGAAAATAGGAAATAAAATTTTGCACTTTGGTGAAGCCGTCCCAGGTGTGCTGCAACAAAATGGAAAAATTAAAATTTCTAACCAAAGTAAAAAATGGGTAAATGAAAATTTATAACTATGCCATGGCACTCAGAAACGGAAGGAAATAACCAATTCACAATGTGTGCTGAATTGAATAATTTAGCTCTGGCTTCAGTTTGCAAGTTTGGATTGATTTTACCATTATCAAGTCCTATTTTTTACTGACGGAGTCTCAAGGATTAAGGGGCCCATACACGTTCAGAAAAAGCGTCAAAATTTTGCATCAAAATATTGATATCAAAATTTTGATGCAAAATTTGACTGTGTGTGGGACGCTTTGATGTCAAAAAAATATTTGAATCAAAATTTTGATGGATCAAATCTGTTTCATATTTTTTTGACGAGTCGTCAAATTTTTGAAGCGTGTGTGGGCTTTTGTCAAAATTTTGATCAAAATTGTTAGTCCGCAGGTGACTGCCGAGGAGACAGAATCGCCATGTCTGGGAAGAAGGAGACCGAAAAAAAACTGTGATTGAAGTTTTAGGCGTGTATCGAACCTCGCCAGCCTTGTGGAGAATTAGGTCGGAGGATTATAGCAATCGTGCCAAGCAAGCCGAGGCCTATGGCGCATCCATCCGAAGGAAGTTACGGAAGTCCTCTGGTTCGTTAAAACGTAAATCTTGGATGAGGTTGACGTGTCCGTAGGTTTCGCGTTTCAAATACCAGTCTTTTGACCATTCCCGACGTTTAGCAGGAGGTTTATCAGAATCAAATGCGAACACTAGTGCTATGCCCACTGATCCATCCATGTCGAAGATTTTGACGATACTGAATTTTGATGGAAAAAACGCCTAAACGTGTGTGGGCAATTAAGCATCAAAATTTTGTATCAAAATTACGCGTCAAAATTTTGATGCAAAATTTTGACGCTTTTTTTGAACATGTATGGCCCCCTTTAGAAGTTTTGAAAAGATCCTGTGGTATTGCACTGCTCTGCGGGAGAGCGTTCGGAAGATTTGTTTTCCGGCTCGTGGCGGCTAGCGAGCGGTATGCCAGATACGAGGGACATCAACTCGAGGATGTAAACAAACCTGGTCTGGACCGTTTAATTGAACAAGACAGATAGATATTGCTTTCCACTTCCACGAGCCGAACTTTGTCTGAGCAAGAACTTTGTAATTGGTTAGACAAGGAAGGGCTAGTAATTGCGTCTTTCACTACGTGTTTAATTGTCCATAGATTTGAGACCTCATAAATGAGGGTAGTTTCGATGAAACACTTTAAAGTCCTGCTGACCTCTCTGTCTGGCTGGCCATAAAGTCACTCGCTGCAAACTTTCTTGGCAATCACAAGAATCCTTGGAGCGAAAGTGCTGTTGACTAGCAAACGAAAAATTTCCTCCAACTTGGTGAATTATTTAAATGAGGAAGTCCCTTTTTCCATCCCATTTGAGGGATTTTTTTAAATACTTCTCACGATTTTTCTGAAGAACAACCTGGGTATGTTGAGATAAGTATGTAGTGAAAGGTTGATGATATCTAGCACATGAAGATATCAAGGCTGATGGAATACTTTAATAAATTGCTGGCAGATTTTTGATGTGCCTGTTCCTCAAAAATTAAAATCACTTGCGTGGACATTCGTTCCTGATATACTTCTGTAGAGTATGCTATAACTTTTATAGTGTTCTGTAATTTCCTTCGTGGTTATGAGAACAGTGTTTACGCTTTCTAAAAATGAATCATAACAAACTTACTCTGATTCATAGCATTCACTAGCGAAAAAAAAAGAATAGAAGTTTAAAGCCTGTGCTTCCGAACGTTTGAAACTCTGATTTGTTCGCATGAAATGGGTAAAATTTTAGAGCTTGCGCAAAATTCCACTCATCTCCAGTATTATGTATAGTACCCCGAAAATCATCAATCGATCACCTTGAATCATTTCCTATAAATTGCAGAAAAAACATTCATTTAAATTTTCCAAAAAAACTGGGGTAATTTCATTAGCTAGACTTGTGATCGCGTTCCATCAGCTTGAAAATTGGTTTTAAATTTTTACTAACTATGCATACTCTTCTTTCATGATAACATTGAGCTTTTTTCGGTTAACGCTCTTTTGCGACATCTCTTCAAATCTCGGTTTAGGCTGCGTGATATTTTCACGAGCTGGGACAAGTCGCATGGCTTAGTGGTAAATGCCTTGCTTCTTGCAGAGCCGAACAAGAAAATATCACAAAGTGAGCAGTTGAGGAAACACGCAGGCTATTTGAGGGGATCTTTTCTATTGACCCATCGGTCAGTAAACTTCGCGCTTGGAAGACTCCTCACAATCCTCACGAAGGGGACAAGGTGGACCATCGTCTTGGTGGAAAAGACATGGCAATGTCACTTTTTGCCGAAAATTGGCTTGGCATATCTCGTCTGCTCTTTTTAAAAACATTTTTTCTCAAAACTGTAGTCATTCTATCCGATTTCTTGGAACAGAAAATTCGCCTACTCAGCCCTACGCTAAACGTTGCGCAGAAAACCCCATATACATCGGAGTCTCGCGACTGCTGGAAATTTCGTTAGGTATTATGTTCTCAAAATTTAAAAACTGAGTCGGTTTACCCATTCAAAGGAGTGAGATATGTAGGCTTGTCGCTGAACTACGTTTCCTTTAGCTAAGGATGTTTTCGATGACGGTTAAGCGGTACATTCACTTCCAAATGAACACCCCATACAGACTCCCGCGTGATGCAGTTACAGAACTTGATGTCAAAGTGGGTTGAACTTTATCACGCACTGATGCGTCTATTGAATCGAGCTTTTGTTCACGCTGAGTACCGCTGCAGCTCTTTAGAGGAACCGTTCTCAAGTGTGAGGGAGTCTGATCCATGGGAGCTCGGTATTTTCATGAGGTGGACCAATGACAGGCTCTCCACTTCGCGGTTTGCCAAGAACAGATCATGTTTCAAGAAACCTGCCGTACAGAGGGTAAATTGTGCCACGTGTTGGAGCCGTGCGACGTCGGTGAAGCTTCTCAAACTCGGTAGCTGAACTGCTGTCAGGGACTGAAGACGTGTCAGACGGCTTAGTTGCAGCGCTGCTTCAGTATTATTAGCGAGCGATAGACAAATAAATGCTATACCTTCAACAGAAAAGCAAAAGTTGTCGCGTGATAATGGATTTTTATTATTGATCTCATCTAAAAAAATAATACAGAAAAAGGGATTGCAGAGTAGAATAACTTCAGAAGCATATAAGTGCGATACTAAACCATACATCTGGACGTATTTACTCTATGGGGCCCTCACGACTCTACGCGCGTGCCCAATACAAGCGTATTTTATATGATTAGTCACTCTAGCAATTGACGTTCTTATTCCAAGATTTGGTTCGCACAGTGTGCAGAAAACGTGAGGATTTTTTATTTGGACAAATTTAGAACTTGGTTTACTATGACAACTATTTGGATAGATAATTTGAGGTATTATTCGATACAGTACTTATTACATTATTGAAACTAGAGCACCATAGCCGTAAACTGTATTTGTTTATGCTCGGAGAAACACGCAAGTCATTTCGTTGATTCAGTTATGATTTTATAGATTTACTGTCTGACTACTGGAACAACTACCCGTGAGGAGCGAATCTGTGATTCATGCTTCACTCCTGTTTAATTTCCACATTTTTTAATTCCTCAGTTAAGAACGCGAATTACATTCATATATCAGGTCATCCCATAAGTTCTGTCCGCATTTTAAATGAACAAACCAGGTGATCAAATGTTACCTTTAATTAAAGATTCAATCATCAATGTACTTTCCTTCATTATAATTATCTATGAGTTCCTTCCATTTGTTAACAAGCAAATTAATACCATTATTGTATAATTCTTTCGATTTTGATGCGAAGAACTCATGAATGCCAGTTTCAACCTCTCCCTGCGTTACAAAAGCTCTTTCTTCAAAATAATTTTGCTAGCTACGAAACAAATGGTTTCGCTCTTTCGTATGGTTTCGTAGAAACCATTTGTTCATCACAAAATCCATCGTAGAAGGAGCTGTTGAATATCCTTTCTTGAACTCACAAAACATTATGTGCCTCAAATGATTTTTGGATACCTCCATGTTAGCAGGATTGTTATCAAGCAAATTTAAATTTTATTGTTCTGTAAATTAAAATTTTATCAGGTTGAGTACATCTAAACATAAAAAATAATGTTCAGCTCCATTAGACATTATGAAATACTCTTGCATTCCGTTTAATTTAAAAAAGGTAAAATCAAGAGAGAAATTAGGGGATGACCCATCGTGTTGACGTGTGTTGCAAGGATGTTAACTCAATAGCATTGCTCGTGATGCGAGACGGCAGCTACAAAGTAGTAATGCGCTTCAGCTAAATTTGTTCCTCTCAAATCAATCATAAATTTAAGTACGCTAACCTCCTATTCTCAGCTATTCAATTGTTTATTTCAAGTAAATTAAACAAACTTAATTCAACCAAATGTTGTGACTTCAACCACCTAATGCTGTTCAATCACGCGTAGATAAAGAATATGTTGTACAACTAATTAAATAGTTCAATTCAACAGCGCAGACAAGTTGGATACAAAGTTTCAGACGCCTTTCCTCCTAGCGTCTATCGCATGACTAATGCTCTCACTTGCTGGATGCATTAGGAGACCTGAAATGGAGCGCAAATCTTTACGATCAGGTTTAAGCGAGTGCGTGCTATGCGTTCCGACACGACGCTGCCGCTCTGAAACATTTTCCTTTAAACTACACTAGATTTCGGGAGTAAACATAGGTGTCAAATAATATGTAAGTCTGAAATATAACCCAGTTTACGTGTACGATAAATCTCGCAAATCTTATTGTCATTGAGATGCTCGCTTTTATCTTACTGACGATACCGGTTTGCAGTCAAGAGCACATTGAACAATAGTATCAGTTGGTTACTGACCTGCTACAATTTCAGGTATTTACTTGAGTTCCCACTTATTTTAATTATTTGAGGTTTTGAGCTCCCACTCATTATTACTTTGATGTTGTTCATCAATGGAAGTTTCCTATTGCAATGAAGTTATGAGGGAGAAAGGCATATTGTCGTGCAGAAGACCAGGGCGTTAACACAAGCTACGCACGCCATCGTCATCTCATGAAATTAGATCACAGGGCAAAGACTTTATACGAGTATAAACCTCAGCGACAATTTACTTAAGTGCTTATCATGAAATTTAAGACACAAAATTATTAAAGAATTTGTGGGTATGCGATAGTTTATGGAATCGAGTAAAATAATATCTTCACTTGCTGAAAAATATTTGTTTTTATTTATTTCTCGATACCTGTCCCTATCATTTCAATATCATAGCCTAATCAACGGAACTCGATAGCGATGAATTTATCATCACTCACGTCCTCTATAAAAGAGTTCTATATTTCTTACAGCGAGCTACTAGTCTCGTATCAGGCGCTCCCTCAATAAATACGAGCAGATAAATCTAAACATTACGACTCAATTGTTATTTGAGGCCCTCGGACGTACCTAAGGAGTGCCATTACGGCGCATCATCAAAGCGGAATCCTATACAGTAATTTTCCTTTTCATATATATATATATATAAGGTGTTTTTTTGTGCGGACAAATTTCAACCGTAGGTAGAAAAACTAAAAAAAGATTTTTACGACTGATAAAATGCCAAAAAACTCCTTAGTTTTTGGCATTTATCATTCGTAAAAATCAATTTATTTTGAGCTTTTCTACCTATGGATGAAATTTGTCTGCACAAAAAACACCCTATATAGGGGACAGTGAAATTGAATTTATAGAAAGTCAATCCGAGTGTGAATGCTTTGCTTCGCTGCTTGACTCTGCTGGAAGAATTAAGCAATTTCACTTCTAAGCATTTCTCCTGATAACTTCATTCATAACTCACATCAACTAAGATATTTTTTAACATAAAGTTGGTTGAGGAGGGTGAAAGAATATTTCAAGGTTAACGCGCAAAGTTTCAACAACTCTCAGAAGCACTGAAAGAAATTTTTGCCTCTCTAAGTGTCTCATGGCTGTTCAGGTGTCACATGAGTAGCCAGAACATCTCAAAGAGTAAACAGATGTCTCATCGGGAGTACGACCCTTCGAAGAGTACTAAGTGTCTTAAAGTGCTGCCTATTATATTGACAATGATAATGTAGTGTCTAAGTCACCCCTCAACTTTGATTTTAGTTATTCAAGTACCCAGTAAATTTATGTCGTACCAATTAAATTTCTAATATTGAGGTTCCGACTTAAAAATAAAAGCCTCACCCTTAAACACTGCCACCACATTTTGCCGAATGGAACGAAATGTTGAAAATAGTACTAGCAGGTCATACAATTTGTAACCAGAGCATATTCTGCTGCTGCTATCCAGCTGGCTCCTCTACATCTGGTGTCCCTAGCAGCATCTATCTCTGTTATCCAGAACATTCGAGAACGGTTCTAATTACCAGTGAAACTGCAGGTTATGAGAGCGTCACCCATGCAAAGCTGGGCAATGCGACGCTTAATATCCGTAGATTTTTCTGTGAGGCACCAGTTCTAAATGCATCAAACTGAAGCCCAAATGTCTCATCGATGAGGCACTGGAGCATTTCAAATGAGACCCTGGAGCATCTCTAAATCGGGTCTGAAGACACTGGTATGCTGCCTTATCTTGAGTGTCTCATTGATCTGCGTGTCTGGGTTTTGGGACAAACGTCAGGTGCATTATAGGTGTTTCGAAATAGGCTGATATTTTTTCAGTGAGATAGCGCTGAATGCAAAGCTGTAACAAGGTTTTAATGCTGAAATTATCAAGACCTGCTTGTATCGAACAATGACGATATTATTCCCGGCTTTATTGATGTGACTTTAGAATTGGCTTGATGATTTGATTATTTGAAATTTAGTAAATCAAAAATATTACTAACCACAACCTGAATATTATTGCCATTTTTAATGTCGTATCCATTTTGATCATCTATTAACACTCGCTAAAACTAATTATATTGTGATATTTAGGAAAATAACCAATACTTAATGTCATCCCGCATGTTGATCCAATGCAAATTGAATGATCGCACTGATTGGCTATTGACTGGAAATTTCGACAGATTTTAAATTTTTAGATCATAATTATCTTTGAATTTGGTAAATCTGCTTAAATTCATAGTTTTCATAAATTAAAGAAGTTGGAAATAACCTAGATCAAAACGTGCAGTTAAAGTGCCTGCGTTATCTGAAGAGATCACAACAAAATCAAATCGCTGAAAAAGGTAGATCGCAGCAGTACGTTTACAGAAACTATTCTCATGTTGCATATTAAGTTAAAGTAGATACGCCTGCCTAATTCTGCAGTCATAAGATAATTACTAAGCGTGTTGTCGAGTACAGCTTAAGATACAGTTTCAAGTTGCGATAAATGATCTCCAAGAATGTGATTCGAAAGTATCGCGAAGCTGGACCAAAATCATGTTTATTTTAAATAAATCATGATTCTACAGCACTGGCCATGAGAGCCTGAGACATGAACCCCGTGAAGTTTTCGACTTTTAGGCATTGCTCCATCATTGCACTCACTCCTCCTAGAGTAGAACGATTATCAAGGGTGTATCATGTAATCGTAAATGAAGTTCCCTTACTCAGAGAAGAGACAGTACGAATACCCTTCACAAATGTCTGAACGTCTCAGGTCACTGCGTGCACTCTTTTATGGAATGTGCCGAATTACTTCGAATTCGATGCGTTTAGGGATGATGCTCATATCCGTAGAGCTCGTGCGGATAACGGTTCAGGAATTCAAGAGATCATCCTTACAAATGGAATTGTTTTCTCAGTTTCCTGCCTCAAATCCCATCGAAAATGTATAGGATCAACTCGGGAAATTTTAGGGCCTTAACTCTTCTTCCGTGTCTGTATGAAAATCTTCGTTGCTTGGTAACACAGAGAGCAAATTTGCCAAAAATGTTGGCAGGACCTTTTAGAATTTGAGTGCAAGCAAGTAACTTCGTAAAAATTCTGATTTGGCTTGACGAAGTCATAACTCCGCATGATTACATTGTACTGTAGTGTTATAAACATTTTAGCCTAGTCCTGTCCGATGTCGCATGGATCCTGAATGAGTTGATTACACCGCTGATATATTTAAGACGAGGAACAACTTGAGACAAATTAGAGTTACAACAGAAAAATAACCAGTGCGCACCTATATTGCTCAGTTAAGTTCAAGCTCATCTGCTGGACAATTATACTTGGGTATTTGATGGTTTCTTCGATTAGCATTATACTGCATTGTGCTTTAATTATACACGGTATTGGACAAATAATGATACAAACTTTGACAGAAGATACAAAACTCAAAAGAACGACTTTCATGAAAAACTGAAAACCAAACAGTCATCGTTTTCGAGATATCGAATAGTGTAAGCAGCTATAGTTACCAGGAAACTTTTAAACTAGCTGCATTTAGCCTTCGCTTCCTGAATATCCCAATCACGGCCATATTTATTTACATCAACGGTCGTCTTCTATCACTGAATATTGAAAAATAGCTCTCCAGTGAAGGATGCAGCCCCATTAGAAACAGAAATGGATGTTGTTGGAAGTGTATTTGAAACTGCAGAGCTCAAGCGGATGATCCCCGAGTTTTTGATGACGTCCAGGAAACATAGCATGCACCGACGTAGCCGACGAAAGTTTTGAAAAAATGCTGTCATTCGAGTGGGAGAATAAAATTCACGTATTCAAATGAGTTCCTATCACCGATGACGCAGGGGAGTACATCAACCTGATGTAGGCCTCGACTTTGAGATCTCGAAAATGCTGAATTTCAGAATCATAACTCATCATGGAAAAGTTGTTCTTATGGGCTGATGAGCATGTACTTTTTTGCTGCCAATCAGGCATGAGATCAGGATTTCGAAGCTTATGTAAATATTCAGAATCACTTCTCAGACTTCAGGAAAAGTATGTTTGGGTGAAAGTTTTTATATGTTTATCCATCGTTTAGGATAACAGCCATAATTTTTAACTATAGATACACACTTTCTAGATTAAGATTAAATTTGTAGATTAATGGCGCAGTCGAGGGTGTTTTCATCAGGTTGATGAATAAAAATGCTTTTGGAGAAGTAATCGATGCAAAGAAGCCGAATCTTGCTTGAGTGTGCGCGTTTCGCAAAATCTTCAGATGGGAGTCGAACATGTCTCCCCAGTTAAAAAGTAGCTGTCATACTGTGTATTCCAGTTAAATACCTGAGACACATTGAAAATTATTGTCACCTACGACCAAGTCAAAACTGAAGTTTATACCCATACTAAAATAAGGTTACTCACATTATCGTTCCAATTCGGCTGGAACTTGAAGCATCTTTCTACTGCTAAATCAGTAATATTCGTGTTGAGTCTATATTCAATTCAACGATCATTTTCCATGATTATTATCGCAATACTTCCTTTATATGTAAGGTAATTCATTTGCCAAACTTGCCTGCACAAACTGAAAGATATTTTTGTTTTTAAAAATGAGTATTCCTTTATTGAACATCGCGGACAATGAATGTCCTAAATCTGCGTGGCGTCAGTACCGACAATGCACCATAAAATACGTTGATAGCTGCTATAAAGTCAAGTAACTAAACCAGATGGAATCAATTTGTTTTTAAAAGACGACTCATGTACGCTTTTATACGTTCAATGTTTTCATTTCCTCATGTTGGATTCTACAGAAGCTGTGGGCAGGACTGTGTAGGTGGACTTCATTCCAGCCTGCAGGTTTGACCGCATTCTTGCGTGTGGGTTTATCATCTGCGGTGCCTCGGCAATCTGGTCTCCCGCAGCGCGATTTTATTTCCAAGATAATCAACTAATCTCTTAATTAATGTTTACCTTTGCGGACGATGCTTGTGTGATATCGATGTTACTAATCAAATTAAGGTAATGATTTCGCTTATTTTGCTTGTATAGGTAGCTTGGATTAGGATACTCATTTTTTAGTATTAACGATAGCGTGATGGCGATGGAGGCGATGAAGCTGTCCACTGCAGAGTTCACTAAACGTGCCGTAATATTTTCATTCATATTACCAGCATTTTGATGCTTCTCTCCTCTCATTAATTGGCTGCCACTCATAAAGTGTGTCAAACAGGTTAATTAGTTCGAGTATTTTGAGACACAGATTTTGCACGGGAAGATCAAGCACAAATGAGTTTGTCGATCGATCTCTTAGCAAGTGGTGAATGTGAACGGACGCTCAGACTTTGGTTCCGGTGAAGTTGTATAAAAGTATCCGTTGTCACCTTGGAAAGACCACCTTGGCCTTTCATCTCCAATTTCCTTCCTTTGCTCCTGCATGCGGGAAGAAATGAAACGGTTCTCCACATTCCTTGGGCTTTAGGAACGTCAACTAAAGCATAGTGCGCAACTTTTTCAGAGCAGCTGGCTCCAGTTGTTCAGTAACTTAGCACTCTATATTTAGACTTCAGGCTCATATACACGAATATATAAGCATATACATATAGTAAAGTAAATATGCTGAATATAGAAAAATAAAGGTACGAAAAAATAAAATTAGAAAATGATCTGAAGCCGAAGATGTTCAAAATGGCTGACAGAACATAAAGTTAGAAATTGTCGCATTTCATGACAACAATCGAATTTTTCATAAAAGAATATTTAGCTTTACACTACATTTGAACAGATGCTCTTATGTTGGTCTCAGCTAGAGAGTAATGAGGGGTGCGTTTGAGATTGATCGTTGTTTTTTATATTCAGTTAAAGAATATGCAGCTTGTTCTAGCTTAAACCATACATATATTGCTGTCATTACTATTTCTTGCCTGCTTATAATGCTCTCAACCTCTGCTGGAACACTTTATAATTGTTCAGAAGTTAAACATGTGAGCTTATGGAGAAGTTCAGCAGGAGGGGCTGAACATATAATGATTTCCTTATTTTTCAGCAGTTAGAACAATAAATTCTCAGTTTGACGAAACCCTCTAATCCCTTTCCCAAGCTTTAGTTTGTCTTAGTGCAGTCGATTTAGCCTTCGCTTCCTGAGTATCCCAAATGAAGGTTTAAATTGCTTTATCCTGTTTCTTCCTTGCTGTTAACATTACCGGGTGTACTGATGAGGAAAGGTTTAAACTGCTTAATCCTGTTTCTTTAAAGCTGTTCACTGATGAGGAAACAATATACCGGGTGTCCCACAAAAATGTCCCCGACTTCTGAATTATCTCCGCTTAAGCTAACATGTTTTAATGGTCTTTTTTCACAATGTAGTTAATTTTGTTTCATTTTCAAATAATTTAACTTTTTGAAAATCGGTTGAATAGCCACTTTACAATGATCGATTTACTGAAAGGGGTAGAAAAACTAATTGTTCAAAGGCAACGTTTTTAGAACAATATTGATATTCTTCCTAATTTTGTACTTTCAAAAAAACCGAACAAACAAAAATTTAAAAAGTAACAAATCATTACCTTGAATAACGTTTAAATAAAGTAATTTAGTATCCTTCGACCTGCCCTCCATTTCTCTCAAGGCAAGAATTACTTCTAGCCCCAATTGAACAAAGAGTTTTAAGGATTATTTCACCGTTTTCTTTCAGATCTTGAAACACACCTTCAATTCGTTGTCGAAGAATTATTGATGATGGAGGTGATAAATACTCGTTGGTATGTAGGATAAGACGTTGTTTAATATTGTCATAAGTAGGTGTTGAGAAATCAAGATCACCAGTGTTGTTTTTAAAACTTTTCTTTTGAGCAATTAATATATCTACCTCTTTCATTATAATGATCATTATGAAGTGGTTATTCAACAGATTTTCAAAAACTTAAATTATTCGAAAAGGAAACAAAACTTACTATATTGTGAAAAAAAGACAATTCAAATATGTTAATTTAACGTTGAGACATAATCAATTAAAAAGTTGAGGCCATTTTTATTGGACACCCGGTATTTCTACTCCCGTAGATATTTCTGATATTTTTCATGTCCGAAAATGAATCTTTTCATTGTTGAATTTTCCTAATTTATTTATCCTTGAGTTTTCCCCATCGCCTGATAATTTAAACGCTCCTCTTGCTTTGCGTCATGCATTTCTTCATTGGCAAGAAGCTGCTGCGGCCGCTGGCACCACAAGGGCTGACCAGGAAATCTCGCTAATTGGTGCAGCAAACCTCCTGTGCACCTTTTTAGCGCCGGTCTCATCAGCGCTGGGAGCATCTTCAATAAAAGCTACAGGGCCACCTGCTCCGTTTTTTATTTTTCATTTTTGCAAATTTTTCGTGCTTTTATAACTTTTTGATGAGTGTACATTCAATTTTCGTTAATAGGAATTTCATGAAGACTACAGGGCTCGGAAAGGTTTGCGGCGTTGGCTGGTCGGTGCTTTTGTGTATAAATGCGAGCAATTACTTTGTGAGGTGCGCGTAACTGTGGCCTTATTTGGGGGCGAGGACGTGCTCCTGCTTACTACATGCGCGTCACTCTCAGACACATACGGGCGCAGTTACTCGGGCTTCAAAATATTTCATGCTAATATGGCTGCGATCCATTCTTCTTCATGACACATGTGCAGCGTGTGTCCTTTTATGCAGTGTTGTTTTATACATGACCAGCCTATATTTGTGAGCACCAGCTCCTTTTTGAGCCCCTTTTACCTCATGCAGCGGATCGGTTTGATGCTAAGTTTAGACAAGTATCTTTTAATACAATGATGTTTGTTTAGTTCAGGAAAAATTCACATAATTCTCGGTTTGGGTTTTCTTTGCTCTCCATTGCGCAGGTGTGCTTCGCTGCAGGCAAGTTTTATGTTAATTAATGCTGCCGTACGTTAATGTTTAACAACTTCTTCATGAAGACATTAGGTGTGTTAATTGAGGGACCATGTTTGTTAGTAAGCGGGTTCCGTCCGAAGTTGTTATTAGAGGGTTAGAACTTGCTATTTCCTTGTTATTGACTTCGATTTAGGCAGCAGTTTTTGGTTTTAGAGTTTTGCAAGTTGCTGATCCTTTCAAATTATGACAAAATCGGGCGTTGTTTTTCAATTTTCCTCATGACTTTTCACTAACACTAATTTTTCTGCTTAACTTAGCAGCTCTGCGTTTCATATGACTTTTTTTTAACGTTGCTTGGATAATTTTGGAGGTAAAAAAAATTCAAGGGCGACCACTTCGAGGGCGATTTCTGGTAGTTCTATGTTCCATTACGATAATGTGGCCAATATTTGAATACCTTGAATATTCGTAAATTACTTAGAAAAATCTTCAAAATTAAACATTTCTTAAGGTTTATGTGAACAAGAAGGTTATTTCAACAATACATTTTATTGTTAAAAATTAGCCCATGAACTTTGTTAGCGCCTAATCCATTGAAGAAAATAGATGTGACTGAATGCGGACACTAAATAGATATTTAAATATCGCGCGTTTGCTGAATCAGAACACTAATTATTTTTTAACTAATTCACTTGGGGGAATAAGATTTCTTCAATTAAGAGTCTCAGTGTTACGAAATTTTTCATATGTTAGTAGTTTTGTTTTCGAGTACTACAAATGTTGCTCTCAAACTTATAACAAGTGTAAATATTCGCCCGTTGGTGCACACCCGTAACGCGTCCGTTGGTGCACACCCGCAACTCGTCCGTTGGTGCACACCCGTAACGCGTCCGTTGGTGCACACCCGCAACTCGTCCGTTGGTGCACACCCGTAACGCGTCCGTTGGTGCACACCCGTAACGCGTCCGTTGGTGCACACCCGCAACGCGTCCGTTGGTGCACACCCGTAACGCGTCCGTTGGTGCACACCCGCAACTCGCCCGTTGGTGCACACCCGTAACGCGTCCGTTGGTGCACACCCGTAACTCACCCGTTGGTACACACCCGTAACTCGCCCGTTGGTGCACACCCGCAACTCACCCGTTGGTACACACCCGTAACTCGCCCGTTGGTGCACACCCGCAACTCGCCCGTTGGTGCACACCCGCAACTCGCCCGTTGGTGCACACCCGCAACTCGCCCGTTGGTGCACACCCGCAACTCGCCCGTTGGTGCACACCCGTAACTCGCCCGTTGGTGCACACCCGCAACTCGCCCGTTGGTGCACACCCGCAACTCGCCCGTTGGTGCACACCCGCAACTCGCCCGTTGGTGCACACCCGCAACTCGCCCGTTGGTGCACACCCGCAACTCGCCCGTTGGTGCACACCCGCAACTCGCCCGTTGGTGTACATGTGCCAACGCCATGATAAACCAAAATTTTGGACGGAGTCTTAGCTTATATTTTCGTCCCCAAAATCAGTCGTGTCTTCGTTGCAATTATTTTAATGTGAGTGGTATTTTTAGAGTTGTATTTTTATTCTTATTAAATGAAAAAGTTATGAATGCTTAAATGCATTGTCCCGTTCAAGATGTGACCAGTAGGTACTGAATTAAATTTTCGGACCTTTCTTTTCATCTAACTCTTCCAAATGGATCCTATTTACTTTGTTGTCTAAACTGAGATGAAAATTTATGGCTGCCTTTAACTCAGCAGTTTCGTAAGTTGCTGAATTTTCTGCCAAATTTAGTTTCTCATTTAAAGTCTTCTTTAAGTGAGTTTGCTGTGGACGCTCGAAAAATGAGGCTTTAAACTTTGCTGCGTGGACAGAATTTCGTTACTGGCAGTAGAGAGGAAACGAGCTGCGCGTGGGTGAGTTTTGTATGCAGTGACAAACTGAAGGTTTAAAGCGTGTCCAAACTCGCCGTGAGATCAAAAGAGTGACAAAATTTACCTTGAGTCTAACACAGAAGAAATGACATGGATTTATCTTTGCGTTGCCACGAGTTTGTTGTGAGGTTCATGCGGTGCATTCGAGATGTTAATAGATACAGAAGTATAACGACGTAGGTCTGAAGTAATTAAGGTGAAAATTTGATAAAATGGCAGTAGCTGCCTACGTGTTATGTCATCACGGCAATGACAAACTGCGTGATTGTGTACTTTACTTAAGAAATGAGTTTGAAATATTTTACTTCATTTGTAAAAGTATTAAAATGCTCTGGATTCAAAATAACAGTAAGTTCGACCATGAAATTAATTATGATGTTACCAAACTCAAAATTATAAGCTGATGTATATGCAGCAGTCGTTGCAAAATTCACGTCGGTTATTTCACACTAGAATTTCTATTCACTTGAGCCGTATTCGGTGGTTGTTCATGATAATGGACATGAAATGTAGCACACTCCAAATTGTCTTCATTACGCCGATCTCATCAGCTTAATCGAATGAGAAAATGGCAGTCAGAGTTTCGTTTTAGTCATTGTAGGAGTTGGAGTGACTGTCCAGTGTGGTCTTTTTTATAATTTGTTCCATGAAAGAAAGTTAACGATCCTGTCAGGGCAGATATTGTTAACATTTTTAGAAGGGGATTCCTACGTCCTAAATGTGACTTTTTAAGTTCACAAAGTATAAATCTAGTGATGAAAACCTGAATTTAATTTATTTGGCGCTTCTCTTACATTAGCAGTAAAAAAGTGTCAGGACTTGCTAAGAATCCGCAATAGGTTTTATTATGTCCAGTACCAGGAGATCAAAATCCCAGAAGTATAATTTTTTCTCGTGTGGAAATGTTTTGCTTAAGTGCATAGAAGTATGAGCATTTTTTCAAAGATTTTCTATGAGAAATGTCTCACTGCTTCCCTTTTTTTCCCAATTAGCCTATCTTACTTGGAAATTGAGCAACTTAAGGCTGAACCATTTTAATACTGGCCGGGACTTCGTTGTTTTTTAATTTGAGTCTCTCCGTTGGGTGGAACTACATATTCTGAAAAATTGTTCGCTTTATATCTTTTAATTAGTTTAGCAGTTATTTGTAGGTTGCTTGGAAAGGAATTTTGTTCTTGGAAATTCACGACTATACACGAAAAGTGTACAGTATATTCAGGTAATGACATGGCAAGATGGTTTCTGCCCCGCGAGGATAGCTTGCAGAGACCTCTGCCTCATATCTGAGTGGTTTGGTGTGATGCTTTTGAGGGTCGATAGTAGACCAGTTGAACTTCCTCACAAGAGCGCCGCACCGAAGTATAAGAACGTACAAATGTATTAATGTGTCATTTCTTCTTGTTTCTCAATGGAAAGAAGAGGTACACTTACCATTCCTGTTGTGCAGTGAACTTTGAGATATATCTCACTTAAAAGGAAAATTTATCATATGAAGACCCCTCTACTTGTCAATATGTTCTCATAGGTTGATATTTTCTAACCGATAAATTTGCATGACCTGTTTCACCTGTAAAATTCTTAATATGCAGTCATCAAATAAAATCTGTGCATGAAATTCTCTGACTATGGCACTGTTTTGGTAAAGGCCACCCGACCACCGAAGTGAAAATAACACGGGAATAATTCGCTACCGACGATGGATGAACGCGCTCAACGTTTCAGGGTGTCCGCCAGACCCGAAACGCTTTGAACTAGAGCGCTCACTGTGACGGTCGAGTTGTTTCATCGGGAAGCAAAAGCCACACCTCTTATTGAGGAGACGAACGTTACAGGCAATCTCCGTGTGAAGTTGGTGAGCTCCCAGATGGTTGTAAAAATTGTGATGATGCCATGATTGCGGCTTACTCGACAATTACGATGTGTCGCTAATTCCGATTGCGAGCTGGCTTGCTTCTGTTCAAGAGCTTGCGGCAGTTCAACTGGAAATGGATATATTACTGGGAAAATGACTTCGATCTCAATGGCGAGCTTCGATATTAGGCACACCAATCGAGCGTTCGGAGATCAGTTTGCAGAATTTGCCGCTGACGCTTTCTTTCCGTAATAACTTAATCTCCGATACAGATAGACCAAATTTCCACTCTGATTTCTGATTATTTTTTGAGTTTTGAAGATACGACTGTTGTGACATTACTTGGTGATAATTTGTCCCGTAATAAAATCATATACAATATGATTTATCAGCTGAAATTTGAAATTTTGAAACATCATTTTGATTACTTCACTCTATTCACGGAATAGCTTTTGGTTTTACTTCTATTGGTTTCATCATTTCAATGAGTACTATTTATTAGGTACAAATTAATCTACAGCTTATACAAAGTGTTTTTTGCTTACTGTAAAAGATTTTTCTATCATTTCACAAAATTTCTATACGGCTAATTTTGTAGTATTGAGAAAGAACTGTTCAGTTTCATCTTGTTTTTGTAGGGTGGCACAAATGCCATTACTTGCATCTGCATTACCGAGTAAATGTTAATTGAAATTGTGGTTGATATTGTAAAATCTTCTAGTCCCAGTATACTCGCACTAACTCTTCTTTTCTGGAAGTAGTTTACATGTGATACAAAAACCGTTCTTTCTTGTACATTGTAGCAGCTGATCAATGCTTTGTGAAAAACATATCCATGGATTATATTAACAGACACCCAGGTGCGTTCATCGACGGGATTTTGTTGTCTTGCCTTTTGCTGCATTATATTAAAAAACGTCCAGTTGTTTTCAATTTCAGCTTTGCTATATCTTATTCTTGTTTCTGAAATGAGTCTCGAAGAAATTTATTTCATTTTCATTAACAACATTTAAATTTCTAAAAGCTGCACAATTACCTAAATTTCATGAAGATTTTGATGAAAACTGCTACTAAAATTTGAAGTTGTCCTTTAGGGACTTGATTTTTTGTTTCGATGGCCCAATGTAATGATAAGCGGTATTATCGAGTATGATGCAATGAACAGAATGTCATGGATAGTTGTTTTGCGGTTTGCTTTTGATTTGAGATACTCTGCTTGCAGGTGGATGAAGAGAGTGTCCAAGCATTTCCCATTTTTACTGAAACCTATTTTACTTATTTCCATCAGATTTATTCGATAAAATTTCTGCACAATTGGTTTTATTCACTTTTTCTTACAATTATGACCATTATAACAGAAGACGATTTCATATCGCGCTGGTTAGTATCATTTTGAAAACTAAAGCGACCAATGAAAACTCAAAGAGTTCAGACATTAAGTAACATGACCATACGAGTTCTTGAAAAAATGTTGAGAGCCATAACAGTCATGAAGAAAGCTTCTCAAATTTTTGTCTTCATTTGCTTGTATATTTGTGTCAAAGTTGCTCAATGTGGCTCATTCTTGATGACTTTGAAGAGCGATGAAGATCGAACTGCTTCTTAGTGGACCCATCAATTGTATTGAATTTTGGTTCAAATTTACTACATGTTCACCCATTGCCGAATTTATTGCGCCACTCTGCTGATTACGGCTGTGAAAAGGAGTTTCACAATTTTTGTATAAGAAAATAGGCCTAATTTTCGTGGAAAATTACACGAATTAAAATCTCGTGAGTTATCATCGTTGCTTGAAAATTTCCATTCCTTAACATTTTTCTTTATTTTTAGCTATAGTCAGACCCAATTTTTCTGAGCTTCATGAATACTAAAGTGCTGAAGCTCATTCATTTATTTCATTTTAATTTTTTAAATTGTTTCTTCTGAATGTCAAATTATCGCTTCTCAACAGCTACCATGAGAATTGCACAATGCATCAATTGCTCAATGGCTGGAATAGACTTACCCCTTATATCTAATGCTAAAACATGTACTATAACTGCGTGTTGCATTTTTTGTAAGCTCATTTTTCAGAATATCTTCAGTGTAAAATACAGTATTAAAATAAAATTCAACTCATGAAAATTTAAATCAAGAGGGATCGGCTAATGAGTGATATACATTCAAAGTAATATCAATTTCTGTATTTTGCTTATTTTTCTAATATATCTTGGTTCATAGCAAGTGCTAAAAATGTCATCTGTGAGACTATTAAAAACTTCTAATATTTTGCATCAACGTTGAATTTTTTTGAGGAAACATGAAGAAAAACGAAGCTGAATCAACTCTACTGCTTACGACCTAATTAACCAACCGTACCAACCTCGCAAACAAAGTCAGCGTGTTAAGACCTGGCACTCGAACCAGTCCGCCTTATTTATTACCAATGTTTTTTACCCAAACATCACCCCCATCCTCCCCAATCCACGTTCTTGCTCCGAAATGCTCGGTATCACACGTAGATTCTCCCTATTTCTGGTGAACTAGAGATGAGTTTCAGTCATTAAGCCATATTTTTAAGAAACCCACTGCCATGGATTTATTTTGAATACCAAGATTTGTTGATGAACATATTACGTCAACATCACATTAATAATAAATTCTCTCTGTCGAAAATATAATATTAGGCATTCTACGCTCACTAAGAAGCGTTCGCCTGAGCTCGGAAGTAGGGACAAAATGTTCTTATTTTTCGAATGAAAAATTTGTTGTTCTGTGAGCGGAAGGCGGACGCGTCGCGACTCACGGTGCCAGGCTGTGAGAGGAATAAGAGGATTAGATGCTTCGCTCTCGGCCTCTCGTCGATCCCGACTCGGACCCGAGCTCAGACTTGGTTCGGGGTCCGAAAATTGAATGAATTGGGCGGATATGTTAACTGAAGGCTTCAAACCTTTTCATCCTTCAGAAGTAAGCAATTTTGAAGTGGAGGGAGCATTGTGTAGAGCATCTGGATGGAGAAATTTAAAATGCAATCAAGGAACACATTACCGGAAATTCACATTGAGAAGGCAAAACCGACTCTGATTTATTTTTTTGAATTGTTATCATTCTTCTATTTTTTATGAGCTGTTCATTAACTTCTGTGTACGCGTTACGAAGGATCGATGCTAGATTTGTGAAAGGTTGTCAGACGCTTGTGGTAGTCATTTGATGTCTTAAGTAGATGGGTCGTGCTCAAGTTCTTGCTGCTGCGAAACGACCATTGATGGGTCGTTTGAAACAATAAAACAACCTTTTGAAATTGATGGTATCGAATGGTCCCAGTTACTGTTTGGTATTTATGAGATTGTTAACGACTTTTTTGAGTTTAATATTGAATTTCAGTTTAACCCATACCGGTCAACATGGTAAGCTTAGCATCAGAGGAACAAGTTGCATCTCACTTCAAATTATATAACGGGGCTGAAATACGGAGTTTGCTGAACGATGAATCGTCTGTGAGGAGGTGCTAGAAATCCCTTACTACAGCTGTCTGTTTTGTCGCTTTGTTTTCTATAGGTATTATTTTCCACCTAAAAAGAATTAATGTGCTTCGTATCGCAGTCCCATCTTGTCTCGGTTTAGTACATACGGCGCGTAGCTCAGTCCCATCTTGTCTGGACTCAGCAAAAGCGAGTGTGGGCTTAAAATTCACCACCCTAGAGGTTTGCTTCCCAAGCTCGTAATATTAACTGTGTTGAACTGTGTTCCAATGTTATTGAAATGCTTTAAGTAATTTTATTTGTTTTTTCTATGAATTCAACCCGTTCAGTTGCGTATCTCATTCCGCGAGCTGCGAGTGTCGTAAGTTGTGTCTGTGCCCTTAATTGAGTCACTGGAGCTAGCCCCATCTTGAAGTTCTGCCTACTAGAGCTAAAATCTTTTTTTGCCGAGGAGTCGCGTGGATACGATCAAGCACGAGCTTGAGTTCGACTTCGTCCGTTCCCCGCCCTAAGAACTGCTACTTTTGCAGTGACCCTCGTCCCTCACGTCCCATTCCTGAAAGAACTGCCACGCTGCAGTGGCTACTCGACGGCCGTTGTCATGAGGCCTGTCGCGAGAACGGCCTGGCTTCTCTCCCCCTTCTCTTGATGTGCTTAGGCCCAGGGCAAGACAGACTACGAGATATTACTTCACGTGTTGTATCTGCTAACTCCGGCTAAAATTTCTTGAGTTTTTTAATGTTCCATGATGAAGATGTGTCTTTCTTTCTGTTGCCGGAGATGTTTACTCTGGTCTTTGTGGGGCCTGAGCCGCAGGTAAACTTTCGTTCTCTAATCGCGATTCCTTAATTAGGTGGATTTTAAATTTTATTTATTAGGCAGAGAAAAGATTTTATGATTTCGTTACCAACGATTTAGCCATTATGTATTACGACCCCATTAAGCTTTGTCAGACGAAGCTTCATTCTCGTACTTTCCTTACCTCACTCGGAATTTTTCTGAGCGTGCATCATGTTTTGCAAGCGAGCCCGTCCTGTCTCTCTTTACTTCGCCCTGCCGTCTCTGCGAAGCAAAGCAAGAGGATTCCTTCCTGTTGTTTTAACCGGCGATTGAGCTACAGCTCAGATGCCTAACACTTTACCATTCAATCTTACTATTCTCTTCTATTCTTGTGTCCAATCCATCAACTGTTACTCCGCGTTTCATACTTGCGGCAAAGCTCGTGATATTTCGTTGGGCAGTTTCCTTCCGGTCCCTCTGTACAGTAGTTTCCTTCAGAACAATTTGCCTTCAGACAGTAAACCTTACGTTGTTGTACAAATGTTCCGTATTTACAAACCCCAGCTGACAGTTCTAAGACCGTAATTTATTTATCATTGTCCTTGTCAGAAGATTAATATAAAGTCCTTGTTAGGATTTATTAGGATCCTTGTCGGGAATAATTTACGTCTAAATTGGCATGTCTCCTTCTCACCCTCTTGACTGCTCTGAGACTGAGGCGTTCCTAGCTCTTAAGACAATCGTGAAGTTAAATCAGAAGAATCTATAGTCATTTACAACGTTTCTTACTAATTATGCGTTTATTTGATTAAATTATTAAATATTTTTGGAGCGAAGTTCGTGAACATTAAATAACGCTCTTTTGTAATGTGTGACAGCGTTTGTTAAGGAGAATTTGAAGCGTATCATTCAAGGTTTATCCTCGTAAAGTTTAATAAAACGAATTCATCACCGAGCATAATGCACTCGTCCGTCCTCCTATACTGTAGCAGACTAGATCCCAAATTCCTCAGTTTCCTCAAGTTCTGTGAAGGTTTCATGTTCAGCATTCAAGCGCATTGCGAATGCGAGCCTCTCCACTTAGGAAGAAACTTAGTGCTTAAGAGCACGGCTGCAACCCGAATTTCAGTAATTAATGCTAATCCCTCATACTCAAACAAGTGTTCAAGTTTAATTAGGTATTTCACCAGAGTATTGTCTGAGTCTGTGATGCGATTATACGTTAAGTCCAGAGTACTTCAAGTGAGCATGTGCCAAATCCGTCGAATTCCACCTATACAACATGATCAGCATGTATTGTCGGAATCACTCTATATTTTTCTCGGATGTCACTACTACATGCATGGTAAGCTAATTAAGGTTGTATTACAAGAAGACAAGTGTTGGGCTAGCGGGACATACTGGGACTAGAAGATTTAAGACAAGTAACTAGCGAATAATTTCATACTGTGTGTCTTTGGTTCTTATCCTGAACTGACATTTCGATCCCTGGTAATTTTTTTTGCATCACAAGCTTCAAATACACTTTCATGCCAAAGCGTTCTCATTTTTGGCCGATGTCCGAACAATAAACATAATTTTTCTGTGGACACCGTTATGCTTATTCATGCATTTCGAATAATTGGCTTCAATTTTATTAAAGATTGTTCGAATCCTATTTCGATCACTGCTCACGTTGACGAAACATTTCAGTCTGTGCTGAATTTTTGCAATCCAAAATTTCTAACAGGAGATTAATGATTTTCATAGACTCATCAGTTGATTCTTCTCCTGTGCTCTGGCTTTTTAATTCTTCGGGATTATTGTTAGGGCTATGAATCCTTCGCGCTCCATGTTTGTTTGGTATTTGAGTTAAGAAAAATAGCCACATTTGTGCTTGAGAGAAATTGAAATGAGAACATCATCGAAATTAAAAGACTTTTAGATCATGAAAGCCCTTACGATTTTTTCAATTGTGATAAGAATACAATATTTTAATTGTTTCATTGAATGAGGGAAAAAGTGGAAATGGTTTTCAACCGTGATGAAAATGTACAGGGGAAATACATGAGCACACTTTTTTGCGCACGATGCAATTGCTCTCTAGCAACAGCTGAACGCAGCTTTACAATAGATGGAAACCGTAAACTAGATACTTTATATGTAGTCCTACGTACGTTCCTTCTTTTTACTGAACGCTTTTAAAATCCCGTAATAAATGTTTTTCTCATACAAATTCAACGATCCAATTGAGGTGAACAACATTGAAACCAATTGCTCTCAATTGAACCCTGGTTCAGCGATTGACTAAGTAATTTAGAACACTCCATTTCTTTTCACAAGACCGCTTGCACCAGTTTCCACCTCGTCTTTTGTTCTGTTCTATTTCTGGAAAATTCAACCCTAATCCAAGCCGGAGTTTCTTCTTAGAATCAAGAAGCTTTCCTTCCAAACTACGTTTATTTCAGTAAACTACCGAATTCATGGCCTGTGGCTTTTCTAGAATGAATACGGCAGTTTTTTTCGCTATTTACGTGTAAAAAGTCCGGCGTAACGATCCTGCTTCTTCGAGATCTAGTGATAGGGATGTTGTGGGAAGTGTTTTGGCGAAGCCTTTTTATTACTGTACAGGACGAGCTCTAAGGCTGAAACTTCAAATTTATTTCTTTCATCGAGAGGATACTATGACAGCATTCCCAAGATGCAAGATTAGAAATTGTACTAACACAGACGTGACTACATTATTTTTCACAGTAATTTACACACTTTTATTAATATCTTATTAAATGGCCTTTTGTCCGTGAGAAAAATGGCCTTTTGTCCTGCTAAAATTGAAGAAACCAACTCCAGTTAGTTCCTGGGCATTTTAATATACCGGGTATCCCAAAAAAATGTCCTCGACTTTTTCATGGATTATATCTCCGCTTTAACTAAACATGTTTGAATTGTCTTCTTTCACAATGTGGTAAATTGTGTTTCATTTTTGAATAATCTAAGTTTTGAAAATCGGTTGAATAACCACTTTACAATGATCGATTTACTGAAAAGGGTAGAAAAACTAATTGTTCTAAGGAAAAGTTTAAAAAATCACTGTTCTTCTTAGTTTTCAATATTTGCTGATAAAAATAATTTCACAATGATGCATCCTGCATACCACCAAGTATGTATCAGCTCTATCATTAATGATTCTTCGACAACGAATTGAAGAAGTATTTCAAGAAGTGAAAGAAAATGGTGAAATGATCTGCAAAACTATTCGTTCAATGGTGACTAGTAGTAATACTTGTCTTGAGAGAAATGGAGGGTATGTCGAAGGATAAATTTATTTATTTATTTGAATGTTATGATTTATTACTCTTTTAATTTTTTGTTGGTTCTTTTTTAGAAAGTACAAAATAAGGTAGAATTTCAATATTTTCTTAAAAACTTTTCCTTTGAACAATTAGTTTTTCTACCCCTTTCAGTAAATCGATCATTGTAAAGTGGTTCTTCAACAGATTTCTAAAGACTTAAATTATTTGAAAAGGGAACAAAATCTACTACAATGTGTAAAAATTCAATTCAAATATGTTAATTTAAATCGGAGATATAATCAATTAAAAAGTCGGGGACATTATTGTCGGACACCAGGTAAAAACATCTGACTTTTATAGAGTTACTGCATATATCAGTTTCAAATTATCAAAATGCGTAAGAATCCTCAATAAAGTAAAACATGCATTACCTGAAGAATCTTTGAAAATACTTTATCTAACGCTTATTTCCCTATATTTACAATACGGAATAGAAGCATAGCATGGAACCGATAAAAACAAAATCAATATACCCTTAAAAATATTTAGGCTGTTGGATCTCTACAAGCTTTCCATGTATAATTTCATATATAGACATTGACTAATGATGGCGACAGAGATCTCAAATAATTATAACTTATATAAACTGGACATTATAACCATTTAACCCGAAATAGAAGTAACTTCATTTTTCCTTACTATTCAGAAGCTCAGTCACTACATAGTCTCCTCTTCATTGGAACCAAGAATTAAAATTTGATCACTACTGAGATCCGTGAAAAAGGTCCTTACAGAGCTTTCAAAAGGAATCTTGAATCCCTCTTTCTATCAGAATATTAATCACATATCGCAACCAAGTCAAATATTTCCGGCTTTATGATTTATCTTGAGAGGGTAATTATGATTAATAACCATTGTTGAAAATATTAAGCATCGTATCTTGAGCGAACCAATTCATTGATTAGTCTAGTGCGCAACTAGGTTAGGTTATTCAAGTTGAGCATAATTGCACACCTTAAAACAGAGTTGACAATAGGATGCCCTAGAAGTCATTGAACTTATTCGGGCTCACGAGTAACTATGTTCGAATGTGCCCATTATAAAAGACTTAAGAAACAATCTAAAGATGTATCGCTTGGGGTATATAAATTGTTTAAGTTGCTTAAACTCTTCATGTTCCTTCAAATGTTCAGGCAAAATGTTGATGATCATTGCTTCTGCTGTCGAGTTATTTTCTATGAGGATTATGATCACCTACCAGTATAGTTCCTAGATGATTATTTACTCAGAGGCCAAAGTTGCGCTGCCATTGAGTGTCTGTTGTATCTCCTAACGAGTCATCACTGAAGGTGCGCTAACTTTATTCAGTACTTACCGTGGTGTTCCACTGTCTTGCGATGAGCGCTCCAATGTTGACAGTGTAAGCATTAACGGCTGCTTCCACTTTTGAATGATATTAACATGGGTGCAGTGCGAGTTTTTTATTGCTTGCAAATTTAGAAGCATTGTTCTCGACACTGATTCAGGATTTTGTTGTTAGACGTCGGAAAGTATTTCTCGTGTACAAGTTAAAAGCATGCTGTCGACCTTCAGTCCTCCACAATACTTGCTCAAATTCTCATGAGCTCTTGGAGTATGTTATGCGCTGGAATATATTTTGAAGTTTGTAAAATTTTATTGTATGGCTAAGGAAGGTAGTCTTTTGGCCCGCTTGAAGTTTTGAATATATCTGTATTTAAATAAGTAATTCTTTACGAGCACTTTTTCATCTCCTTCTGTGATGATTAAATTCTTATCCTAAAATTTTACAAAATCAGCAATGCATTTTATCCGACTGCATAGTTTAATTAACTTCAAGAAACATCTTATGATGATTTTCATAATGTTTTGTTGCATTGAAAACCATATTTTCAAAGGTATACATATTATTACCTTATAACTTAACAAAATGGTAGAACTTGAAGTCGCAGTTGGAAGTCCATGTAGTGATTTTGAAAATAGGATGGAGCATTGTATAGAAGTTTCTTGTTGAGATTACTTTATTTTTTTGAGTGCATCATTTTTTTCTAAAGCAATAACCTATACAAATTTTACTTCTCTTTACACTTGGTGCCCTGGAATCAGCAGTGAACTGATGGAACTGACAGAAAGCGTGCTGATACGGCTGCGTGTTGCGTCAAGCTGCCATTGCTCAGAACATCCCACATCCGACTTGCAGCCCCACCATATTTTTCCCTACTCGATCAGTTTGCGACACCATCTTCTTAAATGATCTTACGTCAAGCTGTACTCTCGGAAATTTACGTATGTCCAACTCTTAACTCACACTCGTTAGATTGTCCCACAGCCAGCTTCATTATCCCCTTTAACAAATGTTCCGGGTCCCAACTCGTCGGATCATCCAACGTAAAACTCCGGACTCTGCTCCACAATTATTGTTCATCTGACCCTGTCCCGAATTCAACTCCTCAGATCATTCCATCTCTATAGCTTCCTGTTCCATTCCCACGTACCCGCACGCTTCTCTGTTCCATTACCTAATACATCTCGGGAAAAAATCTCACAAAGACTTAATCGACCAAGAAAATTTTTCACAATCATGAGCGTATTGCTTTTGTTTAATTTATTGAATGCTACATAATTTTTGCCAAATTTATGAGTAACAGCATCGCAAATTGTCTGTTGTTAAATGAGTGAAATTTTCAGCAAAACTTGAAATCAATCTCTAGGTACTCAGATTTTTATTCTGATTTGATTTTTGACGCGTAGTTCAGACAAGTTGACCATAATATAATGATCATTTTCAATGAAAAAGGGTTCAAATTTAAGGAAAAAACTACGGGAGCTGAAAAGTTACTGCTTGCGAGAATAAAAAATTGGGAACTTTTGGAAATTGGTGAGCGAGCAGCGAGGTTGGCTAAATAGAAAATTTCTGTGAAAGACTATGCTCGGTCGAACTCCCAGCTATCGTCGGACCTTCATCATTTGCAGACTTGCAAATATTCTCTAAGTCATATCTGTTTGTGTCAGTAGCCGCCGTAGTCTTTTTTGCAATAGTGTATTTGTGTTGCAACCCAAAGAGAGTTGGCATCCTTATGAGAACATAGAATAACCTTATTGTTGTCGTCGGAATATCCGTTTTTTGCTTCCGTGCTTCTTTATTATCACTGGAGATAAGCCGGTGAATCCAAGGATCAACTTCCAATACCTGTATTACAGATACTTTTCGCGTTCGGCATGAGGGAGTTTTTTATCACAACTTTCTTTCGTATTTCTGTTGAATCGCATTTCAGCCGGTCGCGTTCGTCAAACTCAATCAAATCGGATATGAAGTTGAAATAACGTGGCAATTTCACTCTATTTTCAATACCCCGTAAGACAGGATCAAGAGTCTTACTCAGCAGGAAAGGAAACGGCTCATTTATAGGACTTAAGAAGTTTGCATGAGCAGGGGCATTACTATCTGAGGGACGTCTTGAGGGTATAGAATGGAATAGAATGCGGCCACAGAGACGAGCCATTTGGCCCATTTTCGAGAAGCCACCCAAGTCCCATGCCGCCAGAGTTGTGGGTATAATATAACTTTCACATTTAAAAGCAATAATAACTCTCATATTTACAGCCAACAGTTTTCAAGCACATGAACCTGTGCAATCGGTTAACACAATATCTCAATATGCTCCCATATCACAAAACTGTGGTCCCATGATTTGTCAATTCTTTTATCGCATTATCACCGAGATTACAGGCGTTACAAGATCTGTTCTTTCACGCCATGTTGACTCTACTATCAGATGATGCATTGCCAATGGTATCGTAAATGTTTCACACGAATAATCACAATTTCCGATAATGCTCAAATAAAATGCTATTATTTTTTTTCAAATATTTCCGAAACTATGGCCAACTCTCGTACTTCAGAATATTGGTGGACTCCCAACCCATTGATGGTCAAGACGTTTTCAACCGCATTCACTGTGCCAGCAGAAACAAAATTTGGCGGATACTGATCCCAAATTTTTATAACTTTAGCTAGAAATATATATATTAGTTAGGCTGTCCCAAAATCTATTCTTGTTAATTTCAAGTCGCTGCTGATTCGAACATTGTCTACAGTGTCGAAAGGGCTTTCGGAATAACATCGATAAAGCCATCAAAATATTTGCATGCTTTGATCATTTGCCTTGTGTTCACTTTTGTTCAAGTGAAATGAGTTCAGTTCGTAGAAACTTAGTTTTAGGCTGAGGTTACGGAGAACTGGAATCATTCGTTGCTTACGCTGATGTCTCTCTATTCTGCCGGTATCGCGTCTTATGGGTAAATGATCTGAGTTGCACTGCATATTCTAGATCTGGTCGTGTTAGTGTCTGAAAGAAGTGTAGTATGATGTTCTTTGACTTGTAGTCAAAACAGCTTGCTATGAAATAAATAATTCAAACAGCATATTTTGTGTTTTTTTTTTCAACTTGCTTGTTATGCTTGAGGTTTTTAGTGATAGTTGTTCAAAGATCTTTCTGTTGGTCGACTGCGTCAATTAGTCATTCATGGTATTTAAGAAGTACCGGTTATAAACATCCAATGTAAATTCCTGAATATTATCGATGATGAAGCTCATTTACAACGTTTGGTCCATTGAGAAATCTGGTGAGGTCTGTTTGAATAGTAACTCATTCTCGCCTCATGAACGTCTTGTGGTAAAAGGTTTGTGTTTTCCTGGAACTCAATTTTGTTGATGACTTTCAGGTCAAAGTCGTTGACATTTGTATACAGTGAAGAAAAGCGAGCCTAAAATACTACTTTGAGAAGCTCCTGATGGAACTCGTGTATTCAATCATTGCATTGTTCGTGAATCGATACTCTCTGAGTGAGACTAGTAAGCCAGCTGCTCAAACTTTTATTCAACGCTGCGAATTTTTTTACAATTGTGCCTCGTTTTGTTTTTGTTTATAGGGATAATAGAAAGGGAGTTTCTGTCGAAGAAGGAAATTTGTGGAACTAATTTTAGACTCACTCGAGTCATGCATGGGAGCATATCCGAAGTGGCACTAAATTATTCACCACATTCTCTTTCAAGGCACCGAACGGCGGCTAGAAATGAATACCCGACTCCGGAAAAGATTTCATTAATGTTTCATGTATTCATGGGATGGGTGACCCTGATATTCTGTTTTCCATGCTTTTTGCTTGGGGCTGAGCAGCAAGTCAGTCTGCTGGGTAGAACAGTGGCGACGTAAGAGTAATTACGAAGAAATAGAATGAACACACGACGTGCCACACCTACCAGTCTCCTGAGTCCTATTGATTTGTTGATTGTGCCAGTGATGTTTACTCTAATTTAACTGTGGCTCGACTTACAGCGTTTATTTTGTTGTCCAACTTATGGTCTCACGCTGGTGTCAGTGTCACGCAGGTGTCAGTGTCACGCTGGTGTCAGTGTCACGCTGGTGTCAGTGTCACGTTGTTGTCAGTGTCACGCTGGTGTCAGTGTCACGCTGGTGTCAGTGTCACGCTGGTGTCAGTGTCACGCAGGTGTCAGTGTCACGCTGGTGTCAGTGTCACGCTGGTGTCAGTGTCACGCTGGTGTCAGTGTCACGCTGGTGTCAGTGTCACGCTGGTGTCAGTGTCACGCTGGTGTCAGTGTCACGCTGGTGTCAGTGTCACGCAGGTGTCAGTGTCACGCTGGTGTCAGTGTCACGCTAGTGTCAGTGTCACGCTGGTGTCAGTGTCACGCTGGTGTCAGTGTCACGCTGGTGTCAGTGTCACGCTGGTGTCAGTGTCACGCAGGTGTCAGTGTCACGCAGGTGTCAGTATCACGCAGGTGTCAGCATTGCCACGTCACTGCCACACTTGTGTCACACTGGGGCTACCAGTGCCACACTAGCGTCAGCACCTCACGCGTCACAAGTCACGCGATGACGCTCTGTCACACTAACAAGGCCCTCACCATGACTGGTCTGGCGTATGCATTTTACTTTCATTTCCTTTTATGACTTGCGCGTGAAGTCGCCACAAGTGTGTGGTGTTGAGGAGGGAGGCAAATTAAATTCTGGCTCTGTAATCACAGGGCAATTTCTGGTTCCGAATAACTATCTAGGGCGCTAAATTATACTTTTGTTCTCGACAGATGCTGGAGGTCACTCTTTATTTTTGAATCGATGGCGGTCCTCTTCGGGACTGTGATCGAATCAAGACATTTTGTTAGAAATAAGAACATTTATTTCTGGAATACATTGACATTGCAGTTTCGGAATTACACTGCGGTTAAATTATTTCAATGATTTAGGAGGTTCCGTTACCTGGAGTTTGGAATAGTCCTTCTTTATTCGCCACGAATATGTACTGTTAGTTAAGAAATTTATTATGTTCATTTGAAAAATTTTCTCGCTTATTATGAAATTTGTGATTTTTTGCACAAAATATGAAATGAATTCCCGCAATAATTTAACGCTGAATGCAAATGTGTTAATTTCTGTAATCATTTATCGTTTCTTTTTTCGGTGCAATTTGTTTAGATGGGTAGAAATTATTGCACAGGTTCCACACTTTCTCACCGTATTTTTTTGAGCTATACAAAGTACCTGACGCTTCTTTTTGGCTCACTCGCGAGACTTTGTGCTTCGTGACTTTATGAAAGTCGCTCGCAATTTGATTTAATGAGAATGAGATTTCGTACTGATAAGATTTATCAGTGTTTTGCGTATTTAGCGAGAATTTTAGGGTTTAGCGTAGTTAGATTGGGTGAGAATGAGTAATTCGAGACACATTGTATGCGATGTCAATCTCGTGCTCCAATCTTGCGATATTTGAAGAGAGTCAGATATTCCAGCGTTTGAGTGGTACGCTCTGAAAAAAATGCACACGAGCATTTTACCTACAGCATTAACGTAGTTGGTATTCTAGAACAGAAGTGAAACACGGAAGTGTTATCAGGGTGTCACTAAAGAACACGATGTAGAGAATTGATTCGCATTTGAAGTGAAGATATACGTTTCAAGTATGCTTCCTCTATTATTATGTATATTTCAGTTATTTTTGAACATGTACTACTGATCAAAAGTTAAGAACCAGTTGAAAACCGAAAAACCACTAATCAGTACCAATAAAAATACTTTTTGTAAAAACTAATTTTTATTTATAGAGTTTATAGTTTTCTATCTAAATTTCACTCATTGGTAAGGATAAAAGAGAAGAAAACACACAATTTCATCCCAATCAAATAAGTTGAAATTCACATCTCAAGAAACTGAGCTGCTTGCTGGCAGCAAATAAAAAATTCAAGGCCTTCAAATCAGCAAAAAATAAAAAGTTTAGAATAGAACGAAGTTGAAGTGAACAGAATTTGGACTTAGTAATTAGATACGGTTTGGTACTGGTTGATAACCTCAAAATTCTTTGCGGCATGCGTGAAATGAGAGTTTTCAGTACAGTTAGGAGAAAACTTTTCCAAGCAGTGAAGTTAACATCACTAACATCATCAACTGTCTCAAATTTTAATTGATTTTTATAGAAATTTCGTATCATCCACTCCCAAACGGGTTCTGGTTCTGATCTTAAAATATCGGGTTCTGATTTTTCAATCGGGTTCTGATCTAAAATACAAGCTGGATGACGGAAAAGGGGGATATAATTCTCTCGAAAGAAGTTCTTGTTCTGGCGGGCATTGTAAATCTCTGCTTATTTCGCTGGAAGGACCATCCATCACCACGTAAACGAGAGTCCTCTGTCGTTATGGAGGCTCTCAGCAACCTGTCAATATAATCAGCCACTCGTTTACATTCGTGTACAACCTGAAGTTCTATTGCGCCGCTGTGGAGAAAAGGCACCCCACACCATAACGGAACCTCCGCTCCTGCGCTGCATAGAAAACGTTTGAGGGAGCAACTGTTGGTCGTGGTGGTAAAGTAGGAAGCTGTCAAGACCGTTTGGGCGACATTTATCCTCATCAAAGAATACGGCTCTTTAATTTTCTACGCTTCATGTTTGGTACTCCATGATCTTTCCTAAGCGTCATTTGATGACGTAGAAGCGAACGAGGCTTTTAATGCAATTTTGTTTAAAATTTTTTGCATCAGGGGCTGCAAAATGGTTATTGTACTGGAATCCGAATCAGTGAATACCTTAACCTTTCAAGATCGTCCCCTATCATGGTCGTACCATGGAACCCAACAAATTAATTTATTCGATATTAGTGAATTTTTTTGGTCTACCACTAGAGGGTCCATAAATATAAAAGTCTTTCAGGAGGTTGCGAACCCCTGTTTCGCCTCGCTGAACCTAAGCTGCAATAGCACGTTGAGACAGACCTTCCTTGTGCAGCTCACCGATCTCACCCCGATCAAACCAAAGTTTTCTGGCCCTTGGCTTAGTGACCCCTTTACACCGCGAGGAATAGCCTTTAACTGAGCTGGAATTTATGAGTTTTTAAAATTTAAACTTTTGTGCAACCTGATCTCAAATTTTTAATCAGTTGGCGGGTAGCTCAGTTATTTGATATGTGATTTATAACTAAATTCATTAGATAGGGATTGATGTAATCTTCATCTTTATCATTACCAATGGGTATATTATGGTTAAAACTCTTTTGAAGTCCATCAATATAAAAAAGGGTTATTTTAGTTTTTCAATTTGTCCTCACGTAAGAATACTCAGTTCAAAGAGATGTTCTCAGTTAACAAGAGTATATTTTCCAGCTAGTGAGCGAAAATTAATGCCTGCATTCGTATTTCAGTGCATATATGTACATGCAGAGCTGGGCGGCGCTACCGCTACACTCCTTAATTACAGCGTCGCTACCACTACTGTAAAATGTAGCGCTGCTTTATTAGGCGCAACAATGGCATAATTAGTGATAAACTTTAAATATTTATTGATCTACTATTGCCATATATTCATAAACATTTCAAGATATTAAGACACTTGAAAATATATCAATGCACTTTAATTGTACTTAACCTAAGTTAAGTAGTACGGGTTAGATAAGTAAGTGTTACAGCTATTTTTATTAATTTCATATTACACCATCTCTACTTGGATGTCTACTTCAATCAACCAATCGGATAATGATCAACATATAGAAATAACAAATCTAAGATTTAACCAGTTCCATTCCAACTTCAACTTAGACGGTATATGAGATATCATAGTGGTCGGATGCAACCTACGCGGAATAATATTTCCGTTTAGTTATGGAACTTTTCCCTTTAGAAATATGTGCATTTCAAAATGGTTTTCCGACAAGCTTGTGTGCCTTGGTTTCAGGACTTCCTTTCCTCAGGAAAATATCCTCTCCACAGCGGCACTGGAAGGGATCGGCGTGTTGTAGTGTACATGAAGCAAAAGGTGATATCAGTTTCGTCCCATCTGGAATCCATATAGCTACTCAATGTAGCGGGCGCTATCGCTACCGCTACATTGTTTGAAATGTAGCGCCGCTACTGCTACTGAAAATGTAGCAGCCGCCACATGTACACATGTAAAGCGCTACTGCCCACCTCTGTATATATATATATATATTGTATATATGTATATGCTTGTGAATTAATAAATGAGCCATTGTCCTTAAATCAATTTTCGTACAGAAAAAGTCTACTGCTCAGTTAGCTTCACTTTTGTCGGAAAGAAATGTGTTTAATTCAGTTGTCAAGGCTTCTGCGTTCCGCTCTGCGCGTGGCACAAATTTCCTATACCTACGTCGTATTCGGTTTGGCGTATGAGTGCATGGTGCTGAATGCCGGGTGCTGCTACTCTTCATTTCCTAATTTGAAGGAAAGTTATAAGAGTCGTCCACCAAAGCGGGTCATCACTGGTCACCTCGTTGGTTCAAGAAGCGTCAGGGCTGTCGCTGAGATCGTCGTACCCTGGGTTAGCAAATTTCTTTTTCCTGACTTAAATCTCCAAGTTTCTTTGTTTTTTCAAACGATAATTTACTATTAAAACAATTGTAATCTGGCTACGCAGCAGAGGTTCCAGATGCAATGTGGTCTTTATGGTCAAATTTTATTTTAAACTATAAGCTTAAAGAAATTATCCTGAAAATGCCCTAATCCTGACAATTTTGTTGTCAACTCGAAGCCAAAGACGGAATGCTTTCACCCCACTCACTTCCTTCCCTCTTATCCCGCAGAGTGTGATCTCGATTTGACAACTTTTAACTCCTTCAGGGACACAATTTTAAAGTGGAACACTAACAAACGCATGCTTTTTGGTGGCTCATATGAAGTACAGTCATCCTTGAAGGGAGAAATATCATGTGTCATTCATGGTTAAATTAGCGAATCTTTGTTTTGTCCTGGGTGTGTGCAGGGCAAGTCAAACTTGCTGTAGATGTTCAAAGATATAATTTCTCCCGAAGCTGCAAAATACTAACAATGAAAAACATTGTGAAGTAAAGTTTTTTGGTTTGATTTGTCGAACGAGTCAGATCAGTTTTAAAGGGAACAATAATTGTCTATTTTTCTTCCTAGAGCAAGACATATTATCAATAATGTTCAATGACTAAAGATCACGTAAGACATATTATGGGTGCGCTGGTTGCTCGTAATGAGAAATTGATCCATTAATTAACCGTTGAACGCCGCTGTGTATCGATGACACGCGGGAGTACGATGGCTCAGAGTCTGGAGGGGAGACTTTATCTGAAAACAGCTCATTGAGTGCATGGAGAGGTGTGGAAGGAATTGATT
Organism: Morinoia aosen; assembly: GCA_030386875.1. Lineage (NCBI taxonomy): Eukaryota > Metazoa > Arthropoda > Malacostraca > Amphipoda > Talitridae > Morinoia > Morinoia aosen. The sequence continues at coordinate 22,492,964 of CM059559.1, forward strand.
AAATTAAGAACTGATAGGTAATAATTCAATAATAACTCTAATATTTCGCTGTAATGAACATTCAAGTTAAAATTCGCTTTGGTTTTGGATTAATCATCAGAATAGAAATCATTTTGCGAGGCGACAATGCTCATTTTCATGGCTCGATTAGCCAATATCACTTGCAAGTAATTGTTGGGAAATTTTATAAATGCTCTTTATTGTGTTTATCATGTATCTGACTATCGCTTGCTAAGGACACTGCAGAACAATTTACGTGATTTTCGGGTGACAAACGAAGAGTATGATGGAGAGCTGAATTCCTATTTTGCGTCATAAACAGTTTTGCAAAGGCGGTCTTAATCAACCTGTTGGCTGATGGAATAAAATTCGAGAACGATCTTTGCATCATCTTTTCAGTCCATTTTTCCGCTGAAATCTAACAGTATTTTTAAAAATAATTTTGTTTGTTTTGGATCTTGAAAAAATTGCAAATGCCCAAAGGGCTCATCACAGGAAGTAGTTAACTTGAAAAGATATCGACTGCCATTTTATCGCTCTCTAAAGTGGTACAGGCTATGCGTTAAAAAACAGACTGAATGTTAAAAGTATCGAATTATCTTGACGGAGATAGTATTATTGAATTAATTAATTATTTATGGCAGATCAAACCTGACAATCGCAGTTAATATTTCAGGTTTTTACACAATTTTCACAAACTAAAAATGTTTTAGTCCGGCTACGAAATAATTCAAGGTCCACTAGTCATAACGTTTTTGATTAGTGGTCTCGTGGGTGTAAAGTATTCTCATCAATGTTTTCACCTGAGGTCTTTTTCGGTCGACTTGTTCCTGACTGTTTTGTTTCTTTGTTGATAGAGGTTCAATTATATGATTGCTTCACTTGAATGACGAAGTTTCCGAAGTCCAACTGATTGAGAGTTTCATACACCTATGCATCTGGTACTCCTTAAAATGCAAGTACCGTTTCTCAGACAAGTTTGCTCCCGTTCGAGATCTAATCAGAATCCTGTCAGTCTTTTTAGAGGAAATTTATCCTTGTTTCGGAGACTCAGGATACCAGTAGCTAATGTTGCCAGCTCTTGCTGGCGATAATTGCATAGAAACGCTAATTGTTTTCATAATGTTACAGTTCAGTGCAGTGTGATGCAACTAAGTTCTGTTCAGTGGGTGTGGCCTTCACTCAATTACGTTATGTAATTAAGTTAACTTAATTACGTTACGGCATCAACTAAATTTGAGTAGTAATGAATGAAAAGTCAAGACTCTAGAAAGGTCTATTTTGAAAGCATCGATCTTTGACTAATTTGCAACTGAGTGCTTTAAAATGGTTCGTTAACGAACATAACTGGAGTTAAATGAATATTCTGTCTATTTTATTATTTTCAGCTAAAAGAACTTTGTTTTTTACTTACGTTGAGCTTTTACCTTGAGTTTTTGATGCGTACTCGTATTTGAAGTCAAAAGTTTGGGGTGGTAATTCAAATAGCGGGTAACTTAAGGTGTTTTTGAGTGTTTCATTAATTACTTTCGTAGAAGCTCATCTCTAAAAATATCTGTCGCTTTGTCTAAATAGCAAAATTTCGCCATCGCTTAAAACTGCCTAAATGTTCTTGGTTATTGACATTCAGCTTAAATCGAGTTATTTTCTTTAGCTTTGTCCCCTGTAAAAATTTGGAATTTTGATTAATGAATTGGGAATTATGACTTTTATTTACCATACCTAGAGCGTTGGAAGTGACGTTGCTGCTCACACTGTGTCAGAACAACTCCCAACGTTCAACGCAGAGCCTGTATTCATTCCACGCAGTCTGAGCAATTGCTTGCACTTCCGCGTTTTATTATCAGTACACAATGCGAATAAAACCCTAGATCGAGACCAGTGTATGACTTTGTACAGCATTCTTTGAGAGGCATTTAAAATGTCACAGGTTTTTAAATTCACGTCAGCCCTGCCCAACTATGGCGTTACTGAGTGGAATTAGAAAAATATTCAAAATTATTGACTTACTCCAAGTCTTCCAGTCTTATTGAGCTAAAATTATCCTCCAATGGCTAACCAATTTTCACTTGCTGCAAATTAGAACAGGTAAAAATTTTATAACTTATTGTGCTGAATTTCAAATAATTTTAATAATTTTCGAAATTTCCTTTATTGATTTATATCTTGCTGATGAAACGGATAGCGGATTTTTGTTATGAAAATATTTTAATGTTAATAATTTATAAAGACACTTTCTCAAGTAAGGAGCCCAGGTGACATTAATTAAAGACACGGATCTTCAGTATCGTGGTGGAAGCTAATTACAGTAAATTTAGCATAAGACTAATGGCCTGTGCTCGATATTGTCGATGTTTAATCACGTTCCTCTTGGATTATAAATGTGCTGGCTATGAACTAATGATTTGTTCTTTTCCTGGTGCGCAAGAAAGGACTCTGTGAATATTCCCTCCAAAGTTATTAGTGATTACTGACATGGGCCAGGGATTTGAACGACGTGTATGAAGTTCTATTATTTTACATTGGTGGAGGAACAATAATTTAATGAGTTAGAAGTTTGTTTCTTATCTTAAAAAGTTGGAGCTGGTAATCTTCAACATTTCTTTTGGACGATTACGAAAATATTTGATGACGTGTGTTTGAATTTACCAACCCCCTGATTTTAATTTCATTGTTAAAAGCCGTAAGTCAAAAGCAGTAAAATTCAGAAGAAAATATCTGGCCCAGTTCAAATTGGCCATAGTTCATAGTTGATAAATGCTCAAGCGTCCGGGCATATTCTCGATCGATTCTGTCTACCATTTGGACGCGTGACGTTCATATTGAATTGAAATTATTCCACTTGCTTGTAGACTAATTTTGGCAGCTGCCACTGCTTTGTGTTGTGATATATGACCGCAAAGTCACAAGAGTTGCCACATCACACTGAGCAGCTTTCCCTTTCGTTGACTGTTGAAACTTCACCGAAAAATGTTTTTAATTTTTATCATAATTAAAGCTTTCATTATGTGATGTACGGTTACTCATGTAGCTTTGGGTGTTTTGATACTGGCCTTCTTTTAAAAACTACTTAAATTGTTCTTAGTGACAGGGTTTACTTGTGAAAGCCATCATCGCATTTGTAGAGGATAATGATTATTGCAGTGAGTGCAAACCATTAGGAACACAAATTTATTTTTGTCTGAAATGCGATTCACTTTAGTGAGTCCACTTGTAACAAAACCTACTCGTAGAGGTGTGGGATCAATTTACAAGATCTTTCAATGTATTGTGACATACTTTGGTGCCTGAGGGTTCGAAACGATACTTATAAGTTAGTCAGCCATGACAGACCTAGCGTGAGGATTGGCCCTATTTAACTTGAATGTTTTACTTTCTCAAATTAGCCAGTGAATGCACCCATTGACTGCTAATATCTACTAATTTGAAGAAAAAGAAGACAAATATCGTAAGTCTTCTGGAAAAAATTATACTTTTATCACAAATTCTAACGATTACCCATTTTTAACCTGAAAATTTCATCATATGAAAAGTGAATGCTTGATTTAATTTTCCCGATTACTTGAATATTTGGTAAAAGGTGGAATATATATAGAACCACCAAGGTTTTTCTCAATAAACTTTTGACACACGCACGAGTGTCAAAATTTCTCTGAATGCATTCGTATTCCCTCCACGGCTATTGGAAGACACGTTGCCTACTATCATTGGAACCTTTTAAACATACCTCATTATACATATCAATTTTGCTATTCATGGTAGTGTGAAATTTTGATATTTTACACCCTTGCCTCATCATATTTCATCTCTGCGTGCTCAATGTTGCCCTTCGAAAAGAGTTTAACACCAGGAGTGCAGATCGTAGAGGTCACCAAAACAACACCTATTTCATTAAATTCTGAACACTTTGTTAAGATGTTTTTTTCAGGTTTCTAAGATCATTCTCTCCATTCTGATCATTTTCTTCTGTGCTTCTGCTATCCTCTTTGGCTACTTAAGTGACTGCTCCTATTAAATCCTTGTACCTTCCCTCAAACATACCCACTCCACTTGCACCTATACTTATACGCTCACACAACCACTGACCAAAGCCATATATCCCTATTAAAAATTAGAGGAGTGGCATCGGTGATTCCTGGGAGCGCTCGCATTACTACTTGGTTGTTGTATCCATGTTTCTCCTTTGATTCGGATTCGAAGTGTCCACTTTATAGGTGCCCCTGCACCTCTGTCCCAACCGGTGGCCACGCTGGCTCAGCATGGAGCACTACCGTCGCGCTCCCAAGGCGCGACCAGTTTCTCCTATTCACCCTCGGAGAATCATGAGAGGCCCAGGATGGCCACCACTTAATTTAATTTTAAAAAACGGCTGCGCACAGCTGATTTCCCATTAGTCACACTTTCCAACCGTCACACTGCTCAAACCGATTATAACCAGTTTGCCCTTGAATTACCTTAGTTCTTGCGCGATTAATCAATTCATCATAAGCAAACACGGTTGATAGTACAATAAAAAAAAATGTACCAGAGTATGTAAATTAAATACATTCCTACTAATGTACAGAAAATTTCAAGGGTGCGTGTTCATTATTAAGCTGACATTAATGGGACATGTTTGTGACGTATAACTTATGCTTGAAGTTTTCGCAACGCAATAACTAAGGTAATTAATGGGCAACTGGCTATATTTCGTTGAGAAGCGTCAACGGTTGAACGTGCAATAATGGGAAATCAGCTGTACGCAGCCTTGGAGGCGAAAGCCTGCAGGGAACAATATAAATGTACCTTGAAAAGAATATAGCAACAATACCCTAGGGTCGTTGAAAGAATATACTCGTAGCTATATATATAACAAAAAATTAGAAAGGAAAATAAAATGACTTTACCTTGCCGGAGCTTAATTACACCGGCTATTCATATACACACACTCCCCCACCTATACCCACACACAAACCCTCCCCACACCCCCCTCCCACACACCTACCCCCACACCCACACACAACCCCCTCCCCTACACACACACACACACAAATATGTATCTGAACTGACGAGGGAAAATTCAGGTTTAGTTTCCACATTTTGTTGTTTTTACATTGCTCACATTGAGGTTTTGCCTTAGCTACCAGCCCCACCACAACGATGAATCGTCATAAATATCAATTGACCGAGGTGGTGAAACTAGCAGTGGGGCCCTTGCTCCGTTCATGCTCTTGAAATAATGCCTCTACAGACCAGCATTCTACGTCTCTTCCATCTCTTGTTTCTTCTGACACCCTCACGTACTATACACCCTCACGTAATACACACTCGCACTGATATACACTCTAACACTACTTGAAACGTTTTAAATAATAGAGACACGATCCAGACATCTGTCACGCACAACACCAACTTCAAAACTGACGCGAAAGATGGCAACCGTCATTTCTCTCGAGAAAGATGGCAGGCGTCTCACCTAGAGGCCATCTGCCCAGGTGGCCTCTGGTAGCAACATGGGAGAACTTGCTCGCATCGCGCTTATGAGTCGCGCCCTGGAAGTGTCAGAAGGGAAGAGGCCTCGGTTCGCTTAATACTCCTTTAATTCACCGCTGTCTCCTTTAATCAACCATGCTACTCCCTTAATTTTTAATAGGGATATGCAGTATCATAACACGTAATTTTGCACAAAACATGGCCATGATCGGAGTGATTGATTTCTTAGAAATCATTAGCATCGCTTTAGAAAGCTGAATGCTTTGGTGATTTGGCTGAATACTGTCAAAATTGATTTCACTGCGCCTAATATCTTTCCAATTGTACACTCAGTTTGCTAACAAGCAACCCAGGTGGCTTTTCGGAAACTTTGATTCGGCCTCAGTTTTCCATTCGATTTTCATGCGGGAAGTTTCGTATTCTCAATGCAGGTCTGCCTCAATGCTTTGGAATGACATGTAGGAGCGAAGTTTGTTAAATATTCTAAAAGTCTCGAAATCCAACAGGGTTGAGTGTTGGGCAGGGACGCCTGCAGGTGCATTCACTCTAAGACTTATGTATATGGTACTTAACCAAGTACCTTCAGAATCACAACAATTCGTTTTCTCATTCACTATTTAAGTATTGGAGAGAGCAAACCTAAGCATCACAATGGTCCATGCGGCAAACATGAAAAGAATCTTTGTAAACATAATTTCTCTACGCGTAATTTTTCAGTATCATTTGTAGTGCGTGACAGTGGCATTGAATGCCGTGCAGCAATCAATCAACCAATTTCAGTAAGTTGGTCACTGATTTAAATTCTTCTCATGAAAACATGCCGCTAGACATCATCGAGGGAACATTCTTTCCAGGGACACAAGATTTACTTGCATAGTCTCTATTATGATTTAGATATGTTTGAGAAGTAGCGTCTAGCTCTAAATTAGAGTTGCATAAGCTTGACTCACCTAGCAAAGAATTGTTTACTTTCACGTCGGACCTCTCAAGTAGAATGAAAGCCACAAGAGGGTAGAGAGTTGTTGACTTGAGATACCAAATGCGGCTCCGGGTTGCACGGTACGTCCTTCCTAATTCTGGTCGGTGATTGAAGCACATTGTTCATGCTCCCTACCCATGGACATTATATTGAGAAGCGTGTTTCTCTCTGAAAAGATGAGCTGCGCAAACAAACCCAGGCTTTTTTCAAGCCACGCGTTTTTGTGCGTCTCACACTTAGTTTACTTTGCCAAGTTCAATGAGGGTCCACGAAAATTATGAAGCGGCCTCTGAAAAAAGATGGAAACCTTGTTGGGTGAAATTCTTCTAGAGGTTAGCTGAGAAAAGTCTAGCACAAGACTTGCTTGAAATGATTTTGCAGTAGAACACCATCATTGAACATAGGGTTTGAAAGAGTAAGTACTGCTTTGATGATGGTGAGAGTCTTCTAAGCGACTGAGGATTCTTAAACAGTTGACCAGCTTTGAATTAATTCTTCGATGGAGATCCGTTATTAAAGTATAGAAATAATTTTACATTGGCCGAAATTTAGCGTGGAAATTCACTGGCGAATACGAGTGATTCTTGGTCACCATGAACAAATTTACAAAAAATTAAAAAATTTCAAAGTTTACAAAAGCTGGTCATATCATCAACTAGCATTTTTTAGGCGTTTGTGCGAAGGTGTTAAAACATTGAATGACATGTAGTTTGAGATCAATTGGACTGTTTGTGGTCACTCGTACAGTTTGAAGTCAAATTCATTATTTTGTGGGAGCAGTTGTAATCTTTGGGGTCAGTACGATCTTTGGATTCATGCCCAGCTGTCTCTCATTGCTGTGCGCATTTGAAAGTTGGTACTGTGCTGAATCGGTTTCTCATTGGACATTTAATCGTGGTAATAATGCCATGATATGCTTGTTCGAAATATTGAGTAATCAGATGTACTCCTCTATAATTTTATTCTAGTATAGTTAGGAAAATGTGAATATTTTGACTACAATTCGTAGGGCATGCGTTTATTATCCTTCATTCTCTCTTTTCATTCCCAAACTTTTCTTCACTCTCATTGATAAGCTTCGGTGGTTTTATTCACTGAATAATACCACCGAAGAGACGCATTTAAACACCAACGAAGTTCTCAGTGCCTCCAACCGAGGCCATGAATGATTCAGGTTCAGAAATGTTCACTAAGCGCGAATGCTACGGGAGGACATTGTGAATCAGTGATGGATGTTTGTTTGAGGGCGATATTTTTACATCGCAATTCGCTCCTCAAAATTAGACTTCAGAGCTATGAAAAGTTTGCCATTTCATATTGAAAAAGTGTTTTTAAGTAATAATGTTTGTAAATAATAGGAGGATTTTCCTGACAGTCCAGAGAAAATTGTTTCGCATGAAATCCAACAATTATTCTGTTAGTTTGTTTTAGAGCTAATACACATCAGGCGAATCAATTATTATTTCCATACTTTTCCAATTCAACAGTCTTTCTACGTCCACGTCATGCTCGGCTTCTTCTAGCTCGATAATAATTTCAAACACGATTCAACAAAAAATGACACGTGCTAAAAAAACGGTTTTGAACAGGAAAAGTATTCAGCAAAGAAAAGTTATTTTCGAAGAGAAAGTAATTGAAATGATTTTTATGGTGTAATGAATGTCGGCGAGTGAAGATGACTTTATTTAAAACGTTAAATTCTACGGATACTACAACCAGAGGAACATGGTCAATAACGGTCACCCTTCAGGTAAAGAAACGTCAGTTCGAAACTCCGTGGTACCAGTCCTGTGTTTCTTCTAGTTGGGAATAGGAAGAACATACCTGAAATGTCCCTCTACTATGCTACTATTCAACTGCGTAGATTACAAAACTGAGGGTAAAATTGTGCAAATAAGTCTCAGGAAAACATCACTATGCATGTAAATAAATTTCTTCTCTTTTGCCGATATCATTTTATATGGTAAAACTTATGTTTTGCACTAATATTTCATCACCGAGTATTTTTCTTGCTCAGAAAAGGTTATTCCAATTTTTGAGAATGAGTTGCTCTTTATTGAATCGTATTTGAAGTAGGTAGCAGAGCAGGATAAGCTTGACACGACGCGTATGTCATCCGTCCCAAGTGTTCAAAATGGCACCAGCATGGGCGGGCCCGTCATTGCGTTCTGGTATTAATTACAATTATCACGTATTTGAAACATCAATGAAGGTCATGACATACATCTCCCCGGTTCGAAAAAAACTTTTTATAAGAGGCTCGAAGTACGAGTGTCTAGGTGTGCATCTCGTTGGTGAAAATAAGAGCGCGCTCAGGGAGGGATTGTGAGTTTAATTGTGAGTTTTGCTTTTGATCTGCTCTTGATCATTCTCGTTTTTTGCTCCAGGTAATGTTAACTATTCACATGCAGTTATACAAGAACAGTGTGCTGGAAAGGATATTCGTGTTGCGTAAAGCACTGTGTCGATCGCGTGCGTATTTTGGACATAGTGGGGCATTATAGTTGCTCGTATGTCAAGTTTGTAGCATTGAGGTGCAAGGGATGTGTGAATATTGTTTTTATCTGCACTGCTTGGTGCGGTACTGTAACGTGTCATCTCAAAAATTGTCTCTCAAGCATGTTTTGGCTGTTAAGGTCTCTTGTGGCGGTTTTGTGGAATAAGAGAGTTTTTTCTTATAATGTCAGCTACAATAGCCAATCATTTCGTCACTTATAATTTCGTTAGTCCATCGATAATTGAAGGGTGGAAAGGTTTAGTGGACTACTTGCATAGGAAATCCATTGTAAGTAGTCCACTAAAGCTTTCCACCCTTCGATTGAGGCTTGATGATGTTTTTTTGGGATTTCCTTGTTCATGTTTACTGTAGGTTTTGTTATCAGAGCCACTGGACAGGAGAATAACTTAGGAATTATCCTGTAAAAAAACAGTAAATTTGCTTTCACAGAAGTTTGCATTTTGATACATTTTCCAACCAAACTGATATTCTTATGGCTTGTTGGCTTGCATGGAAAGGCAACTGGGCTAATCATTTCATGTGATTTTGCTTGCAGTAGGTGGTGTCACACTGAAAAATTTGTTGTGAGCTAGGGTCTACACAAAGAGTTGTGTTACAAAAGAACAATCTTCTATCTAGGGAATATCGCAAAATAACCCTCGTATCTGCTCAAAGAGACCCAAACACAAAGAGTGAAGTCTTTTATGAAGGTGCGTCAGAATTTCTGGTGGTTTTGAGTGACTCCCGAGGACCGTTTAATGTTAAAATAATGACAGATGCACGAGGAACTTATCCTGGAGAGACTTATCACTTACAGTTGAGTTTTCGTTTAGGAGCATTACAGATATATATTGCTTTAAATTTTATGCAAAATTCTCTCAATCTTTTTTAGAATGTGAACAATTTTGGATGATTTAACGTTATTTCTTACTTCTATGTTATTTATCTTATATTTTATAATAATGTGAAAACTCTGAATAACAATCATATTTAAAGGCGTCGATTGTATTTTCTAAGAAGGAAAATTACTAAATGTTTGCCTCGGCCAAAATTGAAGTCGTAAAAGTCCAATTCAATGTTCACGCGCTGTACGTCTGTGTAGAAACTCCTATCTGCTAAATTAAAGATCAACCTAAAAATTTGATATTTTCGGAAGCAAGTTGCGCAATAGTTGTACAATTATTACTTAACGAGCTCAAATACCTTCAATAGGCAATGTGAATGACGTATACTTACGAAGAGCCAACGAGACCAGCTCGTAACCAAGGACAAAGTTTCGCAAAAGAGAACTCCATTGCTATACTCGTAGTTCATGCGTCCTTTGTAGCCATATTTCCTTGAATATACGCTTGCCTACTGCAAGTCTAGGTAAATGTAAGTCTAGGTTCATTACGTTTTACACAGATTTGGACACAACCAATGTGAATGAGTTAAAACAAGGCTAGACGCTCTTTTTTGCTTTCTGGAAGAAGAAAAAGTTAACAGGCTCCTGGTATTGTCCACACACGAACAGATTGACTGACGACTATGTAGACTGACTACTTCACACCCCCAAAAACATTCTTACCTGCTGTTTTCAGTGGCAGCATTTAAAAATTTCCAACAGCCCCGTGTCGTCCTGTTAGCACCTCACTTTCATCTCGGATGCTAAATTACTCGGTTGTTATGTTTCCAGTTTGCAGTACTTACGGTCAACTTTGGGATTCTTGAAGAAAATTATCTTGAATCCCTTGGTTCCGAGAGTTGACGAATTTTTTTTTAACACCGAGTTAATTGAAAAATAATTAAAAAGTAATAGGCAAGCGGATTAAGATCATAGCGTAAGAGTTGGGACGAGAGCGGAAAAGCTTAATTAACCCAAGAGGTAGGGAAAGTCAGCCTCAACGAGCACCCGTTCTTGAAACTCGGGCAGTTTATGCGATTGTGGCGACAGCTACATACACTGTTTACCTTGTTGAATGCTGTCACCTGGGTCAGATGATGCAATCATATAAATTCTTGCTTCTACATTGCAGTTAACTGCAATGTTATGCTTAAATTACCTGCTACCCAAAATTCTTCTCCATCTTTACTCTTCATTTACCCCAACACTGACTGAAAAACACTGAAAAAAACGGTTTCAGTCATGCTACAAAATGTAACAATGGCAAGCAAATATTCGAAGCTCGTTTCGCAGCTAGCGAAAAATCTCAACAAGAAATTCTAAAGTTCGACTATTTTTGAAGCCAGATTCGTGCCATGCGCTTTCTTTACTGCCTACGCCCATGCCAATACATGAGGTGTTTTACACTGCAATTTCATGTGTTAAAACCAATCTTATCACTGGAATTGTTTAAAGACCAAAAATCGTTCTGACAAATTTTCCATAAGTTGAAGAATTTCTGATGAATAAATTTTACGATTTAGTAATTTTATTAAAAGACCATCAATCGTCCATCAGCTGTAGCTCTTTTGAGAAATTCTTCTCGTATTTCTTTCGTGATAGAGAAAACTAGTCAATGAAGCGCATTGAGTTTCTTTGTACGTAATTCTCAATGTTCGGCGTCGACAGCTTGACAGTTTGCAGATCGTAAAGTTTCCTCAATGTCTTGCTCGCTTATGCAAAGCTATAGGTTTGCCAACTTGTTGGATGGTGTCTACATTATATTCGTATCGAATAATTTGATATTTGTTTTAACGAATTTGAGCATGTACAACGACTATAAATTACTCAAAGAGCGAAAACAGTTTAGGGTATATCCTGGGTTTGAAAAGGTATTCAGGGACAAAAATAGTGATCAAATGTACACGATTCCTGAATGCACCTTAGTTTAGGTGAGTTGGAAGGTCTCTACAGAGATCAGTCTCTCATCCGCCATTAACACGAGTGGCTACGTGCCGCAACAAAGAAGATTTGATATGTTCCTGGTCTTGTTTGCGTCCATGCCGTTCTGAACCTAGAAAGTTCTTTCATTTCTGAACTGCTCATACTCTCAGATCTTTCTCGAGTACTTTTATAACTGGACAGCTAACAATGGATTAAGACGTGTTTTCTTGCACTTTTGACACTATTTCGTCTCAGCTTTTCTTGAACAATTTTTGTGAGCTTTGAAGTCCTCATAGAGCGGAAATCGTCTCATTTTTAGATGTCGTTTTTCAGACCATTTAGGATCTTAAAACGCTTTGATCGTTGACATTTGACCACAAAGAATTCTAAATTGAGATCAGAGGCTGGTAACTTTTGTGCAGTGATTCTAAGCTGCATTAAATCAACATTCGTTAAAACACCCTTCAAAAATTCAGTTTGAAACACCCTTCAAACCTCAGTTTGAAAAAAAATGTCACCCTCTTTGTTCCTTAATTTCGGTAATATTGGCAAACTACTGGAATACTTGCCGAACTTCAAACTGAAAACACTGTAATAAAGTTCCGCCGTAATTGGGTAATTTCATTTGAATAGGAGCGGTGATGCGCGCCCGCAGTTATGAGCGGAGCCGACGGCCGTGGTCCTGCTGCAGTCGCTGTGGTGAGTCAAGGCATTGTGGAGCCGGGGGTGATTTTTATCAATTACTAAATATTACGCTAGAATAAAAGATCTTGTTCGTCAATGTCACTTTAAAAGTAAACTGAATCTTTTACTACGTCACTGAAAAGGTGAACGCCCTCATTGTGTACGCAAAGGGTTGCTTTTATATTAAAATAGCTTCTACCTTAGATATGTAGTGCCAATGTATTGACTACGCGCCTAAACTAACCGTGAATCCCGCCGAATTTACGGCTGAAATTTTACGAGAATTCAGGGTCAATTTGCTAGCTCTTAGCGTAGTCTTGTCTAGGAGGTACTACAGCATCAGCAGTCACTTTAGGGAAATAATGGGATTCTTTCTTATACAAACCTACAGAAAGAACCAAGTACCCCTGAATTGTTTTTTGACGTTTCATTGAATGAATTCTGATTTGTAGAGTAGAAGGCAGCCTCCAGACGGTATTGAAATCTGTTCCAGGGTTGTTTCACAGTGTCCCGACTTGGCCCCTGGTGGCCTTACCTTACTTCGATCGTCACCATGCTCGGAACACGATCACGTTGCGTTCAGCTTGAGGTATTGTGTAAGTTCACTTTTTTTGTGGGCGACTGCTTCGTCTGCAGTGTGGAAAAAAGGACAAACTCAACATCATAATGTTTCAGATATGCATAGGTGCATCAATGAAAAACGGATCAGAGCCTTTCATTTTCCTGGTACGTAATATTCAACAAGATTGTTTATACCAAACTGTCAAAAGTTATTGATAATATGCGGCATACTAAGCTTCTAGACCATTGTAATTCAAACGCGACTGTCGCTAATGTAACCGCAATAATAATGCACCGCCTAAAAATTTTTATCCTGCTCTTTGGGTGATTGACGGTCATGATATGAGAATCACCAGTGCAAGGTCACGCCTGTGAAGCGCCCTGCATTAGCGAGATCGACCTCCAATGCATGACTCTCACTGCCCTTGTGAACTGCGAGCTCATGTGTAGCAGCTCGAGACTCTTTCTAGCAGAAGAGCTCGCGAGCCTAAGGAGTGTTCCATATTCTGGATGGCATCAACATTACATTACGACATTACTGAGATGAATGTTTCAATACTGGAGACAAGAGAAAACAAATTGGTGCTATTCCGTGATGTTGAACGTAGCCGAATGTTCTTTGGCGTATCGTATCTTAAGCTTTCAGCTTTTAAGCATAACGGAAAGTATATGAAGTTAGTGAGTGTGAGCAAAATTTAAAAGCTATATTAGGTGCAGACTACCCACTCATGTCAGGGTCGTAGAGAGAGGTGCTAAATTAGTAGTCGAATTCGTATTTATTTTATAAACTTCACGAAAGTGACGGAACGTTCATCCGTGTTTAATTAATGCCGGTGTGATATAGTTAATTGCTTATTTCTTACGCTGATTCATAATGTGTGGTGAACCGTTGAAAATTTTTTTTGTTCATTGTAATATCGACGTCCTACATCACACTGAACATTCACGGCCCAACATCACACTGAACCTCAATGATGCTGAGGTCAAGTTAATAACATTGAATGCTGTACAAACCCTAACGATCACTGATGCTCTCTTTCGAATGAACTTAATTCTTCGCATTTTTCAATGAGCGGCCCAAAGAAATTGAGGGAGGGGAATCGTGATACTTGATTGTGAATAAAAAGGTATGAATTTTAATTAAAGAATAACAACAGAAACAAACATCAGACCAATCTTCGATAATGTTTCTAATTGGAAATGAGGTGATATTACGTAGCTTTGATATGCTGCGTGAGTTGCACGTCTGTAAATCAGAGTGACATAAAAATACTTTGAGAAATACTACCCATGGTCACTACCTGAAAAATTTACATAAATGTATGGGAATCACTCAGCAGCATGTTTTCAAAGGCATGAAGATCGCATGTAAAAAAATATTTTATAAATTTACCTTTTCTTCCCACTTCATTCGTCCACCTCTTATGGGTACTAGCTCCACTGAGGTACGGAAAAATTAAGTCAGTAAATTGGCTTCTTATTGTTCTTAAGACCTATTTTCGGCTTCCAGTGTATGATGAAGCTTTCTAGAAATATTCCTCTCCAGGACATACCGGAACTGAAGTCAATGGAATTCAGATCAGTGCTTGGAGGAGTCCATTTATCCTTGGTTAAAAAGTTTAGAATTTTGTCACTGCGGCAGATTGGAGGTGCTAGCTGGAGCTTAAAGTTGCTGAAAAAATCCTTTCTCTGGAACATTGTATCACCCTCGATTTCTTTTCACTCGTTCTAGAATGTATTTTACATCATTTTTTGGCTTGTATCCTCACTCTCTCAAAAACAAAAATGTGATGAATTTTCCTGTTTGCCGAAACTCTTCTCCTTACTATGATAAAGACAAGTATTTGAATGTGGAGAACATTTTGTGATAGTTTTTAAAATTTCTTAAAGTCTTTGTGGAATAACTCGGTTTTTGGATGATTGAAAGCTTATTTACCAGTAATTTTTTTTCCCAATTGTTAAAATAACAGAGTCAAGACCATGAACTGTTAGCTGCCTTAGCGAAGCGACACTTTTCGAGCGTCAGTTTTCCTATTAAACAAAGTAATGACTCGGCCACTCGCTGATGCATTATAACTGCAAGCTCCCTGTACGAATATTACAATTACAAATCAACCCGTCACCTAATACCACCCATTAGCCGGGCGACTTGACTAGTTATTCCTGATAAGACCAAATTATGACTCGGGAGCGAGTTACTCGATCGCACGCATTCCGTACATGATGTACATACCTTACAGTAAGCTGGCAAATAGCATGTCAGACTGTGCCCCAGTCACTTCCGGAGGGAGGCCGATCCAAGAAGCAGTCTTTGCTGAGCAGCTTCCCTTCATAGCCTAGATCAGTGGTTCTTAACCTTTTTCTCCAATTCCATACTTTTTAGTGAGCCAACTCTCCATTCCCCACCACTGCATCGGCAGGGAATGGAGCTTTCCCCACCACGGCATCTTCCTTTTAGTTATCTGTGACATTCCTAAATGTCACAGATAAGTCTGTAAATGATTGTGATTTATAAAGTAAGTCAACATTTGGATGTAATGTATTAGATTTTGAAATAACATGAATTTTTTTGTGGGTGGAAACAAATGCACGAGATTCCCCAACTGGCAACTCCGCCATTCTCCACCAGTGGGGAATTCCCCACAGGTTAAGAACTGCTGGTCTAGACTCTTCACTTTACAGTCGTCACCGCAATGACAACACAGCCTAGAGACCTCTCTCTTTGCTGTTCTCACTCTAAAGTTTTATTCAATAGCCTCGGCCTCGGGTTTAGAGCGGACAAAATTCGACCTCACTGCACTTTGGCGGCGCCATCAACTCGCCTTAAGCTCTTAGGTGCAGGGTGGGCGTTTTCTCCTCCCGGGATAGTCAGAGGTAACTCTCTTGCCACTCTCTGCCTCGCAGCTCAAATTCAATCAATGGTTACTAAAGTATGGGCCTAGCAAGAGAATGCAACCTCGTCGCTCCCTTTCACTGTTCTAAACAGCATGACGAAGTATAAGCCCAAATTTACCAGCACGACGGCAGCCAAGCGTTCCTTTATCAGTGCTTCTTTACAAAGCACCCTCTTTGCTCAGCGCCATGTAACTGGACCGAGAGCTCAGGCCCATACTCTCGCCTCTATTATATCACCATGTCTAAAACTCCTACTACCTGATATGTGTCGCAGCACATTTTCATTACCCACGCTATTTAACGCTTAACTGAGGGATCCTGAGCCGGCAATGAAGCCAGTGTAGTCGTTACTCCGATTTCACTTAACACGACAGTTACTGTAGTCACTAATCGAGGTTTCGCTCACGACTATTTCAACGCGCCTGTACATCTGCTTCCACGCAATGGGAATAGTGCATGACGGAGCCCACCTTAAATTTTTCGGGACTCGAAAAACTGGGACGCTCAATCGCTGAGTTTGATTGCAATTCAATTTACTGCTCCAAGCCCAATTAAATCATTGTGTTAAGCCGTTCCTTCGAAGCCAACATTGTCTTGTCGCGTATCACTAACGCTAACTCAACCTTGCGTGTTGAAAATGCACAGGGGCATCTGTGAGGGTATGGATTTTTCCTAATTTTACAGGAGAGAACACAAGTTTTTTTTTCATGACTCTACGAAAAGAATCTCGATAATCGAAGTTCTAGTACTATTTTCCTCAATGACTTTTAAGCATTCCTTGCAATCGTTGGTGCAATCTTTGTTTGATTTTCTGCGTCGATGTTGTGTTTGGACAACGACTTCTTGTACGATCTTGAGCCCTTCCCTTTTCCTTGTATAGCTGTGTTGCACTATGGACAAAATTGGGCCTCGATTTTGAAATTTTGAGATTTCACTTGTGACAGTTTTATCAGATGAAGCTCTATGATGGCTCTCTTTTGAATTTCCAAGGTAACATAACGATAATTAAATTAGACCTCTTGTTTGATATTTACTCGCAACACATGGTAGCTAATACCTACAATGACGGATTGTAAAAGAAAAATATTTCTAATTTTTCTGTAAAATGCCCCAGATTTTATGCGTAACGCTGTAATTTACCTGGTTTATTTTTTACTATCATCTACAGTGTTATTAGTATTTCAGTGAGATAACGCATTGCTATACCCATTATTTAGCCTTTTCTTTGGTATCTTATCATAGGTATTATTTTCCCACCGAAGATAGCAAACTGTAAAAGTGTTTGTTATAAACTAGTTAGTACACCGTGAATTTTTTATGTATATATTTTCCGATACAATTGACATCATTAACATGATCAAGATTTTGTAATAGCCATTAAAACAATGAACAGAAATGTTCCATAATTCGTAGGTGAACTTTGTAATTTTTAAAAAACTTTATTTTCTTGTGTAGGACAAAAGCTATTTCATGTATAAATACTGTGGAATGAGAAGGCTAAGAATACATTGAAACGATTTCCTTTTCTGTTTCTTTCAGTAAAAGAACCTTTTAAGCCATTTTTTAGGCTGCATTTGTCATGTGTTGTTCTTAGTTTGTGCCCATGAAGATAATTTGATTTTTAGTTAAGTAAATAGAAGCATCCCTGACTGCAACATCAGAGCTAAAGGATGCGATGATTTTGCTTGGAGCTAAATGGATGCGATGGCAATGTTTCCTCTGTAGCAAAGAGAAAAAAATTTCCAACGCTCTGATTTGATAAGAACACCAGAATTTATATGAAATGTTCAAAACATTATCGGTCATAATCCTGGATCTTCGATGAGTATGTTTGTTTAAGGAACTCCAGGTATGAGAGTGGACTTTCAGAACTTTGGTACATCAGGACATCGGAAACCAGCCATATGTAATAAGGAAAGACTAATTCGCATAAATCAAAGACAGGAAAATCGTCTCATACGTTCAAAATGGTTCCTATCATAGTCAAAAAACACTGGAAAATTGCATACTTTGTTTTTTTTCTGATGATAAAACTTAGTCTAGGATCAGAAAATTAAAAGTAAAATGGAAAGGGGCCATGTGCAGATCCTTCTGAAGTGCCCGGGGTGATGCACACCAAATTTCAGGCTGCTGTGATGGTCTGAGGAGTAGTGAGTAGTGAGAGCCATTTCAAGCTACCTTACATTTTACCTCGGCGTCTTAGTTAATCCTGCTGGATACATTGATGTTCTTAAAACATTTGGTAACTCCCTGATATAAAAAGCATCCAATGGATGGTCATACGTCTTCAACACCGTCTCGTAAATTCATATTAACCAAGACGGGTTATCAGAGAATTATTACGATTATGTGACCCTCAACATGTGGCCTCCAAACTCGCCACATTTAAATCCTACAGACTATTGCGTGTGAAGTTTCGTTGAAAGGGAAACTAATCGACCTCTTCACAGTTCTATAGCTTTTATGATGGCCGCCAGTGTTCAGGTGATGTCCGGAGTGAATGCGGACCACTTAAATTCAGCTAGTTAGACTTAAATTCGGCTAGCTTAGCTAGTTAGACTTAGTAGTTTCGGACCCGAGTAGAAAAAGTCATTGAAGCCAAAGGTGGTCAGAGCAAATTTTGAAAATGAAGTATCAAGGATATTTGTTAGAATTTGATTTGAATACATACATTTTTGTGCAAACATTGTCGTTTGTTTAACATTCTAAATTCATCCTCAGAAAGTCCTCGAATCCTACATTTGATAGTTTGAAATGTGCAAATTTTGTCTACTACTTCCATGAACCAACATATATCATATTGATGCCTAATTGGTGAGCCTAACTTACAATTTCCAAGTGAGATGTCATTTAGGTAAATGAGAGTTTTTGCGTGTTTGTGCATAACAATACGGCAAGCTGTCCTGTGATTATTTGATTCGTTACCGCTGTCCACAGGCTCTCCCTTGTCCAGGCACACTTGAACGTTCTGTTTTCAGTAGTTTGAACGCGTCACGGGCTTACCCAAAGAACTAAAGATAATCTTAGTTACGTAGGTGAATGTTTGATTCGGGCACGGGCACAATATTCAACTCAGTAATGGTTACATGGCAGAACTACGGGCCATTCGACTTGCCGTAATGGCGGGGCCATTTCAGGCATTTACAGTATATCTGTCTGTTCGTGTTCACCGGTGGGCCTTAAACGGTATTTGTTTTTGTTTTACTTGACTTTAATTGTTTTAAAGACGGAGTGTACTAATAGCAAATTGTAATACTTCGCAAAATACGCTCATCAAGAAGACACTGAGCACACTCTCGGAGTTCGACGTAACATTGGAAATCTGAACCATGGTTTCTTTAAAAATAAAATGAGAGTAAACGTTGCTTTTATCAGCGTACACGAAAATTGTCGTCATCTATAGATTATTCGGGCTTATATTTATCATTCTGAAAAACAACATGCTGTTTTTGTCATGGAACTACACCGTAAAAAGTTGGTGTGTCGTAATGCGGGAAAGGGCTTAAGAAGGAAAAATCGCGACCAAAAATATCTTGCCTGCCTTTGACAAGCTAACGCGGTATGGTCGGGCTTGAAGTATGATCGGGCTCATGTAAAATGTGTACAAATGCCTGGCGATATTTTGGTAAGAATGTTTATATAAAGTTGATTTAAGTAACGCTTGACTGAAGGAGTCTAATTTTCTGTATGAACTTACGTACGTCAGTGTACTAGATTCCTGCAGAAATTTATGTACTGACCTAAAGGACGATGAGTGTATCACAGCCCTGTGTAATGTGTCTCAGGTGTCAAAGAGGGGATTTAGACCCTTAATAAAGAAAGAAGATGAGGTTAGAAAAATTTAGCAGCAGAAGATTAATAGAATGAAGAATAGAAGATATGGAGTGAAAGTCCTACAATGCGTATGTCTAATCAAGATGAGGATAATAATGACAAAGTGAATGATTCCGTTGTTTTATTTCAAGTAAGCACGTGAGGTACAAACGTGGGTATAATTGTGCTCTCGAATGCTCCTAATAAAAAATATAATTTGCGTAAGACTCTAATAAGACAAACCTAGCGCACAGCGCGTAGGCAGTGAATATTATAAAAAATACAAATAAATATAAAAGCTAATGATAAAATCAAGAATCGTGATGTCACTGAACCTTGCATACCAAATTTTTATTTAAACAGGACAGATCCGGCTAGTGAAAAACTACCCACGAAGCATAAAAAACACTGAAGAATAGATCGCTGTTCACTCCGAGGCAATAATTTAGATTATTTAAAACTAATTTACTATTATTTTATCCAGTTGAGCTATGAAGTTAACTCCGCTTTTCTATGTTGATTACTGCGTAAATGACCTGTCATGAGTTACACTTCAGATATTGCTCATAACTATATTCTCAGAAACATTGACCGTGTAATTGACCACTATTCATGGAGAAATTTCTACTGCTGCCCATCTAGCAAACATCTCCTCTAAATACTAAGAATACAAATTTCGGAACTGTCATGGCGTGATCATCACTCTCATCAAGGAAGTTGGCATTTTTCATGTCTACGTTGATTGGCTGTGGTCGTCAGTCTTCTCTCCAATCTCTATAGCTCCGCTCAATGTGGCGTTCTACTGATCACAAAGAACTGTTCATGGATTTGTCATGCTAATTACTAAGACAATTTAAGAAATTATGGCTTTTGTTAGAGCGAGCATTCGGCATTGAAGCAGCATAAATATGACTTCTGCCATGATGCATTCAAGGAGCATTCAAATTTTGACACGATGCTAATATTCGGAACGAATTCTCGTGTAGTCGCAATGCTTAGGAAAAGTGAAGGTGCGAGGAGCTTAATGTTCTCGTTAGGTGACAGACTTGGGCGCCCCAGCTCTCATCTCTAGTTTGCTTTGAGGAGATCAAGTGTCTCCCGTGTATTTCATTTGCTCACGTCGTTTTCGTGTGCGTACGTCCTGACGTCTCTCTCATCCTCGCGAGGTCAAACTTTGAGTTATGATTTACATGCTTATCAGAATTTCTCCTGAAACTCATTAGTTGCAAATGAAATTCAATTAACACAAATTCAATTCAAAAATTCCGAAAATAACTATGACATTGTTAAAAAATAAATTGTTAACGGGAATTGCATTTTAAATTTATTTCACCGTGTCTATTTGCTTATCATTTTTCTAACTTTCTGAGAGCTTCTTAGGAAATGAACTAAATTGTAAATGAGGATGAGAGACTCGTTACAGATCTCGTATAAATAATCAAAAAGACATGGAAACTGAAATCATAAACGAAAGCGATTAAACAGAGGTCCTGACGTTTGAATTTGAACCAAGTTGATATCTCTGTTCTCTCCGGTTAGTTAAAATGAAATTTTCCTAAGGTAATAGCGGAAAAGAAGTATACATATCCAGTTCATTTGGTGAAAATTCCATCCAGCGTTTCAAAGCACGATATTCCAACTCATTACGCATATAACCATTGAAATATGTTGCGCAATAACCCCATCGTGAAGATGGTTGCCGCACAGCTCGCACGAATAACTCGTCAACACAACACAACATTGCCAGTTATTTTTCCGATCCGTCTCAAATAAGCTCCTCCATGAACCCTCTCATTCTAGACTGCTCTCAGGAGCTTCCCGTCTTGTTTCTTACCATTCGTGTGTATTTTTCCCTTATTTTATATTCTGTGCTTATCTGTTGCTTATGTATTTTCATAAAGATAAATTTAGTTCGTTCCGTACTCCACTCAAATCGTTATTAACATGTATTCGTCATATTTCCTAACGGACGAATTCATCCCATGCTTTCTCCCCTGCGCGAAGTCATACCCTGTGTCGGAATTTTTATCAGCTTTTCTAAAAAAAAGAGCTTAATTCTATACTGATAATTAATGAGAACCAAGTTTTTCCGTTTAATTCTTGACTGCAATAAATCACTTCTGTTATAGCTTTTCTGTCTGAAAGCATAAATCTACCGTAGTTTTCCCATCTATTATTCGAAAGTTGATTAAATGCCCTACTTCTAATCTAGATTACGCTATTAATGAGTGTTTCTTGATAAATACAGCTCACAGGGCTTCTGCCCCGACGCACCGAGTTGAGGTTTGACACAGAGAAAAAAAACAGATGAGGAAAAACTTTTCAGTTTTGGACGATATCTAATTCATTACGCTTATTGAGCTTACCTCATTCTTCTTACATGCGTGGAGTCTCGTTACGGCCTGCAGCAATCACCTGCTGAGCGGATGAATGACTTCGTCAGACATGTTGGATGTGTGGAAAAATCTTCCAGGTGCCATAGTGGGAATTCTTGTATCGTAAAAATGTGGCGTAAATTAATCGGTGCTAAAATTCCGATATTGATGATGTTTCTACAAATTCGGAATACGAAAACACATTTTACATGCAGTTGCTTCTAGAAAGCAAGTGTCTGGGGCACAATAAATTAGCACCAGGAAGTTACATTCAATAATGAGGGACAGTAGTGGCACACAGACTTGCAGCATATTTGGTGACTCCATGAAAGCAAAGGTGGCACAGATGGTGTAAGTTCGCTTCACACAACACCTGCATGACATTATTCATCACTCATCGTAACACCTGCGCTCGACTTCAATTGAGATCAACTTCGCCACTGGTCAGTGTTTATTCTTTTGTTTTATCTGAAAATATCACCACAGCGCATTATTATTATAACTTTCCTTTCGTTTCCATTTTCAGCCTGTGAGTATAGTTTACGTAAGGTCGCCGAAGAAGCAATTCAATACGGTAATGGTAGATTGAAAAAAGACGAATGAGACAAAATTTGAGATGAAGGAGTTGCGTTGAAAAGGAAAATTAAAGTACTAGGGTCGCTCGAATTTGATCAATATAGTGATCAACGCCTGGGTGTACACTTGCCTCCAGTAGCTTTGGACGTACATGAAGGTTCAGTATATCTTACATGTCGATTCCTACAGTGTCTGGACATGGCGTCGGCTATCCTTCACGTCTTGGTAAAATGATGAACTAATTTGCAAAACATATTAAATACAGCAGAAGATCATAACTCGAGCTTCGGCTTGTTGTATTACCGTAGTATTGAATAAGAATATCTTTCAGTAACGTGCCTAAAGAAGGTCCATCGTCGTTCAATAAAGAAATCTGGATGAGAATCAAAACATCGGCACGAGAGCCTGTTTTCCTTACGCAATACTACAAACAGACTCATGAGAAGCGGAGGCATCTACTCCAACTATGCATGTACGGGAAGTAAATCGTGATCGACAGTATCATTTCACTGCAAGGGATCGCAACGTAAATTTAAGTTTGCTCACATTTTAACACTCGTGATTTTTTTAGTCTTGATAATAATTTAATTCTCTGTATTCAGTAAATACGTCAATACTGTATGTACGTAATGTAGAGCGCACTTTGCTCCCCTCCGCTAGTTGACTTTCACATGTGATTATGTGATCTCGGTAACGGTACACGTCTACCCTATTAATTCACATACGAGTATATATAGTACATATATTATAGTTTTGGATCAAGGGAACGTTTTTTCTGCTTTGGTACGATTTCATAAGTCGCTTTCATGACATATACATGATTTTGAAAACTTCTTGCTGGACGAGCGTAGGTCAGCTTCATATGTCAATCATATTTATTTCATATGGTAAAAAATTTAATGTCTCGTACTCCGTCGTTCTTTAGTCTAGTGAGATGAGATTCTGTTCTTCGATCTAGTATTCCGTGTATTTATACCTTCTTACTTTACCTATTTTAAATTTTTGATTATCCGCTTACGCTTCAAACTTCGCTACCAAACCCTCTTCATTCATTGGATGACGTAAATTACCTCGTACCTAGTAACAGTCATCAGGTAAGGTTTTAAATGGTTTTAATTATGAGCGGCTTGCTTACGGAGAATCACTTTTCAAGTTATGTGTGATTCAAGTCCTACAGAGACGACGGGAGGCGGTACCTAGTTCAAGCTGGTCTCTTCTATACGTTTCGCATTCTATACCTACAATGGAGAGACGGAATTCTGAAAATTCATCAGGGCAATGTTATGATTATCCCACACCCACCTACACACCCACCTACACATGGTCCCACCTATGGTCCAAACTTCGAGAAAGGGAATGCATCTGACCCGTTCATCTTTTATTATGTCTCAAAAAGAACTTAAATGATATTTAGATATGTGCGTATATCACCGTCAAAACATCAAGTCATCTGCACACACAGTTCTTCAAATGTTCAGGAACTTTCCTATATACCAAATATTCTGCCCATGATAAAGTAGCATATCGGCTTCCTATAGACGTGTTAATAACGCATGCCGTCTTACCCTTTATCATATCGTTACAAATCATCTCTATCACACTCCGCGCGTCTACTCCTCAACAGCAACACTTCTACGAGTCAAGACACGTCATCAAGACGCCAGACATTCGAATAAATGTATCACTATCATTTGTAACTCTGATCTTTCATAATTTGGTTAGATGTTTTGAGATTGAGAGTAGGATTCATTTATCAATCGGTATTATGAGTATTTCAATTAATTCATTGCTACACTTTGGATTCGTGCTAAGCGTTTTAACATCTTTGTTCTGCATCCATCAGAAGACAGCTTGGCTTGGGCGCTGCGTGAGGAAGTACGTCCGTCATAACGTTAAGACTTACGACTTCAACGGCTCAGCGGGAAATAACCATTTCTTTACGATGATCACTTCAAAATAATGAGCGTGATTGGCTCAAACCTCAAGCCTATCATATCGAAACTAATCTGCCCTGGAATTACTTCAGAGGATGAAAGCCCCACTCTTCATCCTATAATATCGCATTGGTCTCTCTCTCAGGAACCGCATCCTTCGTCACACATGTCACCGATGCCACATTGGAATTTGTAATATAAGTTCCCTTTGAATTATCCTCATATCGAACGATGTTTCTCTCTCAACAACCATGAGATATATTAACATGCAGTATACTGCTCACCATTTGCAATAGTGAAATACGTGCGCCAACGTGCGTTTTAATAATCCTTCGTAATGAGCGAGAGGGAAGATTAGATGGCAAAAAGAGATGCTAATCATGAAATATTTATTGACGAACTTGAGCATGCACTATTAATTGGTTCTTGAACTTGTAATTTTACCTTTAACGTTGGCCTTTCTACCCGGGGAATTACTTAATCAAGACTAATGTTGAGTAAGCTATTACATTAACATAATCAATTTCCATTATGAAATGGCATGTAGCCTGTTCTTAATGTCCTTCTAAAGGGATTCTTACTAAAAAGGAAATTCAAAACTTGCACAGAAAGAATGTGGGTTGACGAAGGAAAAATTGCACAGACTGCGACTGCAAATTTTAATATTCTGTAATGATTTCCTAAAATAGGCAGGGTCTTGACAACAGTACGCCGTAAGGGAGGTGAAAAAATATAGTCATACGTTATGAAATTGATTTTATGTAACATTTGCCGTTGCCAATAGCACGCACTTATACACAAAAATATTTACTCATCTGGGTGATGTAAACCTTTGTTCAGAGTTATCATGACTCATCTGGATGCGTTACTTTATACTATATGTTCGAAAGCTTAAAAATTTTATATCCTTTATTAAGGTTTTCGACAAGCAAGTTTTGACTGAAAATGTATTTAATTTAAAATTTATGCACCAACTATAACTGTTTCCAGAAACCATAAAACATTTGATGATTTTAGTCAAATTGTTGAATATTTTTAGTCGTTTGTACCTTAGTCTGAGAAAGTGAAACTTTCATGTAAAATACCGCAGACCTGCAGTGAGTGTGTCATGATTGGCATACTTACGAGTATTTACCCCGCCGTCGATGACTCCGAAAAACGTGTGATAAAACATTTACGGACCGCATATACGTGTTAGATTTGGAACAAGTTTAATTCACAACCGCGTGTCACAAATGCTGCTTTATTTCGTCAGGGCAACTATAGTGGCCCAGCAGTTTTTTCAAGTCCCAAAGAAAATCAATTAAGATTCGGTCTCCAGCAACACTTCTTATAAGCAACGATGACTTCCGTATCTGAGTTTTGTTTTTGCTGAGGGAGATATTTCTTCAATGATGAAGAAAACAAAGTCTGCTGAGGAATCTTGGCTGTATCTCAATTCAAAAGCTGAGGTTGTGTATTTTAATTTGGGTTCCATAAGTTATGTGTGCTGCACTTGTAAACATCCGTGGTTGTGCTTCCTACTGAGTGTCTGATTCAAAGCCAAGAGACAAATATCCACAAAACTTTGTGGTGATGGTTTATTAGGGCGTAAATGTAAAGCTGTTTTTCTTCCCTGTGATGGTAAGCTGCGAATTTTTACCTCTTTTTCATGTATTGACATTGACATCTATTTGTGATAAAAACAAGTCCCATTAATCTAAGTTTTTGTTGTTCTGCTGATGATAATTATTGTACAATGTGAGCCTTATTTACCATTGAGTGGAGCCAGATTAAACATCAAAATAGCCGAATAGATGTGAAAATGATCCAAAGCTCGTAACACTGCTTGGACGATGAGATGAATTTGATCTCATCAAATATTCCGATAACCGTTAGTATCGAATTGATTTTCATGAGGATGACTAGTTTAAATAACTCAGTGATTTAAATGACTAGAAAATTGTCGAGTTTTTTCTTGCTCTCTTCTGTCTGCATTAAGCAGCTGGAAAATTAATATGCCATTTAGTAGAGAGAAATACAATAATTGCAAAGTTAGCTCGTCGCATAGGATTCAATCGACGTACTGTATATACTCGTATTCCATTCCAGTCCCCGTTCTTGAACACATTTGTGGGAAAACTCTATTTCCTGGAATTTGCCCTCTCATGATATATAGTATTGCCATTTTCGTTGTTAGCTGCTCGAATCAAAGTCGTGTTTCGTAGGTGTTAGCTGAAGGTTTTTGTCGTGTGGGAGCATGGTTTTCTTATTTTTTGCGATAATGCGTTATATTGCACGGCATATTCATTCACCAAGAATTCATTATTTTCTTCCTCAAATAGCACTCGCGGGAGATAAATTTTATATCGTTTCATGAACCCTGTATAATCATTCAAACGTATACTGAGTTCAATGGGTTTTGTGACGTGTTTCTACCGAAATTCTTTTGAAATAGGTCTGGCCTCTAGTTTTACAGCACCTGAAATTTACTTGCACTACTACAGTGCAAGGGCTCGACTCGCATGGTTCAACACACTTGTGTTCATAGAGAGTTTGCTCAGTTGCAGCAACAAACCTGGAATTTGCTAGTGGAGATCTCAATCGTTAAATATCTTACATGCCTCTCAGTCTCTGGACTTGAAGCACAATATTTGAAAGATATATTTGAAGTGCGTATACACATATTCATATCTGAGGTTTTTACATCCCCACATTCATGTCTCAAGAATTGATTATTTATACAGCCTCCGTCTGAGCGCATGTGCTCTCTTCTTTACGGTGCGCTTGTCAGTTGTTTACTTCATGGCTCACCTGTTTCTCTGAGGAGCTTAGCCGAGCTGCGGTGAATGTTCTTTATCTCTCTATTTTGGTGGGGGATCGCAATATTCTGGCAATTTTCTTCCTCTCCAATTTGAAACTCGTAGCAAGACTCCCAATTGACTAGAAATAATTTTTAAACAATTAGCTTTTAAATAATTCTCTTATGTAGCGGGACGCTGTCCAGGGTCATACGTGCGTTTTCAAACGAGTAGCTAAATAACTGATTTTTGAATATCAGAAGGAAAACTTACGCTGTTCAAATTTACTGCTTTCTTATTCTAGAAGTTATTTGTATATGTTGTAATCAAGGAGTTGCAGTCCCATCTACATGCTTCATTGCAGAGCATTGGCCAATACATCAAAGGCAGTAAAATTATATCACATAAAATACTAATAACTGTCTTGTAGTCTTAAGATTTCGCGTAACGTATTTTTAAAACAATTTAGATTATTACATTTTCTCCTACGATTTTCTGGAATCATTGGATACTTTGTGAAGATTTTCTTTTGTGAAGATACTCTCAAGATTTTGACTATTTTCATCCGATTCGTTTGAAATTTTGCCAGTATATGTATTTGTTGACAGCAAACTTTTTTTTCTCGTGTAATTTTTTCGATTGAGGCCTTATTTTTTTTACGAAAAATTAGTTTTTGGTACATGTTTATGGATATTTCAAAAGAGAACTCGTCATTGAGTTTTGATGCTAGAACAAAACTAAACACAGTTTTAGAATCCTTGAAGCATTTCTAACAAAAGTAAAGTAGAAAATTGGAACATTTGAAATTTTTTTGTGATAAGCGATATTTTATCACTACTTTTGGGTTATCAATACATTACTTTTGGGTTATGAGCTATATAATTTTTTCCCTCAAATTTGGAAGTTTGCTACATTACTTTTGTTAGAAATGTTCCAAGGATTCTAAAACTGTCTTTGTTTTTTTTCCTAGCAGAAAAACTCACTGACGAGTCCTCTTTTGAATGTTGAAAGTTAGAGGTTTTGGGTATAAGCCACAAACAAAATTTTTTGTTGAAGTGTAATATAATGGACAACTTATGTAATTGAATGCTGTTTTCATTTTTATTTCGATAATCTCTATGCATAACTTTATATTCACACTGTGAATTGTAATTTACAAAAAAATAAAAAAAAATTTTTTTTATAAAAATTATGAAATTTTATATTTGTAGTCTGATTCTTATGAAATTTGACTTATATATATGTAACTTTTGAAAAAAACACAATTTTTTCTATTCATTTTTTCGATTCAGGCCTTAGTTTTTTGAAAAAAATTGGACATATTGGTTGTATAGTTCATTTTTATTTATATATCAAATGAATAGAACTCATTGAGTTTTTATGCTAGAACAAAACCAAAGACAGTTTTAGAATCCTTGAAGCATTGGTAAACAAATTTACGGTTTCAAATTTTCCATTTTCCGTTTTGTTTTATTTTTATATGGGGTCGAAATGCGGTCGAAAAATCAGTATTTTTAGTCCTCTTACCCTCCCCCTGGGGGGGGGGGGTGTTGGGGGGTTAGTGTCCGTAGTGCCATAAAATTTTAGGACCGAACAGTCCACCACCTAAGGGTCCTTTTCCAACAACAAAACAAAAAAAAAGCTCACCGGGCCGACAGGGGCCTGGCAGGGGCCTGAGATGACCCCCTTAAACAGCATGGCTCGGTCATTGCTCACATATATTGATTGGTGTCTCGTAAAATGAAATTCCTCGTAAATTCCTTTTTGTTTTAGAGTGCTTTCCGAAAAACATTTTTATATGAAGCGTTCTCATTTTCTCCACAAATTTGTCAAATTTTTAGACCAAATTTAGTTCAAGCCTTAGAACTAGTCAAGTCGTCAGAAACTTATTTCGCTGAAAAAATCACACTCAGTCTGAGTTTTGTGGCAAGGATCACCGTGCTGTATGAAACTAGATGGATAAAACCGAGTACAGCGAACCCTCGTTTATAGCGGCAGATAGGCTCCGAGACCTCAGGCGGTAATTGAATTTCCGCAAAGTACGAACGCAATATTTATTTAATCATTCAATGTGCATTTGTACCTTTTAAATCCTTCCTGTACTGTTAACAATTCACCCTTTACTTTATTAATAACAGGGTGAACTTTCAGGTAATATGAAATTGGTAAGTAAAGTATTACATATCATAAAGTATATTAACATTTAAGATTGAAAAAAATAAAGATTGTTCCTGTACTCACGTCGAAAAAAGTTGAAGCAAAACTTGAATGATGATGTCGAAAAATTTACTGCGCAATAAAAAGGATGACGATGAAAGTGATAATGACCTATGCACTTCAGCCGATTATTGTACTTTACGTCTGTTCAGATAGGGCTCCATTTTGTGAGGCACCTCTTCCACTTCCACCGCGTTTTCCGAACGTGTAACCTTGGTAATGGCAGCAAGACCTGGCTCATTTTTGTGAGGCAGCAAAAATATAGTGATCGGCAGTTGGTTGCTGCCACTGCTTCTTTTTCCGGTCGAAGAGCATCTTGTGGGGACCAAGGATGTCGTCGCGGCGCGACAATATTGTAGGATTGAACTGATCGAACCATATCGTCGTCCCATTCCTGTGACCGCTTTTGCAGTTCCTGAGCCAGGATGCTTTGCTCAACAAGCCGTTCTAAAGTCAAGTCAGTTTGGGAGACATCCTCTAGTTTCTCCTTCGCTCACTGATTTCGTCATCTCTCCGAGGTCTGTTAAGCGGCTGAAAGTGGCAGTCTAACAGTTAATCGATGTCACCCGTGGACATGTCTGCAAAACCCTCACACCTCTAAGGATCGGAACCAACTGCTCAGCTTTCTGTACTGCCAAGTGTTGGATTTCGGTAGGTGCAGATCCTTTGCTGTCTTGAACAAATTTGAGCCATAACTTCTTTCAGGTGACGTTAATATGGGGGCAGAATCTGCAAAGTCGTGAATCTGATATAATTGAACCGCGAAGTAGGAATGAAATTTTAATTCGTATACTGTGAGTAGTAAATTCAGAATAGCTTTTTCGTTGAGAAGCTGTTTATGTTTGTATCCGTAAACTTTAACATTAAATTTCACATGCAAACAGACTGCAGGGCTTACACTTAGTGTGAAAATCACACTCCCAACGATCGCGCGAACGCTTTTTTTTTCAAACTTAACTGTCAATGTTAAGTCTCTTACTTACGTTAACATCAGTCTATCTTCCCGTCAGATTTACTTTTCGCATTTTAATGGATCGGTGAAATGAACTTTAAAACTCAGTTCAAAAGTTCAAACAACATGACCCATGTACAAACAGCCAAAGAAAAAACAGATCAATCCATTTCTTTATTATTTGAAATCTAAAGTTTTGGCCCTGGAAAACTTGCAATTATTCTTGTCCATGGTGATCGTCGAGAGACTGTTTTTCTGATGCTGGTAAACTCCTCATCGGAAATACTATTTTTCAATTTTATGAAGACCTTCTAACCAAAAGTACATCTTTCTATTTCGATGTTTATGAGACTTGCCCGTTTCAGGTTTTTTCTGAAAGTTTAATGATGCAAACACCTTGTATTGACTCATAACGTGATGCACAACACCTTGTATTGACTCATAACGTGATGCACAACACCTTGTATTGACTCACAACGTGATGCACAACACCTTGTATTGACTCACAACGTGATGCACAACACCTTGTATTGACTCACAACGTGATGCACAACACCTTGTATTGACTCACAACGTGATGCACAACACCTTGTATTGACTCACAACGTGATGCACAACACCTTGTATTGACTCACAACGTGATGCACAACACCTTGTATTGACTCACAACGTGATGCACAACACCTTGTATTGACTCACAACGTGATGCACAACACCTTGTATTGACTCACAACGTGATGCACAACACCTTGTATTGACTCATAACGTGATGCACAACACCTTGTATTGACTCACAACGTGATGCACAACACCTTGTATTGACTCACAACGTGATGCACAACACCTTGTATTGACTCACAACGTGACGCACAACACCTTGTATTGACTCACAACGTGATGCACAACACCTTGTATTGACTCACAACGTGATGCACAACACCTTGTATTGACTCACAACGTGACGCACAACACCTTGTATTGACTCACAACGTGATGCACAACACCTTGTATTGACTCACAACGTGATGCACAACACCTTGTATTGACTCACAACGTGACGCACAACACCTTGTATTGACTCACAACGTGATGCACAACACCTTGTATTGACTCACAACGTGATGCACAACACCTTGTATTGACTCATAACGTGATGCACAACACCTTGTATTGACTCATAACGTGATGCACAACACCTTTCAACCAGTTGGTAAAATGTGTAACGTGACAAATCTACACTTTACTCCTGTTATGGTGAAGCGAAACGATGTTTTTAAAGCAAAGGAACTTTGATATTTGATCCTGGCGCCATGGTAGTTGTTAAACTCTTACGATCTTGGTGGATTTTTATACCTTGTGTTACTCTGCATTCTACATAGAATTATTTATTAAAAGGGAGGCATATTGTAAGACATGCCAGGACTTCTTTCCGTTCTTCCATTTTAGAGAAACGTGAAATTCCATTTTCCATATTAAAGATGCAGTATATTAAAAAAAATAATTATATACAATCCCTGAAACTTTTTAAGAACTTATTCATATTTTATTTTCATGAATTTTCAATTCTATTTTGATTAGTACAAAATGTTTCAGAAATAAACAACAATATTTATCTGTATTTTTCTACTTGCTATCCTTTTCTCTCCCCGACACTGTATGTTGAAGCAAATAGCATCTGTTTTGAAGTTATTTTCTTAAGAATATTTGTAGGTAAAAAATGCTTCACGCTCCGAAGTCGGGGAGATGTACGTATCTTCTTATCCAATTTTGATTTATTTATCAATCGCAAATTTTTATAGGGCTACCCTATTATCCTCATGAGTTCTTATTCATGGAATCGTAACACATTTATAGATTTTCGTCTCTCTAGCGATGGTGTAGTTCGAACCAGAATAATTGTTTACTTGTCTTAGCTAAATTAACTTCAGAAAAGACAATGCACTGATTTTATCGAAAGGGTTTTGATTCATTCGTCTGTGGAGTGCAGACTGTGACACTGGGAGACCAGTACGAATCCATTTTACACTTCCAGTCGAGCGGCCAGGCTGTCACAAAAAATGCTTGATTATGCTATTAAATATTACTAGAATTTCAATAGCTGGGTTCCTCATAACTTGGCTCGATCGATTTGATTTGTTGTATGAGACCATGCTAACGATTAGTAATCTAGTTTTATCGTTGAAATTTTCAAACACTCATTATCTAAACGAGATTTACCATCTAACGCTATATTCCTTGAAAGAGATGATGAAACATAGCTCGTACTCACGTAACGAATCAATTGGAAGAGTAAAATTTTCTCACTTGCGTCGTCACTGGAGGCAGTGCATTTAATTAGGCGGTAATTAATAAAATAATAAAATAGATTATATCGTCTCACAGTCTATGCTTTTCTGAAAAATAACACCTAACGTACAACGTCAACTGCACGTCGGTTAGTAAGTGTCTCTTGTTTCTGTTGAATGGTGATGATGTGATTTTATCAAGAGGTCGAGTGTCACCGCCATCTTTGCAGTCCTATATGCGGTATGCTGCATGCGCTGTGACGAGGGCTGCCTCAATGTTTGCTCATTAACACACCTACCGATCGTTGCAAATACATCGCTAAGCAGAACTCTCTTCATGATTCCAAGCCAAAGCTTTCGAGCTGTATTGTTCAGCGTACAACGCAACCTGGTTCAGAGTGGCCCATAACAATCTCACTCTTTTTTGAAAATCGCGAAAAAGAAAACTATGAAAGATGAAGGTATAGGGACTACTGAAAATGATGCAGGAAAATTTGAAATTTCATTAATATATTTCGTATTTAATATGATATCTTGTAGAAGACTACCATCACTGTTCAAACAAACATTTGCTATTTTAATTGTAGAGTTCATTACTTTACCCAAGACCTCTGGAGTAATGTTGTTGACCTCTCTAAAGATGTTGCTTCTTAATTGCTGCCAGGTATCAGGTTTGTTGATGCAATCTCTTCTTTTCAAATATCACCAGAAGAAATCACAATCTCTATCTGGAGATGGAGACTTTTTATTTGATGATTCGTACGTTCTATTTTGTTGCAATAAGTTTCTTTGCGTTCATATTTTCCAGCACAGGTAGCAAATATTCTCGAATTATCAGCTTACAAAGGTTAACATTAACAGTAACTGCATCATCCCCTGCATCTTCGAAAAATATGTTCATTTTTGGAAATGTCATACGGTGTGGAATAAGGGCTTACTGAAAAAATTGCTATGAAAATTTTGTATGCTCAGAATCTGCAATCTTGCACATTAATTTGCCATTAAGGTGGAGATGAGTTCCATCAGACATGGTCATGCTCTATATGAAATGTCGTGAAAGTGCCTAGGCAAAATTTCTCCGCCTTTAATAGCTATAGTTGGCCAGCGAGAGCTCTTGGGTTAGCTGAATTTTGATGAGGACGATGCTTCAAATACTTTCTGAAAACACGTGACAGTGACGTTCGAGATATGTCTAGCTGAGTTGTAATCTGAGAAGCAACATTCCTCAAAACGAAGTGTATCGTAGCATTTTTTCGAACGGTTCGCGTTCAGCCATAGTGTTATTTGTTTGATGTGGATCTGGATTATTTGGATGTAGAAATAACATCTGTGCTGCAGGGTTTGTCAGTACTTGTTTTATCCCTAAATATTTTACTCTTATTTATTTGCTAGGTCATAACTGCTGTATTACGCTGGAAATGATGCTCTGCGATGTTCGCTTGCTGTTCTTTTATGTAGCGCTCCAATCTAAGGGATAAAATTTGCAATTTATGAGAGCTATACGTCATGAATGCAGGTAGATTAGATGCAACGCTTAAGAAAAGTTATAAATATATTATAAAACTTCAAATCATCACGAAATCTTTATACATCGTAACTTTTTTTAGCCGTTTAAAAAATAGTGAGTTTCTTGGCGTGCATCTCGTTTATATCAATCACTTTCTACAGTCGTGGCAAGTCTTTTGATGCTTTCAAATCTAATCAATTTACTGCAGTCCATTGAGTTTTGTAGATAAGAAGTTTTCAAAATTCATTAGTAACATTTCCGTCTGATTGACTAATTACAGGTCAGTTTTTTTGATTAGCGTAATGCTATCGAAATCAATTAAAACTATTAGTCATTTAGATAACGCATTTTTATCCAATAATTTAGTAGCCATTGGAATAAAACTTCCCATAAAGAAGCTTTTGATGGTTGATATATTGCCTGGAAAATTTATACCTAATTGGCTAGAAAACTTTAAATTTGGTGGTGCTCTAAAATTCGCGTCACACCAGCATTTTGCCATGACTTGCTCGTAACGTTTTATTTGCATGGCTTTGTGTTTATTGTAGCTAATGAGTATCTGATGCAATGCTTATTGGATTGCATAAAAAATTGATGTTCATTCATGTTAGATTGATTTGAATCATTTCACAAAATTAAATGCTACAGTAAAAGTTACTATCCACTATGAGCGATTACTATTGTGGCAAATTTTAAGTTTGCGAATATTTGCTGAACAGGCGATAGCAAAAAAATTCTATAATACAAAGACTGTATGTTACAGTAATGAACATTTTTTGAGTTGTAATTTAGTTTGTGAATAATTAGTGATTTTTCGGATGAATGTGGTCTGAGCCTATAGATAGTGAATCTCTTCAATTCTCACTACGAATTATGGTTTCTTATTTTTGGTCATCCAAAAAGTACTTATAACAACTCTGACTACTGCTTTTTGTTAGCCTGAATTTAGAATAACCTGTAAAAAAAAACATCAGATAGTATTTTCCTACAGTATTTTCCTTATAATTCACGTTCAGGGCCACGGTTCTGAAGGCGACACCTCACGAGTTTCAAATGACTTAGTAGCTTCTGTTGCAGGAAGCGAGAGTCGCTGTTGCTCTAGCAGAATATCACGAAGAGAGAAATAGGTGATTGAGCGAGCAAAGTGCTACTTGACAGCTTGACAGCGCAGTTTAAGTTGGCTAGGGAAACCTAACTGGGAACGGCATCAGGCCTCCCGCCTGAGCTGGCTAGGACTTGTCACCCCATGGCTTGGTGTCCGGCAACTGAAATCATTATCCTTGCGCGTGCTTTCTGAAGGAAACGCGCGCACGCCGTAGACGTGTGGTGGAATCCTGTGTTATGTGTGATCGGAAAGTTCCAGACCAGAGCCAACGTGTTTTATAAGTTAAGCATAATATTATATTTAATGCATGAGATAGGACATCAAGCGACGAGGCAATTAGTCTTAACATTATTAAATACATTTTTCACAGTTCGACACGATGGATCAGGAATTGAAGTAAATGAAAGATAAAACACAATTCAATTACCACCATGATATAATTGAATTCCTGGAAACTAAAATGTTGTACTTTTAATAATGTAGCTAAAATTTTGTTCGTCTATCTTTCTATGAATATCATGATTTTTCCGTGCAGCCAATGAACATTTTCCTATGATGAGCAACTGATTTGGAATTTTCTTACATTTGTTTATTTTCTAATGCTCATAGGGATGATGAAATGAAAACTGAGGAAGGTTAATTGCTACAAATATGATAATGGTTTCAGAGTATTTCTTTATATATTTCAAGTCAATTTTTGCATCATAGACTGACTTGGTTTTTATGAGAAGTTTGCTACACTGATAAAGTTAAGCACGTTGTGTATCACAGTACAGATCAGTTTATCATAAAGATCGACAGGTCCCGAGC